>CM042697.1:452907712-454107712 GCA_023614405.1 Avena insularis | reverse complement strand
TGCATCTTTTTGAGGGCTTTGGAAGAGGAGATCTAGATCTACAATCCCCACCAACCAATTCCTCCTCTAAGTGAGGGGAACCCATTGGATCTAGATCTTGGAGTCATTTGTTTACTTCCACCATTGTTCTTCCTCTCTAATTCCTCCCTAGAACTTGTTGCTTTGTGGGATTTGAGAGTGAAGAATTTGAGCACCCTTGGTGTTCTTGCTTTGCATTCTTGCATAAGTGTTGAGCTCTCCATTACAATTTGTTCGAGTGAGAGACCGTGAGCTTGTTACTCTTGGATGGTGACCTCCTAGTTGGCTTGGCGGTTGGTGCCATGGTGTCCTCTTCGTGGAAGATTGTGAAGAGACCCAGGCTTCTCCTTCGTGGATCTTGTGAAGTGGTTGCGGAGCTTGCCATCTCCGGAGTGGAGGAAAAGCTAGCCATAAGGAAAGGGCCTATTCATTCGTGGGATAGATTCGGAGAAGAAGGTGAGCCTTTGTGGCGTTGAGAAATCCTTCCTGGAATCCCACACCTCTCCAACGTGATGTACCTTACTTGTAAGGGAACACGGGAATACATCTTCGTCTCCGCGTGCCTCGGTTATCTCTATACCCGAGCTTACTTTCCTTGTGATACCCATCGAGCTTGAAGTACTTATATCTTGCTTATCACTTGTGGTATATTTATCTTGTGCTATCTTGCTTAGCTTAATTTGTTGTTGGTGCACTTAGTTGAGCGTAGTGTATTTAGGTTTTGTTCTTGTAAAATAAACGTTAGTTTAATTCAACATTCTATCAAGCCAAAACCGTAATAGTTTTGAAATTGCCTATTCACCCCCTCTAGGCGACATCTCTATCCTTTCAGAGGGTGGGTACTCTAATTGACTCGTTGCTACAATCTAGTAGATAGATCTTGGCTTGTTTGTATGCATGCAGTAGAATTTTTTTGTTTTCCATGCTACGAACCCCTACGCTCGGATGCCATGGTGTCAGTGCCCCGATACCTCAACCACTCCGGCACCCCGGGCTAAACACGGCAGGAAGGCCCAAAGAACCTGTAGTCCCCCACGCTGTCCTCATCCTCCTCCTCGTTGCGGGAATCCTTCAAGTACTTCTTGTCTGAGTCGCTGAGCTCCTGAAGGCGGGTCTTGATGGCAGCGCGTCAGGTCTCGTGCTCCGCCTCAAACCACCTGTCCCATAGGCAGGAGTTGATGGAGCATGTCAGGTCGTAGCTTAGATCCGTGTTGAAGGTGGGCTTGGCGGCGACAGATCTCCCGTCGGTGAGCAGGCCTGGAAACGGGGATGGCCGAAGCAGGCACACGAGCCTCGTTCAGGTGCCAACCGACCGATAGGTGGACATAGGGCCACGGGCAGGGCATCCTCGCCTCCACCAACGCACATAACACCTCGATGGTGACGTTGACCCGCCGGTCCGAGCGGGGCCTCCGCGTTGCATTGGGAGGTGCGAGCAGGAGAAGCAGCGGGAACGGCGCGACAACGGAGAGCCGGCATTCTGGCGGCGGCGACCGGAGGAGGACCCAGACTCGTGGTCGTTGCGACCGGCTTGAACCAGTGCTTGGGGCTTCATCATCGACTCCGGCCGGAGGGAGGATAGGGTTTGTGTCGGTGGGGTGTGGTTTTCAGTTTTACCAGGAGGAGAAATGTCAAGAATAGGGACGGTCCCCATTAAAAAGGTCCGAGCTCTCCTTATTCCTCTCCCTCGTCCGCTGATGCATGGATTCGAGGGTATCTTCCGGAGGACATGCAAACCAAGGATGCGCCAAAAAGGAACGCCGCCGGTCCTGAGAGCATCTCCACTCGCCTACCCAGGAGGCCAATCCGGATACCGAATTTGTGTCCGGACGCCGAAAATTGGCCCAGTCGCGTACCCAAGGACATGTTTTCGGCCGTATTTGGGCCAATTTTGGTCCGGACTACCCAGGCCGAACCCAGGTTTCCGGGTACGCCCTGGGAACGCCGAACTCAGCGAATTCAGCGAAAAAATAAAATGAAACGACACGTGGACCCGCCGAGTCAGCGACGGAAGCCGAGTCGTCGTCATCCTCGGAACCACGCAGCGACCGCCGGACATTAACTGATGTCGCGTCGGCCACGCGTCGCCGAATTACGGCGCCACCGTCGCCGCCTCGTCTCCCGCGACAGACCGGCAGGCACTAATTTCTCGCAGTTTCCCCTTTTCCCGCCCTCGCCGCTACACCTCTCCCGCCCTCGCTGCCCATCTCGGCCTTTATAAGCCGTACCCCTCGCCGGAGATCTTCACACTCTCTCACAGCTCCCCTAGCCCACAAGCCCAAACTCCGGCGAACCCTCTCTCTCACAGCTCCCTTCCCAGCCATGGCCGAGCAGTACCCCGGCGACGGCGCGGCGGCTAACGGCTTCGGCCGGCGCACCCTCCAGGCTTGGGAGGCGCGCATGCTATACGAAGCCGACTATATGGCGCCGCCAGACACGCAGATGCCTCCGGGGTCAAAGCTAAGCGCCGGCGGCACACCTATCCTGTCGGCACCAATGCCGGAGGAGCTGCCGTATGATGTCTAAGAGTACATCAGCGGCCTGGACGACCCCACCGAGGCCGAGAGCGCCAACAACCTCCTGTTCTAGGAGCAGTTCTTCGCGGACCGCGCGAACAAGAGCTCGCCCGCCACGAGGGGCCACCGAATGAGTCGCCGCTGAAGTGGAACAACTCGGCTGGCCGCCGGCGTTGGTGGAGCGCGCCAGGCCGGACTCTCGCGGTGGTGATGGTGTACATCAACCGCGGGAACACGCCGCGGCTCAGCTTTCCGTGCACACCGACGCCGGCGGCCAGGTCGGGCCGGCGACCTCCGCCGAACTGGATGCCGAGGAGGATGGCGAGCATGAGCTTGTCCTCCTCCGTGTCGGCATCCCACTCCTCCGGCTCGGTGCCGCTGCGCACGCCGACAATAGTCAAGCGCGAGGCGGACTCGCCTGTGCGCTCGCCGCCGCGACGCGCTCACCGCCGTGACGCGCTCGCGTGGTATCGTTATCGGCGAGCCGCGGACAACGGCGTCGCCAACCGGCCGCCTGCGTCTCTGCCGCCCCAAGACAGAAGACTCGGCACCGGTCGAAGACGGCGCCTTGAGGATGACGCTGAGGTAGTCGCTCCGCGACACGACGCCGCAGCCGCCGCCGGTCGAGCCCTCCTCGCCGGACATCCTGGAATGGTCCAGGAAGGACTGGGAGCAGGCGGAGCGGCAGCGCATCCTCGGCCTGCAGCAGCAGGCCGAGGAGCAGGCCGCCCGGCGACGGGCGTTGGCCGGGCGTGAGCTCGCCTACCAGGGCGCCCCACTCTACGTCCTCGACGACGACGAGGACGAAGGCCCGTCCTACCAGCCCTGGAGGTTCGGCGACCCAGGCCAGGAGAGCTCCCGCCAGAACCAATCGCCGAGTGACGACGATGACGGAGGCGAGGATGACGGCCGCGCCGACCCCGGCTACACGGCGTTCTACATCAACTTCGGCATGTAGGACAGCGAAGGCACCGGTGGAGGCCATGGTGGCGGCCTTTTTTAAGTTTATTATGTATTAGTTTAGTTTAAATTTGATGTAATCCGCCTATATTCGCCCATCTTTAATAAATTTTAGCCGAACTTGGGAACTCGGCCTGGGTACGCGAGTGGGAAATGGGCGTACCTAGGCCGAAAACTAGTTCCGTCTGGCCGAAAAACGGTCCGATTTTCGGCCTGGGTTTGGCCAACGAGTGGAGATGCTCTGAGCCGGTTGAGGAGTGCCTTTGGGCCGTGGCATCTGTCCGAACGGACCCAGCGATACGTTTGCGGTCCTCAGAGCATCTCCACTCGCTTACCCAGGACGCCGATCCGGACGCCGAAATTCGGTCCAGACGCCGAAAATCAGCCCAGTCGCGTACCCAGGGACCTGTTTTCGTCCAGATTTCGGCGTGTTTTGGTCCGGCCTACACAGGACGAACCCAGGTTCCCGGGTACGCCCTGGGGACGCTGGACGCCGCAAAAAAGGGCGTGGGCAAGCTCTGTCGGCGAGACATTCCCATTTCCACCCACTACACTCGCCCAGACTGCTCCCAGCGCCCCCTGTCGCCATGACTTTGCCGGCGGAGCTCCTGCGCGCCGAGACATGCCCACGCCTCTAGCTACGCTCGCCGTAGTTGCCGCCCAGCACCACGCCTTCCCCGACGCCGATCTCGCCGACTGAGCCTCGTCGTAGCTCTGCTTCGCTACATGCTCCCACCACCACGCCCGCCAAGTGTTCGACATTTGTCCGGATTCGGCCAGGACTCTGATGACGACGAGATACTCGCCATGGACTCCGACGACGAGGAGATGCTCCCCGTACTCCTGGAGGAGGAGAGCGCCGAGGTCGCCGAAGGTGAAGAGCACTTGCAGATCCTCGCATCGCTCGCCCAGCTGTACATGCAGATGGCGAAGCCGAAGCGTGGTGGTTCGGCGCCAGGTCGCCGGAAGTGCAAGGCGAGACAAAGGATAGAGGGCTACTGCATGTTGTACGCTGACTACTTCGCCGACCAGCCACTCCATGGAGAGGACGTGTTTCGTCGCCATTTCAGGATGAGCCGGAAGCTCTTCCTCAAGATCGTGCATGCCATCCGAGAGTTCGACCCATATTTCCTTTGCAAGAAGGACTGCACCGGCTTGGTTGGGTTTTTCTCGCTTCAGAAGTGCACCGTGGCGATGAGGTTGCTTGCATATGGAGCGTCGGCTGACAGTGCCGATGACTATCTCCGCATCGCCGAGTCCACCGCCCTTGATTGCTTGTACAGGTTCTACAGGGCAGTGATTGTAGTGTTCGGGAAACAGTACTTGAGATCACCCACTGTTGAAGACACTGCTCGGATCCTCGCAGTCAATGAAAGTAGAGGATTTCCTGGTATGCTTGGAAGCATAGATTGCATGCATTGGGAGTGGAAGAACTGTCCATTTGAATGGCAAGAAATGTACAAAGTCCACAAAGAAGGATGCACTGTGATATTTGAGGCAGTTGCTACACATGATCTTTGGATCTGGCACTCCTTCTTTCGCATGGCAGGATCGAACAACGACATCAACGTCCTTAACTCCTCAACTGTCTTTTCCAAGCTTGTTGAGGGTCATGCTCCCCCCGTGGAATTTGAGATCGGTGGGCACCACTATAACAAGGATACTATCTAGCATATGGCATCTATCCAAGATGGCCAACATTTGTGAAGACTATCTCAAGCCCAATGCTCCCCAAGCATTCTCACTTTGCCAAGGAACAGAAAGCTTGCAGGAAGGACGTGGAGCGGGCATTTGGTGTGCTCCAGCAGAGGTTTGCAGTTGTCCGGTTACCTGCTATGACCTGGTCGAAAGATCAGATGTAGGAAGTGATGAACTATTGTGTGACCTTGCACAACATGATCATTGAGGATGAGAGGAAGGATCCAGTGAGTTTGCTCGAGGAGGACGAGCCATACTACAAACAGGGTCCTCTTGCCGAGCCTGATCATCAGGTGCCTCCAACATGGGCGTAATGCGTCAAGAGATTCGAGATCCGGCGATGCATCAACAGCTGCAGGATGATCTTGTCGAGCACCTATGAATACACAGGGACAACATGACGTAGATGCCGAGCATTAACTGGCCGAACTTGGCCGAAATATGTTGTACTTTTATTGCAGGCCAAACTATGTTTACATTTACGCCGAACTCTGTTTAAAATTTCGCCGAACTTTGGTCTTAAAATGTTCTATGACGAACTATGCCGAAATCTAGACGAACTTGAGCCGGATTTAAGCGGAAACGGACGATCCGGAAACTCGACCTGTGTACGCAAGTGGGAAACTAGCCGGACTCAGACCAAAAACTTGCCCCGTCCGACTGGAGATGCTCTCAGTGGCCGTGAAGAGGCGGAAAAAACACGCCGAACGAGATTGCAACGGAGCCACCTCCAGTCCCAAATCGGGGATAGACGAGAGCCGAGTTCTCTCCACCGCGCGCGCCTTCCTTCGTGGCGCCAGCCGTCGCCGTCACGACGTCGACGATGGTACACTCTACGCTGGCACGCGCAGACGAGGGGCGTTGCCGATCGCGGCCGGGGTAGGGAGGAAAGCCGGCGGGTGGCTTACCCGGAAGGGAAGGAGGAAGGAGGGGCGGCCATCTGTCGCGGTACCCATCTGGGCTCGGCGTGGGTATATATAGCGGCGGTTCGACGAGGGATTTTCTCAGGCCGCCGCGATTGTCCTCCTTTGATAGCTGCCCCCGTCGCCATCTTCCACTACTCCAATTCCCCACTCCTCGAGTTCCTCCCCTTCTGCCGGACATTGCTCTGCCTCTTCAAATTTGCTGCTGCTTCTGCTGCTAAATACTCACCTGTACTAGAGCTAAATACTCATGTGTTTAATTTGTTAGGCTCTGATTATTTTATCTTCTATAATGTCACTCATGTGTTTAATTTTCCAAACAGAAGATGGCGAGGAAGGTGGATGCTCCGAACGGCATGAGAAACAACGGCAAGCACTACTACACGATGTATCGGACCATGTTTGAGATCGACACCAAGTACGTGCCGATCAAGCTCATGGGGAAAGGAGCCTACGGTACCGTATGCTCGTCAATCAACCAGGAGACCAACGAGAAGGTCGCGATCAAAAAGATAAACGATGTCTTCGACAACCGCAAGGATGCGGTGAGGATCTTGCGTGAGATGAAGCTCCTTCGGCACTTGCGTCACGAGAATGTTGTTTTTCTCAAGGATATAATGATGCCCGTACGCCGGAGGAGCTTCAAGGATGTGTATCTGGTCACTGAGCTCATGGACACGGATCTGAATCAGATAATCAGTTCGTCTCAGCCGCTTTCTAACGATCACTGCCAATATTTCCTTTTTCAGGTAAGCGCCGTCAGTTTTCCATTCTTACCTTTTGCTTGCCGCTTGTCCGATCGCTTGCTCTCTATTTGCCATTCTGTCATATTATCATAAGTTTGTTTATTCAGTGGCATAAGTCTTATGTGATTCTTCCGTTTGGTACAAATGAAAAGTAGGTATGATAGTTTTCACAGCCTTCAACTAAGCTATGCTTAATTGTGTAACTGGAGATACAGTACATGCGTCATGCCTAGGTATTGTGGTTGGTGAAATTTTCTTTAATCGTTTTTTTATATTTTATTGTTTCACAAAATGTAGTCTTATACCAATTTGCATTAGTCCATGGTCTTTCAAAAGTTTTTGACTTCCAACTAGTTAAGTTTCCAAATATTGATCTGCTTATTCGTGGAAGAAGCACCGGTTAACTTCAGTATTTCTATGGTATGTAGGAGCTTCTATAAGCTGTTGTAAATAGTGCTTGTTCTTAGAATTGTATATTTCTTAAAAGAAAATTAATAGACATCAGATTTGCACACGGTATTTGCATGAACATATACAACTTCCTCTGTGTAAATTAAAATTACTTGGAAAGCTATGCATGGACACTGAACTTGGGCAGCTTGTAGAGGACCAATATTTACCTGTTCGGCCTATTTTACAAATTATTTTTGTTTGTTACTCTCGTGTGTTTTCATTTTGTGCTGATTGTTTCACAGTTTCACAAATACTTGTCGACCAATCAATAATCTAAGATGCCGCCTTTTTTTTAATGCAGCTCCTCCGAGGGCTGAAGTACGTCCATTCAGCAGGGATACTCCATAGAGACCTGAAACCAGGGAACCTTCTGGTTAATACAAACTCCGATCTGAAGATCTGTGACTTTGGTCTGGCTCGCACAGATAGCACTAAAGGTCAATCTATGACTCAATATGTTGTCACTCGTTCGTATAGAGCTCCTGAGTTGCTGCTGGGGTGTGAAAACTATGACGCCTCCATAGATGTCTGGTCTGTTGGCTGCATATTTGCCGAGCTACTTGGCCGCAAGCCGATCTTTCCAGGAACCGAGTGCCTAAGTCAGCTCAAGCTAATAGTCAATGTTCTTGGCACCATTCGTGATTGTGACCTTGGGTTCATTGACAAACCAAGAGCTCGCAACTACATCAAATCCCTTCCATGCTCCCTCGGGATTCCTCTCTCTAGCATGTACCCACAAGCGCATCCCCTTGCCATCGATCTATTGCAGAAGATGCTTGTCTTTGATCCTTCAGAAAGAATTAGTGTCGTTGAGGCTTTGGAGCACCCCTACATGTCTGCGCTGTATGATCCAAGTGCAAACCCTCCTGCTCAGGTTCATGCCGATATCGATATAGATGAAAACATCAGCGTAGATATGATCCGAGAAATGTTGTGTCAGGAGATGCTCCAGTACCAGCAGAGGCCGTCAAAATGGCGAATATTTAACAAGTAGGAGATGCTCCAGCACACGCCTGGAGCAGAAGTACCTTGACGCCATGGTGCTCGGTGCCCTGCACAGGGCTAACCTCGGCGACTATGTGTCATGTGGGGGCCTACTTACGCGCAGGGACGAGCTCCAAGCACCCTCCACCAGAGTCCAGGCCTAGGAAATCCTAGTTAGTATCGATTTAATAACCAGAGTTTGGATATAGAAAGGTTTCGTCCTGCAGAAGGTTCTCCTGCTATTTCCTCATTCTGGTTGAATTTGTATTTTGGTTCAAGATTGTAATTGGCTTTATAAGCCTGTCCTGGTCGTTGAATAAAATAAGCAAGATTCAATCTATTTGTACCTTGTTTTCTCTACCTTCCTTTCCCCTGCTGTTGCGCCCTGGGCGCCTACCAGAACGGGTCCCCGGGAGTTCAAGCTTCGACCACCTGTAGACCACGACTACAACCTCCGCTCTACTCTGTATCCTGAAGCCCAGGCTATGGCACTATGGTTCTGCAGCTGCGCGTGCTCGTATGTCTCACTGATCAGTATTGTGCATGTACCGAAACCGTTGGATTTGGATGTGTTGGGAGTAACATTTATCTACTGAAATAGCAAAATGGCTAATTGTGGGCTTCTCTCCACGTTGCAAGTTAATGAAGACATCATGTTCGCTGGAAGGAAATCTACTATTTGTCGTCTGAATTTCATGTACTAGTCGTTTGTGTTACTTGTCTGACTCGTAACCTTTATGAATCTCAGCAGGGTGACATCGAACATCTTAGTATGTCGACTTATAGACATAAAAAAAATCTTAAGCTAGTAAGTATTTGTTTTAGCACAAGTAAAAGAATAGAAGGATAGCATCTCCATGTTAAAACATATGTGGTGAACTGCGAGAGATATCCGTGCCTCAGTGGATTAGATGCCTCAGATAACTGGATTGACAGTGTTCTTGGCGAACCAAGTTGTGTGAGAAAAACTGAATGTAGAGACTAGAGAGCCAACATTAGTTGGATGGTTAGCAGATGGCTCTATCAGGGAAAATTTTCAAAACCTCAAAATCTCTTAGATTTGGTCATATCTTTTGTGCACATAATATCCAAAAGTTTGTCGGGTACTCAGTACTCACTCATGAGCTTCGCGTAAGCGTAGCCAACCACGCACGGCGTCAGTCAACAACCAACAAAATTAAAATGGCTGGCACGACGCATGGGTTTTGAGAAGTCACCTAGGACTAACGATGGAAGGTGTGCCTACATGAGTTGCATCCTCATCTTTATCTTCGTTAAGTTGAATTCTACTTGCTCGGTACGTCTCTATTGTGGTCTCGTGAAACTACTGACGTTTATACTCCTTCCGTTTAGAAATATAAAATGTTTTAGGTTAGTGAAGCTAATGTATCTAGACATCTTTTAATACTATATAGATTCATTTGAACATATACACTAAAAGTTTTCTAGATACGTTTACTTCACAAACCTAAAACATCTTATATTTCTAAACGGAAGGAGTACATTATAGGACAGCCTAATTTGCTAGGAACAGACTGAGATTCCCGAAAGTCTAAGACTAACTCTTCGAGTAGAGTAGGCGTAGAATTCTCCATTTGTCATACAAGAAACACACCTACACTACACGGCGGTAGGAGCAGAGAGCTATCCTACACCACTCCTCAGTCTGGATCCATGACTTTGCATGATGTCAACCAGCCGTGTAACTATAAAGAAAAAAGATCCGTGACGATATTTTTGATCGCACAAAGAGCAGCGGTCTAGATGTGGCCATCCTCATGCTTGCAGTCTATCAGCAGTCCAGATACGATTCTGAAGGACAAGCCAGAGAAAGAATTTGACTCTGCCCTCCATTCTCACTCCCAGGCAGAGGCTAAAGATGGCTTGAGAGTTCTTTCGAGGAAGCACGCAGAGTATGCTGAGGCAGCAGAGTAGCTGCCATGACAAGATTGCGTCCAGGTAATAGAGTCCTCCTCGTCTGAGAGCTGCACCGGTTGATTGGAGTTCCAGAGAGATTAACTAACTAATCTACCAAGGCAGGACAGTTGATCCTTTGAAGGCCTTTCATCCATCTTCCATTCTGTAAGGCTGCTTGAACTGTTAGAGCATCTTTACACTTTGGGAGTTTTTGGGCCGAAATCCGGACCAAAATAGCGCCGGACGGGGCTAGTTTTTGGCTGGAAACTCGATCGAGTTCTTAGGTCGGCTTTTGTCCGCCCAAATTCAGCTCAAATTCGATCAGTTTTCGGCCTAGTTCGGCATAATATGAATACAAGGCAAAGTTCGGCCTAGTTCGGCATTAATTTAACATAGTTCGGCATAAAATTAAACATAGTTTGGGATACAATGACAATACAACATAGTTCGGCCTAGTTCGTCCAATTCATGATCGGCATCTACGTGTTGCCCCTGCGTATCCATAGATGCTCAACCAAATCATCTCGCAGCTGCTGATGCATTACCGGATCTCGGATCTCTTGACGCATGACGATGAAGACAGTCCAGGTTGGAGGCACCTGGTGATCAGGCTGTGCAAGAGTTCCATGTCTGTAGTATGACCCGTCCTGCTCGACCAAATTCACTGGGTCCTTCCTCTCATCCTCAATGATCATGTTGTGCAAGGTCACACAACAGTTCATAACTTTTCACATCTGATCTTTCGACCAGGTCAGAGCAGGGAACCGAACAACTGCAAACCTCTGTTGGAGCACACCAAATGCCCGCTCCACGTCCTTCCTGCAAGCTTCCCGTTCCTTGGCGAACTGAGCATGTTTGGGGAGAATTGGGTTTAAAATAGTCTTTACAAATGTTGGCCATCTTGAATAGATGCCATCTGCAAGATAGTATCCCTTGTTATAGTGGTGTCCGTTGATCTCAAAGTCCCATGGGGAACATGACCCTCAACAAGCTTGACAAATTCATTTGAGGAGTTGAGAACGTTGATGTCGTTTTTCGATCCCGCCATGCCAAAAAGGAGTGCTAGATCCAAAGATCATGTGTAGCAACTGCCTCGAGTATCACAGTGCAATTCCTTTATGGCCTTTGTACATTCCCTGTCGTGCAAATAGATAGTTTTTCCAGTGCCAATGCATGCAGTCTATGCTTCCAAGCATCTCAAGAAATCCTCTACTTTCATTGACTGCGAGGATCCGAGCAGTGTCTTCAGCAGTGGGTGTTCTCAAGTACTGTTTTCCAAACACTGCCCTGCAGAACCTATACAAGAAATCGATGGCGGTGGACTCTGCCATGCGGAGATAGTCATCGGCACTATCACCCGGTGCTCCATATGCAACCAACCTCATCGCCACTGTGCACTTCTGCAGTGAGGAAAACCCAACCATGCCGATGCAGTCCTTCTTGCACACGAAATAGGGGTCTAACTCCCAGGTGACATGCACAATCTCGAGGAAGAGCTTCCGGCTCATCCTGAAACGGCACCGAAACATGTCCTCTTCGTGCAACGGCTCGTCGGCGAAGTAGTCGGCGTACAGCAAGCAGTAGCCCTCCATCCTCTGTCTTGCTTTGCACTTCCGGCGACCCTTCGCCAAGCCTCCACGCTTCGGCGTTGCAATCTGCATGTACAACCAGGCGAGAGAGGCGGGGATCTGCATATGCTCTGCATCTTCGGCGGCAGCGGCGTTCTCCTCCTCTAGCAACACGGCGAACATCTCCTCGTCGGAGTCCATGACCGAACCGACAAAACACCGAACCCCTGGAGGGCGAGGTGGCGGGAGATCGGAGCAAAGTCGAGCTACGGCGAACCTTGGGCGGCGAAAGATGGCCTAAGCCGAGGGGAAAGGGCGGCGACGGCGGTGGGGCTATCTAGAGGTGTGGATACGGCTCGGCATGGTGGAGCTTCGCCGGTGAAGGCATGGCGATAGGGCAGCTGGGGGAGCTCTTCGCCGCAGGGGAGGCGAGTGGAAGTGGGGAATGGGATTGTCTCGCCGACAGGGTTGGCCCACACCCGTTTTTGTTTCGTCTGGCGCTCCCGGGTTCCTGGCGCTCTCGGGTTCCTGGTGCCCCGGGATCGGCCTGAAAATTCTGGACGAAAGTTGGTATAAATCCGGACGAAATCGGGTCCTGAGAACACGACTGGACCAATTTTTTATGTTCGGATAAAAAAATCGTCCTGAGAACGGCATCGTGAGACCCGAGTGGAGATGCTCCTAGGTTCTTTCTATATATGCAAGTTCAAGTCGGACAGTTCCGTGAGGCTGAGATTGAGAGCTGTCCCACATTTATCCAAGCGTCCTTCCAAAAAAAAAGAGCGTTTGCTCCATTGCCAATCTGAATTGACGTGCACGCTTGAAAAGGTTGCAAGTCGATAGTGCTTGTGGGCATTGGCAATCCATGACAAGATCGATCAGCATCTTGCCAATCTAACCAGGTCCATCGCAAATGGAGTGTCATGGTGTACAAACATGTCAAATCTTCCACCGCTCCTTCCACGAACGCCAGACCGGCCTCTAAACCCGACCTTGTGTCTAAACTAGCTTGTGTCTAGTCTATTTTGGCTATTCCTAGTGTCTTTATATATTAAGAAAGGTTGAAAGTGTCCGATTCAAACATCTAACCTTTCGTGTAATCTATGTCCAACTGTAGCTGTTAGATTATATTTACTTGCATATCAAGTTAGAGTTTAGGCCGATGCGCTGCACCTCCTCTCCCCCCCTCTCCTATATAAACCATTGTATTCTCTCATTGTACAATTATCAATTATTATTATTATCACAAATTTACATGGTATCAGATTAAGGTTAGATTCTAGGGCATGGCTCCCACGCCTCCCACCCCGCCGCCTCCCCCTCAGGGGTTCTTCGAGTGGCGCGCCGCCATGGCCGCCGTCGCGGCTGCCAAACCATCCACCTCATCCGCCCCACCTCCTATCGCCACCACCATCAACTTCGCCGATACAATCTCCGACGTTACTCCATTGATTCCCATCACTTTAGATCTCCCCAAACACAACTACTACCATTGGAGGCATCTTTTTGAGGTGCACTTGGGCCGCTGCAATCTCATGGCGCACGTCAACCCCAACATCCCGCCGTCTCCCTCGGATCCCCGCTGGGTCAAGGATGATCTCGCTATAATACAGTGGATCTACCAGCGGGTGAGCACCGAGATTTTCAATCTCGTTTTCAGGGCTGCCAACAGCGCCGCCGCCCTTTGGGCAGCCCTTCGTCAGCTTTTTTAGGACAACGCCGACGCCCATGTCAACACGCTCAACACGGAGCTTCGGAACACCGCCCAGGGCGTCTTGCCCATGGGGGTATACTGCCAGCGCCTCCAGACCATCGCCGATGAACTCTGTGAACTCGGTGATCCCGTTGAGGACAAACAGCTCATCAAGATCCTCCTCGTCGGCCTCAATCAGTGCTTCGACAAGCAGAAGTCCTTCATCCCCATGATGCGGCCGTCTCCTTCCTTTGCAGAAGTCCGCTCCATGCTCTCCTGGGCGGACCGCGCCATGACCACTCAAGAGTCTCGCCCTCAGGCCTATGCTGCTGCTCCACGGCCTCCTGCACCGCCACCGCCTTCGGCGCCGCTTGTGTCTGTTCCACCGCCAGGTTGGCGCCCCAGCCCCAACTATAGGGGCACCCGGCCTATCTATCGGCCGCCTGCACCATAGCCTCCTCCAACAGCATCGGCTCCTCCACCTGCCCCGGCACCTCCACCGGCTCCACCTGCAGCACCATCTTGGCGATCTTCTCAGGACCCTTGGACTGACATGGTTCAGGCTTGGCCAATGCCCTGGACCGCGCCCTCTCCTGTTGGCGCGCCACCTGCCTACACTGGTTTGTGGAAGCTCGGCGTGCATCCTCATACAGGCTCACCTGGCCTCCTTGCACCACGGGTCCCTGCACAAGCTCATTACGCCGCTCCTTCACCGCCCATGTATGTTGCACCATCGCCGGCTCCCTATGCCTCGCCGATGCACTCGCCGATGCCCTTTGCTATGGGTCCTTATGGCTCTTCGGCACCGGTCACTTATAATCCTGGAGGCTACTACTCGCCATACACCATGTACTCGACTCCTGCTGCACCGCCACCACCTGCGCCAGTACCTGCTCCGTCAACTGCACCGACTCCCTCTACTCCGAGCTGGGACCAAGCTGCGTTTCTACAGGCCATGAATAATTTTGCTGCTCAAGGTAACTCAGGTACTGATTGGATTTTCGATTCTGGTGCTTCTAGTCACATGTCTTCATCGAATACTATGCTGTCAACTTGCATACCATCTCAATTTTCATCCATTACATTAGGCGATGGTTCCTCCATACCAATTTCATGTGTCAGTCATACAAACCTTGCATCTTCCACTTCCAAACCACTCCTACTTAAAGATGTCTTAGTTGCACCAGCCCTTATTAAAAATTTAATCTCTGTTCGTCGTTTCACCAAAGACAACCATGTTTCCGTCGAATTTGACCCTTTTGGCTTGTCTGTGAAGGATTTCATGACCAAGGAGATCGCCGCTTCGATAGCTCGGCGACCTCTACTCTGTTCATGGCGCTCCTGCGGCCTCGTCTCCATCATCCATGCTCGCCTCCGTAGATCTATGGCATAAACGCTTAGGCCATCCGAATAAAGCCACTTTATCCTCTCTACTTAGTGATTTTTCAATCCCTTGTAATAAAGAGGTTCATAATTCCTTCGTTTGTGAGTTTTGTCAACAAGGAAAACATGTTCGTTTACCATTTGTGCATTCTACTTCTCATAGTACTTATCCCTTTGAACTTTTGCACTGTGATCTATGGACCTCTCCAACGGTGAGTCTCTCCGGTTTCAAATACTACTTAGTTATTTTAGATGATTTTACACACTTCGTTTGGAATTTTCCACTTCGCAACAAATCTGATGTCCACTCACTTTTTATCAACTTTAAAACCTATGTCAACACACACTTCTTTTTACCCATAAAATTTATCCAATGTGACAATGGAAAAGAATTTAACAACTTTGCAAACCGTAATTTCTTTCTCCAACATGGCATTCTCCTTCGTTTCTCTTGCCCTTACACTTCCCCACAAAATGGCAAGGCTGAGCGATCACTCTGCACCATCAATGACATAGTTCGCACACTCCTCATTCAATCATCTATGCCCTCCACGTTTTGGGCTGAAGCTCTTAGAACCGCAACCTATCAACTCAATATTCGACCATCTAGCACTAACCCAAACACCACACCTTTTGTTGGAGATATGCCCTAGAGGCAATAATAAATGTAGTTATTATTATATCTTTGTGTTTATGATAAATGTTTACATTCATGCTATAATAGTATTAACAAGGAAACATTAATACTTGTGTGATTTGTAAACTAAAATAGAGTCCCTAGTAAAGCCTCTTTATAATACTAGCTTGTTGGTTAATAAATGATTGTGGTTTCCCTATCATGAACATTGAGATGTTATTAACAACAAGATCATATCGTTAGGAGAATGATATGGTGGACATACTCCTATAGATAAGCGTAGCATAAAGATCAAGTCATTTTAATAGTTCAATTGCTATATGCTTTCTGATACATAGTAACCTAATTCCTTCGACCATGATATCATGCATATCACCTTCACCGGAAGGATGCTTTGATGACATAAAACACCACACCGTAACTGGGTGGCTATAAAGGTGGCATTGAGTGTTCGAAAAGTATTGGTTGAGACACATGGATCAAGAGTGGGATTTGTCCATCCATATGACAGATAGATATACTCTAGGCCCTCTCGGTGGAATGTCATCCAATTAGCTTGCAAGCATGTGACTGGCTCACAAGGGATCACATATCACGGGAACGAGAAAAGAGTACTTATCGGTAACGAGGTTAAACTAGGTATGCAGAGATACCGACGATCATAACCTCGGATAAGTAAACTATCGTGAGACAAAGGGAAATTGGTATCGTATGTAAGTGGTTCATTCGATCGCAAAGTAATCGTAAAAATATGTGGGAGCCATATGAATTTCTAGATTCCTCTATTGGTTATTGATCGGAGAAGTGTCTCGATCATGTCCGCATAATTCACGAACCGTAGGGAGGCACACTTAAAGATTCGACGTTGTTTGAGTAGTTATGGAATGATGAGTAAGAGACCGAATGTTGTTCGGAGTCTCGGATGGGATCCGGGATATCACGAGGAGATCCGGAATGGTCCGGAGAATATGATTCATATAAGGAAAGTCATGTTTCGGGGTTGAAGAATGGTTCCGGTGTTTTCATCGGGAATGTTCTAGAAGGTTCCGGAATGTCCGGCACTCCAGAGGGGAAGGGTACATGAATGTGTTATATCAAGTTGGAATGATTGCATCATGTACTAGGTGTCATCGCTGAACAAAATAAAGGGTTTAATCAAATCCTAGTTTGAAAAAGTCAAACGCCAATTTGAAAAGTCAAACGGCTATTTTGGGAAGTGGAGGGAAGTGGGAAACCGAGTTGGGGAGGAGTTCCTCCTCCACCGCCGGACCACTTGGGATCCGAGTTGGGGAGGGACTCCCTCCCCTTGGCCGGCGCCTCCCACCTATAAAGGGAGGGGCAGGGCTGCCCCTCCTAGCACACAAGTTCCCCACCCAAAACCCTAGCCCGGCGCCGCCACCTCCTGCTGCCGCCCTAGGGCAACTCACCGCCGCCGCCTAGCTAAACCCTAGCCGCCGGCCTTGCCCCCTCCTCGGCGTGTCTAAACCCTAGATCGTGGAGGCTCTCTCTCATAGTCCACCATACTCGCTCCGGCTTAAGGCGAAGCCCTGCGAGATCTCCCCTCTACTTCCGGTACCACGCCGTTGTGCTGCCGGAATCGCGAGGAGAGTGCTACAACCTCCGCTGCTGGAACAAGGAGAGGAAGGTCTTCGCCGAAAACCGAACGTGTGACCGATCGGAGCGCCGCAGAACGCAGGCTTAAGGATCGTCACGCGATCTTGAGATCGGAAGAGTACGACTACATCACCCACGAGAATCCTCGTTAAACACTTTGGAATCTTCGAGGTGAGTTATTCCATCGACTCGCTGCTACTATCTAGTAGATAGATCTTGGCTTGTTTGTTTGTATGCGGTAGAAATTTTTGTTTTCCATGCTACGAAACCCTACAAAGGGTATCGTATCGTGTCTATATGTAGATCTGTTGACGAGTAGAACACAATGGTCATTGTGGGCGTTGATGCTTTTATTGTCGATTGCTTCTTGTGTACTTTGCATCTTGGGATGTTGGGATGAAGCGCGGCTAACCTTACATGACATCGTTCATGAGACTTGCTCCACGCTTGACATGCAACTTGTATTGCATAAGTGGCTTTGCGGGTGCCTGTTTCTCCCAGCATAGTTAAGATTCAATTTACAACGGGTGATTGTCAATACTAGTATCAATATTGTGGTTCTTGTTCGTAAGTTAGAACGACACTTATTGAAATCCCCAAACCACGTAAAACATGCAAAGAAAGTAGAGGCGTCTAACTTTGTTTTGCAGGGGTGTGCTGTGATGTGATATGGACATGATTGTGATTATATTTGATGTATGCAATGTTCCTTATTGTAAGTTGGTAACCGGCAGGAGCCATATGGTTGTATTTAAATTCTGTTAAGACCCGCGTGTCTATTCAAAGTAGTTATAATAGTTGAAGCCGGTGGACGACAACCATGGAGCAGCGTCATGGACCTTGATGCAATGTCGGTGATGATGGAGATCATGTTCGTGCTTGAAGATGGAGATCGGAAGCACAAAGAAGAAAGGCCATATCATATCACATATTATGAATTGCATGTGATGTTAATCCTTTATGCATCTTGTATTGCTTAGTTAACAACGGTAGCATTATAAGATGATCCCTCATGCACATAAATTTCAAATCATAAAGTGTTCACCCTAAGTTAGCACTGTTGCTAAAGCTTGTTGTTTCGAAGCACCACGTGATGATCGGGTGTGTTAGATTCCGCAAGTGTATACAACGTGAGCAAGCCAGATTTGCTCATGTGGAAGATAAGGTTTGATCTTGACGAGCCTAGCATGTACAGACATGGTCTCGGAACACGGATCACCAAAAGGTAAAGCATGAATCATATAGTAGATATGATGAACATGTCGATTGCTCGCCATTGAAGCTACATCAACTCTCGTGATGATCGGTTTTGATGTGGTGGATTTGGTTCGTGTGATCACTAAAACAATGTGAGGGTTGTTGTTTTGAGTGGGAGTTCACCTAGATTAATTTTACTATTAATTAGAACTCAATTTGTCATAAACTTAGTCTAAACTATTGCAAATATGTTGTAGATCAATGGCAGCCCCTACCATCAATTTTAATGCGTTCCTAGAGAAAGAAAAGTTGAAAAACAATGGAAGCAACTTCGTGGATTGGTTCCGCAATTTGAGGATTGTCCTCACAGCTGGTAATTTGACCTATGTGCTGGATGCACCGCTAGGTGACCCACTGCAGCCATCGCTACCGATGAAGTAAAGAATGTTTACCTCACTCGGAAGACTCAAGACTCCACAGCTCAATGTGCTATCTTGTATGGTTTAGAATCGAGCTTAAAAGGTTTGAGAATTCAGACCCACATGATATTGTCCGTGATCTCAAATTGATCTTTGAGACTCACGCTGCAATTGAGAGCTATGAGGCTTCAAAAGTTCTTTAAGCAAGATGGAAGAGGGCAGTCACAAGGAGCATGTGCTTAAGATGTCTGGGCACGCAAACAAACTTCAAAGCTTGGGTATAGTGATTCCTAATGCTTTGGGGATTTACTGTGTCCTCCAATCACTACCACCAAGTTACAAGAACTTTGTGATGAACTACAACATGCAGAACATGAACAAGACGTTGCCAGAACTCTTCGCCATGTTAAAATCTGCAGAAGTGGAGATCAAGAAAGAGAACCAAGTGTTGTTGGTCAATAAGACCACCAAATTCAAGAAAGGCAAGTCTAAGCAAAAGGGACACTTCAAGAAGGGTGGTAAGAAATTTACCGCGCCGACGAAGAAGACCAAGGCTGGACCTAAGCCTGATACTGAGTGCTTTTACTGCAAGGGAGAGGGTCACTGGAAGCGGAATTGCCCAAAGTACTTGGCGGATTTGAAGAATGGCAACATCAAGAAGAAAGGTATATCCGATATACATGTTATTGATGTGTATCTCACTAGTACTCGTAGTAGTGCCTCGGTATTTGATACTGGTTCGGTTGCTCATATTTGTAACTCAAACAGTCGCAGTAATCAAACGGAAGCTAGCGAAGAACGAGGTGACGATGCGCGTTGGAAACGGATCAAAGGTTGATGTGATCGCGGTCGGCACGCTACCCCTTCATCTACCATCGGGATTAGTTTTATACTTAAATAATTGTTATTTGGTGCCTGCGTTAAGGATGAACATTATATCGGGATCTTGTTTATTGCGAGACGGTTACTTGTTTAAGTCCGAGAATAATGGTTGTTCGATTTATATGAGTAATATGTTTTATGCACATGCACCTTTGATAGATGGTCTATTCTTATTGAATCTCGATAGTGGAAATACACATATTAATAACATTGAGGCTAAACATTTGAAATCAAGCGATAACTCGACCTATATGTGGCACTGTCGTCTTGGTCACATTGGAGTGAATCGTATGAAGAAACTCCATTCCGATGGACTTCTTGAATCACTTGATTTCGAATCACTTGAAAGATGCGAAGCATGTTTGATGGGAAAAATGACTAAGACTCCATTTTCTGGTATGATGGAGCGAGCTACGGACTTATTGGAAATCATACGTACCGATGTGTGTGGTCCAATGAGTGTAGCATCGCGCGGTGGTTATCGTTATGTTCTTACCTTCACGGATAACTTGAGTAGATATGGGTATATCTATTTCATGAAACATAAGTCCGAAACTTTCGAGAAGTTTAAGGAATTTCAAAGTGAGGTTGAGAATAAACGTAACAAGAAGATTAAATTTCTACGTTCTGATCGTGGAGGTGAATATCTAAGTTATGAGTTTGGCGAGCATTTGAAGAAATGCGGAATACTTTCACAATTGACACCGCCAGGAACACCACAGCGTAATGGTGTGTCCGAACGTCGTAATCGAACTCTCTTAGATATGGTTCGGTCTATGATGTCACTTACAGATTTACCGCTATCATTTTGGGGTTATGCATTAGAAACAGCCGCATTCACTTTAAATAGGGCACCATATAAATCCGTTGAAACGACACCGTATGAATTATGGTTTGGGAAGAAGCCTAAATTGTCGTTCCTTAAAGTTTGGGGTTGTGAAGCCTATGTAAAGAAGTTACAGCTGGACAAGCTTGAACCCAAAGCGGAGAAATGCGTCTTCATAGGATACCCGAAGGAAACTATTGGGTATACCTTCTATCATAGATCCGAAGGCAAAATCTTCGTTGCCAAGAATGGATCCTTTCTAGAGAAGGAATTTCTCTCAAAAGAAGTGACTGGAAGAAAAGTAGAACTCGACGAGGTTGTCGAACCTTCTCTCGAAATTGCGAGTAGTGCAAAGACCGAAGAAGTTCCTGGTGCCTGCACCAAGAAGAAAGGAAGCTAATGATGATGATCATGAAACTTGGTTGAAGTTGCTATAGAGCCTCGCAGTCAACGAGAACTCGTACCCTCGATTGGTATGATCCCGTTATGAGTGTCATGTTGGTGAACAACACCGATGACCCTGCGACATATGAGGAAGCGATGATGAGCCCAGATTCCAATAAATGGCAAGAAGCCATGAAATCCGAGATTGGATCCATGTACGAAAACCAAGTATGGACTTTGGTGGACTTACCGGATGGCCGGAAGGCTGTCGAGAACAAATGTATTTTCAAGAAGAAAACATATGCTGATGGTAATGTTACTGTCTATAAAGCTCGACTTGTCGCAAAAGGGTTTCGACAAATTCAAGGAGTTGACTACAATGAGACTTTCTCACCAGTAGTGAAGCTAAAGTCTGTGAGGATTATGTTAGCAATCGCTGCATATTATGATTATGAGATATGGCAGATGGATGTCAAAACAGCATTCCTCAATGGAGACACTGATGAATAGTTGTATATGATGCAACCCAAAGGTTTTGTCGATCCTAAAGATGCTAACAAGGTATGCAAACTTCAAAGGTCCATTTATGGATTGAAGCAAGCATCCGGTTGGAATCAACGTTTTGATAAGGTAATCAAAAGTTTTGGTTTTATACAAACTTATGGAGAAGCTTGTATTTACAAGAAAGTGAGTGGGAGCTCTGTAGCATTCTTAATACTATATGTAGATGACATATTGTTGATTGGTAATGATGTAGACCTTCTTAATAGTGTCAAGGAATATTTGAATAATAGTTTTTCAATGAAAGATCTTGGCGAAGCAGCTTACATATTAGGCATAAAGATCTATAGAGATAAATCAAGACGCCTAATATCATTGTCACAAAGTACATATTTGGACAAAGTTCTAAAGAGGTTTGGAATGGAAGATAGCAAGAAAGGGTTCTTGCCCATGTTGCCCAATACGACGTTGAGTAAAACTCAAAGTCCGACAACGGCAGAAGATAGAGAAAGGATGAGTAAGACTCCCTATGCCTCAACCATAGGATATCTAATGTATGCCATGCTATGTACTAGACCCGACATTGCATATGCTGTTAGTTTAACTAGAATATATCAAAGTGATATAGGAGTGGATCATTGGACAGCGGTCAAAAACATCCTTAAGTACTTGAGAAGAACTAAGGATATGGTTCTTTCTTATGGAGGTGATGAACAACTCGTTGTTAATGGTTACACCGATGCTAGTTGGAACACCGATCCGGATGATTCTAAATCACAATCTGGATACGTATTTATTTTGAATGGTGCAGCAGTTAGCTGGAGGAGTGCAAAGCAAAGCGTTGTGGCGAGATCTTCAACTGAATCGGAATACATGGCTGCTTCGGAGGCTTCACAAGAAGCGATATGGATGAAAGAGTTCATTACAGAGCCCGGTGTGGTTCCTAGTGCGCTGGACCCAATGTCTATCTACTGTGATAACATGGGCGCCATAGCCAATGCGCAAGAACCAAGGTCACACAAGAAGCCAAAGCACATCAAGCTAGGTTTTCACGCTATTCGAGAACATGTCCAAGATGGGGACATAAAGATTTGCAAAGTACACACAAATCTGAATGTGGTGGATCCGTTGACTAAACCTCTCCCGAGGGCAAAACATGACCAGCACCAAACTGCCATGGGTGTTCGGTATATTACCATGTAATCTAGATTAGATGACTCTAGTGCAAGTGGGAGACTGTTGGAGATATGCCCTAGAGGCAATAATAAACGTAGTTATTATTATATCTTTGTGTTTATGATAAATGTTTACATTCATGCTATAATGGTATTAACAAGGAAACATTAATACTTGTGTGATTTGTAAACTAAAATAGAGTCCCTAGTAAAGCCTCTTTATAATACTAGCTTGTTGGTTAATAAATGATTGTGGTTTCCCTATCATGAACATTGAGATGTTATTAACAACAAGATCATATCGTTAGGAGAATGATATGGTGGACATACTCCTATAGATAAGCGTAGCATAAAGATCAAGTCATTTTAATAGTTCAATTGCTATATGCTTTCTGATACATAGTAACCTAATTCCTTCGACCATGAGATCATGCATATCACCTTCACCGGAAGGATGCTTTGATGACATAAAACACCACCGTGAATCGGGTGGCTATAAAGGTGGCATTGAGTGTTCGAAAAGTATTGGTTGAGACACATGGATCAAGAGTGGGATTTGTCCATCCATATGACGGATAGATATACCCTGGGCCCTCTCGGTGGAATGTCATCCAATTAGCTTGCAAGCATGTGACTGGCTCACAAGGGATCACATATCACAGGAACGAGAAAAGAGTACTTATCAGTAACGAGGTTGAACTAGGTATGCAGAGATACCGACGATCATAACCTCGGATAAGTAAACTATCGTGAGACAAAGGGAAATTGGTATCGTATGTAAGTGGTTCATTCGATCACAAAGTAATCGAAGAAATATGTAGCCATATGAATTTCCAGATTCCTCTATTGGTTATTGATCGGAGAAGTGTCTCGATCATGTCCGCATAATTCACGAACCGTAGGGAGACACACTTAAGGATTCGACGTTGTTTGAGTAGTTATGGAATGATGAGTAAGAGACCGAATGTTGTTCGGAGTCTCGGATGGGATCCGGGATATCACGAGGAGATCCGGAATGGTCCGTAGAATAAGATTCATATAAGGAAAGTCATGTTTCGGGGTTGGAGAATGGTTCCGGTGTTTTCATCGGGAATGTTCTAGAAGGTTCGAATGTCCGCACTCGGAGGGAAGGGTGCATGAATGTGTTATATCAAGTTGGAATGATTGCATCATGTACTAGGTGTCATCGCTGAACAAAATAAAGGGTTTAATCAAATCCTAGTTTGAAAAAGTCAAACGCCAATTTGAAAAGTCAAACGGCTATTTTGGGAAGTGGAGGGAAGTGGGAAACCGAGTTGGGGAGGAGTTCCTCCTCCACCGCCGGCCCACTTGGGATCCGAGTTGGGGAGGGACTCCCTCCCCTTGGCCGGCGCCTCCCACCTATAAAGGGATGGGAAGGGCTGCCCCTCCTAGCACACAAGTTCCCCACCCAAAACCCTAGCCCGACGCCGCCACCTCCTGCTGCCGCCGCCTAGCTAAACCCTAGCCGCCGGCCTTGCCCCCTCCTCGGCGTGTCTAAACCCTAGATCGTCGAGGATCTCTCTCATAGTCCACCATACTCGCTCCGGCTTAAGGCGAAGCCCTGCGAGATCTCCCCTCTACTTCCGGTAACACGCCGTTGTGCTGCCGGAATCGCGAGGAGAGTGCTACAACCTCCGCTTTCTTTGGAACAAGGAGAGGAAGGTCTTCGTCGAAACCGAACGCAGTGATCGATCAAGGGAGTGCTTTGACGAACGCCTGGAAGGATCGTCTACGCGATCTTGAGATCGGGAAGAGTACGACTACATCACCCACGAGAATCCGCTCTTGTTAAACACTTTGGAATCTTCTAGGGTAAGTTATTCCATCGACTCGTTGCTACTATCTAGTAGATAGATCTTGGCTTGTTTGTTTGTATGCGGTAGAAATTTTTTGTTTTCCATGCTACGAAACCCTACACCTTTCTACTCCCTTTTGCTCTCTCACCCAAACTACACTAAGCTTCGCGTTTTTGGTTGCCTTTGTTTTCCCAATGTCTATGCAACTTCCCCAAACAAACTCTCTCCTCGTTCCCTTCCTTGTGTCTTCCTAAGTTATTCAGATGAACACAAAGGCTACCAGTGTTTTGATCTTGTGACCGGTCACATTCACATCTCTAGGCATGTCACTTTCGATGAAACCACCTTTCCTTTCGCCACTAGAACCCCTACATATACTCCCACCACATCCACCCCTCGCTCAGCCAATTCCATAAAACCTCACTTTTTCGTTCCTAACCTGCCCTACAACCCTGCCACGGCTGCCCACTACCCTCCCTCGACCAATACCGCTCCCGATTCTCCTGCCACGGTACTCCCTAACCCTGCCCCGCCCGACTCGGCTGCCTCGATAGCCCCATCAGCACCTGTGTCTCGACCACCCATAACCCAGGTTTCCGCTCGCCGCCCCAAAACTCCTGCCCCCGACAATCAAACTACCCAATCCTCTGTCCCTCATGCTGCTGCGTCCTCCTCCTCCGCTGCGCCGGATGCAGCAGCTCCTCCTTCGCATGCCGTTCCCATTATCGCACCTACCAACGACCATTCCATGCGCACACGTGCCAAGTCTGGTTTTCGACTTCCTCAAACACGACTCAATCTTTATGCTTCTCCAACTCTCTCACCTCTTCCCAAAACATACAAATATGCTCTCCTTGATCCGAACTGGTCCGCTGCCATGCGCGATGAGTTTCAAGCACTCCAATCCAATAACACATGGCAACTTGTTCCCCGACCTCCTAATGCAAATGTTGTTTCTGGAAAGTGGGTGTTCTGTCAAAAATTTCATTCTGATGGCACTCTCTCTCGGTATAAAGCGTGTTGGGTTTGTCGTGGGTTCTCTCAACAACACGGTGTCGATTAGGACGAAACTTTCTCTCAGTAGTTAAACCTAGCACCATCCGAACCATTCTTAGTCTTGTTGTTTCCTCTTCCTGGCCCATTCACCAACTCGATGTAAAAAATGCTTTCCTCCATGGTTCCTTAAACGAAGTCGTCTATTCTCAACAACCTTCCAGTTTCGAAGATTCTTCTTTTCCTGATCACGTTTGCCTTCTCCAAAAATCTCTCTATGGCCTCAAACAAGCACCCCGAGCATGGTTTCAACGTTTTTCTACCTTTATTCAAACTATAGGATTCATTCCCTCTCGTTCTGACTACTCTCTTTTTGTTTACCACTCTAACACCCAGGTTGCATATCTCCTACTTTATGTTGATGATATAGTTATCACTGCCTCCTCCACAACTTTTCTCACTCATATTATTTCTCTCCTACAAACTGAATTCTCTATGACTGATCTAGGTTCCCTTCATCACTTCTTAGGTATAGCTTCCACTCGTGATTCTTCTGGTCTTTTTCTCTCTCAACGTCAGTACTCTGTTGATCTCCTAACTAGGGCTGGAATGTTAGATTGTCAACCATCCCGTACACCTGTAGATACTTCTTCTAAATTTTCCTCGGATGGTGATATTTTTCCTGATCCGACTCTATACCGTAGCTTAACTGGAGCCCTTCAGTATCTCACCATTACACGTCCAGAAATATCATATGCTGTCCAGCAAGCTTGTCTTTACATGCATGATCCAAGAGTCCCGCATTTTAACCATGTCAAACACATACTTAGATATCTCAAAGGTACATTAGATCATAGTTTGCATATCAACCACTCATCACCCACATCATTGACAGCATATTCCGATGCAGACTGGGCTGGTTGTCCAGACACTCGTCGATCCACTTCAGGATACTGTGTTTACAGTAGCATCTACATATATTTGAAAAAAATACAACAGTCTTCACATTGCATGAAACCATCAGCTTCACGCGAACATCTAGTATGTTGAACTTGGTTTTTACTTGTTGCTCACTTGCATGAGCCGACGTCTGAACCCTCATCGGACTCGGTTGCCTAGGTTGATCCTGCCACCTTGTCTTGCTTCCCTTAGCTCCACCAGGAACGATACTCACATGCACCTTGCACATGTTATTCTTAGTCCTTATGTCCTTCAGCACCAGGTTTTCTTCTTCTTGTCTTGCATGGTCAACTTGTCCCTATCAACACGGTAGACATAACCATTGTCATGGAGTTCCTCTAGTGAGATTAGGTTCCTCCGATCCCTTGGCACATATCCTGGAGCACTAGTTCGTCACCTTCTTTAGTCTTAATCTTGATATCTCTCATGCCCAAAATGCGCCTAGGAGCACCATCGACTTGATAGACTGCTCCAAAATCACCAGGCTTATAGGTAGAAAACCTCTCCTTGTTAGACGTCACATGATAAGAGCTCCTTGAATTCAGTATCGACACTTCATCGAACAATTTGTTTACTAAGCCAGAACTTCACTATCAGAATTATCTAAGCAGCAATATTTGCAGCTCCATCAAACTTCTTGTACGCTAGACAGTTCTTCCTAATGTTATCCCACTCCTTATAATAAAAACATTGGGGTTTTTCTTCTTCTTCTTCTTGCCAGACTTCCCACCATGACTATTTCTGACCATCAGCTCATGCCCATCACTAGCATCAGCAGAAGTACCTTCACCGGATTTTTCTCTCGTTGATCATAAGATAACAACACAGTTTGTACCTCGCTTGAAGTGATGCTTGACTTTTCGTACGTCACAGTGACAACCAAGCTCTTCGAGGACTTTGGCAATGAATTAAGCATGAGCAAAGCCCTGTCCTGGTCCTCCACCTTTGCCCCAATACGTTCCAAATCTGAGACCAAATGTTGAAGGCATTGATGTGTTCAGTTATATGGAAATGGCAAAATCCATAAAAATAAATACACTTGGCCTATAAAGATAATATTCAGTGTGCACATATGAACAAGTAAGAACATGCTTCATAGGAACTAGACAACTGTTCAAAATAGAAAATTCGTGACATGGTAAAAGAGAACGTACATACGAGATAGAGTGTTGAGACCCTGAAAGAAATTTATGATATCATATCATTATGGTGCACAGATGGATTGACGATACAAAAAACGTGTGTAAGTATTTAAGTTTGGAATAAAAAATCACAAAATTAAGAAAATTGGGTGACATCTGATCATTGTACATAGATGCATTGGACACAATGAGCTTGTGTTTTTTATGCTTTGCTGTCCCGACATTACATCGTCATGCAAAATAAACTATATTAGGTGTAAAATGCAATGTGCATTTCAATATCCTTCTGAAATTTAAATACACCATCTACTTGATGAATTGGATGAATGATTTTTTATTACTCTATATCTGCTAAATATTTACAATTTACTAATGATTTGGACATCACATAACATCATTTTTACTTCTCATGTGTTCTAGGATTACATTTAAAAATCTAAAAAAAGTACTCATCGTTTAAAGCAGGAAGGTGTTGCTGCATATTACTTGAGTGATGTGCAAATCAGACTTGAGTGATGTGCAAATCAGATCCATATCTTATGTTATACTCACCATAGATGCTTCACATGTGCAGTCTATTTAATTGTGTTTTGCAGGCATCGTTTATAGCATGTATGCGAGAAAGTTCAAGTTGGTAGCTTGGAATAGTATATTGTTTGAAACTAACATGTGATTGCACTAGTTACAAAGGTATCAAATGTATTTTTTTGTCTTGTTTCTATTTTGGACTTGTCCATTCTAGCTTAACAAACACATGTCATTAAGAATAATTCAGTGTCATACTCCAATATGGATGCAATCATGTTTCCTGCTCTCCTGTGGTAACCAATTAGGATATAGTAATGTTAGTCGACCTTGTTATTTTCCTGAATTTACCGGTGTGAACTATACTGTTAACACTTTGTACTACGTACTCTTAGGCCTCGATAATCAAATGTGAGGTCTCCATTATTTCCCCTTTATCCTCCGAACTGGTGATTTTTTTTAAAAGGTGCTTAGCTTTTGATTGTACTCTAATTCTAGGTAGTGAGTTTTCACAATATCTTATGTTTTCAAAATGATTATGACAATAACTAATATTATTAGGATCCCAGCCACATTTTACAATATAAATTCCAACAGGAAATTCAATTTATAGTGAATGTGATGGTTCACTATTCTGCTGCTTCCAAGTAAACAAACATATGAATTTGATGACGAAGTGAGTATCTTGTTTCTCTAATGATGTTTGTAGTCTAACATCAAATGAAGTGGCCACGTGCTGAAGAGAGCTAAATTAAGATTATAATTTTTTTAATAAGGCAGCCTTTGCTGGTGTGTTGTATGATCCCCATCAGCTCCAACTTATGTTTGTGTATGCTAAGTTTGTAATACCTTCTCTTTGCAGCTATGAGAACAAAAACCATCCTATTTAAAATCTTAGTCATCTCTTATATACTTAGGTTAGTCCTTTGGTAACTGTACCAAACTTGTAGCTTTCTGGAGCACCAGTTAGCCCCACTTAATTGGTGTCTGATCTATTTTTGATGGTGATGGATCGGTCCCTGTAGAGTCAGCAAAGGTGTGATATTATCTATACTTTTTGTTTCTTCCTTAGCATCTTATAGAAATAGGGACCGAGAAAAATGAGAATAATTGTTATACTCCTTGTGATCTATAATAAGTATTATTAAATCAGTGACACTTATTATGGATCGGAGAGAGTACTCTTATGTCAAGCGGGCGCCCTTGATGCCATGGCGAGAATTTTGGTCGCGGCTGACCACCGAGGAATCGTTTGCGACCACCACCTGTTCCAGATAGTCTAGCACTGGCTGCACGCTGGCGAACGACCTGCTCTATCACCCTCTCAATGACTATGTTATCCTCCCTACAATCTTCGAGGATGAGAAGCATCACGAGAAACGAGGGGACGTCACTTCAGTCAGGGATGACTCAGAGATCATCTCCCACACCGATGATGTCCATGACCAGAAGATCAGCTAGCCTCCCTCCAATGATCAACACACTGTACGCGTATTGTGAGGGCAAAGCGAGGGCTGGCTGGATGAGGTGCATGCCGCCGTTGTTGTTGACCTAGAGAGCGGAGGGCAGCATCATGTGGAAGTCAGGCATGTTGGAGTTAGCCACGGTTGGCTTGCCATGTAGCTAGGCTAATAGCACATATTTTAAGCTGTCGATGCACATTAGATGTGGCCAGGTTGGAAACATCTATGTAAATACCAGTATACTGCTTGTAAATATCCGAATTTGGAAGCACAACTCGTAGTGGCTATGAACACAAAGCAGAATAATAACAATAAGGGTGGGTTACCAGCTTGTTCACCTTGATGGTGTCCATCTGGTGGTTGAAATGTATAAATTTTATTGCTCATTTGGATCCAAGCGACGACAAGACCGACCACCGATCCTGTCTTTCTACAGCTGGTTTATGTTTAGATAAAGTAGTAGCATGTATTTTAATACAGCTATTCGCGGTCATTTTTAAGCTGTAATTTTCAGATGAGTATATGTAGTAAGTAGTATTGGTTTTAACTGTATCATTTTTTTTGATTTGGAACACATGATTCCATTAGGTTTTGGCTGTCATGTGACTTTGTTTAGAAAATACTGATTTCAAATATTTTATGATATGGTAAAGGGACATATATTTAGACCATTGTGATAGAACCAATTATTTTATGTAGAGAACGACGAATTGAAGATTCTTATTACTAACATTTTATAGCCCTCGTCAACAACATATATTGCTTTTATGGCTCCTCCTCGGTTTGGTTTGATGTTGCTACTCCCTCTATGAGGCGAGTTTTCATTTTTCTCACCCTTCTATCATACACTTGTTTAGCCAAATGGGTTCGGCCCTATTGAGGGAAGGGTATTTTCCTTCATATTTAAAGGGAAGGGGCTCTAAGCTAATTATTTCTTTTGCAGTTTGAAATTAAGTGTTGGTCCATTGATATTAAACTTAACAATAGTTAGTAGGTAGCGTCAGCTTTAGAAGAAACATAGACATATTGTCTCTACAACCTAGAGCTTAGTTCTATTTTTCGTTTATCGCTATGTTTAATGGTTCCTATTTCTGCTATTTATTTTTATTCTCAATTGAAAACAAACTAATTTATCTTTTCCCAAACTAAGAAGTCTAGTTGTGCATCTCTACTTCTAGAATGACTTTGTGTACTTTTTAGCAATGTTGATTTTCTTCGATTTAGGATACATATTTTGATATGTTTTGGTGATCTGATCAATATCATGTTTGTCCCAAGTTTCTTATTTCTTTGATTATTTACGAGAGCATATCGCTAATGCAAATCTAACTCGAAGACCATGTGTGACATTACTAAATCTGTAGAATGAAGATTCACAGTTGATGAAATTAAATGAACACCTCTCGAGCTTTTTGAAAGGATTGCATCCATAAAAAACAAGAGTATCAATGTGAAGATTGGTAAGGGGTAATATTGCTATTGGGGCTATGTTAACACCTCTTGTAAACATGACTTCTATGTTAGATACAGTCTCTTCCTTCTGCTCGTGCTATATCACCATGCACTGCTTATGATGGCCGAAACTTGAATTTTCTGACTTCCTAAATTTTATAATTGATAACTTCTTTGAAAATTGCAAAGGTGCTTTGTACCTCACTATACATATTGTTCGACTATACAGGAAATAAAATGGTACATGTGTAAGCAGAATGGTCACCTGTGTTACACTGACTTCTCTGATAGTCATGTAAAAGAAGTTACTTGGTATAACTTGCCCAATCTGGTCAGAGTGGATTGGTAAGTTTTGGTCTTTGTATCATCCTATGTTTTTTTTGTTGCTTCTCACGTCAAATGATTAGTAACTACCATTTGATCATAGGGGTGTGCCAGGCAACACAGGGAAACAAGTGTTGCAGCAACCCTGACCCTATGCTATATGTCCTGAGAGGCAATAATAAAGTTGTTATTTATGTATATTCCAAGTATATGATGAAGGAAATATGTCCTGAGAGGCAATAATAAAGTGTTTATTATGTGTATTTCAAGTATATGATAGATTTTTATTTTGCATGCTATAATTGTATTAATACGGAAATATTAATACATGTGTGTTTAATAAACAAACAGAAAGTTCATAGTTATGCCTCTCTCATAAACTAGCTCGTTGATTAACAAGATGATCAAAGTTTCCTAATCATAGACATTGGATGTTGTTAATAACGAGGTCACAACATTAGTGTAATTGTGTGATGAACATTCATCCGAAGTATAGCATTACGATCAAAGTCATTGAGTTTATATTGCTATAACAACTTACGAAATGATCCTAATCCTTAGACCATGATATCATGTCAATCACTAACACCAGAAGAGTTTTTTGATACATCAAACGTCACACCGTAACTGGGTGATTATAAAGATGGTTTCAGAACTACTAAAGTGTTATGTTGAGACCCATGGATCGAGAGGGGAATTTGTTCATCCCGATGACGGATAGATATACTCTGGGCCCTCTCGGTGATATCACATTGGTTAGCTTGCAAGCCAGTGATTTGATCACTAGAATGTTATATCACGGGAACGAGAAATGAGTGCATGTTAGTAACGAGATAAAACTATGTATGGAGATACCGATGATCAAATCTCGGACATGTAATATATCGCGAAACAAAGGGATTAAGATACCAGCGTAAAAGGTTCTGACGATCACAAGAATGTCATCGTTGAATGTGTGGGAGTCAGTATGGGTCTCCAGATCCCGCTTCTGATTATTGATCGGAGAAGGGTCTCGATCATGTCCGCATTATTCATGAATCATAGGGTCGAACACTTAAGATACACCGACATCCAATTGGAGCAAAAGTTTCATGCCGGAAAGAATAACAAGCACAGGAATTTATTTCACTAGATACCGAAACAGGTTTTCAGGTGAAATTGCAGAAAGTGTTTTTGCATGTAAAATGAAATACTAGCAAGAGGTTATATGTGAATGTTTGTCATTAAAGTAATTGACAAAATTCTGAATAAATAAAAGGAGTTTTATTTAATGAGAGTTTGCATTAAATTTGGTGGAAATTATTGGGAATTTGAGTGGGATTTTGAGTGGAGGGAATTGAAAGGCATTTGAGTGAGTGGAGTGTCCACCCACATGAATGAATGAGGGGAGGGGGCATCCCCCATGGCTAGCGGCCACCCCCTTGGGTGCCCTCCTCCTCCAATAAAATGAGCCCCCTCTCCCCTCTCTCACTCACACCTCCTTGTGAAGGATATCTCTCCCCCTCTAGTATTTATCCCCCATGGTCTCAGACTAGCGAGATACATGTTCCTGGTGGCTATTCGGCAAGAAAGAGTTGTTCTTCCGCTGCTGGTTTGCAGCGCTAGGACTTCCTCTCGATCTTGAGATCGGCAAGACATCATCTACATCAACCACGAGTTTTACTCGTTAAGCTTTGTCGGTCTTCAAGGGTATGTTCTCTACGGATATACATCCGCCCGTTGTTTGTATCTACTAGATAGATCTTGGTACATAGTTGTTCCCATCATAGGAATTTTTTTGTTTTCTATGTTGCGAACCCTACAATGGTATCAGAGACGAATCTATGCGTAAATGCTTTACACGGGTAGTACACATATGAGTATGTGGGCGATGATGATCATGTTATTGCTTCTTAGTTGTATTTTGGATATTGGTGGCATAGTGGGATGAAGCGGCTGATACGTTGGAAACGTATTTATAATTTTTGATGTTCCATGCTTGTTTAGTATCTACTTTGATTTGCTTGTATACACTTTGAGGTGCTTTTTACATGTTTTCTGGTACTAACCTATTAACAAGTTGCAACAGTGCCAAATGCCTGTTTTCTGCTGTTTTTGGTTTCAGAAAAGTTAGTAATGAAATATTCTCGGAATTGGACGGGACAAACGCCAAAGTCAATTACTTTTCATGGAGAACAAGAAGTCCAGAGGAGAGCCGGAGGAGCCTGCCAGGGGGGGCAGACCCACCCCAGGCGCGGGGGCAGGTGGGCCCGCGCCTGGCTAGGGTTTGGTGGCCCTGGCCGCCTCCCGGTCTCGCCCCTTCGCCTATAAGAAGATCCCGATGTAGAAACCCTGAAGACCCGATTAGAAATCCACGAAACTATCTGTAGCCGCCGCCACCATCGTCCCTAGATCGGGGGGATATGAAGCTCTTCCTGACACCCTGCCGGAGGGGAGATCATCCCGGAGGCCTTCTCTCCGGTATGATTCGTGAGTAGTTCCACCTTGGACTATGGGTCCATGTAGTAGCTAGATGGTTGTATCTCCTCCTTTGTGCTTTCATGTATAGATCTTGTGAGCTCCGTTCATGATCAAGATCTAATCTATTTGTAATCATGCATGTTGTGTTTGCGGGGATCCGATGGATATTGAGATTATTATGTTGGTTTGATTAATGGTTTTATCTTTATGATTCTATCATGTCAGTGTTGTTTGTGATCTTGCATGCTCTCTGTTGCTAGTGGTTACCTTGGCCAAGTAGTTGCTAGTGACTCCAAGAGGGAGTATTTATGCTCGATAGTGAGTTCATGCCTCTAGTTTCCAAGGGAAGTGACAGAAATCTCTTCGGTTGTAGATGTGCTGTTGCTACTAGGGAGAAAACAACGGTCTCTTGTTCATGGAACATGTTGACTGTTTACCTTACACACTTTGCTTAAAGCAGTTGTCTGTTGCTTGCAGCTTAATACTGGAGGGGGTTCGGATGATAACCTGAAGGTGGACTTCTAGTCATAGATGTAGTTGGATGACGGTCTATGTATATTGTGTTGGAAATATAAGCAATAATCCATATGATTTAATCCGAATAATAAATTGATAAAGCATGATCATACAAACGGTACTAAAACCAGTTATGCAGATCAACAAAGTAGATGAACAGATTACATCTATAGGATATAAACCTATCACATCTACATCAAACGCTAGAACAAATAACTCTAGCATAATCCGAAAAAGACAGTTGAGTATCACGTATAGTGTAGGCTGAATAGCAGCCGCAACGGTTGCAGCAGCGTCGCCCATGTTGAGGTTGTCAAAGAGATTGGTGAGGTCCGGAACGAAGTTGTCATCCGGGAACTCGTCGTCGAACAACGTCGTAGTTGCCAGTAGTCGCGTTGAGTGCTCCCCCAAAACCTGATCGCCCCTCACCCGTACAGGTTCACGAGAGGCGGGGTTCGGCCTACTGTCCCAATCTGCGGTGCACGCCGCAAGCCGGGATGGAGAAGACAAAAGCGGCGGCACAAGGTTCTGGAGGGTAGGCGCGTATGTGTGTTGATTCACCGATTAGGTTTAGCGCAGACGCTTATATAGTGCAGGTTCGGGAGATCGTGGGACTCAACCCACGTCCGAGTCGGTAACAATCCACGTCTATAAAAACTGGAAACGGCTGTAATTAACGCGTCCGTTAATTACTCATAATCAGTTTTCCCAACCAGCAAAATAAAGCTCGGCTCGGCGAGATTCCCGCAACCCGCGGCGCACGCGCATCGTGACGATGCGAGGCGTGGTGAGGCGAGGCGGGCGACGTCGGAGGAGGAGTGCGCGAGCGCTACTATTCTTATCACACCTTAGTGAGTGGTGCAACACTCTACTATATAAGTTGGTCCAACTCCCCTTCAACTAGCAATGTGGGACTAAACTTTAGCACCACTAGCACAGCCATATGCTGCCATATACAAGTGGGCCAAAGAGAATTTCAGAACTTGTCTAATGGGCCAATAGCCCAAAACTCACCAAATTCCAACAATCCCCTACAAAGTCTCATTGGCACATCACAACACTTTTCTTCCAGAACATTGTTTTATATACCGGTGTGTAGTGGAGACTGTTAAGTTGAACTTCCATGTTAAACTTTATGCTACGCTAGCTAGCAACTTGAATAGTGGACTATGCCTTGAACTACAAGTTTTCTGCGCGCTAGTTTCACACAAAATCTAGACCGGTACAGGGCTACCGTCGGCTTCCCTACGGTTTGGAGCTTATGCGTCATACTCCAGGGCCTTTCATGAGTTTATTAGAGAGCACCCAACTCTCACGGACTATGACGTTTGGCAGTCAGACTCATATAGGTGTTCCTCAAGAGATGTTATGCAGGACAACATATCCACTTATAAAAAACCACTTGGAACACATTAAGATAAATATCAACCTGCCATGCAGATTAAGAGAGTATTGCATCTTTATGGAGATGTAAATATAATATGGGGATACTCTCTTCTCAGCTGACCAACAGCTTGTCTCCCAGCTCTAATTCATAGGATCTCCGATCACATAGAGTGGGTTGCCACTGGGATCAACTCATAGCGTGGGTCTCAAACCCATATCCCTCGATGCATTATCTATCATATTGCGTGATACACCCTTTGTGAAGGGATCTGCCAGGTTCTTAGATGTTTGGATATAATCCAACGCAATAACTCCGGAGTTTCTCAGTTTCCTGACAGATTTCAATCTCCTCTTCACATGCCTTGATGATTTCATATTATCCTTAGAACTGTTTACTTTGATGATCACAGTTTGATTATCATAGTTCATCGTGATGGCGGGTATTGGTTTTTCAACCACAGGTAAGTCCATCAAGAGCTCACGAAGCCACTCTGCTTCAATAGTGGCTGTGTCTAACGCTGTGAGTTCTAATTCCATAGTTGACCTCGTTAAGATGGTCTGCTTGCAAGACTTTCAGGAAACAGCGCCACCACCAAGTGTAAACAAATAACCACTTGTGGCCTTAATCTCATCAGCATCAGATATCCAGTTTGAATCACTATAACCTTCAAGTACCCAAGGATACCTAGTATAGTGAATACCATAACTCGCAGTGCCTTTCAAATAACGCAAAACTCTTTCAAGAGCATGCCAATGATCATCTCCAGGATTTGACACAAATAGACTCAGTTTGCTTACAGCAAAGGAGATGTCAGGTCTAGTAGCGCTGGCTAAATACATGAGCGAGCCAATAATTTGAGAATATCTCAATTAATCTTTAGCAGTCCTTCGATTCTTTCGAAGTAGTGCACTCGGATCATAAGGCGTTGGAGAAGAATTGCAGTCGCTATACCCGAAGCGACTCAATATCTTTTCCACATAGTGAGACTGAAGCAATGTAATCCCACCATTGTCATCCTTTAGTAGCTTGATGTTTAAAATTACATCAGCCACTCCCAAGCCCTTCATCTCAAAGCAGCAAGATAGGAACTCTTTGACCTCCTCGATAACAGCGAGGTTGGTCCCAAATATCAATATGTCATCAACGTAGAGACACATAATAACTCCCTCGCCCCCACCATGGCGATAGTATACACATTTGTCAGCTTCGTTTACAACAAAGCCTTCAGTAGTTAAAGTACTTTCAAACTTCTCATGCCACTGCTTAGGAGCTTGCTTAAGACTATATAAAGACTTCACTAACTTACACACCTTTCCTTCTTGAGCATCTACTACAAATCCGGCAGGCTACTCCATATAAATTTCCTCATCTAGCTCTCTATTTAGAAAAGCTGTCTTAACGTCCATTTGATGAACGAGAAGACCATTTGAGGCATCCAAGGAAAGTATTACTCGAATAGTTTTCAATCTAGCTACAGGTGAGTAGGTATCGAAGAAGTCTTCGCCTTCCTTTTGGGTATAACCCTTGGCCAGAAGACGTGCCTTGTACTTCTCAATAGTACCATCAGGTCTAAGCTTTTTCTTGAACACCCACTTACATCCTACAGGTTTGCACCCATAAGGACGATCAGTGACTTACCAAGTACCATTAGCTAAGATGGAGTCCATCTCGCTTTGAACAACTTCCTTCTAGTAGTCAGCATCTTGAGATGCATAAGCTTCTGAAATGGAAGTCGGAGTATCATCCACAAGGTACACAATGAAATCATCACCAAATGACTTTGAGTCCTTTGTCTCTTGCTCCTTTTGGGAGCTTCATTGTCATCCTCCACAGGATCATCAGAGTGTTCTATCGGCATAGTGGGTTCAGAAATTATAGAAAATTCCTGACTAGATGAACTAGTCATCTCCTGATTTGATGAGCTAGACATACCTTTCATAGGAAAGCACTACAAGGAATCTGGCTATATACGACCCTCCATTTTCGTCACAAAATCGTCATAATAGTCCATTTATGACGATTCTATGACGATTTTGAGATCGTCGAAAGCTAGGCGTCGCAAATGAACTATAACGACGTTTTTGGTAAAATCGTCATAATCGTCTATGACGATATTGGATCGTCATAACATCTATGACGATCCAATATCGTCATGGACCATCTAGCCAGGCCAGCTCAGATCCTACTTGGTCGATCCTACGTGGCAAAATTGTGACGAAATAAAATCTTCGTAGTGTGAATTCAGCCTAATCCAGTTCAGTAACTTATATGGGCCAAGCCCAATAATTCAGCCTTTACCTTTGTACGATCCTTTTTTATAATTTTTAGCCTTTTTATTCATAGTATTATTTGGGCCATGGCCTTTTTACAATCCTTTTATTATTTGGAACTACCATTTTCTTTTCAGATTTCAGCCTTTTTTGTTATTGAATTTCCAACAAAATATCCTTCTGATCCAACACTAAGAATGGGCCATGGCCTTGTTATAGCATTTGATACAGAACATTGCATATTCAGTCACTGAGTCATGCTCAATATTACTAAAAATATTCTTATCACAGCATACAAAATGAACCAAACTTTGGAATGGTGATACTATGTGCACTTATTTACATGAAAATAAAATTCAGTTCACAAAACAGAGTTGCACAGGGTGCTTCTTCCATCTAAGCTTCAATGATATCATCTAGAACCTGTTGTCTTGATCATCTTAATAAAGGCCTCCATATTAGCCTATGAAATTATTCACAAAAATAAAAAGGAGTAAGAAAGCATTCAAAAAAAAGGTTCGTTTATGTTCAGCCTAAATTGACAAATACTATCTAGAATACATTCACGACCTATGTGCTCACAAGAATTTAGCAATACTGAATCTTTCACCGGAACGAGCAATTGTCCATTGAACATTTCATTGATATTTAATAGCATTTGATGTTCAGCAGGAATAGTAGTGGTCATTCATAAACTATTCATAGAGCTAATCCAACGAAAATAATAGACAAAATAGTTGATCTAACCAAGCACAACTACGAAGAGCCAGCCATTTTGGTCACACAACTAGAAGTTGGCAAAAGTAGGGAATGTCTCGAGGAATGGAGAGCCGAACTTACAATGGGAGAGACAGGCAGGTGGAGCCACTGAGGACTGATTCTTGTGTGACGGTGCAGATTGTTCCCTCGGTGTCAGCGAGACGTAGGCAATCCTGTTGTCCCAACACTGCTAACTGCGGTGACAACACTTCAGCTTGAGATACATCTGCATTTGAGCAACATAACACATATAGTGAGCTTGAGATGTATCTACATTCAAATCTGGACCTAGACTGGAGTATGTCAATTCTTGTAAAAACAACATATGAACCGAGATAATGCACTGGAACAAACTAAGTTCATCATGAAGGCGGAGGCAATAGGCACATGTTACTCCCAAGAATAATTGCAACTTCCAAAGCCATACTCAAACCACAAGCTATTGCTATTCATTTTCCATTCACTAGAGATAAATATCATATCGCAGCAAACAACAACAATTAAGCACTGATAGAGCATAAAAAATCATGTCCTGACAGCATAACATTTCTTTACTAGCTAACAGAAGTATCAGTAACACGTGATGGAGAAGGTAAGAGGCCACTTGTGTATGTACCACTGAATGGCGAAGCCATACCATGTTTCCGAACTAGCTGAGCAATTTAAAAGTGTGTGTCAGCACAGTTCAACATGAAAAGTGAAAAACTAAGCGCGGACATGAGAAGAACTCTGTCTGCTTTCTGTAATGGTGAACCAAAGTATTTTACACAACAACCCTTGCCTAGAACAGATCACACGTGACTGGATACAACATCAGGTACTACCAGCAGGTGAGTCAGAACAATAAAGCCATACTGCCTTTCCCTGTCTAAAATAGAGCACAGACGCAACACAGCGGCAGGTATTACCATGAACCAGTTGGATCAGGGCTAGGTCAACGAAGGGAGATCCTAACAACAAGTGATTAGTATTCCCTAGCAGATTCCCAATCTGAACAAGTCCTATTGCTGTCAACCTCAACTAATCGAGCAAGTTGAAAATTACCTGAGGAACGATAGAGGAGGCGATGTCGTGTCACACGCGTCCAGATCATCGGTTAGAGATTAGTGGACGTGCCAAGCAACGGCCGGTCCGGCTCCTCCTGTATGCGCAGCTGCACCGTCTTGGGAGGGAGAGGAAGTCGATGAGCTCCTCGTCTGTGCTGCCAATCTACCATATTCTGTAGAAAACGTTTTAGTCAAGAAGAGTATAGATTTGCAAGTACAAAATTAATTACTTAGTGAATCTTATAATTTTATATTCTATTAATGCTCAGAATTCTAATATGTAGCACGAATAGAAATATGTAGCAGCAAATGCAAACAAGAGGCACATATCCCGATCAGACCTGCCTAGCCCCTGAGCGTAGCCTCATCCCGATCAGATCCCCTTCTCCAGTTTCTTCTCCCAGGGAAAAGAACCCAAAAATCACAAGAGAAATTTCCATCCAAACAAGAGGCACCTATCCAATCCCAGTTCAAAGGTGAATAGCGGTTACATCTCCAGGCTCTTAAGTGATACTATACTATATAAGTTCCATCTCACCAACAACCGTTCTGAGGCCCCCGTTCTGAAATCTTGGCTTGTTCCAAAGTAGTTTCCTTGTTTTTTATCTTAATTTGTTACATTGTTTCATCAAAGAGATTTTTTATTGCATTAGAAGTAGAGAAAACTAATTGAGAAACAAAGTTACATGGTATGGATGGTGCTAAAAGGATGATGTTATCCAAAACTGAACAAGGAAAAAGTTTTCTACCTATGTTCCATCTACAGTTGTTTAGGATGGTACAAAAAAAGTAGAAGCTTCTACCTTGCGTAGGATGGTACATGTTTCAGGATGTTACCACAGAGACCGAAACCCCGTTTATATCAGTAACAAAGGAAAAAAAATTCTACTACTTTTGTTCCATCTATAGTTGCCCAGGATGGTGCTAAAAATAGCAGGTTCTACCTTGCCGAGGATGGTACATGTTGAGGATGTAACAACAAAAGATCATAATACTGTCTTAGTTGCACCTCCTTAGAGAAGAAAATCTACTCACCATAAGGAAACCGCAAACATATAAATTAGAAACTGGGAAAATATAACAACATCTATAGATACTAAACTTATGCAGGGGCATTGTATATTTCAAAAAGAATCAGTATTAAAATTGATATAGTAAAAAAAATGCATCCCATCATATATTACAGCAGATTATGGTGTTAGAAGATCCCACCGAAGTTATTTGATTACATCTAATAAATCACCACCATTATATTTAGAATCAAAACATGTCCCATACACAACAAAAAAGATAACTAACAGGAAGTACGCTTGGTGAGACACAACTCACCGTGCTCATGCCAGAAAACAAGCATCTCTACGGAAAAACCTGAGAGTCGGTGCTAACCATGCTGAACCATTCTAGTTCTATCTCAAACAGTGAGCTTACTTATGGAAAATCTGAGAGTAACATCTATGCCTATGTACAAGTTTTTAATTGCAGTTGAGTACATGCTCTAGTAGCAAAGTTTCAGATACCTGTAAGTACAACTGGTTCTAGAAAACAAAGTTCAAGTTTATTTATTTTTCTTCTATGTAGAACTAGCAAAATAGAGCTAGCAGGTTACATCCAGCATTGAGCTAGCAGGATACATTACAGGGGAAAATAAGCTGCATCAAGGAAAATTGGCATGAAACAGCAAAAATAGGAAAAGTAACATTAGAAAAATTAGCTTCCATCTAGCAAGCTGCAACTAGCTTCCATCAAGAATAGAAACTAGCTTTCATCTAGCAGGTGGAAAGATAGTTCTGCATGAAACTAGCTTTCATCTAGCAACTTGAACTACGCATACCCCATACTCCCGTATTGTGCCTATGCAGCTGGGTCCTGGCGCGCGGAGCTTCGCACACCACCAGATGTGGATCGCGCGGTCAAGACGCCCGACCTTGCTGTAAGCGAGATTGAGGTCGACTACTTGATAGAAATTGCGATCATTAAACATGGACAATGGTGGCATAACGAGGTTGTGACACGTTGCACATGGGCTCAAGCAACAGCAAAGAACTCACCAACGAGAGCAGCGTATGGGGTTTCCGCATATGTGGGGGCGGAGCCGGTGATGTCGACGAGGACCCGCGTGTGCTCGATCTCTAGGTCGTGCATGGCCTACAGGCGGTGCTCCTCCAGCCGACCTTCTTCGGCACTGGTGGCAGGACATGCTGCAAAGGAGACGCGTCCTCCTCTGTCTTGGGCATGGCGGCTCGGTGGTGCGGGACGCTGAACGGAACCGAGGGGGCTTGGCGCCGGGGTGCAGATCGATCTGCATCTAGATCTCATCGAAGGTCGACGCGTTCCTGCGACCCTCGAAAGAACCACCGAATTGGTCACGGGGCACGAAGGAGTAGATCGAATCGAATAGCAGAGGGCATGTATTGGGCACGCGTTTACCTGGATCACAGCGCTTTGGAGCCATCACGCGAAGGGGAGCAGGGGACGCCTGGTTCGATTTCGAGAGGGATGGGGAGGAAGCACAAAGGAATGTGTTTCGGGACATGGCCGAGAGTGGCGGAGAACTAGGGAGGGGGCGAGAATGGCGGAGAAGGGAGGGAGGGGCATGGCTGGCGGCGGATCTGGCCATGACGCTAGGGTTCGCCGCTAGGGTTTCGGGAGTGGCGATGGGATGTGGGAGTTGGTGGGATGTGGTGAATGGCGATCCTACTAAATATTAACATATAAGCCAATATTAACACATGGATAGGACACATAGTCAAAAAGTGACACATAGACACGCCACATAGACGCATTTGCTGATGTGGCAAACTACTCATGTCAAGTTATGCTAATTTGGAAAATATGACGATTTAAAATCGTCATAGTGAGCTACAAGTAACACCATAGGCTGCTTCCATCAGATTATGACGATTTCATCTAAAGTAACTATGACGATTTTTAGCAAAATCGTTGTAATTTTCCAGGGTATAGGCCCTCTTGAACTGCTTACGACCATCTCATGCAAAATCGTCATAACTCTATGCCGATTTCGTTCATGGTCACTATTAGAAGTTCATAGAATAACACATTCTTTGTAGTGAAGATGTCCACAAAGAAATTCGCATCATTTTACTCTATAATTGTACCAACATGCATGTCGGATACCTGAGATTTTACTATCAAAAATCTATAACCAATGCTATGAAAAGCATATCCTAGAAAAACACAATCAACGGTTTTTGGTCCAAGCTTTCGCTTCTTAGGTATTGGAATATTGACTTTCGCCAAACAATCCCAAGTTCGTAAGTAAGAGAGTTTAAGCCTTTTCTTTTCCCATTCCTCAAATGGATTCATGGTTTTATCCTTTACAGGAACACGGTTTAGGACATGACACGCGGTCATTAGCGCCTCCCCCCACCATTCCTTGGAAAGACCCGATGTATCTAACATGGCGTTAACCAAATCAGTTAGTGTGCGGTTCTTCCTTTCGGCCACCCCATTTGACTGAGGTGAGTAGGGAGGCATCCTCTCATGTATAATACCATGTTCCATATAGAATAAATCAAATTCTTTTGAAAAGTACTCTCCACCATGATCCGACCTTAGCCGCTTGATTTTAAGATCAAGTTGGTTTTCTGCCTCAACTTTATAGATTTTGAAGTAGTTCAAAGCTTCATCTTTAGATTTTAGAAGATAAACATAGCAGTATGTAGTGTAGTCATCAATCAACGTCATAAAGTATCTTTTTCCACCTTTTGTCAACACACCATTCATCTCACAAAGATCTGAATGTATAAGTTCTAGCGGTGCTAAGTTTCTCGGTTCCGCAGCCGTATGAGACTTGCGGGGTTGCTTTGCTTGCACACAAACTTGGCACTTAGAACCTTCGACGGTGGTAAATTTCAGAATTAAAGTCATATTGGCTAGTCGCGTCATGCAACCAAAGTTAATATGACAGAGTCATGAATGCCAAACATTGGACTCATTATCATTGCAAACATGATTAATAACTTTAGTACATGAGTCTGACAAAGACAAGCGGAACAGACCTCCGCACTCATAACCCTTTCCAACAAATTGTACATACTTAGAAATTACAACTTTATTGTACTTAAAAACCAACTTAAAGCCATCTCGACATAAAAGCGATCCGCTGACGAGATTCTTATTGATGGAGGGAACGTGCTGCACATTCTTCAGCTGTATGGTCTTCCCCGAAGTAAACTTCAGATTTACCGTACCAAAACCACGAACAGAAGCATGTGAGACGTTTCCCATCAGCACAAAAGAGGTCCTTGAGATCTAATAAGAGGAAAACATGGAAATATCGGAACATACATGTGTATTAGCACCCGTGTCTATCCACCAATCAGGAGAATGACATACTGAAAGGATAGTAGGTAAAATACCGTACCCATCATCCTTCATCTCAGTATCGCTAATAAAAACATTAGCGGTCTTGCCGTTGTTTCCATGTTGACGCTTGTCAAAGTGATTAGGGCAGCTAGGAGCCCAATGATCAGGATCACCACAGACGTGGCAAGAGCCTTTCCTCTTATCATTTTTCTTCTTGAAGTTGGTTGAGTGTGTGGCCTTGTTCTTGCCATAGAACTTTCCCTTTCCTTCAGTTTTGTTCTTATTCTTGAACTTGTGGGAGTGGAAGTTTTTCCTCTGCACTAAATTGGTAGTAGAACCTCCCTCAAATCCTCGAGCAGTTTTATCCTTTCCTCTCGCATTCTCTTCCACATGAAGAGACCCAATGAGATCCGTAACCGAAAACTCTTGTCTCTTATGTTTCAGAGAAGTAGCAAAGTTCCTCCACGAGAGAGGAAGCTTGGCAATAATGCCACCAGCCACAAATTTGTCTGGTAAGGAACACTTGAACTGCTCAAGTTCTTTGGCAAGTGATTGTATCTCATGATCTTGCTCAACGACAGAGCGCTCATCAACCATCCTGTAGTCATATAATTGCTCCATGACATACAGCTTAGTGCCAGCGTCCGAGACCCCAAACTTGGCCTTGAGCGCTTCCCACGCGTTCTTGCCATTATCAAATGACATATATGGGTCAATAATGTTGTCCCCAAGAACACTGAACAAAGCCGCCATAAACATGGTATCGGTTTTTTTAAAGTTCGCTTCCTGCTCAGCAGAAAGATATCCTTCAGGCTTGCCAAGAGTGGCGCTATAGCAGTTTAGGTTTTCAAATCAGAGAACTGCTCTCTTGCGCCATCTCTTATAGTGCATGCCATCAAAAGGAGGCAGCCTAGTAGCCGCGGCTACACCAGTGGAATTCAGTTGCCTATAATCAGGTTTTTGGATTGTTGGAAATATAAGCAATAATCCATATGATTTAATCCAAATAATAAATTGATAAAGCATAATCATACAAACGGTACTAAAACCAATTATACAGATCAACAAAGTAGATGAACAGATTACATCTATAGGAGATAAACCTATCACATCTACACCAAACGCTAGAACAAACAACTCTAGCATAATCCGAAAAAGACAGTTGAGTATCACGTACAGTGTAGCCTGAATAGTAGCCGCAGCGGTTGCAGCAGCGTCGCCCATGTTGAGGTTATCAAAGAGATTGGTGACGTCCGGGAAGAAGTCGTCGTCCAGGAACTCGTCGTCGGACGACGTCGTAGTTGCCAGTAGTCGCGCTGAACGCTCCCCAAAAACCTGATCGTCCCTCGCCCGTACAGATTCACGAGAGGTGGGGTTCTGGAGGCCTACTGTCCCGATCTGCGGTGCATGCCGCAAGCTAGGATGGAGAAGACGAAAGCGGCGGCGCAAGGTTCTGGAGGTTAGGCGTGTGTGTGTGTTGATTCACCGATTAGGTTTACGCAGACGCTTATATAGTGCAGGTTAGGGAGATCGTGGGACTCATCCCACGTCCGAGTCGGTAACATTCTACGTCCATAAAAACTGGAAACGGCTGTAATTAACGCGTCCGTTAATGACTCATAATCAGTTTTCCCAACCAGCAAAATAAAGCTCGGCTCGGCGAGATTCCCGCAACCCGCGGCGCGCGCGCGTCGTGACGAGGCGAGGCGAGGCGAGGCGGGCGGCGTCGGAGGAGGAGTGCGCGAGGGCTACTCTTCTTGTCACACCTTAGTGAGTGGTGCAACACTCTACTATATAAGGTGGTCCAACTCCCCTTCAACTATCAATGTGAGACTAAACTTTAGCACCACTAGCACAGCCATATGCTGCCATATACAAGTGGGCCAAAGAGAATTTCAGAATTTGTCTAATGGGCCAACAGCCCAAAACTCACCAAATTCCAACATATTGTTGTATTACCCAATCAACTTCATAGGATCTTTCTGGCTAGTAATTGCATTGTTATGCCTTGCTCAGCTCCTGTCAATTGCCTCGCTGTAATTTGTTTATCCTTCATACCATGTTGTTTATCTAAGGAGAGCACCTCTAGTGAACTATGGACCCCGGTCCAATGTTTACCATTGATACATCTTCCACTGTTACCTGTTTACTTCCTGCAAACCACCATTACCTTCCACACCATACGTTTAATCCTTTGTTACAGCAAACCGGTGAGCTTGACAACCTCACTGATTCGTTGGGACAAAGTCTTGAGTTTGTGTTGTGTAGGTCTCCGTGTTGCTTGCAACACCTGTGTGACGTTTCCTTCCTCCTTCTGGTTCGATAACCTCGGTCTCAACTGAGGGAATACTTGTTGTTGTGCTCTTCACACCTTGCTATTGGGGTTTCCAACAAAGCGCTCCCACATCAGGAAGGCGCCATAAACAAGTTTTCTGGCGCCGTTGCCGGGTAGGCCAAGGAAGTCTTCACTAGGGGAGTCCTTCACTTCCTTTCTCTTTACTTTGTTTTTAGTTTGCTTTGTTTCTTTTTTGTTGGTTTTGTTTGCCTCTTTTCAAAAAACCTAAAAAAATTAGTCTAGTTTGGTTTGCTTGCTTTATTCAAAAACACAAAAAAATTAGTTTCTGCTCTAGCTGTTGCTGCTATTTTTGGCTTGCCTACCTTTGCCAAAATGAACTCCACTGAGAACACCAAGTTGTGTGACTTCACTAGCACCAACAACAATGATTTCCTAAGCACTCCTATTGCTCCACCTGCTCCTGATGCTACCTTTTATGAAATTAAGCCTGCTTTGTTGAATCTTATGACGAGAGAGCAATTTTCTGGTGCTGGTTGTGATGATCCTGCTGCCCATCTTAATAACTTTGTTGAACTCTATGAGATGCAAAAGTATAAGGATATAGATGGAGATATTATTAAGCTCAGGTTTTTTCCTTTCTCCTTGAGGGGAAAAGCTAAAGAATGGTTGATATCTTTGCCTAAAAATAGTATTGATTCTTGGACTAAGTGCAAAGATACTTTTATTGGAAAGTACTATCCTCGTGCTAAGATTATTGCTATGAGAAGTGACATTATGAAATTTAAACAGCTTGATAGTGAACATGTTGCTCCTGCTTGGGAAAGAATGAAATCTTTGGTTAAAAATTTCCCTACTCATGGACTCACTGCTTGGATTATTATCCAGAATTTTTATGCAGGTTTGAACTTCTCCTCAAGAAACCTGCTAGATTCTGCTGCTGGAGGTACCTTCATGAGCCTCACTTGTTAAACCCTAAACCCTAAAACCCTAAACCACTAAACCACAAGTAGCCCCTATTCCTCCTCATACTATGCCTACCACTAGTGATGCTAAGTTTGACTTTGATATTGATGCTTGCAATATTTCTGAAGTGATTATGTTCTTGCAAAAGCTTGCTAGAAGTCCTGATGCTAGTGATATGCATGTTGCCTTTACCAAACACATTATAGATGCTCTTGTTAAGATTAAGGAAGAGAAGCTAAAACACAAAGCTTCTATTCCTAGGAAAGTAGAAGATAGTTGGGAACCCATTATTAATATGCAAGTGAATGACTTTGATCTTAAAGCTTCATGTGATCTTGGTTCCAGTGTCTCTATTATGCCTAGGAAGATTTATGAAATGCTTGATTTGCCACCATTAGAAGATTGTTATTTGGATGTCTCACTCAATGATGATGCTAAGAAGAAACTCATGAGGAGTATTAATGATGTTCTCATTATGGTTAACAATGCTTATGTCCCTGTTGATTTCTATGTTTTGGATGTTGAATACAATGCTTCTTGTCCTATCACTTTGGGAAGACCTTTTCTTAAAACAGTTGGTGCTATCATTGATATGAAAGAAGGCACCATTAAATATCATTTTCCATTTAATAAAGGTATTGAACACTTCCCTATGAAAAGAGGGAAGTTGCTTTTTGCTCCTCCTTTGGAAGCAAGATTTGATGTTAATGCTTCCTCATTTGAAAATACTTGATTCTTCTTGCTTCTTGTGCCTAACTTAAAGGCGTTAAAGAAAAGTACTTATTGGAAGATAACCTAAGAGTTTCCTTGAGTTTTGGAAGTTATTACTTCTGTAATGACCTCTCCTTATCCTTTTTGTTTGCTTTTTTTTGCCAAGAATGACCTCTAATGAGAGGGAAGTAAGATTTGGGGAGTTATTGTCCTGAAACAGATTTGTGTCCTCCACAAAAAAAAATCGTGAGAAGGCTCTGTAACTTGGATTGACCTAAAAATTTACGAGTAAATCCCCTAGTATGTTAGCTAACTTTTGTTAGATCAACACTTTTTGATTTGAGCAACATAAGATGTTCGAAAAAATTCGTTTCTACCTGCTGGTCTGTTTTGACATATTTCTGCCATTATTTGCATTTGCTTCTTATTGATTCCTTTTGAGTTCTCTTCAGGTTAATTGAGCTTTTTGAAGGAGTTACTACAGTAGCTTGTGTTTTTAGTGAAAATCCTTGTTGTTCCAAAGCTTTGCCAGAGGTCTAATATCTTTTGAATAAGCTAATGTTGCTAATGAAGATTGTGTGAAAGAAAATTTCAGGTGTAGAGAGAGAATGATGCAATGAGATGAAGAATGGAAAAAAGCTCAAGCTTTAGGATGCCACCATGGTGTCACCCTAATAAATATCCAAGAGGTACAAGCGTCAATGCTTGGAAATGCCCAAGGCATCCCCTTCTTCATCAATAAAATGCTCAGGTATGTCTAGACACTTCGGTTTTATTGTTTCATGCACAGTTGTGTTGTTATTGGAGCATCTTAGTTTTCGTTTGCTTTTCTTAGTTTGTTTAGTTTTATTAAGTAGTTTGGACCCTGTTATCGCTGTGTTGTTTTGCAAATAAGTTTGCTTGGTGTTTGGAAAAGAATAGTAAGTTCTTGCTTTAAGTGCAAGAGGAGCTTGCATTGACTGTGACTTAGACTTTAGCATGACATGCTAGGTGTTATTTTAGCATTATGATTAGTGATTATTGCTGTAGCATGTCTTGTTCCAAACAATTGGGATTGCTTAGTGTGCCTTAAAGAAATTATGTGTTGTTTTAGTATGCAAAAGCATAGTATTGTGGTATTCTCCTTTGATGTTTTGCTTGGGTTGACTTGGCACATGCTCACATCATGTTATGACTATGACAAGTCACTATTAGCCTCTATGATCATTTAGTCCTTGACTTATAGTACCACTCTTTGCTTTGATTAGTATGCTTTGTTGCATTACATGATTATGATCATTATTGCTCTCTTAGTTGCTTGCTCCTAGTCTTTTGCTAGCCTCCACTTGTATGAGTAAGCTCTCTGCTCCTCCGCGACGGACGTTGTCCGGGCGCGAGCTCGCCTATTAGGGCGTTCCGCTCTACGTCCTCGATGACGACGAGGATGAAGGCCCATCCTACCGGCCGTGGAGGTTCGGCGACCCAGGCCAGGGGAGGTCCCGTCAGAACCAGCCGCCGAGCGACGACGATGACGGCGGCGGCGAGGATGACGGCCGTGCCGACCTCCGCTACATGGCGTTTTATAGCAACTTCGGCATGTAGAAAGCGGCGAAGACACCGACGTAAGCCACGGCGGCGGCCTATTTTTAAGTTTATTATGTACTAGTTTAGTTTAAATTTGATATAATCCGCTTATATTTGTCCAACTTAATAAAATTCGTCCATCTTTAATAAATTTTAGCCGAACTTGGGAACTCAGTCTGAGTACACGAATGAAAAACTATCCTGTACCCAGGCTAAAAACTAGTTTTGTCGGGCCTAAAAAAGATCCGATTTTTGGCCCGAGTGGAGATGCTCTAAACCGGTTGCGGGGCATCGTTGGGCTGTGGCATTGGTCCGTACGGATTGAATCGGGCCTGGCGATCGGTTTGCGGGCCTCCGTAGGAGTTGTCGTGAAGAGGCGGAAAAAACACGCGGAATGAGAATGCAACGGAGCCACCTCGCAGTCCCAGATCGGGGATAGACGAGAGCGGAGTTCTCTCCACCGCGCGCGCCTTCCTTCGTGGTGCCAGCCGTCGCCGTCACGATGTGGACGATGGTACACTCTACGCTGGCACGCACACACGAGGGGCGTTGCCGATCGCGGCCGGGGTAGGGAGGAAAGCCGGCGGGTGGCTTACCCGGAAGGGAAGGAGGAAGGAGGGGCGGCCATCTGTCGCGGTACCCATCTGGGCTCGGCGTGGGTATATATAGCGGCGGTTCGACGAGGGATTTTCTCAGGCCGCCGCGATTGTCCTCCTTTGATAGCTGCCCCCGTCGCCATCTTCCACTACTCCAATTCCCCACTCCTCGAGTTCCTCCCCTTCTGCCGGACATTGCTCTGCCTCTTCAAATCTGCTGCTGCTGCTCCGTCTACGACCCGAGGTGAGTGATCGATTCTCCACACGGAAGCTCTCTGCTACTCCATTATTTTTCTCTTAGTTTTCGTGAGGTACAGTAAATAGCTTAGGCGTGGCCGCTCGCCGCTGGAGAATTGGCCGGCCGCGCCCGCGCGGTAGGAGATAGCTCGTCTTAGGGGAGAGCCAGGACATGACAATCTCTGAGTCTTACTACGCCTATTTGTTCTTATTTCTCAAGTGTATTGAGCGAGCGTTGATCCGATATCCAATTAAAACTGAACGCTTGCACATTTTCATAAGCATTGTACGATTTGGGTTGGCTTAGAGATAATTGTTTCTCATAGAAGATTTTGAAACAGAAATCCCTAGCACACATTCAGTTGGTGTTTCCCTTCTAGAGGGCTGGATGCAAAACAGAAACGCCTTAAGAATATCACTTGTACTAGAGCTAAATACTCATGTGTTTAATTTGTTAGGCTCTGATTCTTTTATCTTCTAGAATGTCACTCATGTGTTTAATTTTCCAAACAGAAGATGGCGAGGAAGGTGGATGCTCCGAACGGCATGAGAAACAACGGCAAGCACTACTACACGATGTATCGGACCATGTTTGAGATCGACACCAAGTACGTGCCGATCAAGCTCATGGGGAAAGGAGCCTATGGTACCGTATGCTCGTCAATCAACCAGGAGACCAACGAGAAGGTCGCGATCAAAAAGATAAACGATGTCTTCGACAACCGCAAGGATGCGGTGAGGATGTTGCGTGAGATGAAGCTCCTTCGGCACTTGCGTCACGAGAATGTTGTTTTTCTCAAGGATATAATGATGCCCGTACGCCGGAGGAGCTTCAAGGATGTGTATCTGGTCACTGAACTCATGGACACGGATCTGAATCAGATAATCAGTTCGTCTCAGCCGCTTTCTAACGATCACTGCCAATATTTCCTTTTTCAGGTAAGCGCCGTCAGTTTTCCATTCTTACCTTTTGCTTGCCGCTTGTCCGATTGCTTGCTCTCACTTTGCCATTCTGTCATATTATCATAAGTTTGTTTATTCAGTGCCATGAGTCTTATGTGATTCTTCCGTTCGGTACAAATGAAAAGTAGGTCTGATAGTTTTCACAGCCTTCAACTAAGCTATGCTTGATTGTGTAACTGGAGATACAGTACATGCGTCATGCCTAGGTATTGTGGTTGGTGAAATTTTCTTTAATCGTTTTTTTATATTTGATTGTTTCACAAAAGGTAGTCTTATACCAATTTGCATTAGTCCATGGTCTTTCTAAAGTTTTTGACTTCCAACTAGTTAAGTTTCCAAATGTTGATCTGCTTATTCGTGGAAGAAGCACCGGTTAACTTCAGTATTTCTATGGTATATTAGCTGTTGTAAATAGTGCTTGTGCTTAGAATTGTATATTTCTTAAAAGAAAATTAATAGACATCAGATTTGCACACGGTATTTGCATGAACATATACAACTTCCTCTGTGTAAATTAGAATTACTTGGAAAGCTATGCATGGACACTGAACTTGGGCAGCTTGTAGAGGACCAATATTTACCTGTTCGGCCTATTTTACAAATTATTTTCGTTTGTTACTCTGGTGTCTTTGCATTTTGTGCTGATTATTTCACAGTTTCACAAATACTTGTCGACCAATCAATAATCTAAGATGCCGCCTTTTTTTACTGCAGCTCCTCCGAGGGCTGAAGTACGTCCATTCAGCAGGGATACTCCATAGAGACCTGAAACCAGGGAACCTTCTGGTTAATACAAACTCCGATCTGAAGATCTGTGACTTTGGTCTGGCTCGCACAGATAGCACTAAAGGTCAATCTATGACTGAATATGTTGTCACTCGTTCGTATAGAGCTCCTGAGCTGCTGCTGGGCTGTGAAAACTATGACGCCTCCATAGATGTCTGGTCCGTTGGCTGCATATTTGCTGAGCTACTTGGCCGCAAGCCGATCTTTCCAGGAACCGAGTGCCTAAGTCAGCTCAAGCTAATAGTCAATGTTCTTGGCACCATTCGTGATGGTGACCTTGGATTCATTGACAAACCAAGAGCTCGCAACTACATCAAATCCCTTCCATGCTCCCTTGGGATTCCTCTCTCTAGCATGTACCCACAAGCGCATCCACTTGCCATCGATCTATTGCAGAAGATGCTTGTCTTTGATCCTTCAGAAAGAATTAGTGTCGTTGAGGCTTTGGAGCACCCCTACATGTCTGCGCTGTATGATCCAAGTGCAAACCCTCCTGCTCAGGTTCATGCCGATATCGATATAGATGAAAACATCAGCATAGATATGATCCGAGAAATGTTGTGTCAGGAGATGCTCCAGTACCAGCAGAGGCCGTCAAAATGGCGAATATTTAACAAGTAGGAGATGCTCCAGCACACGCCTGGAGCAGAAGTACCTTGACGCCATGGTACTCGGTGCCCTGCACAGGGCTAACCTCGGTGACTATGTGTCATGTGGGGGCCTACTTACGCGCAGGGACAAGTTCCAAGCACCCTCCACCAGAGTCCAGGCCTAGAAAATCCTAGTAGTTAGTATCGATTTAATAACCAGAGTTTGGATATAGAAAGGTTTCGTCCCGCAGAAGGTTCTCCTGCTATTTCCTAATTCTGGTAGAATTTGTATTTTGGTTCAAGATTGTAATTAGCTTTATAAGCCTGTCCTGGTCGTTGAATAAAGTAAGCAAGATTCAATCTATTTGTACCTTGTTTTCTCTACCTTCCTTTCCCCTGCTGTTGCGCCCTGGGCGCCTACCAGAACGGGTCCCCGGGAGTTCAAGCCTCGGCCACCTGTAGACCACGACTACAACCTCCGCTCTACTCAGCCCAGGCTATGGCACTATGGTTCTGCAGCTGCGTGCTCCCGACAACTGTTTTTTTTGTTGTGATGCATTTGTGTCTGACTTATCAGTGTATGTCTCACTGATCAGTATTGTGCATGTACCGAAACCGTTGGATTTGGATGTGTTGGGAGTAACATTTATCTACTGAAATAGAAAAATGGCTAATTGTGGGCTTCTCTCCACGTTGCAAGTTAACGAAGACATCATGTTCGCTGGAAGGAAATCTACTATTTGTCGTCTGAATTTCATGTACAAGTCGCATGTGTTACTTGTCTGACTCGTAGTAAATTATAAAAAACCACCATAATTGGGGCCAGGGTAACAAACACCCACCAAAATGCATGTTTTTCGGTGGTTTTTTTGTGAAGGATTGTTACCCTCGTCCCAATTGTGGTGGTTTTTTTGTAATTTACTCTCTGACTCATGACCTTCATGAATCTCAGCAGGGTGACATCGAACATCTTAGTATGCCGACTTAGACATAAAAAATCTTAAGCTAGTATTTGTTTTAGCAGAAGTAAATGAATATAAGGATAGCATCTCCATGTTAAAACATATGTGGTGAACTGTGAGATATCCGTGCCTCAGTGGACGACACCATAAGAAAACAAGTTATTAGATGCCTCAGATAACTACTGGATTGACAGTGTTCTTGGAGAACCAAGTTGTGTGAGAAAAACTGAATGTAGAGAGCCACCATTAGTTGGATGGTTAGCATGTGGCTCTATCAGAAAGTTTGTCGGCTACTCAGTACTCACTGATGAGTTTCGCGAAAGCGTACAGTCAACAACCAACACAATTAAAATGTCTAGCACGATGCATGGGTTTTGAGAAGTCACCTAGGACTAACGATGGAAGGTGAGCTTGCCAACGCAAGTTGCACCCTCATCTTTATCTTCGTTAAGTTGAATTCTACTTGCTCCGTACTTCTCTATTGTGGTCTCGTGAAACTACTGACGTTTATACATTATATAGGGCATCCTAATTTGCTAGGAACAGACTTAGATTCCCGAAGTCTAAGACTAACTCTTTGAGTAGAGTAGGCATAGAATTCTCCATTCGTCCTACAAGAAACACACCTACACTACACGGCGGTAGAACCAAAGAGCTATCCTACACCACTCCTCTGTGAGGCATGCCATGAGAAGATTGCGTCCAGGTAATACAGTCTTCCTCGTCTGAGAGCTGCACCGGTTGATTAGAGGAAACTAATCTACCAAGGCAGGACAGTTGATCCTTTGAAGACCTTTCATCCATCTTCCATTCTGTAAGGCTGCTTGAAGTGTTAGGTTGCTTCTATATGTGCAAAGTTGGTACAGTTCCGGGAGGCTGAGAGTGAGCTGTCCCACATTTATCCAAGCGTCCTTCCAAAAAAGAGCGTTTGCTCCATTGCCAATCTGAATTGACGTGCACGCTTGAAAAAGTTGCAAGTCGATAGTGCTTGTGGGCATTGGCAATACATGACAAGGTCGATCAGCATCTTGCCAATCTAACCAGGTCCATCGCAAACGGAATGCCTCGCTGAAGAGCATTAGATCTTTTAACCCTAGCCCGCCATACATTTTGGGCGAGCAAACTTGTCTCCTGCTAGCAAAAAAAATGATTATATCATTATGACAGATGGTGTTTGGTAACGCAGTTCAACGAGCCTACATCTGCGGGGATGCTTCACGGGTGATGCTTCCCAAATAATCATCATAGTACCATCGACGATAATCCCGCCATGGTGTACAAACATGTCAAATCTACAACGGCAAGTTGGTCCAGCGCTCCTTCCACGAGCGCCAGACCGGCCTCTAAACCTGACCTTGTGTCTAAACTAGCTTGTGCCTAGTTTATTTTGGCTACTCCCGGTGTCTTTATAAATTAGGAAAGGTTGAAAGCGTCCGATTCAAACACCTAACCTTCTGTGTAATCCATGTCCAACTGTAGCCTCTACATATATTTGAAAAACTTACAATAATCTCCACATTGCATGAAACCATCAACTTCACGCGAACACCTGTGTATGTTGAACTTGGTTTTTACTTGTTGTTCACTTGCATGAGCCGACGTCTGAACCCTCATCGGACTCGGTTGCCCAGGTTGATCGTGCCACCTTGTCTTGCTTCCCTTAGCTCCACCAGGAACGATACTCACATGCACCTTGCACATGTTATTCTTAGTCCTCTTGTCCTTCAGCACCGGGTTTTCTCCTTCTTGTCTTGCATGGTCAACTTGTCCCTATCAACACGGTAGACATAACCATTGTCATGGAGTTCCCCTAGTGAGATTAGATTCCTCCGAGCCCTTGGCACATATCCTGGAGCACTAGTTCGTCACCTTCTTTAGTCTTAATCTTGATATCTCACATGCCCAAAATGCGCCTAGGAGCACCATCAACTTGATAGACTGCTCCAAAATCACCAGGCTTATAGGTAGCAAACTGTAACATCCCAGCATTATAGCTTAGAAATAAGCTGAACACAGATGTGTGCATTGCATTCATGCATAGAAAATCCGAATAATTTTCGCGCTTTTGAATAAAACTTGTCAAAGTGATTGAAGATTCTCTTAACTTGATGGAATTGAAGTAGATCATCAAGTTGATTGCGATAAGTTTCAATATGACCTTTGCTAAAACCTTATTTTCGGTAAACATGATTTAATCTAAGGGTAGATCAAATATAATAAAACTAAACCATTACACATTGCTTAATGATTATTATTAGATCTTTAAGAGATCATATCATAGTATTCATTACAATCACTCATGAATACCAAGTTAAGAGTATAACCCAAGTAACAAGAATTCAATAACTAAGTCTTGACCTATATCATTCTTATCCATTCCTACCATGAGCATCATGGTATTCTTAAACACTAATTCCTTATCACTTATTGAGTAGGAAGGAAACCAAGTCAATACCATTCACCACATATCTTTATTTCCATATCAATCCTTATCATCTCTATGGAATCTTATCCTAATATCTGTTTTTCATCAATGTTGAGTAATCAACTAGTGATCTATCAATTCTTAGCCTATCAATTTTTGAGCTATCAACTCTTATCCTTGTTATATCATAGCATTCACTTTAAAGCCTTTAGAGAAATAAGTAAGAAGAGGTAAGTGGTAATGCTAATTTTAGATATCATCTATATGATGGGAGAGTTTGAAGAGAATTAAACCAATATGATAATTGATGGAGTTAACTCACTCCTGAATGGATATAAGAGTTATTTGAAATAAAGGTATATGTGGTAACAAAGAGGATTATAAGGATGAATATTGAAGATAGTTACTAGGAGTAATCCTATTGGATCAAGTAGGTATAGTCAATGAATAAATCTCCTAGTCAAATAGTGATACTAAGAAGATAATCCTAATACAACTGTAATGTTGTATTGATAAAGCCTTGATTAGCCAACTGGAAACCCAAGCCATAAATGATCAAAGGATTATAATGATCATTCTCAAGTCACTAAGAGTAAATGATTATATCATGTATAAGTGACATTGGTGGGTAGCACATGATTAAAACCAGTATAGTTATGTTATCCTAGATTAGCCATGACAAGTCACAATGGTATAATGAGGAGTTGGAGCATAAGTTACTAAGGCAAGTAAAAGATAAGATAGTATGACTAAGTTGTTGCTAGAACAACATTGAGATATTGAAGTAGTAGTATTCCTCTTAAAGGATACTAAACACTTGAGGTTAAGTAGGAATTGATATATATATATATATATATATATATATATATTGGAGTAATATTAGTGATTGATGATAAAGGAAGTGTATGAATGGAGTTAAAAGTAACTACTTTTTGGATTGAAGGTTACCATTGTAGTTTGATATAATCAAGTGGAGATATGAGATAATTATGAAAAGCTTCAGTGACAAGCTTATGAGATTTATAAGTGAGATTACAAAGTAATTAGAAAGTAAGAGAGAGTAATCATTCAAATGAAATTGGATTCATTAGAAGCATTCTAGAGATGAGAATTATCTCTATGAGGAGTTCATGTAGAGCTTTATTGTCAATCTCATTGGATTTACAAATGGATTTAGGGAAGTATTGGTAAGAGTATTCTTGTGAAGTAAAGCTCATCATGATAACACATGATGATGGATATGAAGAAGTAGTATATCTAGGAAAGGAATTCCTTAATTAGAAGTCAAGAATTATGAAGGATAGAAGATAAGAATTCTTGGTAAACACGCAACCTTAAATCCATAATCAAACTTAATATCTAATTCATCTATTTGATCAATCATCTTATTTCCACAATGCCTTATAAGAATATTTTCTATAGCAAATCACTTAAGCATGTCTTTGCCACTTCAGAACATTAAAATCATATGTGCCTAGCAATTATAATTATCAACTCTATCTCTTAAGCCATCCTAGAGAACAACCCCATTATTTTACTATTTTACATTAGATAGTGATATCAATCATGATCACAAACATAAAGACAATAAGTTTAAAACCATTAAACTTTATTCACACCAATAAAAGGATATATGAATATGAAATCTCCTAAAACTCATGATAAATATTTATAATTCTAAACCCTAACTTCTATGCAAGTTATAACAAAACATATACCTTGATATCACCCAAGCTCATGTGATTAATATTAATCATATTAATTACTTAGAATATCATGCATCAAATAATGATGTAGGATCATTATATAAAAGTTTCCTTAAAAACTATAAGTTAATGAGGATCAAGTCTTATGAATAAGTAGTAATATACCCTTTAATAAATTCATGGTATTAAAAGCAAATAGAAATTAATAACAAAGGTCCCTACAAAATATTAAAAGGAAAAAATACCTATTTAAAGAAAATAAAGAAATTATAATATTATAATAAAAACTACATTACTCCAAATAAAGTGAAAACAATGTTATAGAGAATTTTTAAGATCTTAAACAAATCCTAAAACCCTAATTTCTACTTGTTCTAATTAATATAAAACCTCTCATATAATTATGAGATTTATAAATATAAATTATTTAATAATCCTAAATACATTTTCATATAATTACTTGTCCAAAGGAGAAAATCCATAAAGAAAATTTGAAACCATTGCTTAAATAAAAAAGCTAGAAAATAAAACAAAATATAGAAAATATAAAAGAAAAAGAAAAGGAACAGATTAGCCCAGCTTCTGGCTAGTGGCCCGTTTTCTCTGCTATCTATCTAACACCCGCGAGCAACAATAATACTTCCTCGCTCACTGCCTCACAGCCCACCTTGTCCCAGTAGTAGCACAACTCATCCTGTATCAGTTCGTCATCTTCCTCGTGTAAATGCCGACCTTCCGATGTCTTTGCAGGCTGGTGGCGACCTCGCGTCAAGTAGCGCCAAGATTCATGTCGCCGACCCCTGTGCCTATAAATCCTTGAATCCGCTGTGGATAAGGCCGAGCACATCATTTTCCCCTCTCAACTTCTCACAAATTCCTCATTTACGCAAAACCTAGCGTCACTGTCGCCGGCGAGTCTCGTCGTTCCTGACCTCCTCTCGCCCAGATGCGGACCCTAGGAGATTCGCCTCGTCGTGCTGGTTCTTCACCCCGAAGGAATCATCCCCACGTGGTTCCTACAGACGTCGTCGTCCATTTCCTCTTCGCCTCTGGAAGTCGTTCGACGTCGATCATGTCACCGTCTCCAAGCTTCACCGAGTTTGCTAACCATCCCTACACCATCAGGGTGAGCTCGTTGTGCTTCTGCACCCCCTAATTCCATCTATCTTGCTATTGTTCGCCATACCACCATAAACCTCCGACCACCGTTGTGGTTGCTCGTCGTGGAGTTAGTTCCGGCGACCAATCAGGAGCGGTGCCGCCACTATTAGGTCCCTTATGACACCCTCTTTCCAACAAAATCAACCACAGCCGCGCGCGTGAACCCTAGCGATAGATCTATCTTCGGTCTGTGAGGTTGCTATCTGATGACGTAATCATGAGGTCATGCTCGCGTCATCCCTCGCCACGTCGACGTATTGACCCAATCCAATCATTTGACTAGTCCACGCGTAGGTGGCAGCTGATGTGGTACTGACCCCACTGGTCAGTGACCTAGTCTAGGTCTGGCTTCGCTATAAAAAGGTATTCCCTGTTTAGTTAATAGATAAAACAATATAAATTCAAATATAAATATTTCCAGGAATTAAATAAAATGAATAAACCTTGTAAATTCAATAACTTTTGTTTTATAATTAACAAAATCTGTTTAATATATGAAAATGTTTAGAAAAATAAAATCCAAAATTTAAGTTTTTTATCATATATTATTGTGTTAACTATTTAAATAATTATTATTTAATAAGAATTTTATAAGTAATACAACTTTATTAATTCATTTAGCAATGGTAAATGATAAAAATATAAATAATATATCAAAATTCTTAGAAAAATAAGGACCAAAAGGTAAAACTATAAACATAAAATATTATTTCACTTAATTAAATATCTATTGTTTATTAAGTGTTTATAAAGTAATAAATCTTATAAAAATCATATCTTATTATTTATAAATCACAAAAATAAATATAATATACCAAAATGATCACAAAAATAATATATACATATTAAAAATATAACATTACACTTTCAAGGTAAATAAAAAAATAAAACTCTAATAACTTGAATTTAAACCTATTTCCTTAATTGATAATTCATATAAGGATAAATAAAATTTCTAATATTTCTAAAATTATCCCTTTGAGGTTTAAAAATAGTATTAGTTCTAAATATTGATAATATGAAATCAAAATAATACAACACAATTAAAATACAATTTTTAGTGAATTAACATTCAACTATAAATATAAATTATTTTCTAAAAGGATTCTTATGAAAGTATAAAATCTTCAAGGATAATATTTTTTAACCAAATAAAACCTTTAACCATTGTTTCACTCATAACTTTATAAATGGATGAAATCCAAAGATAGTTCATAAGTAGTAAATAATGTTGTTTACTTATTCACAAACCATAACCACACCTTTATAAGGATATACATGATTCTATTCAATTATAATATTAAGAAACTACTACTCAAATAGAAGTATTACCACTCTTAAGTAACTTCAAGAAAACATTATGAAGTAAAAAAAGTACAAATATCATAAGAATTACACCTTAAGTCCATCTATGTCCTTAAAGTTAAATTTTAGTTTACAAAATTGTAAACATCATGTTTAAGGCTTCACTATGAATTTTATAGTTTAATTTAGTCTGTTTCAATTAAGACCTAGTGCATCTCAAGACCAAACTAACCGAGTAAACACCACATTCTATTAACCATAAAGATTGTTGAAACCTTAGGAAAGAAACCTTTCCTTCGAAGGTTTTCCTTTTTGCCACTTCAAACAACAAATTTTGTAATAATATCTCTAACTCTAGAAAACTAAACTCAATTACTTTTATCATAGTCAACAGATGACAATTAATCATAATCACATGACTTTATACTTTACTTGTATATTTAGGATCGTTGACACTTAAATTCCTTATAAATGCCATTAGTTGTAAAGTAAAATTTGAAGATAAGACGATTCTTATATAAGCGGTCTTTGAATAGCATTCCACATTTTTCTATCTTATTTTTGTATGATATTATAATTACATGTTGTTTCAAACCCACTCATAAGCCTTAATGAGAAGCACACTTGTGAAAATTATCTAAAAGGACAACACATTCCAAAGAAACCATTTCTAGCATCCAAACCCTAGATCAACGCTTATTCCGGGGATTCGAGTTTAACAAGTTGCATTACATTACTTATGCATAATAGAATCTTGCTTCTTTAAACATTAGTCCTTACCGGACCAATGATGCTGTTTTTTCAGATATTGGATCTTCTATATTGTCTCGATGACCGTGGGTGCATAATCTTGCAATCACAAAAGGCAAGTTCACACTTGCTCATGTCCTTTGATTATTTTCTGTAAAGTATTTTTCAAATCCAATGTTGTCATCACCTACATTTCAAAAAGGTCAGAAAATACTATTTTCATAATAATATGATTATAGTTTATTTACCATGAGGTAATAACCTACTATGAAAGTTCCGGTGGTAAAGGAACATATTATCTAGGACTTAAAAACCAATGTCGCTAGTGATTCTTGCGCCGTATATCAGGCGTTAACCATGAGATTTAGAATGGGACAGATAAGTTAGCTATATACTTTTCCTTCTGTATGTAGGCAAGACGACCTTAACGTGACGTTGTGATTCCTTGTGCGGATCCAACATATGGGTGGGCACTCTTAGGCCCCACGATTTTGGTGTCTAGATTATGTATGAGTGGCTGCCGGAGGTATAGCCGGACCTATATGGTACTTGCCAGGGGCATCACCAGCTCATAGAATCTTTGGTAACTCATCAGGGTTTTAGCCTGCCCGAAAGGTGTCTTAACGGAGGTGAGCCGACCCCGAAGGATCGTGTAGACATGCAGGGTCATGGAGACGGCAGTGATTGGCTTGGATCTTATTCTGGGCCTCACACCAAGGAAGTGTGAATGAGCCTGCAACTCAGATGTGCAACAAAGCTAAGATCTCTCATAGGAAAAGTAACGCACCTCTGTAGAGTGTAAGAACTATAACTTGTTACTCCCTGTTCCGGGAAGGAGCTACAAACGCAGCAGGAAAGGAACTCCACAAAAGTTCTGGTAAACTTGTGAAGGCTGACGGACATAGCTTTTCAGAATAAAAGAAACCTTTGAAGAAATGTTTGTGAAAACTTGCATTTCCTACGACTGATGGTCTGTGGCTGTAGATATAGTGCATCAAATAATCCTTTCTAGTGAACTTGCTGAGTACGCTCGTACTCAACGTATCTTCTTAACCCTTGCTAGATTCTAAAGCCAATACAGACGACGTCGACATCAACTTATGCTCAAGGGAATTTTCATCAACAGCTCAAGCTCTTTATTGAAGTCAAGGAAGTCAACATATACATCAATTAAAGTGAAGACGAAGTTGCTGATTAGATAGGAATATAATCTGTAGCCATAGAACCTATTTATGTAAAGTATTGAAATAGCAGCAATGCCAGACCAATAATTCAGATACTAGTCTTATTAGTATGATAATTTTTGAGTTGTTTATTTTTGATTCTTCTTTTTAAGAAGTTTCTTTCTCTCTCTTTAACCTAGAGTGTTCTTTGGATCTTGTGTAAAGAGTCAAGTTGTAATCTATAGTCATGTCTTGGACCTGATGTGTTTCTGTTGTACCACTCTGAGGGATGTAATACTAGTGAACGATGTTTCATTGGTGTTATGTCAACGACTATAGTTTACTACATCATGCAGTGGTATGCTGGGTCACCGCACAAACCACTCCTTGTTAGGCGTCACATGATAAGAGCTCCTTGAATCCAGTATCGACACTTCATTGAACAATTTCTTTACTAAGCCACAACTTTACTATCAGAATTAGCTAAGCAAAAATATTTGCAGCTCCATCAAACTTGTACGCTAGACAGTTCTTCATGATGTGATCCCACTCCTTATAATAAAAACATTGGGGCTTTCCTTCTTCTTCTTGCCAGACTTCCCACCATGACTATTTCTGACCATCAGCTCATGTCCATCACTAGCAGCAGTAGAAGTACCTTCACCGGATTTTTCTCTCATTGATCATAAGATAACTGAAATGATACAAATGTCGCCTAGAGGGGGGTGAATAGGCGATTTAAACTTTTCCGAGAGTGGATCAACAAAGGCAGAATTAAGCTAGTGTTTACTTTGTTAAGCACAAAACCTAGAACAATCTAGGGTTCACCTATGTGCACCAACAACTTATGCTAAGCAAGACAAACAACTATGTGATATCAAGATATATACTTTCAAGCACGAAGGCTATCACAAAGTAAAGTGCATAAGTAAGAGCTCGGGTATAGAGATAACTGAGGCACGCGGGGACGACGATATTTTACCGAGTTCCTCCCAACATGGAGTACGTCTCGTTTGGATAGGGGGTATCTAACCACCTACGCCACAAAAGGCCTCCCTTATTATCCGGTGAATCTTTCCCCAATGGGGTCGATACACACTTCCACTATCGGTGCACTTGTTGGTGGCAATCTGGAACCTCTGACAAGGTTGGGGCACTTCTCCACAACTCAATTGGAGGCTCCCAACAAACAAGCTTGGGGAATGCTCCACAACTTAATTGGAGGCCCCAAGTAATCCAAGAACCTGCAAAACCACCAAACCGTCTAGGGTTCCAAGAACCCATGAGTAAAAAGTTTCTCACTTTTCACTCAAACGAATCCTCACCGAGAACTCACACCGATGCATCAAATGCAATGGCAAGAACACAAGAAGTGCTCAAATCCTTCTCTCCCAAATTCTAACAAAGATACAAAAGCTTGTGGGTGAATAAGAGAGGAATAACAATTGAGGAAATCCACAAAAGACTCCAAGATCTAGATCCCAAGATGTTCCCCTCACTTAGAGGAGAGATTGATTGGTGGAGTTGTAGATCTAGATCTCCTCTCTCTTTTCCCTCAAGAAGATGAAAGAATCATTGGAGGGATTGAGATATAGCAAGCTTAAAAATGTCAACAATGGTGTGGGAAAACTTGCAAGAGATCTAGGGAAGCATTGGGGAAGAAGGGCCCCTTAAATAGGTCCCTAGAAATCCAAACGTTAGGCCCAAGAATCGCCCGGTCCGGAGTCTCCGGACTAGGACCGGAGTCTCCGGTGTACCCAGGACAAACAGGGACAACCTGGAGGACGTACTAGACGCGGTCCGGAGATAGACCGGAGATTTAGTCCGGAGTCTCCGATCTTACAAAAACTGGCAGAAAGACCAATACGAAAACAGCCGTAACTTTTGCATCTGGACTCCGATTTTGATGAACTTGGGCTCGTTTTAAAGAGGACAATAAGATCTACAAGATCATACAGAAAAACATCATAGTACATGATACGTCCAAAACGTATCTACTTTCCCGAACACTTTTCTATTGTTTCTTCTCTAAACTTGTGTGATTTGGATACAACTAACACGGATTGACGCTGTTTTCAGCAGAATTACCTTGGTGTCTTGTTTTTGTGCAGAAAATGAACTATCAGGAAAAATCCCGGAAAATATGCCAAAACTATTTCTTACCAGAAGATCCACGGAGCAAGAAGGGGGGACAGAGAGGAGGCCTGGGGGGGCCTAGACCCACCCCAGGCGCGGCCTCACCTGACCTCGCACCTGGGGGAGGTCTGGTCACCCCAGGCAGCTCCTCGGCCTTCCTCCACGTTTATAAGTTGCCTTCTGACCTAAAAACAGAGGGGGGGTTCGATAGTGTTCCATAAAGAGTTCCGCTCCGCCGCCGCCACGAGAAACCAATATTCGGATCTAGAAAGTCCGTTCTGGCACCCTGCCGGGACGGGGAATTTGGAGAGGATCATCGCCATCGTCATCACCAACGCATCTCCATCAACCACCGATGTTTCTCTCATCCATGAGTGAGTAATCCCCCACTGTATGCTTAGGGATGGTAGGGATTGGATGAGTTCTATCATGTAATCGAATAAGATCTGTTAGGGGCATAGTGCCTAGTATATCTATTAGTGCCATTTGACTTTGTTGCAACTTGTTGGGCTTAATGCTTGTCACTAGGGCCCGAGTGCCATGATCTTAGATCTGAACTTATTATTGAATCATTATGACAGTATTGTTTGTGATCTTATCTGCAAGTTGTGTACACATATCATTATCCGGATCCAAAGGCCTCAAAGTGACAATAATTGGGACAACCGGAGGGGATGGTTGTGGTGTGAGGATCACATGTGTTCACAGAGTGTTAATGCTTTGCTCCAGTGCTCTATTAAAAGGAACACCTTAATTGCTAGTAGTTCCCTAGAGGCCCCGCTGCCACGGGCTGGCTAGACAGAAGATGTTGTGCAAGTGCTCATTGCGAGCACGTATGACTATATTTGGAGCACATGCCTAGGATTGTTTAGTACTTGGATGCTTGTTATTATTTATATGTAATGCCCTAGGTCTTGAAGTTACATGTTTAGACTCGTCCATGCAATGCCCGTCCATCCATCCCTATGCCTACTGTACTCGAATCCTACTGTTACCATTACTGTTACTACTGCTGTTGTTTCACTGTTGCTGTTGCTACTACAAACTGTTGCTACTGATAAACTGTCAGGGGGACAACCCCCGGTAGGGTCATGAGGGATGAAACGTAGCATAGCTGGGTAAGCTCCGAGTGAAGAAAGAACCAGTCCGGGTAAGGAAGGCCGGGAGAGAGAAGCGTGTGCGGCCGACATATGAACTATGTCGGCCCGCATAAGACAAAGTTGTTATTCTTGCAGGGACCGACGAGCCGAGTCTACCGAGGAAGGGCCGATTCGGATAGGACGCGTGGCACCTTTCCGAGTAAGGTTCAGGAGGGACCACGACAAAGCATGGTCAAAAGAGAAAGGCGACGCCGGGTGACACAAAAGGAGCCGGGTGACGCCCAAAGAAAACGCTGATGTACAAAGTTGCATCATGACGCCAAAAGGAACAGGAGGCAGCGTACCAGAAGACCGTTAGCTGTCAAGCTTTGTGGACTGGGCCGTTGGGCTTAGGGCAAGCCCATGACCCGACCCACATTATAGGGACCAAGATCCAAACAGTAAACCCTAGAACCCAAAGGGGTATAAGCTAGCTAGCACTGCCTATATAAGAGGGGGCATAGTTGTAGTAGAGGGAGGTTGGACCAAGTTAGGAACTAGTGCGCTGAACACTAGTTCATACAGCACAAGGAACACTTGTAATCCTTGGTTGTCAATAATATCACTAAGTGTGGAGAGTTCTTCATGTTCTTCGTGCATGGCTCGACCGTGCACTCCCTCCCCGGTGACCATAAGCACCCATTCGCCCCCCAACTTAAGCCTACCCATGGCATCTGCCGTGCCACCACCACGACAGTTGGTGCCCACCATGGGGCAGAAGGAGGTGCTTGATGGAGTCTTCATCCAGACAGGCAACATCATCGCCAAGACCGGCGAGCGCGTCTAATCCGGCCTCATCTAGAGGTTTGAGCGCCAACCGTCGGCGACAACGTAATGCTTCGGGACCAAGCCGTTCCCTAGGGGCGGTCGCTTCATCAAGTTCGGCGAGCACCAGGTCTATGTCGTAGTGCGCATGGAGCGCGCATATCCGGAGTGCGTCGTCCTAGCACCGGATCCGCCAGCGATTCCTATCGCTGGGAAGCTTCACCAACTCGTCTCCGTGGAGGTAATGATGACAGCCCCAAACCCCACGGCTCCACCGATAGTTCCGGTAGTGAATGAGAATGTTGAGGGAGGAAATCGTGAGGAAACACCAATGGCGGCAAGAACAGCAAAGGCACCACTAGAAAAACCAAAAAACATAGCTATGAGTAAAAGGGCTAAGGAGCTGCAAGAAGCGATAGACAAATTGGCAGAACCAGTAGCGCAGGCAACTGACCCGGCACGTGTGCAAGCCGAGTTGGAGGAAGCCAGGATAAAAGTTTTGGAGAAAGCCAAGGAATTAGCACAGTTACAGCAAGATGTGGATATCACTATCCGAGAGCTCAACTCGGCAAATCGAGTCAAGGGCCAAGACCCCCTGGATCATGACGAGATTGAGAGGAAGAAATCTCAATGAAGAGCTGGCAGATGCGACGTAAAAAATAACTCTAGAGAACAGCAACGAAATAGCTATGTGGCCAACATATAATACGGCAGCAGCTAATCTGCGAGAAGTAGAAGCACCAATGGCGGAGTTACCCCATTTGGAGGGAGAAGCGAAGAAAAGACAACAAGAACGAGTCAATGAACTAGTAAGAGCAACTAGCATGCTGAATGAAGCGTATTATAGAGCAAATCTGGGTATAGCAGGAAGGTCACAGCTGGTTCACTTGGTGACTCCTATTCCAGCAAGATAGGCAGGGCACGCGACATCCTCACCCGGAGCGGCACCAAGACCGAGAAAGGAAAAAAGTGTGGATTCGGGATGTCGTGGGAATGGTCACGGCAGATGCTGCAATCGGCAGCGAGTAGTAGAACGAGGGGCAAGGGCGGCCAGCCATTTGCGGTGCGAGATGAGGGCGGAGACTCAGGGTTTTACCCAGGTTCGACCCCCCGGAGGGTAAAGACCTACTCCTGCTAGATTGTATTATGAAGGTGGTACAATGGACGAGCTCGGCTAGGCGAGTCGCTTGGGGTATGATAGAACGTATCTCTACCGCCCTCGGGAGGTTTATATAGGCTCACCTCCCTAGGGTTTACATATCTCAACCGATTCAGTTAAAGCTTGATGCGTTTAACCTAATCCGACTGGCCTATCTACTACTTTGGGCCTTCAGCTTCCAGTCGCTTGGTTCCTCGCTAGGCTTCAATCCAGTCGCCGTCTTGCAGGCCCACTCGCCAAGTCTTGGGCCAGTCGGAAACGTCCTGCTGGGTATACCCCGGTAGGCATATCCCCATCAGTAGTCCCCGAGGCCGTCGTCGATTTGGCGTAGGTGGTCGGCGATCGAGCATCTGCGCTGAGTAGACATCCAGTCGAATCGACGGCGGGCTCCTATATAAAGGAAAAACTAATCACACTGCTCGCAGCTTTGGCGAGTCGAGTCGGCGAAACACTATCATAGTGGTTGGGTTGGCGAGCCGAGTGGCTGAAGTTGGACCGTTAAACGTGGTCAAACTAGCCGTTGGAGTAATCCAACGGTAACTTTTGGCGTAATCATCGCGCGGTAACGGTTCCCTAATTTGGCGGGTAACAACCGCTATATAAGAGGAATGGCAGGCGATCAGAGAACCACCTCCTCACCATTTCCTCCGACTGCGCGCACCTTTCGTCTCCCTTCGCATCGCGATCTAGCCAACCTGAAATCCCCCGACCCCAGCAAATCTCTCCGCCATGGCCCTCTCCACCGAGCCGTGGGGTAGATCTAAGTGCACGAGGGCGCAGCTGGCTTCCTTCGAGGAGGCCGGGATCTTGCGAGCCGGCTGCTGGCGCATTCCCGCAGCCGGAGAGATGACCCCGAATCCGCGAGAGAGGGAGTTCATCTGCTTCACCAGCCATCTTGAACGGGGGCTAGGGTTCCCCATGTCCCTGTTCTTCCGGCGCTTCTGCGCCTACTACGGGATCCAGCCTTCGGATCTGGGCCCCCATAGCATCGAGCAGCTCGCCATCTTTGTGGAGTTCTACGAATGCTACTTGGGCTGCCGGCCCTACTTCCCTCTATGGCAAGATCTGTTCCACGGACGGATCAACCGCGAGGAAGCGGGCGACCCAATGCTGGCCGCGGGCGGCCTAACCTTCCAACTCAAGTCGAAGGCTTCATTCTTCGACCTGATGCTGCCCGCCAAGGCAGCGAGCGACTGGAAGAAATCGTGGTTTTTACGAGCGGCGACCCGGAGGCGAGACGGCGATCCTGGCATTACTCCGTCAATCGAAACGCGCCCGTCTCCAAGTCGGCAAGCTCCCCAACGACCAGCGGATGGTCATCGACGAGATGCTCTAGACCATTCGTGGCCTGAAGAAGAAGGGCCTCCAGACGATAAACCTGTACAACTGCTGGCTCGGGCGGCGGCTCGTCCCGCTAGCTCGGCACGAGCACTACATGTACCAGTACACGGGCCGGGAAGACTCGACGAAGGCCTGCCTCGACGAGTGGAAGCTGGAGAACTACATCCCAGCACTGAAGAAAATCACCCAGGCGGTATACCTGGATGCACAGGCCGGGGTCGCCCCCTACACCGCAAAGCGTCCAGCCCCAACGGTAATCACTTCACTTCGCTCGCAGTCGCAGTTTATGCAGTCGCGGTAATTCTAACTTCATCTTGTATTCATTGCAGCTATTCCAAGTGGTGGAAGGATGGCTCCCACCGTCGGACGACGAGAACTCGAGCTCGTCCGTCCGGCGACGGGAAGTCGCCTCCGTCAAGGCGGCGCGGGAGTGACGGCGACAAGCGGCGACGACGAGTCCGAAGAGGAAGTCGCCCCACTGCTCCGCAAGACCCGTGGGCAGCGTCAACGTGAGCTTGAGGCAAGTAAAAGCCTCGAGCGTCACGATGACGACGACGAGCTTCCAGAAACCACCTCGCACCGCCAGGCGACTCCATCGAAAAAGAAGAAGAAGAAGGAAAAGGAGGTGAAGGCGCCTACAAGGAAGATGAAGACAAAATCGACGAGGCCGGCCTCGCCGCCACATTCAGCGAGCAGTTCTGACGCCCCCAGCCCGGCCAAGGACGAGGCGCCGCCAACGACAGCCGCGTTGGACACGGCCACCATCGAGGTACCCCTGGCGTCGATGCCTCCGCCATTCGCCCCAGTCTCTGGGCTGGGGGACGCCTCGGTCGCAACGGGGGTGCCTCACAAGGAAGCTCCTGTTGAAGAGGTTACAGAGGCTCCGGCGGCAGCTTCGACGATGAAGAAGCCGTCCGTGTCTTGGGCACGCGACGTCCTGGACATGGGGCTCAGCCGCCGACTGGGCCCTGAACTGGAGAAGCCAGCCGGCCTCCGTACGGGGCTGCGCTTCATTCCGGTCGCCAAGTGAGTGCACTCGTCTTCCTTTGTCTCCCATAATCGCTTGAATTATCTTGCTTATATGATTGATGTACAGGACCGGAGTGAAGAGGATGGGCCACCCAACCGTGGCTAAGGTGCCACCCGTCGTCAGCGAGGAAGATCCTTCCCGCAAGAGGAAGGCGGACGAAGTCGTCGCCCCTGCGGATGACGGCAAGAAGGCCAAGGGTGACACCGTCGTCACGATTTCTGACGACACGGCGCCCGCGCCGGCTGGACTACGGAGGCGACGTCCCACGAAGGGCACTCCCTTGCGGCGGCCGACCTCCTTTGGGGCGGGTGCCTCTATCGCCACCTTCCCGCGCTTCATGACCAAGGCGGCCGCGGCGAGTGGAACTTCGCCCTCGAGGCACGCTCCTGGGATCGCCGATGCTGAAGTCGACCAACGTCGTGGGCATACGCCGGCTCTCCTCGCGTCCGTGGACGCGATACAACTCCACGGCATGCTTGGCGAGCCATCCGGTACATCCGGTCCCGAGGATCAGGTCGGTGCTGCGGCGGCTGATTCTTTTAATGTCTTATCTTTATTTTTCGCATCCGGTCCCGATGCGACGCACTGAATTTCAGCGGTGGGCATAGAATTTCTTTGAGTACCAGTCCCCGAGTGCGCACTCGCTGATTTTCAGCGGGTGGGCACTTTAGGAATTTCTTTGATTGCCAGTCCTCGAGTGCGCACTCGCTGAATTTCAGCGAGTGGGCACTTAGGAATTTCTTTGATTGCCAGTCCCCGAGTGCGCACTCGCTGAATTTCAGCGGGTGGGCACTTAAGAATTTCTTTGATTAACCTTTTTGGTGATGTGCAGTGCGCAACTTGAATCGGTGACCGATTGGTGGCGGCAGCACATGAGAAGGAACTGGCCATCGTCCAGGAGGCGAACAAAGGGCTTCAGGCTGTTGCCGCGAAGGCAGAGGAAGCTCGCCAGGGGCTTGTCCCCGCTGGTGAATTGGCGGCGGCGCAATCGGCTTTGAGTTCGGCTGAACAGCGGATCGCCGACCTCGAGCGCAAGCTGCGGGAAGCGAAGGAAGAAGCGAGCTCGGCTGATGGGCGAGCCAAGGCCGCCATTGTAGCCGCCGAAGATGATCGCAAAGTGTCGGATGCCCTTGTTGCTGGGCTTCAGGACGACCATACATCGCTTCAATGCTTCATCACGGATCTCGCCCGCCCGTTGATTGGTAAGTGCGTCTGCCTCTTTCAGTAGTTGTGCCATTTGTGGTGTCCGTCGTATTCATTATTGTCTTCTACTCGCAGGTCGCATCATCGATAGCGCGGAAGAGGCGAGCTTCGACGCTGGCGAGTGTGTAAGCATGCTTGTCGACTCGGCAACGTTGTCGGCGACGTGCATCCGTGCCTATCTCCAAGAGATATCGCCCACGGAAGTGATTCCCAGCGACCTCGTTGAGGTGTGGAGGTATTTGGAGAAGACGCCCGCGGTCGTTGAGTTCATGACGCGGTTGGCGTTTCGGCGCGGAGCGGCGACGACACTTAGTCTTGGACTTGCCCACTTTCTCGAGGACTTCGACATCGACGATGTGACGAGTGGCTACCCATCATCGACTGACGCGGTAGAGCTTTCCGAGGTCCTCAAGTTGCAGGATCGCGTCGCCGCGTACTCGGAGCGTGTCTGGGCAATGGGCGACCTCCTTCCGTACCAGGAGACGGTCGCCGTGCCGAACGACCCCGAGCCTCCGCATCGTGATTTCAAGGTCGAGCAACCCTTCCGCGTGGCGATGGCGGGTGAACTAACGACGTATCCGTCGAACCCGTACACGCCGTTCATCCGCAATCGCCGGGATGTTGGCGAGTCGTCGTCTAAGCCTGCAGAATAGGATAGTTTGCCTTGTGGCGTTAGTAGCAGGTCTGCCATGCGGGCATATTTTGTAATATGAGACAATGCAACATGCTATCGAATGAGACATCGTGTCTATTTTGGTATTTGTCGCGTGTTTGTGATTGACGTTTGAACGAGTCCCCGAGCGCGTCCGCCCTTTTGTGGGGTTTACCTCGTATGTGTTATGTTTGTTGTTTTTGTGTGTTTGTGGTTGTGGTCGACTCGCCCAGGCTCGAAGAGCCAGTCGCTAGACGACTCCCTTGAACGCTCTGTACTTCGCCGTTTTCCCTTGCGCGAACGAGGTCGGGTGGCCGAGTCCCCGAGCGTGGTACTTGGCTATTCAAGTCGCGACTCGAGGGTGAGTGAGGACTTGGCGCGTTAGTTGAAGCGTCCTCCTGCGACACGTGGGTCGATCACGTGGCGAGTCTGGGCATGCTCTCTTACTTGGCGTTTTCCGGACCGCTCGCGGTGAACTGCAGTCCCCAAGCGTGGTACTTAGCCGCTCGAGTCGCTATGTCAAGGATGCGGAGGACCATGGTCGCCAGAAGCGTGGGCGATTGTCTTGGTTCGTAGAACCAGTCGAGCTAGGCGACTCCAATGGGGCTCCGGGTAGGCGTTTTTCATGGACGATGCAAGACCTGAGGTGATTCAGTGCCCTTGCACCGCACTACTTAGCCGTGCCAATCGCTGTACCAAAGGTTGACTTCTGCGGTTAGCGTAACGCTGTTATTACGAGTGCGAGTGGCACAAGACATGGAGAGTAGGAGCAATTTGCGATAACCGTTTCTTTTTATTTCATAGCGACTGGAGAGTACATATGTGGGGTTCTAGGCGTAGAACTTCCGTAGGAGGTTTACATTCCATGGTCGCTTGACGTCGAGTTCGCCGTCCCCGCGGACGTCGATGAGGTAGTAGGCGTCGTTGCCGAGTACTCGCCCGATGGCGAATGGCCCTTCCCACGGAGGGGAGAGCTTATGCATGCCCTTCTTGTCCTGGATGAGGCGTAACACCTGGTCGCCCTCTTGGAAGATGCGAGTCTTCACCCGCCGGCTGTGGTGCGGCGGAGTCCCTGCTGGTAGATAGCGGTGCGTGACCGAGCGAGGTCACGTGCCTCGTCGAGTTGATCGACCCCGTCTTGGCGGGCGAGCTCGTTTGCGGTCTCCGTGTAGTGGACGACCCACGGCGAGTCGTGCTCGAGGTCGGTGGGCATGACTGCCTCGGCGCCGTAGACCATGAAGAAGGGGGTGAACCCTGTCGACCTGTTGACTGAGGTGCGGATCCCCCAGATGACAGAGGGAAACTCCTCGACCCAGCACCGGCGGGCGCCGAGTGGTACTTGGAGTCGCGGCTTCAGGCCGTGGAGGATGCTTTGGTTGGCCTGCTCCGCCTGGCCGTTGGATTCGGGTGGGCATCGACGAGGTCGAGCCGAATGTGGTGCTCTTAGCAGAATTCGGCCATGGCTCCCTTGGCGAAGTTAGTGTCGTTGTCCGTGATGATGCTGTTTGGGAACCCGTAGTGATATATGAGCTCGCGTCGGAATTTGCTGGCGGTCTTCCCGTCGCATTTTCGAACTGGCTTGGCTTCCACCCACTTTGTGAATTTGTCGACCGCAACCAGGAGGTGGGTGTAGCCGGATGGAGCTTTCTTGAAGGGGCCTACCATGTCCATACCCCACACAGCGAATGGCCAGGTGATGGGGATTGTTTTGAGCGCTGAGCTCGGCACGTGCGTCTGGTTGGCGTACTTCTGGCACCCGGCGCACCGCTGGACAATGTCGACAGCATCGGCGTGTGCGGTGGGCCATTAGAAGCCATGTCGCATAGCCTTGGCGACGAGAGAGCGGGCGCCGGCGTGGTGGCGCGATCACGGAGTGGATGTCGTGGAGAATCTGCGTCCTTGCGGGTTGGACGCAGCGTTGGAACGCGGTGACATCGCTTGTGGAGCTTCGCCATCGATGATGGCGTGGGACTTGCATCGACCGGCGATCATCCGAGCTCAGATCGTCTGCGGCAAGGTGCCGCTTCGGTAGGCGATATAGGGCTTGGTCCAGTCGTCTGGCTCGTTGACGAGTGCGACCAGGGCTGCCTCTGGTTGGAGCGGGACTCCGATGTCGATCTCCCTCGGGGGAGAGACTGACGGCTTGGTGATTGTGTCGAGGAAGACGCCGACGGGTGGTGCGAGTCGAGCCGACCCGATGCGAGAGAGTGCGTCGGCCTCCTTGTTCTTCCGCCTGTCGATCCACTCGACAGAGTAGCCGGTGAAGTGTCCGCCCAACTTGTCCACTGCTTGGCGGTATGCCGCCATGGTGGGGGAGACGGCGTCGCAGGTGCCAGCGACTTGCCCCGTGACGAGGTCGGAATCTCCATAGCAGCGTAGGCGGTTGACATTCATCTCCTTAGCAGCTCGCATGCCGTGGAGTAGGGCCTCCTATTCGGTCATGTTGTTGGTGCAGGGTGTGAAGTCGAGGAAGAGGATGTAACGGAGCTTGTCGCCCTTTGGTGAAGTTAGCACGATCCCTGCGCCTGCGCCGTCCGCGTTCTTGGAACCGTCTGGTGCGAGCTCCAAGTAATGGAGGTATGGCAGCTTCTCTGGCTGCTGGGCCTCTTCCCAGTCGGCGATGAAGTCCGCTAGGGCCTGCGACTTGATCGCTTTTCGCGGCTCGTATTTGATGTTGTGGACGCCGATCTCGACGGCCCACTTGGCGACCCGCCCGGTCGCCTCACGGTTGCGGATGATGTCCTGCAGTGGTGCCGAGGAAACGACCGTGATCGGGTGCTCCTGGAAGTAGTGCGGCAGGCGCCGCTGGGCTCTGAACACCGCGTATACCAGCTTTTGGTACTGGGGGTACCGCTGCCGCGACTCAGTGAGGACCTCGCTGATGTAGTAGACCGGTCGCTGTACTGGGCGCTCCTTTCCTTCCTCCGGTCGTTCGACGACCATTACGGCGCTGACGACGCGCTCGGAAGCCGCGACGTAAACCAGCATGGGTTCTTTGTCGGCGGGGGCGGCGAGTAGCACCTTTTTGAGATCGCGGAGCGCGTCGTCCGCCTCCTTGTCCCACTGGAAGGTGGGGTTCTTGCGCATCAGGCGGTATAGGGGCATCGCCTTTTCGCCCAAGCGGGGGATGAAGCGACTGAGAGCCGCTACTCGCCCGGCCAGTTTCTGGACGTCGCGCAGGCACTCGGGTTTGCCGAGCCGGGCGATCGTGTCGATCTTCGTGGGGTTCGCCTCAATCCCTCGTTTGGAGACGACGTACCCCAGTAGTTGTCCTGCAGGTACACCGAAGGTGCATTTGCCTGGGTTGAGCTTTATCTTGTATTTTCGCAAGTTGGCGAACGTTTCCGCCAGGTCGGCGAGTAGATCGCCCTGGCGAGCGGACTTTACGACCACGTCGTCGATGTAGACGTGGATGTTGCGGCCAACTTGGCTCGCAAGGCATTCTTGCATGCACCGCTGGTAGGTCGCCCCGGCGTTCTTGAGGCCGAAGGTCATGGCGGTGTAGCAGAAGGCTCCGAATGGCGTGATGAACGCCATCTTCTCCTCGTCCTCGACAGCCATTTTGATCTGGTTGTAACCAGAGTAGGCGTCGAGGAAACACAGCGACTTCGAGCCTGCGGTGGAATCGATTATCTGGTCGATCCGCGGGAGGACGAACTGCTCCTTTGGGCAGGCGCTGTTCAGGTTTGTGTAATCGATACACATCCTCCAGGTCCCGTTTTTCTTCTCGACCAGGACTGGGTTTGCCAGCCACTTGGAGTATTTGATTGGCCGGATGAAGCCTGCAGCGAGTAGACGCTGCACCTCCTCGGCAATTGCTCGGCGGCGTTCTTCATTGAAGGGCGCGCGATCGCTGACGGGTCGTACTTTGGGGTCGGCGTTTAGCTTGTGCTCAGCGAGCTCCCTGGGGACACCGGGCATGTCAGAGGGCTTCCATGCGAAGATGTCCCTGTTCTCACGGAGGAACTCGATGAGCGCACCTTCCTATGCCGGGCTCATGCCCGTCCCGATCGTCACTGTCTGGCTGGAGTCGCCTGGGACTAGCTAGACGGTACGGGTGTGCGTAGTGGCCTCAAAGGTTGAGGTGTTTGCGCCCTCCGAGTTGGGCTTCTTGAGTATGGTGCGGTCGTCGTTGTTGACCCTGCTCGCGTACTTGGCGAGTTCATCCGCGTGGTTGGTCTCCGCCGTGATGACGGCGTCGTGGCTTCGGCACCTTTGGCCTCGCACTTTCGGCGGCCATGTCGGGTCGCCGTTGATGGTGATGACGCCGACGCGGCCGGGAGCTTCATCGTGTTGTATGCGCATAGTGGGCGCTGCCATGAACTTGGCGAACGCTGGCGCCCAGGCGCAATGGTAGGGGCTATCGAAGGCACGAAGACGATCCGCTCGGCGCGAAGTTTGCTGGTGTGCGAAGGTGGTAGCGTGACCTTGCCGATCGGGTACGCCTTCCAACCGGGGGCGATCGTGAACGAGCGTGGTGTGGGTCGTCTCGATCATCGATCGCGGAGCCGCAGCCGCTGAAGGTGTCGGTGCAGGATGTTGATGGAGCTTCGCTGTCCATCAATGTCTTGGGGAGCCGAGTCGCCGACCTTAGGCGACCAGGCGACTCGACCTGGGTACTCGATGCATGGCGAGTGGTCTTGTCGACTCGGTGATGGGCTGCTCCGAGTTGAGGAACCGGGAACGCCCACCTGGGCCACCGCGTTGACAGCGGCGCGGCGATGACCTTCTTCGCGCTTCGTGTTGAAGCCCGTAAAGGTGTGAGCGAGCCACTTTGCGAATTTTCCGCCGCTTGGCGGGTCGTTGTCGAGGGACCTCCGTGCTCGCGATGCCTTCTCGATCTCCGAGGGTGTGGCGGTCGGCGGTGGTGTGCGTGGCGGGCTTTCCTTCCCTGCTGAAACGCACATGGTTGGTTCAGAGAGCCGCGGTCGAACCATGGCTTGGCCTTGTAGTTGCCGCCGTCGGCGTTGTCCTCCGTCGCGGCGGAAGCTCTTGCTCGCGTTGCGCGCGTTCGGCGTTAGCGGCGAAGTCGACTTCGCCCGTCACAAGGGCGCTTGCGGTGAGGCGAGTGTTGCTGTAGCGAGGTCGGACCGTCGTCCGCTGTCGTTGCCTTCGTCGCGGCGTTGACCTCTGACTCGTCGCCGGTTTCCTGGTTTGGATCTTCCTCCGTACCGTTTGGCGATCTCGAGGAGGTCGGGGATGTTGTCAAGTGCGCGAGTGTCGCTTGAGCTTGGCGACCAGGGGCTCGTGGCGGCACGAGGTCTTGAAGCAATGGATCGCGGTGTCCGGGTGGATGCCGACGCGTTATGCGAGTTCTTGCCACCGTTGGACCCGATTCTTGGTCGATTTCGGGTCCCCGGACGATCGCTCCAGTCCTCGATAGTGGTGGCGCTGGTGTAGGAACACTTTCGAAGTGCTGACGCATCTCCTCCCGAGTCTATACTGCCCCGAGGGAGGTGTTGATCCATCGCTCGCACGCGTCCTCCATCATCGGGGAGGTAACGGGAGGCTAGCGGTCGGTGTGGCCTGCGATCCCCATTGCCATGAGGTATGTGTCGAGCAGACGGTGGGGTCGCACGAGGGTCGATTTTTCTATCTCCTTGGCGCCTTAAAGTTTGGCGGGTACTTCTCGCCTCGGATCATTGGTCCGGCACTTGGGGCGAGTCATGAAGCGACCCATAGGCTCGCCGTCGGCGATTGGTTAGGGGTGTCGCAGGTCGTCGGGCTAGCGGCGTGCCAGCTGGTTGTTGATGATGTGGGTGCGGGCGCCGATGGGTTGACCGTTGGCGGCGACGAGGTTGGTCGCCGCCTGGGGTCGCAGTGGAGAGTGCTGCGTTCGCGGGTCGGTGTTGGAGCTGCAGTGGCTCGGTGGTGGCGATTGAGTGTGTTTGCCGCCATTGGGCGGCCGCCGAGGCCGCTTCGCTTCCCCGAGGAACGCGAGTATACTCGACCTTACAGTCGGCGCCGCTCTTTGCTGCTCGACGGCCTTTGCTAGCAGGGCCCTGGCGTATTGGATCCAGAGGGCGTCGTGCGGTGGCCGTGATCTTTGTCGACCGCCGCCTGCCACGAGGTTGTCCATAGGGTGGAGAAGCGGTGGGAGGCCGTTCGCCTCGCTCCGTGAGGAGACTACTATCTACGGCTGGTCCCTGGGGGGTGTGCGGTTGGGTGGAGGCGGGGCACCCATCGCCGTCGACCCTGGCGGGGGTCGGGCGCTTCCTCCTGGTGGCGCGTTCTCGCAGATCGCCTTTCGCCACGCTGGCCGGTCGTTGGTCGTCGAAGTTCAGGGCGCGCCCCTGAACGGTGGGGTTCAGGCGCGACCTGATCCGCTGTTGGTGGTAGCGCGATAGCTCCTGCGCCGTCACCTGCTCGAGGCGGAATTTTTTGCGCTCGGCTTGTTCCTTGCGCACCGCCTCTGCCAGCGGTTCCTCGACCTCCGTTGCCGTGGCGTTAGGAGGGATTGGGGTGGAGAATGGATCCTCCGGCGGATCGGTGCCGGTCGCCATGTAGGTCGCGGCGTGGCGACCGGTTTCGTCGCGAGGGTCGGAGGAATTCTCTGATCCGGAGTCGAATTCGAAGATCCCGAGGATGGAGGGGTCCTCGAAGTCTCCCACGTTGGAGACCTGAGTGATGGAGCCCGCGGGTGAAGCCGCGGTGATGGACCCGGCGAGTGACGCTGGGGTCGGCGTCGTCGTTGAGGGCGTCTTCGCGGTCGCTGAGTTTTCGGCCACATCGCTGTGGGCCGAATTGTACTCGGAGGCGAGGCGATGGATCGTGCGGATCTAGCTCTCGGAGAGCCGATCGCGTGGCGGCGACTCGCGGATGCGAGCCGAGTCCTCCGAGAAGATGACGTCGGTGAGGCCGACGAAGAGGCTGATCGTGCCGACCGGCAGGATCACGCTGTGCATGACGGGTCTCGCCGCCGGGACGTAGCTGCTTGGCAAGATTTGGAGCATCTCGCCGATCGCTATCATGCGGCCGGTGGCGACCGTCTCGTTGATGGGCAGATTGGATCTCGCCGCAGAACACCGGCCAGACCAGCCAGGCCCCACGGTGGGCGCCACTGTCGTGGGAATGGTCACGGCAGATGCTGCAATCGGCAGCGAGTAGTAGAACGAGGGGCAAGGCGGCCAGCCATCTGCGGCGTAGATGAGGCGGAGACTCGAGGTTTTACCTGAGTTCGGCCCCCCGGAGGGTAAAGACCTACTCCTGCTAGATTGTATTATGAAGGTGGTACAATGGACGAGCTCGGCGGCTAGGCGGCGAGTCGCTTTGGGGTATGATAGAACGTATCTCTACTCGCCCTCCAGGGAGGTTTATATAGGCTCACCTCCCCTAGGGTTTACATATCTCAACCGATTCAGTTAAAGCTTCGGTACTCGTTTAACCTAATCCGACTGGGCCTATCTACTCGCCTGGGCCTTCAGCTTCCAGTCGCTTGGTTCCTCGCTGGGCTTCAATCCAGTCGCCGTCTTGCAGGCCCAGTCGCCAAGTCTTGGGCCAGTCGGAAACGTCCTGCTGGGTATACCCCGATAGGCATATCCCCATCAAGGGAAGAAACAAGCAGATGATCACCTATGATCCGGCGATGGCTCAAGGAAACCCGGCACATGCGTAGGGTGCAAGAAGGAATAATGCCCAAGGAAATTAAAACCAGGAGAATGCATGCCGAGAAAGTCAATCAGGGCAAAGAAACGACAACGGAGGGCAAAATTTTGCGCCTAAAGCTAGGCGTGGGACTCACTTGGCAGGAGGAGGAAATCCAACACCGAATAAGGCACCGGCTCAACCCGAAAGAAGACAGCAAAGCGCAGGAAAGTCAGCTCAACATCCTGCTGACCCGAACGCTAATAAGTACAATGATGGTTACTCGGCTATGGTGAATGACGGATATGAATTGCCGGATCACGCATATCAAGCAATGGGATCTAGACTCAGAGGTAGGAACCTTCAGCCAGATGATGCAAGGCTGAAGCTTGACCGAATAAAGATGGCAGAGCTGATCGAATCGCAAGGTCCGCAGGGTCCACCATTCTTTGGCCCAAGGATCATGAAGGAGCCACCGGTACCAAATTTCCAGCTGGCCATAGGGACAAAAACGTATGATGGAAGTACAAAGCCAGAGGACTGGCTCATAGATTATGGAACTGCTGTGAATATCGCACATGGAAATTTGAGATGGGTGGTACGTTATGTACCGCAAATGCTGGAAGGACCAGCTCGGGTATGGCTAAACAATTTGCCACCCGGAAGCATTAACAGTTGGATCGATTTTCAAGAAGTTTTTGTGAGCAATTTCACGAGCACTTACAAGAGGCTGAATCACCCACCGCAACTAGCGATGTGCAAGCAAATACCGAATGAGACAAGATAGGGAATTCCTCACAAGGTGGTGCACAATGCGCAACTCTTGCGAAGGGGTAATCGAGTCACAGGCAATTCCTTGGTTTTCACAAGGGTGCAGACATGGAAATGTATTGTGGCAAAGGTTACAGAGGGATATGCCAGCAAGTTTAGCAGAGACGATAAGGATTGCTGATTCGTATGCGTTAGGAGATCCGACTCAGCCGCTGCTCATGTCGGCAGACAGGATGACTGAGACTCAGATTTATGATGCAGTCGGGTCACAAAGGAGTCAGGAAAGATTCGAATACAAAAGCAAGAGGAGATATGAAAGGCCAGATTACAGATATGGTTTGACTGAAGTTGCGGCCATGAGTCAGGATCATCCAGATGCTGGAAGTAGCCAGCATCAAAGGACAAGTGGACAACAACAGTGGGTGCCAAAGAATGATGGAAAAAATCCATATGAACAAAGGAAGCAATATCAGGATCGACAGAAGTACACCTATGAGATGATGTTGGACCAGCCATGTAAGTTTCACATGCCTAGTCTGAGTAAGCCAGCAAATCACACAACAAGGCAATGCACTTGGTTTCAGAAAGGAGATAGAGTGGATTCGCCGAATAATCAACTACCACCACCTCCCCCTCCACCACTTACAGGAGGGGATGCTCGAGCTGTGGGAACAGATAACAAATATGAGAACAGGCAGCCAGGGTATCACAATCAAGAAAGAAGAGAAACTGTGCACCAGGTGCATAATCCGAGAGGTGACAACGCTCATGTCGGCCACGGAACTAGAAATGAGTATAGATAACACCACCAGAGCTATGTCGTCTTCGTCACAGAGCCGAATGACAAAAAGAGTCAGCAGCGACGGATGATGGAGGTGAATGCCACAATGCCGGCAATTCCCAAGTACATGCATTGGTCTGAGCAAGAGATAACTTGGAGCATAAAGGATCACCCCAAGATCATGCCAACCCCAGGAGGGTATGCTTTAGTTTTGGATCCAACACTCATGGGCCCAGACATAAATGTCAAGTTTTCAAAAGTACTGATTGATGATGGAAGTAGCATCAACATCATGTACAAGGATACTATGCTCAAGTTAGGCATTACCATGAACATGCTGGAGCCGACTAAGACCACTTTTCACGGTATTGTGCCGGGATTGTCCTGTGAGCCAATTGGCAAGATCTGGGTCGACGTCTTATTCGGAAACAGAGAAAATTTTCGCACTGAAGCCATAGAGTTTGAGGTGGTTGATTTGGTCAGCTCGTATCATGCCTTACTCGGCAGGCCAGCTATGGCAAAATTTATGGATATTACTCACATTGCTTACTTGAAGATGAAGCTGCTCGGCCCATGTGGGGTGATTACAGTTGAAGGATATTACAAAAGATACATTGCTTGTGCTTCAGCCGGATCTTCACTGGCCGAGTCACTCGTCATAGCACAAGAAAAGCATCAAATGTTGGAAGTGGCAGCATTGGCCAAACCAGCACAAATGTCCATGCCGGCACTCACTAATCCGCATGGCAATGTGTCATTTCAAGCTACCAAAGAAACCAAGAAGGTGCAGGTGGATGAGACTTTCCCAGACCGCACAGTTACCATTGGGGCTGGCCTCACCGACAAATAGGAAAGTGAGCTCACCAGCTTCCTCCGTGAGAATCGGGATATCTTTGCATGGTCCACACAAGATCTGCAAGGAGTTCTGAGGGAGATGGTTGAGCACTCTCTTCATGTAAGACCAGATGCCAAGACGGTGAAGCAACCGCTTCGCCGAAGATAGGAGGAAAGTAATAGCTGCCGAGATTGCTAGACTCTTAGCTGCTGGATTCATCATGGAAGTACTGCACCCGGATTGGTTGTCAAATCCAGTCTTGGTCGAGAAGAAAAAAGATGACCTGAACGTGGCAGTGGTGTGGCCCATGTGTATTGATTACACGAACCTCAATAAGGCGTGTCCTAAAGATCCATTTCCTCTGCCACGGATCGATCGGGTCATATATTCCACTGCTGGGTGTGAGTTGTTGTCATTTGTGGATGCGTATTCTCGATTCCATCAGATACCTCCAAATCCGAGTGATCAAATAAAGACAGCTTTTATCACCCCGTATGGGGCTTATTGCTATCGTACCATGCCATTTCGGTTGAGAGATGCAGGTGCAACATATCAAAGATGCATGCAAAAATGCTTGCAAGATCAATTGGACAAAAACGTTCAAGTATACGTCGATGACGTGGTAATAAAAACCAAGCAAAGTCATACTCTAATTGAGGACATGCGTCAAACATTCGCAAACTTGAGAAGATTCCGGATGAAGCTTAACCTGGAAAAATGCACATTTGGTGTCCCGGCTGGCAAGTTACTCGGATTTCTTGTATCCAGCCGAGGAATTGAGGCTAACCCAACAAAGATCAGGGCCATCGAAAGAATGGAATTACCAAGAACCCTCAACGATGTATAGAAGTTCACTGGATGCCTGGCCTCGTTGAGCAGATTTATTAGTCGGCTAGGTGAAAAAGCCCTACCACTATATCAACTGATGAAGAAATCAGACAAATTCACATGGACACAGCAAGATGATAGCGCTTTCCATGAATTAAAGAAAATGTTGGCAACAACACCAATATTAGCATCACCACTATCCAACGAGACAATGTTGCTCTATGTTGCCGCAACCAATAGAGTTGTAAGTGCAGTAATAGCAGTTGAACGCGAAGAAGAGGGAAAATCAGTCCAAAGACTAGTTTATTACTTGAGCGAAGTGCTCTCTGTGTCGAAACAGAATTACCCGCATTATCAGAAAATGACATACAGGGTATATATGGCAGCAAAGAAGCTGAAACATTACTTTCAAGAACACCCAATCCGGATAATATGCGAGGCACCTATCTCGGATATATTGGGGCAGCAAAGATGCTAGTGGCCGAGTCGCAAAATGGGCCATAGAGCTAGCACCATATACTCCACAGTATGATAGGCGAGATGCAATTAAATCTCAAGCCATTGCAAATTTCTTTGTAGATTGGATGGAAATGTGGTACGAACCACCACTTCCAGACCCGAACTACTGGAAATGCATTTTGACGGGTCCAAGACAAAAATGGGTCTGGGCACCGGGATAGTGCTCACATCGCCAAAAAGGGATCAGCTCAAGTATGTGCTACAGATTCATTTTACTGCTTCCAATAACGTTGCCGAGTATGAAGCACTTGTCCACGGCATCAAAGTGGCCAAAGAAATTGGTATCAAGAGGATCATGTGTTTTGGCGATTTGGATTTGGTGATTCAGCAAGTGTCTGGAAATTGGGATGCGCTGGATGCAAACATGGCATTATATCGTTTCCATGTGCAACAAATTTCGGGATACTTTGACGGATGTGAATTCCACCACGTCCCAAGAGCAGAAAATGAAGCGGAAGATGTACTATCTAAACTAGGTTCATCTCGGCAAACAATGCCACCAGGAGTAGCCCTGGAACACCTTAGGAAACCGTCGATCAAGCCATCACCAGAGTCCGAATCAATATTCATCCCGGCAACACAAGAATCGGATGTTGTGCCAATGGATATTGACTCAGGGGCAGTTTCGAGTCACTCGGGGACTGACCCGCTCACCTCGGGGGTTGCCGAATCACACTCGGGGACTCGTCAGGTCATGTCGGCAGAACATTTGTCGGCAGAACCAATGGAAATTTATGGTAAAGCAGACCCGAAGCCATCGATACCAACATGGGCACAGCCAATATTAAACTACTTAAAAGATGGAACTTTGCCGAATGATGAGATATTGGCAAGACAAATAGCAAGAAGAGCAAAAGCATACACCATAATCAACAAAGAACTATACAAGAGAAGTGTGAAGAGTGTATTGCAGCGTTGTATCAGCTCAGAGAAAGTCCAGGAGATTTTATTGGATATTCATCAAGAGCATTGGTGGCCAAGGTATTCCGACATGGATTTTATTGGCCAAGCGCATTGGCGCAGGCACAAGAGTTAGTCGGAAAATGCTGTGGTTGTCAACATTATGCATCCAAGTCACATTTACCAGCATCTGAATTAAAGACTATACCAATCACTTGGCCATTTGTAGTATGGTTCCTAGATATGGTAGGGCCATTCAAACCAGCAAGGGGAGGCATGACTCATATTTTGGTGATGATTGATAAGTTCACCAAATGGATAGAAGTGAAACCCATCAAAAAATTGGACGGTAAAACAGTTGTCACATTCTTAAGGGACATAATCCTAAGATATGGTTACCCACACAGTGTAATCACAGATAATGGCACGAACTTTGATAAAGGAGCTTTTGCTTGTTTCTGCAGGAAAAACCGAATAAGACTCGATGTCGCATCAGTCGCGCATCCAGAATCCAACGGACAAGTTGAATGGGCTAATGGCTTAGTTCTGTCAGGGATAAAACCCCGCTTAATGGAACCACTCCAGAGATCACCTGGTTGTTGGATAGAGGAACTGCCCTCAATACTATGGAGTCTAAGAACAACTCCGAATTGATCAATAGGCTATACGCCATTTTTCCTTGTATATGGGGCAGAAGCAGTTTTGGCTGCCGACATAGAGTATGACTCGCCAAGGATAAGGCAATACTCGGAAGCCGAGGTAAAAGAGGCCCAAGAATATACAGTAGACTTACTCGAAGAAGCAAGGGAACCGGCGCTATCTAGATCCGCTATATATCAACAGAATCTCTGACGCTACCATAGTCAAAAAGTTCAACCTCGTGTTTTTCGAGAAGGGGATATGGTGCTAAGGCTAGTGCAGCGCACAGCGGGAATGCATAAATTATCACCCCCATGGGAAGGACCATTCATTGTAAGCAAAGCATTGCACAATGATTCATATTATCTTATAGATGCTCGCGAAGCGCAGAAGAACAAGGCGGACAGGTCAGGAGATGAGACCAAAAGGCCATGGAATGTGGCACTACTTCGTCCCTTCTATACTTAGGAGAAGAAATGCATGTATCACTCGAACTCTCATATATCGGACACTTATGCCGGCTATGTGCTGATAATAAAATGGTATGACTCGAAAAACCGACTCAGGAACTATCCCTTATATTTTTCCTCTAAGTCATTTTATGTCGGCTGGCGTGATACCCAAAACTTATCTCGGACCAAATAGTGTTTACTCGGAAAAAATCAACTCTTCGACTATGCTGTTGTTCGAAAACACGGCTTCATGGCAAGCAAGAGGAAAGGATGTATGACGAGTAAACACGAACGTCGGATAAGTACAAAGGAGAAACGCGAGTCGGCCTTACGTCTTTGCCTAACCCACTACAGGTCATAGTGTATTGTGTGTTGAATGATCCTCGGCCAAGTGATCCAAGTTTCATACCCGCTAACTATATCCTTAGTACTTTGAGACTCTAATGTCGAATGCCAAAAATGGTAGATAGGGGCCAAAGTCGAGGAAAGGTGAAACGGCAAAATGAGACTCGGGGACTTGCCCTTGGACGATTCACACTCAGAACATAACAAAAAAAATATACAAAGCCTTATCAAAAGGCACATAATCAAACTTAAGTGCAATATATATTACATCTGTACCCGGCATACCAGGGATCTCATCAAAAGTTCAAGTACTTGTTCTATTTAGCCTAAGAAGCAGCAGAACTCGGAGGAGCGGCCTTGGAGCTAGGAGCGTCGCTTGGAGCATCTGCCGAGTCAGGGGCGTCAGTAGCCGAGTCATTGGAACCATCTGACTCGGTTGCTTCGCTGTCGGCACCCTCTTCATCAGCAACTTCGACAAGCGGGTCGCCGAGGTCGAGGAAGTTGGGCCCGTCGCACCAAGCATGTACCATAGTGTACTCGATCATGGCGTAGGCTCGCTCTTGGCGTCTCTTGATCAGCTCCAGGTCATTCAGCCATTTACCATCTCCCCTTATGCGAGCAAGAACATCAAGATTGATATCCTCGTACCATGAAAGCACGAAGGAGAGAGCCTTGTCCGCTGCAGCTCGGCCGACTGACTCACGCCCCTGATCCAGCCGGTCTTTAGTATGGAGCAATCTTTCAGCAAGAGCTCGATGAGTGCAGGTGCATCTTCATCCGGCCAGAGCATGCGGAACACATGAATAGACGATTTGACCAAGTCCACCCGCAAGACTTGAGGGTCTGGAAGCGCTCCCACAATGCTTCCAGATGCTCATCATTGGTCACCTCGCCATCAGCTGGAGCGCCAGACTCGGCTCTCACCCTCTTCATGGCCCGAATAGCGAACAATTTTGCTTTGGGGAAGTTCTCTGCAAGTAAAAGAGAATCTTAGCAAGCAAATTGATGGGAAGGAAGAAAACACAATGCAAAAAAGATTAAGAACTCACTACCAAGGAAAAGGTTGATGCTGCTAAGTCTGGTTTGCCAAGCCTTGGCCTTGGCTTGGAGTGCGTCTAGGTCCAGGTTAGCTGACTCAACCACTGACTCGGCCTCCTGGAGCAACTCCTTGGTTTTCTCGGCGCTGGCGGTATGCTGTTCATCTTTCTAGGCAAGCTCCTCCTTCAGCCCCTTCAGCTCGGCCAAGTGTTTCTATTCCATCTCGGCCATCAGCTTCTTCAGCCGAGTCACCTCGTCTCGCTCCTTTTGGAGTTCGGCTTGGTGCTTCTCTGCTTATTTGGAACAAACTACTCATCAGCAGCGACAGAAATATCTTAACCAACCCGGATAATAAGGCAATAAAAGTGGCATGAACACAAAGTAACACGAGTAGGGCAAAAAACTTACTCTCCGTCTCGCTGATCTGCGAGTGGAGCGTCTCGATGGTGGACTGAGTTGAAGCTAGAGAAAGGAGCAAGAAAAGACTCAGGAAATGAACCAAAGGAAGGTATGCCGGATAAGATAGGGCGGGTAATAAAGTTACCTTGGCCTTGGGTGTCCATTTGCAGCTTTTCATACGCAAGTTCGAGCTTGCGATGATCCAGGAGGAGAGCCTGATGCACCTTGGTGCGCTCGTTATGCGTAAGCTACAAAAAGGGAAAAAAGAGATAGTGAATAAATGAAGAATCAAGTTCCTAGACAGCTGAAGAATGGATCTTATCTAAGATCTTACAACCGAGTAAGATCCTCACCCGGTAGTAACCTCGGGGACTAGGTGATATGTATAAAAGAAATACTCAACAACACAAAAGAGTAAAGAGTTAATTTACCTCGTTAACTTCATCAGCGCGGGCCATTAAGGATATGGCTTGCTAGGTCATATCAAAGACGGCCTTGGGGCCCAGCACCAGCTTCTTGCCACCACGCGTACTGACTGCTTGCTCGCCAGCTGCATTCCATGCCAAAGCTTAAGGCTCAGCTGAACCAAGGCCTTTCCCGCTGAGCGTCTGAGTAAGAACCTGACCCATTTTCAGGGTGGTTCCTACATTGGCACGGGTGGCAGTGGCACCAGTATGAAGGGCAACAGCTTTGGAGCCATCACCTGACCCGGCAGCCGTGGACCTGCCAGATTTACCCGTTGGAGCAAGCATTGTTGCCAACATCGGGGCCAGATCTGGGGAGTAGTACCCGGAGCGCAAACCAATGTTGTCTGCTTGGTGGAGGCGGACTTGCCGGATAGAGGGCGAGCCGGACCAGGAGCCTTAGGCTGGGTATGGCCCTTTGACAGAACAGGAGAGCGAGCAGGAGGATTTGGAGAAGAAAGTGGAGCCGACTGACCGGGCTCAGCGCTTTGGCTGGCACCAAGATCGGAAAGTTGTTCATCGGCACCAGCTTGAGGGCTGATGCCAGAAGAATCAGTAGCGGGGGTTTTCCCGGCACCAGTGTCACTAGCACCAAGATCAAGAAGTTGTTCCTGACCAGCGCCAGAGGTGCTGGGCCGAGTTTCCTTTGCCGGGTGCGCCACCGGGTCTGACTGACACTGAGGAGCGTGATCCTCAATAGTGGGAGCCTCGACTCGGACAGGACTCTGCACCGTGGAGTCAGTCGGAGCGGGAGCGGTCCTTAGCAGCGAGGCAATGCTAAAAGCAGCCTGGTTCACCGATAAAGACGCAACACTGAAAAATAGCAAGGCACGCATAAGAGAGCAACAGCGATGCGTAAGAAAGAAAAGTATAATGTGAGAAGGACATGAAAGCTTACCCGGTGACGACCGGATCGCGTGGAGGGCGACGCGCGATTCGGTGCCCAGCAGCCTTCCGAACCTCAGCCAGCGTAGCAGCAGCAGGAGCAGTAGGAGTGGGCTTACTCTTCTTTGTCGACTGAGTACTGGAGGAGGCCCCGCATCACTTCGGCTTGGCGATGGGTATCTTGCCGACTCCGCCCACGGAGAGAGGAGGAGTGTCATGTACCTGGGCAGCTGCATAAGTAAATAACAGGCTTACTCGGATAAGTTAGGAGGATAAGGTCACAAGGAATGTACCTCCAAAATCGTACAATCATCATCCTCATCATCGTCAGACCAATCTTGTAAGGGATTACGAGATTGAATCTTACCCGAAGCTGAAGCCGCAGCTGCATGCGGGATGTGCATGAAGCATTCCAGGTCGAACTCGACTTCGTCGGAGTCGGAGCGATCCTCGTTGTAACCGCAAGGAGGGACAGTACTGTCATCAACCTCGTGAACAAGGTTCTATGAAAAACAAACGGAATAAATAACGAAAACTAGACTGAGAGTGGCAAAAAAGCTAAAGCTGACTCGGCGACACAAATTACTCGGAAGCTTACCCAGGGGACAGGCTTGACCCGGCTAAACGGAGGATAAATCCAAGACCAATCAGCTGCCAAGTTCAATTTGAAGATGGAACTTACACAGCAGGCAATGGAATCGTGGGTGAGATCCTTCGTAGAGTGCCGAGTGGGATCAGTGGAGCCACTCATGAAACACATTTTGTGGCTCCTCGCTTGGATAGGGCTCACCCGGCGTGAGATGAAGGTGCACATAAGGTCCGAGTCGGCGAGATGGAAGTTCTCATCCAGCGACAGCAACCTTTCCAAGATCACATTGGCCTCGTTCGCCACTACGTCATGATCGCACGGGTCAAGCTGCCAGAGTTTCTTGCTGGGGACCTCGTCCGAGAAAGGATGGAGCTGGATGTTATCGATGGACCCACTGTTTTTGACATAGAATAAAGTCCTATGCCACTTTTTGCAAGAGTCAAGCCCAGTGACCCGAGGAAAGATGGAGTCTCTCCTGGGCGTGATGCTAGCGGCACCACACCGAGTCAGACTTTTCTCGGCGCGAGGAGCACCTGGCTGGGGAACAACTTGAACCCTAAATCTAAAGTATTTGGCCCATAGAAGGACTGTAGGTCAAATCCCGAGGTAAGCCTCACAAGCAGAAATAAAACAGGAAAGAGAGCCAATCGCGTTGGCCGGAAGATGATGAGTTTGCAAATGGAAAGTGGAGAGAAACAAGGAGAAGAAGGTGCTCACTGGAAGAGTAAAACCGCGCTCAAAGTGAGAAAGGAAAACAACCCGTTCATTAGGCAGAGGTTTGGGAGAGATCTCACCAATGGGGAGGCGGCAGTCCACTTGCAGCGGAATGCGCCTGGTGGAGCGGAGCCATTCCACCTCCTTGACGGAGACCTCCGAGCCCTCCTAGCCACCGCACTCGTCAGCGGGAACTTCCTGCTCCTCAGCGCCATCAGCACCGTCGTGTGCGTCCATGATCCTCGCAGATTCAATCTCCTCCGCCATCGGGAGTGGCTTGGAAGAACACGGACTCGTGGTGGAATGGAAAGAGAAGTGGAGCAATTGTAGGACAAGAACAGAAGGAAGAAGAAACCGCAAAGGGGTCGGTTTGATTTCGCAGGCGCAAGGAAGAAGAAGAGGCAAGGGAAAACTGAACGGGCATGGGGGAAGTGGAAACCCCCAACCCCTACTTAAGGGCAGTAAAAACCACGGTCGTGGGATCCATCTGCGCCGTGTGGCCAGCGTGTGGCCGTGTACCAGGACGGGTAAGCCAATCAGCCGGCGCCACTTAGCCATAGATACACAAAAAATCCCGTGCCACGTCATGAAAGGAAGGACAAGGGGCGCATGCCGATGGGACTGCCACAGTGACGGGGAATAACTGCACAGCCGTCACTCTGCCGCCAGAGCTTGCAAAAAAATTTGAGGCAAGTAATCATGATTACAGGTTGTTAGTGACTGAAGCACGCCGAAAATGACCCGGAATTGGCCAAAGTGACTTGGCACAAGGCAAAAACGAGCCAGGAAGTCAAATATTGAATCCGAAAACTGTCAGACAGACTCGGCAAGGAGCAAGATGGCGACAAGTAAAGACAAAAATTAAGTTCCAGTCACGTAAAAGGAACCTGGAGACGCCTAATAGCTTGAACTGCTAGAACTCACCAGCTTCTGGGACTAATGTCGGGGGGACAACCCCCAGTAGGGTCACGAGGGATGAAACATAGCATAGCTGGGTAAGCTCCGAGTGAATAAAGAACCAGGCCGGGTAAGGACGGCCGGGAGAGAGAAGCGTGTGCGGCTGACATATGAACTATGTCGGCCCGCATAAGACAAAGTTGTTATTCTTGCAGGGGCCAACGAGCCAAGTCTACCGAGGAAGGGACGAGTCGGATAAGACGCTGGGACCTTTCCGAGTAAGGTTCAGGAGGGACCATGGCAAAGCATGGTCAAAAGAGAAGGGCGATGCCGGGTGACACAAAAGGAGCCGGGTGACGCCCAAAGCAAATGCTGACGTACAAAGTTGCAGCGTGATGCCAAAAGGAACAGGAGGAAGCGTACCAGAAGACCGTTAGCTGTCAAGCTTTGTGGACTGGGCCATTGGGGTTAGGGCAAGCCCATGACCCGGCCCACATTATATGGACCAAGATCCAAACACTAAACCCTAAAACCCAAAGGGGTATAAGCTAGCTAGCACTGCCTATATAAGAGGGGGCATAGTTGTAGTATAGGGAGGTTGGACCAAGTTAGGAACTAGTGCGCTAAACACTAGTTCATATAGCACAAGGAACACATGTAATCCTTGGTTGTCAATAATATCACTAAGTGTGGAGAGTTCTTCCTGTTCTTCGTGCATGGCTCGACCGTGCACTCCCTCCCCGGTGACCACAAGCACCCATTCGGCCCCCAACTTAAGCCTACCCATGGCATCTTCCGTGCCACCACCACGACATAAACTTCTGTGAGCAAGAACTATTTTTAGGTGCAGCTGAACTGACAACTCAGTTGTTAAGGCTTGCAAGTATTCTTTGGCTCCCCTTGTGTACAATCAATAAATTGGGTAATACTACCCGCGAAGACTATTGCGATCCCCTACACTTGTGGGTCATCAAGACTATTTTCTGGCATCGTTGCCGGGGAGGATAACTTTATTTTTAAGTTCACTTGGATCTATTATTGTTCACTGCTACTCCTTTCATCATGGGGAAGTCTCGTGATGGAAAGTTCCCTATTTTACCATCTACTACAAGAAGAGATACAGTCCTAAACACCTCTGCTGCTCTTGATTCACCGTCTGTTATAAGTAAGCTTGTCACACCACCACCACATGCTCATGCTACACACACTGCTACTACTGCTGAATCTGAAACTGCTTTTGATACTCATGATGTTACTTCTACTGTGCTTGATACAAGTGGTTTGCTAGGTCCTTTTCTAGATGCTACTATGGCTAGTCTAGGAAATACCGAAACTAATAGTGAATACACTGTTACACCTGCTAGCTCACCTGAGTCTAGTGAGAGTTATGATATTAATGATGGTTACATAGAGCTCACTGATGAATTTTTTGAAGAATGCCAAGACACACATGGTGCTAGTGCTATTAAGAGTCTCCTTGCTAGACGTACTATTATGCCTAAGAAGTCCTATGATCCTAAGTTTGCCACCTCTCCCATAGATATTAAAGATAAAGATTATGATTTCTCTCTTGATTTCTACTATGAGTTCTTTGTTCTCTGATGATTTTAAGATGCGCAAGTACTTTGTTGCTAAGATCTTCCCTTTTTCACTAAAAGGATAAGCTAGGTCTTGGTTTAATAGATTACCTCCTGGTTCCATTGATAGCCCTGATTGCTTGATTGCTTCTTTCTTTCATAAATATTTTCCTCCCAGTGCTAGACATACTGCTTTGCAGAGACTTTTTGATTTTAAACAGGGAGAAGAAGAGAAATTGCCTGAGTCATGGAAAAGATTATGTTCCTTGATTCATGCATATCCTGGATGTCCATTACCTCATAATGAGCTTCTTGATATTTATTATAATGGACTAACTGATGATTCTAGGACCTACCTAGATAGCTTTGCTGATTGTGTTTTCAGGAAAAGGACTCCTACAGATGCTGAAGAATTAATGAACAAGATAAGGAAGATTATGATGATTGGACTTCAACTGAGCTGAATACACCTAGGCCTATTACTCCTGAACTAGTTGTTCCTGAACGAGTTCCAACACCAACAACAAAGAAGACGGGAGTTATTGCATTAAATGATGACGTGATGAAGGAAGCTAAAAAGTGTCTAAAGGAGAAAGGTATTAGAGATGAAGATGTGAAGAATCTACCTCTTATAGAAGAATTATGTAAGCCAATTCCCCACTCATCTACTATTGAGGTAAACTCTCTCCAATTTAATGAAGGTGATATTCCTTATGGTAAGCCTCCTGATCAATGCTTAGAGGAACTTGACACATTTATTGTTAAACAAGGTAATTTAATAAACAAGTTCAGAATCATTTTTTGGAAAACTCTAGAGCTATCCATGTGTTGAAAGATATTGTGGAAAGAACTCCTAATGATATTAAAATGCTTTGTAAAACACTTCCAAATGTTTCAAACCCAACTTGATCAACTTGCTAAGGTACAAAAGGATATGCTAGTTAATGCTTCAAGAAATAAACATGCTTATGGAATTAGAACTAGGAGTGGTGCAGCTACTCAAGATCCTTTATATCCTGAAGGACACCCTAAAAGAATAGAGCAGGATTCCCAACAAGGTGAGGATAGTGGTAGTCCTTGTAAGAGGAAGAAAAAGAAACATAAGAAAGTTGAGGAACCACTTGAACCTGCTATAGATTCTAATAGTATATCTGTCACTGATGCTGAAACTGAGAGTGGTAATAATAATGAGTCTCCTAAATTTCAAAAAAAAAATGAGTCTCCTGATAAGGGGGAAGGTGAGGAAGAACCTGAGAAGCACACTAAAAACACTAGGTACACAAAGGAAGACTTTATTGCTAATAAACATGGTAAAGAGAGAGAACCTTGAGTGCAGAAACCTATGCCTTTTCCAGGTAAGAAACACAAGTCAAAGGAGGAAGAACACTACAACAAGTTTTGTGAGTGGATGAAACCTTTATTTTTTCAAATTCCTTTGAATGATGCTATTAAGTTGCCTCCTTATTCAAAGTATATGAAGGATATTGTGTAAGGTTCCCAACCTATAATAAGGTAGAGATCCCTGTGTTTACAATGCTAATCCCTGGATCAATAGCTAGCATCCACAGTTAAGATGTAATATCAAGATACAAAGGTCATAATACAACTTTATAACCAGGAATAAAATAATTTATTACATCTTACATAGCTCATTTGGCTATCTCATTACAATGCAGCAGAATAAAACAATAGCATGGGGTCCTTCATCTTCAAAGTGCCACAGGCAAACATGTTGGTTGTAGACTTGTAATCCTAAATCAACAAACTTCACTAATATCAAACAAACCTGCAACATAACAAGTTACAGCCACAAGGGTCAATACACTTGAATTGTATTGGCAAGTGATACTATGGTAATATAGTGGAGTCTATCATCTACATGCATTTGGCTAAGTGGAGCTTAGGCTTGCTTTGCTCAAAATAGATTTTTCCTTATCATTTGAAAACACTAAGTTTTTGTTTGTCAAAACTACCCAAGGCATCTCCCAATAGAAATTGGTGATCCTTCAACCCTTGTTCAACCACAAGTTTTACTTAGAAATTGGGATGAGGAGATTCTTGATAGCTTCCATGTCTTGATGCTCAAATTGTCCTTTTCTAGGGACATGGCTAAGTACTTACATTTTACACTCTGCAGAGGTGGTGCACTTTCCCCACAAGACTTGGTTTCACCAAGACAAGATCTTTCAGAAGCCTTCCCTTAGACCAGAATGGACGCGCTCCAACCTATCAAACCCCTACCACCAACTGTCCATTTGGCTAAGTTATTGCAACCTATATGATCTAGGCAGAGCACATAATGCCATGTGGCTGCACTTGAAGCTTCTCAACATTTGACATCTCAAATCTCTTTGTTCCTGGGTGGCCATCCACAAGTGAGATACACAAGGTAAACCATAGAAATGGGCCTTGTGAACCACTCAACACAAACCATTCCTTCCATTCCACCCAGGTGATTCATTCACTTAGTTGTTTTATTAAACAAAACATAAGTCCTTGACTTAGAAATATTCCATAGCATGAATATAATCCACCCTTGTTTTCTACTATCTAAGCTAAGCATGATAGTAGTAGGAATCTTAACTTAGGAAATTTCTACTAAGGTTTCATCTACTAGGATTTCCCATGGCATAGTTTACACTTAGCAAAAGTCCATGCAAGTCCTACTTAGAAATATCACTAATGCATAGTGAAAATAATGGGACAAAAGTATGAAGCATCACTTGCCTTTTTGGTAGAGAATATAAGTTCACTCCTTGTCTTTGCAATGATCACACTCTTCAAATCACTACAATTCAATCAAGCAAGGGCACAATTTCAATCCACCATCCAAGCAAACATCACATAAAATGATAGAAACAAAACAATCTATGCAAGCATGCCAAAGATTGTTTTATTAGTAAAAGTGGTTTCTAATGGGTCATAAACATTTGAAAAACACTTAATGGTCATTTATAAAGTGGCAAAACTATTTCAAAAGATTTTACCTATAAACCATTTAAAACCAAATCATTATTTCATGTGGTTGAAAATGCCTTTATCAAAGTAGCAAACTTTATAGGGTTTACCAAATACATTTTTAAACCACAAAACTTGGTGCTTGGGGTCAGAGAGTTTAAATCAAAACATTTCCCAAAGGTTTTCCTCCAAAAGCATTTTTAATAAATAAACATTATTTTTATATGACTAGAAATGGTTTAAATCAAAAGTTCATTCTTTTGCTTCACCAAATATGTTTTTGAAACCACAAATTGATTTCTATGGTCAGTAGGTTCAAAAAAAAACCATTTGCCAAAGATTTCATCTCAAAATTCATTTAGAGCAAATTTTATATTCTAAACATGCATACACAAGTTTCTGCAAAAGAAATCAATTTAACTAAAGCAATTTACTAAACAAAGTGCATGGTCCGAAAGTACTTGTCTTGCTGATTCCATTGATATAAAATTTGCAAAATTTGGACGTGTGGTTTGAAAGTTATGAATTTTTCAAATTGGAACATCTAATAGACAAGTTTCTGTTTTTTATAAACAGGCAGGGCCACGTGGCGTGATTTTACTGGATGATACCGATTCGTTCGGATCACACACTGAGGATCGTTGGATCTAATGTGAATCGTGTGGCACAGATCTGTCCTTACCCCTTCAGTTAAGTTTCTATCGCATCCCTTCGATCACGATCCTACGGTCCTAATCGCTTTAACCATTAAGCAGCGGCGCTGGCGGCGGCGTGTGGCGGCGCGCGGTCAGACGGTGGCGGTGCTGACGATGCATGAAGCAAGAGAGGGTGGGGTGAAGCTTACTAGGTTCTCAGGGTCGCGGTGGTACTCAAGGTGCCTTTTGTTTGTCGAGGGGCGCGCTGGAGTTGCGGGGATTCCTCGCCGGAGTTAGTGACGGCGTCGGGCTCGCTCAGTTGACGACGGGCGCGAGGCTACGGGTCACCCTACGACATGTGGAAGGTACGGTTAGACGCGCACGGTACCAGGGAATATGCAGGCATCAACGATAACCGCCGGGGCGGTCCGAGCTTACCAGGGAACCTTGCCGGAGGAAATGGCAGACGGCGGTGGGGCTTGATGTCGTCGTTGTCGATGTTGCAGAGCACGCGCGGGCGAGATGGCGTTACAGGGAGGTTCGCCAGGAGGTGGGGAGTTAGTGAGCGTGGTCGACGGGGGCAAGGGGTGATGCGGAGCTGCCGGAATTTCTCGCAGAGCTCGCCGGAGACAGAGGCGGTGTGGTTCCAAATTGAGACGATCTGGGGCAGGTAGAGGCGAGAGAGGGAAAGAGATAGAGCAGGGCGATTAAGAATGCGTGGTCGCAGGGGGAGTTTACTGCGGCGTTAACGCGAATTAAGACGAGCTTTAATCGACTGCAACGGCCGACGAAGTGAGGGGCGGGGTCAGCAGGGTGAGGAAGATGATGACGTGGTGATGGGGTCCGTTGTCAGCGAGAGGGAGAGAGAAGGTGTGGGTCCCGGTGGTCTGTGACTGAGTGGGTAGCTTCTCAGGTTCGAAACGTTTTCCTGCGAGAGAAGAGAATGAGTGGGCTGGACTGGGCTTAGTTGGGCCTGCTGACTGGGTCGAGTCTGTTTCATTTTTTTATTCAGATTGTTTTTCTTTTTTCCTTTTCTAATATTCTGTTTTGATTTTATTTAATCAATTCAATCATCCATTTGGATTCAAATTTCTCTCCAACTTTGTGAGGATTCAAACATTGATTATTTATACATTCTGAAGTCAATTTTTGAATAAATCTTTTATTCTCTTTGGGGTCTTTTAATTATTCAAAAAGGCCCTTGTTTTAAATTAAATAAGATTTAATAATATTTTCAAACACCATTTAAATTTCTAAATCCTTTCAAATCTTTTTTAGTAGGTTTTTATTTGTTTATTTGGGTTCAATAATTCATCTTGAATTATTTGGAAAAGTTTTTAATAAGATTTTATTAATCTTTTAAAATTGGTTTTGTCATTATTCAAATGAAATTTGGTTTAAGTCATTTTATTTTATTTTGGAAATTCTTTATCCTTTTATTTTATTTGGATTTGGATTAAATTCATTCCATTTTCTTATGGTCTTGGCCAAGATTTAATTTGGTCCTTAAATATTCCTTATTTAATAATTCTTTCTCCATCTTATAAAATCCATATCTTTTTATTTAGAGATCCAAACTTGGTGATTCCAATTTGTAAAATCTTATTTGATATTTATTTATCTTTTTAAATATCCTCAGGATTATTTGCTCACCATTTGGTATGGATTTATAGATAGGTTCTTTATTAGCTTTGGAAATTTAATTTCCTTATCTTATTATATTCATACGATTTTATCTATGGCTCCAAATTAAGTGAAACCAATTTCTATGGCTTTATAATGTTTCTATTTGTCTTTCTTGATCATTTGTAAATGTTTGTTGACCAATTTTTATATGGATCAAATCCATAGGCTCGGAGATAACTTGGAAGTAATTTTACCCCATTAGGGTTTTAGGGTTTTGGTTTATTTTCCAAGTGTTTAACTTTCCAGATGCATTTTATGAGGAATGCATTTCTCTTGATTTGGATTTTGTTGAATTCAAACTTTAATTAAAGTTTGTTCAAGATGGGATTTTAAGTTTCCATTTAGACACAACAATTTCTTTTCACCCTAATTTTCAACAATTATTTATTTTGTTTATTTATTTTTCACATTACAAGATTTGGAAAATCTTGGGATGTGACAGGCTACCACCCTTAAAATAAATATCGTCCCAAGATTTGGGGAGGCTAGGGGTTACAAGTTGGTTCAAAGCAACTTGGGTACTACCACCCTTAAAAATTTTCCAACCAGATTACTTCTTGACTTGCTTGGGATCTTGTTGAAACCTCTCTAGGCAAACATCTGCATAGTGTCCTTTGTTTCCACACTTGAAACATGTGACTAGGCTGAGATCCTTCATAGGCTTTATCTTGTGCTTCATCTTCTCTGGGCAATTGCTTGCATAATGACCTTGGTTACCACAATTGTAACCTGTGATAAGATTGAGTTCTTCACGTATCTTCTGTGGACAAGTTGATACATAATGGCCTAACTCTTTGCAGTTGTTGCACCACACTTGGCTAATCTCCTTATACTTTTTCTTCTTGGGTTTCTCCAAAGCTAGGAGTGCTTCTAGTTCATGTTCTTCATATGTTATCTTAAAGGTAGGAAAAGTTCCTGGTCTCCTTGACCTTTTCCTTGGATAATACATACGTCTCCTCTTTGGTCCTTTAAATTGAGTCATATTGCATGGAGGTGCAAGCTGAGATTTTCCTTTGTCCTCATCCTTATTGGTAGACTTTGCTCTCTCATGGTAGTCTTCAATCAGTTGTTGCACTCCACCTTGTTTGCTTTGTTGAACTATGGAATAGATGGGGCATTGGATAGGGACATGATTATTTCCTTCACATAGGAAACAAGTAGCTTGAGATGTGGGGCATTGGTCAGTTGGATGTTTCTCTTCACAATTGGGGCATTGATCTTCATGCTCTTTGGAAGTGTGATCCTTGTCTCCACAAATATTGCAAGCTTGAGTTCCTTCTAAAATATCATCTTTGTCATCCTTGTTGTCACAAGCTCCTTGGGAAGAGTTGTCTCCCATGTTGATCATTTGATCTGTCACCTTATACAACAATTGCTTTGGGTTTCCAAAAACCTTTGCATGGTTGGATCTAACTCACTGGTGTTGGCTAAAAATTGAGCTGTCACTTGGTTCAACTGGGTTTGGGTTACTATGAGTTCCCTCATGTTGTCCACTTGGTTGTTGTTGTCATTCTTGATGTTGGAGTTCCTTGGAGTAGTCATCCGTTTGGGTTGGATTGGGATTAGAATGGGCAAAAGATTTCTAAGGAAATAATTTTAATCACACACATCACAATTCACACAAGCAATGTGCAAGCAATCACAAACAAACATTCCACTCAAACAACAAGGTTCAAGCACATTTTTAGGCAACAAAATATTTTTGTTACACCACATAAGTTGGTGAATTTGGTTTGATCTAAATATGGTGGTCCAACTATATGGTTCACTTGAAATCATTCTATTCCTCTTGGTAGATTCTTCTTGAATAAGATCATGGTTTCCTTGGGAAAATTCTTGGTCACAAAACTTTAAAATGGTGATGGTTCCTTCTAAGCTGTGTTTCCTTAGTCTTCAAGTCTTGAGTAACATTTCTTGTCTCACTTGTAGTCCTTAGTGATATCCAAGTTGAAGTCCTTGCACTACAAGGAATCTGGCTATATATGACCCTCAATTTTCGTCACAGAATCGTCATAGTAGTCCGTTTATGACGATTCTATGACGATTTTGAGATCGTCAAAAGCTAGGCGTCGCAAATGAACTATAACGACGTTTTTGATAAAATCATCATAAACGTCTATGACGATATTGAATCGTCATAACTTCTATGACGATCCAATATCGTCATGGACCTTCTAGCCAGGCCAGCTCAGATCCTACGTGGCCGATCCTACACGGCAAAATTGTGATGAAATGAAATCGTCTTAAATCAAAATCAGCCCAGTCCATTTTAGTTGCTTACTTGGGCTAAGCCCAATAATTCTGGCTTTTCTTTTTCTAGTCGTCGGCCTTTTATGGTGTGTCTCTCTCAGGCCTTAGCCTTTTTATGGCCTCTTTTCTATTTTGGACCTCAGCCTTTTTACGATACATTTCTGTTTGGGATAGGCCCGCTTTTCAGTTTCAATTTTCATACAGCACTTGTCTAGTTTTATTTTTCATGGTTTGTTAATAATTTAACAACAAATAATTTAATCAGAACTGAGTACATCAATTATTTTTGATAATCAAGAATGTAACGATATTTTCATTGTTTAAATCATAGATACTGATATACAAAATAATAATCCAGGTTTGAAAATACAACAAAAAATGAATATGCATAACTCTATTACAATATTTCCGATGTTCAAATGGCAGATACTGATATACAAAATAATAATCCAGGTATAAAATACAACACAAATTGAACCTTCCATCATAATACAAGGCTGCAACAGAATGTAAAACCACTACAGGACCATATCCCTTGAACAGGTAACATCCATCGACGGTCAGAGCACGAGGAAACAAAGCATATCCTTCCAGCCAACCAAACTCGACTCCAAAGCTAGATGCTCCTTGCTATTGCATTATCAGGACCTCTCCCCTACACAAACAACACATCAAGTTGCTAACTGCTTATGGTATATCAAATAACACAGCATGCATGCTTCCAAAAATAATTATAATCAGAACATAACTATAAAATAGAACTTTACCATGCTATGAAACAATATGTATCTATCCTGCAAGAACAACATTCAAAACAGAAATGCACCTGTATAGCCTATGAGCAGCTAACAGCTAATAGTCCTAATTTAGGTATCATATCAGATAATGATACATACATGAATTCAACTCAAATTTATAATGCATGAATACACCTACTAATTTAGCATATGATCCATAACACGATGTATGTTCAATTCCAGTTTTACACTGAGATTATTGTCACTCGCATCAGAGCCTAAATACAAAGGAACATGTACAGCAGTGGCCTATCAACCAAGTAACAAGGGACACAAAGAGGTTAAATCAAGGACTTATCTAATCCAGAGAAGGAAGCGCCTCTGCAGTTGCAGCGCGGTGAACTCGACGATATGAACGCGGTGCCATGGCTAGGTTTGGTGCGTTGTAGCATGAAATGTAGCACACAGGTAACTCCCCTGGTTCAGCAAGGCACATCACCACACATTTGTGTCTGGGAATAAATAATAACTTGTAAGCAAGAGAATTTAATCAAATATAACTGTAATTTGGATACAACAATGGTGGAAAAAATGTTTGGTAAATATACAATAAGTCATTTCCCAAAGCTCTAAAAAATGGAACTTAGTAGGATTGGCATACATATTATCTCAAGGTTTTCAAAAATATTAAGATGATGCATTACTCTAGCATAACCAAAATAGAAGCATCAGTTTGGATAGGTACAACAGAAGAGAGCCAATAAACATCCCAGTTCAGACATCTCTTTCTCCACAAATAAATCGAGCAATCCTGGAGCATGTATGGAGCCTCTCTCAAAATAAAGGAAGGTATATGAGGACATGAAGCTATCGTGTGGTCAGAGAGGTTATAAAAATTTAATATGGGCACAATAGAGACTATTGAGACATGCATCAGGATATACACAGATACATAATAAGTATTGAGACATGCATCAAGATATATACTAGTACTTCAACTGCAATGAGATATGTTAGTCGAATCACCACTTCAACAGCGACAAATATGTATTGGAGTAAACCATTTGGCAAACTAATTCTACTATTATTCCCCAAGTAGACACAGTAGTAGCATCACTAAGTTCTATAGTTTCTATTTCAGCAGCAGCACCACCGGGTATGGGACTGGAGTACCTTACCACTTAGCATGTCGATGTAGCAGTCGCCAATCTTGCCGCTGGAGAGGTGAACGAGGTGAAGGCGGAAGTGATCTTGAGAAAACTGGTGTTCACTTCGTCCTCCATGATCTGCTCTTGTCTGGCAATGAGCAGTTACCGGGACCTCGGCCGCTGCCACATCCTCCCATCCATCGTCTGACTCGCCTCCTTGCTCCTCCATTAGGATTCCAACCTGAAAAAACACAAGAGATGACAGGACACATACAAGTCAAGTACTCAGTGGAGTAGACAAGTTTCAGTGTAGTGCGAGTAGACTGATTGGGTATCAAAAGCATTGAGAAAGTTCATTTTTCAACACTAATATTCATTTTCTCATATCATTTGATTGCACACAAATATTAACTGCAGTAAAAATCCGGCAATGTACCAGTAGCTATAAACAACAACTATGTATCCATAATATACAAACATAAGCTATGTACCAGCACTGTCTACTGATGCACAATTAAGTAGAAAGCAAACATGCGACATCTAAATTGAGACGCTGATGTACGTACACACCCACATGAGATGTGGGAGGAGCAGCAGGAGGAGGGAGGCCTCACCGGGGTTCTCAGCAGCAGGTTTGGGAGGACGTCGTCGGGAGCGGCATCCATGTGGGAGTTGTGGTGGCAGGTCGGACCGGCGAGCACGTGAAGGAGCTTAGGGTGGAGTGCTTCGACGCGGATGGGGTCGGTGCGCAGCAGCAAGCCGTCGGAGGCGACAAGCAGCAGCAGGAGATGGGTCTCCTTGTGGCGCTCGTGGAGGGAGGAGCAGCAGGGCACCGATGAGAAGGGGTAAGACGACAAGGGTTCTCCCTCGATCTAGATGGGAGAAATCTCGAGAGGGTGAGGGAGATGGGCGGCGGGAAGGGAGGGATCTCGTGAGGCGGTGGAGGTGGCGGCAGTTGTGAAGGGGCGAGGCAGTGGAGATGGGCGATGGTGGGTTACGGTGGTTCTCTAGATCGGTTCTGGACTGGTGATGGTGGGGTGGGGGTGGAACTGGGGTGGGCGCATGGGGATCTGGGTAGGCGGCGCTGGCTGGGCGGCGCTGGGTGGGTGGCGTGGGGATCCGGCGAGGAACCTCTCTGCATCGAGATCGAGAGAGGGGGCACGGGTGGTGGCGGTGACAGAGTTGATTGCTAGTAGGACAGGCCGCCCTCTAGGAGGCTCCCCATCCGCAGCCGCTCCGCCGCTCACCAACCCCCACGCTGCCTGACCCGTCCACGGTCGCCACCACCGCGGCAACCTGCGCAGCCACCACCGATATCGTCGGCTCCTGGTTCGAGCTCCCGAACGGCGTCGTCGGTTCATCCAAGCTCATGGTGTCGCCTTGACGCAGGTGCCCATATTTGCCTTATCTTGGCGTCGAATCGGCTTCGGGTGAGGAGGAGGAGGGAGGGAGGCAGCTATGGCGACACAAGGAAAAGATAGGAGGAATGTGGTGGCGGCGCAAGGAAAAGAGAGGAGGGCGCATCAATCTCGATCTAGGTCAAGGGGAAAGAGGACAGAGGGGAATCGAAGTAGGTGTGGTTTTTTCAGGTGTGTTTCTTTGGGTGAGCGCAGAAGCGTTGGATTGGCTTTTAACGGTTTTGATGAGGCTGAGATTCCTGATCCGTGGGAGGATGAACCCTGTAATTTGATTGGTTGTAGAAGAAATGGTCATTTTCCATTTTCCGAGCTCAAAAAACGGGGTGTTTTGTGAATCAACCACCAAATGACAGTTTTAGAATGGTACCAACATATTTTGTAAAAATATTAGACCAGCTTACATGGACAACGTCCCAACCGGGGTATCTCAAACCTTTCCGTTCACCCCTGATAAAAAAGATAAATTCCTGCCGAATCGGTAGGAAGTGGGTCCGGTTTGAACTATAGGTACATGATCCGATGCTCATGATTTTTGGTAAAAATCATTTTTAGACTCACAATATGCTGTTTCTTCAGAGATCCAATGCAAGTTTAGCGAGGCTCATCCCCTAGCTAAGAACCTTCATGCTCGCCGTTTTGACCATAATTTGAAACGGACATAAAAAATTCAAAAACGGTCCGATCAATGCAAATTCTTCGCGTGGTGTCTTCTTATGTGACATAGTTGCAAGGAAAAATACCAAACTTGGTATATTGCAAGTGTCTCAAAAAAACCTTCTCAGAAATGACCTATCATCTCCGAGGTTTCATGGCTTCCGGGCCAAACGACCAATGTTATGGCCAGAATTGCGGCATAGTTTGTGATAATGTGCCCATATTATGCACACATATGTATCATGGGATCGTGAACAATGTTGCAGGAGAAAGTTTTCCTTTTCTACGTACGGAAAATCCATTTTCCATTTTCCGAGCGCAAAAAACGGGGCTTTTTGTGAATCAACCACCAAATGACAGTTTTAGAATGGTACCACCAAATTTTGTAAAATTATTAGACCGCCTTATATGGACAATGTGCCAACCGGGGTATCTCAAACCTTTCCGTTCACTCCTGGCGAAAAAGACAAATTCCTGCTGAATCGGTAGGAAGTGGGTCCGGTTTGAACTACAGGTACATGATCCGATGCTCATGATTTTTGGTAAAAATCATTTTTAGACTCGCAATATGCTATTTCTTCAGAGATCCAATGCAAGTTTAGCGAGGCTCATCCCCTAGCTAAGAACCTTCGTGCCCGCCATTTTGACCATAGTTTGAAACGGACATAAAAAATTCAAAAACGGTCCGATCAATGCAAATCCTTCGCGTGGTGTCTTCTTATGTGACATAGTTGCAAGGAAAAATACCAAACTTGGTATATTGCAAGTGTCTCAAAAAAACCTTCTCAGAAATGACCTATCATCTCCGAGGTTTCATGGCTTTCGGGCCAAACGACCAATGTTATGGCCAGAATCGTGGCATAGTTTGTGATAATGTGCACATATTGTGCACACGTATGTATCACGGGATGGCTAACAATGTTGCAGGAGAAAGTTTTCCTTTTCGACGCATGGAAAATCCATTTTCCATTTTCCGAGCTCAAAAAACGGGCCTTTTTGTGAATCAACCACCAAATGACAGTTTTAGAATGGTACCACCATATTTTGTAAAAATATTAGACCGCCTTATATGGACAATGTCCCAACCGTGGTATCTCAAACCTTTCCGTTCACTCCTGGCGAAAAAGACAAATTCCTGCCGAATCGGTAGGAAGTGGGTCCGGTTTGGACTACAGGTACATGATCCGATGCCCATAATTTTTGGCAAAAATCATTTTTAGACTCGCAATATGTTGTTTCATCAGAGATACAATGCAATTCTAGCGAGGCTCGGCCCCTAGCTAAGAACCTTCGTGTCCGCCGTTTTGACCATAGTTTGAAACGGACATAAAAATTCAAAAACGGTCCGATCAATGCAAATCCTTCGCGTGGTGTCTTATTATATTTTATCATAGATCCACTTACAGTTTTGTAATGCTCAATCCCAAAATTTGTAATTCAAAATCGTAGTTTGAAAATCATATTTTGAATTATGATGTTGTCCCTACCATAAACTAATGTGGGATTAGTAAATCCACTATATTAAAATAATAAAAATGTTTATTACTAAAATCCTAAGAGTATCTACTAAATTTTATAAAAATTTAGAGCCAAAAATCAATCCCTTTGGGCTTTTTATAAAACAATATAAAAGAATTAAGAAAAAAAATATTAAATGGACTAACCAAGACTTTTTTAAGGGACAAATGGACTAACCGAGATGGCCCAAGGCGCCAGAAAAAGAAACAAGTGTGCATGTTGTATAGGCCCAGGCCCAAGCCGCAAATATATAAAAAAAGGCCACCCTTCCAGGTCCAACCGAAGATATCAACATATAGTACTAGCTCGGTAGTAAATCAAAAGTTAAAGCATGGTGCGGTGGTTAGAATGCCATGTCCAGAGTTCAGGGGAGGGCGCGGGTTCGATCCCCGCTAGTTGCCCATTTTTGGTCGACTTTGGCTAAGCCCAATAACTAACTTTATCTTAATAAGACTGCTGCTCGGAATTAGTACAAGAACTGTAGTGTGGTGTAGTGGTTAGTGGCCCAAGAGAGTGTAGGTGTGGGCATGGGTTCGATCCCCCTTGCTTGTCTACTTTTTTCGATTATTTCCTGTAGAGGTGGTGCCAGGTCACTTAAACGTATACAATAATTAACATATAGGCATGCCATGGTGGCGTAATTGATGATGTGGCCGAGAATATATTATATTTTAGATGATATGACGATTTAAATTGGTTATAATGCGGAATAAATAAGGCTATAAGCCGCATCCTGAAGGTTATGACGATTTTGTATGCTGAAATTACGACGTTCTTGACAAAATCGTCATAATTTTATAGGATTTTAACCTCTCTAAACAGCCTATGACAATTTTCTGCCAAATCGTCATAGATCTATGATGTTTTCATTTCCCGTCACTACGAGAAGGTCACAAGTTAACACATTTCTTGTAGTGTTGTTGAGAATAAGGTTGAACTCACTTGAAGATGTTGAAGTCATTAGAGTTGATGAAGTCCTTTGCACATGGTGAAGTCTTTGGCCATGGAAAGGCTTTGTCCATCAAGTTGAATTAGAAGAGATGTAGAATTAAAACCAAAAAGGTTGAGAAAAGAGTTTACAAGATTGTTTGTAAATACGTTTTGGAACAAATATAACTCCTATTTTTCTAAAGGTTTTTTTCCAATCCTAGGGTTACAAATCCTACAGCCAACACAATGCTCTGATACCATCTGTAAGGTTCCCAACCTATAATAAGGTAGAGATCCATGTGTTTACAATGCTAGTCCCTGGATCAATAGCTAGCATCCACAGTTAAGATGTAATATCAAGATACAAAGGTAATAATACAACTTTATAACCAGGAATAAAATAATTTATTACATCTTACATAGCTCATTTGGCTACCTCATTACAATGCAGCAGAATAAAACAATAGCATGGGGTCCTTCATCTTCAAAGTGCCACAGGCAAACATGTTGGTTGTAGACTTGTAATCCTAAATCAACAAACTTCACTAATATCAAACAAACCTGCAACATAACAAGTTACAGCCACAAGGGTCAATACACTTGAATTGTATTGGCAAGTGATACTATGGTAATATAGTGGAGTCTATCATCTACATGCATTTGGCTAAGTGGAGCTTAGGCTTGCTTTGCTCAAAATATATTTTTCCTTATCATTTGAAAACACTAAGTTTTTGTTTGTCAAAAATACCCAAGGCATCTCCCAATAGAAATTGGTGATCCTTCAACCCTTGTTCAACCACAAGTTTTACTTAGAAATTGGGATGAGGATATTCTTGATAGCTTCCATGTCTTGATGCTCAAATTGTCCTTTTCCAGGGACATGGCTAAGTACTTAGATTTTACACTCTGCAGAGGTGGTGCACTTTCCCCACAAGACTTGGTTTCACCAAGACAAGATCTTTCAGAAGCCTTCCCTTAGACCAGAATGGACGCGCTCCAACCTATCAAACCCCTACCACCAACTGTCCATTTGGCTAAGTTGTTGCAACCTATATGATCCAGGCAGAGCCCATAATGCCATGTGGCTGCACTTGAAGCTTCTCAACATTTGACATCTCAAATCTCTTTGTTCCTGGGTGGCCATCCACAAGTGAGATACACAAGGTAAACCATAGAAATGGGCCTTGTGAACCACTCAACACAAACCATTCCTTCCATTCCACCCAGGTGATTCATTCACTTAGTTGTTTTATTAAACAAAACATAAGTCCTTGACTTAGAAATATTCCATAGCATGAATATAATCCACCCTTGTTTTCTACTAGCTAAGCTAAGCATGATAGTAGTAGGAATCTTAACTTAGGAAATTTCTACTAAGGTTTCATCTACTAGGATTTCCCATGGCATAGTTTACACTTAGCAAAATTCCATGCAAATCCTACTTAGAAATATCACTAATGCATAGTGAAAATAATGGGACAAAAGTATGAAGAATCACTTTCCTTTTTGGTAGAGAATATAAGTTCACTCCTTGTCTTTGCAATGATCACACTCTTCAAATCACTACAATTCAATCAATCAAGGGCACAATTTCAATCCACCATCCAAGCAAACATCACATAAAATGATAGAAACAAAACAATGTATGCAAGCATGCCAAAGATTGTTTTATTTGTAAAAGTGGTTTCTAATGGGTCATAAACATTTGAAAAACACTTAATGGTCATTTTATAAAGTGGCAAAACTATTTGCAAAAGATTTTACCTATAAACCATTTTAAACCAAATCATTATTTCATGTGGTTGAAAATGCCTTTATCAAAGTAGCAAACTTTATAGGGTTTACCAAATACATTTTTAAACCACAAAACTTGGTGCTTGGGGTCAGAGAGTTTAAATCAAAACATTTCCCAAAGGTTTTCCTCCAAAAGCATTTTTAATAAATAAACATTATTTTTATTTGACTAGAAATGGTTTAAATCAAAAGTTTATTCTTTTGCTTCACCAAATATGTTTTTGAAACCACAAATTGATTTCTATGGTTAGTAGGTTCAAAAAAAACCATTTGCCAAAGATTTCATCTCAAAATTCATTTTAGAGCAAATTTTATATTCTAAACATGCATACACAAGTTTCTGCAAAAACAATCAATTTAACAGAAGCAATTTACTAAACAAAGTGCATGGTCAGAAAGTACTTGTCTTGCTGATTCCATTGATATAAAATTTGCAAAATTTGGACATGTGGTTTGAAAGTTATGAATTTTTCAAATTGGAACATCTAATAGACAAGTTTCTGTTTTTTATAAACAGGCAGGGCCACGTGGCGTGATTTTACTGGCTAATACCGATTCGTTCGGATCACACACTGAGGATCGTTGGATCTAATGTGAATCGTGTGGCATAGATCTGTCCTTACCCCTTTAGTTAAGTTTCTATCGCATCCCTTCGATCATGATCCTACGGTCCTAATCGCTTTAACCATTAGCGGTAATGGCCATGGCTGGCGTGTGTGATCGACGGTGGCGGTGCTGACGATGTAGGAAGCGAGAGAGGGTGGGATGAAGCTTACTAGGTTCTCAGGGTCGCGGTGGTGCTCCAGGTGCTTTCTGTTTGTCGAGGGGCGCGCTGGAGTTGTGGGGATTCATCGCCAGAGTTAGTGACGGCGTCGGGCTCGCTCAGTTGACGACAGGGGCAAGGCTACGGGTCACCCTACGGCACGTGGAAGGTACGGTTAGACGCGCACGGAACCAGGGAATATGCAGGAATCAACGATAAGTGTCGGGGCGGTCCGAGCTTACCAGGGAACCTTGCCGGAGCACGCGCGAGCGAGATGGCGTTACGGGGAGGTTCGCCAGGAGGTGGGGAGTAAGTGAGCGTGGTCGAGGGGGCAAGGGGTGATGCGGAGCTGCCGGAATTTCTCGCAGAGCTCGCCGGAGATAGAGGCGGTGTGGTTCCAAATTGAGACAGCCCTGGGGCAGAGAGGGCCGGGCGAGAGAGGGGCAAGAGAGAGGTAACCCAGGCGATTAAGAATGCGTGGTCGCAGGGGGAGTTTACTGCGGCGTTAACGTGAATTAAGCCGAGCTTTGATCGACTGCAACGGCCGGCGAAGTGAGGGGCGGGGTCAGCGGGGTGAGGAAGATGATGACGTGGTGATGGGGTCCCTTGTCAGCGACAGGGAGAGAGAAGGTGTGGGTCCCGGTGGTCTGTGACTGAGTGGGTAGCTTCTCAGGTTCGAAACGTTTTCCTGCGGGAGAAGAGAGGGAGTGGGCTGGACTGGGCTTAGTTGGGCCTGCTGACTGGGTCGAGTCTATTTCATTTTTTTATTCAGATTGTTTTTCTTTTTCCTTTTCTAATATTCTGTTTTGATTTTATTTAATCAATTCAATCATCCATTTGGATTCAAATTTCTCTCCAACTTTGTGAGGATTCAAACATTGATTATTTATACATTCTGAAATCAATTTTTGAATAAATCTTTTATTCTCTTTGGGGTCTTTTAATTATTCAAAAAGGCCCTTGTTTTAAATCAAATAAGATTTAATAATATTTTCAAACACCATTTAAATTTCTAAATCCTTCCAAATCTTTTTCAGTAGGTTTTTATTTGTTTATTTGGGTTCAATAATTCATCTTGAATTATTTGGAAAAGTTTTTAATAAGATTTTATTAATCTTTTAAAATTCGTTTTGTCATTATTCAAATGAAATTTGGTTTAAGTCATTTTATTTTATTTTGGAAATTCTTTATCCTTTTATTTTATTTGGATTTGGATTAAATTCATTCCATTTGCTTATGGTCTTGGCCAAGATTTAATTTGGTCCTTAAATATTCCTTATTTAATAATTCTTTCTTCATCTTATAAAATCCATATCTTTTTATTTAGAGATCCAAACTTGGTGATTCCAATTTGTAAAATCTTATTTGATATTTATTTATCTTTTTAAATATCCTTAGGATTATTTGCTCACCATTTGGTATGGATTTATAGATATGTTCTTTATTAGCTTTGGAAATTTAATTTCCTTATCTTATTATATTCATAAGATTTTATCTATGGCTCCAAATTAAGTGAAACCAATTTCTATGGCTTTATAATGTTTCTATTTGTCTTTCTTGATCATTTGTAAATGTTTGTTGACCAATTTTTATATGGATCAAATCCATAGGCTTGGAGATAACTTGGAAGTAATTTTATCCCATTAGGGTTTTAGGGTTTTGGTTTATTTTCCAAGTGTTTAACTTTCCAGATGCATTTTATGAGGAATGCATTTCTCTTGATTTGGATTTTGTTGAATTCAAACTTTAACTAAAGTTTGTTCAAGATGGGATTTTAAGTTTCCATTTATACACAAAAATTTCTTTTCACCCTAATTTTCAACAATTATTTATTTTGTTTATTTATTTTTCACATTACAAGATTTGGAAAATCTTGGGATGTGACATATTGTCTCTAATAAAAGGAAGATTCCTAATGAGGAGATTTCTACTTTGCTTGCTAATTACTCCTTCAATGGTAAGGTTCCAAAGAAACATGGTGATACAGGTATACCAACTATTCCTTGCTCTATTAAGAACAATTATGTTAGAACTGCTTTATGTGATTTGGGAGCTGGAGTTAGTGTTATGCCTTTTTCTCTCTATAAGAGACTCCAGCTAGAAAAGTTGATACCAACTGATATATCTTTGCAAATGGCTAATAAGTCAACTACTATTCCTGTTGGTATATGTGAGGATGTTCATGTTCAAGTGGCTCATAATTGCATGGTTTTAACTAATTTTGTTGTGCTTGAAATGCCTGAAGATGATAATATGTCTATTATTCTTGGGAGACCTTTTCTTAATACTGCAGGTGCTGTCATAAATTGCAATCAAGGAAAAGTAACATTTAATATTAATGACAAGAAGCACACTGTCTATTTCCCCAAGAAGGTTGTTAGAAGCTATTGCCTGAATTCCATTGAAAATATTGAGAGCATCAAGGTTGGAGAAATATATTGTCCCATTCCACAAGAAAATTTTGAAACTATTATGATTGGGACAATTGCTATCAAGTATGAGGTAACATAATCACCTTGTGGAATGTAAAGTTTTGTTTCATATAAGATTGTTTTGGTAACAAGACTTGATCAACCTTGTTAACAAAATGATTTTAATGAACAAAATATTGTTTCCACTATGGTTATACTTGCTTTCTTTTCCCTTTCTCCTTCCTAGTCTTTGCTTTAGCTTTAGTTTTGCTAGTTGTTTGCTTGTTTGATTTTCTTAGAGCTCCTGTAGTTTGGCTTTTGGTTTGCTTTTGCTTCTTCTTAAAAAAACTGTTTCTGCGAGAAAATCATTTTTCATACCCTGAAAATTGGCCAAAAATAAAGTTTCCCGAAAAATCCCAGAAAATTCAAAATAATTTTTTCCTCGAAAAAAGGGAAAGAGAGGTACCAGAGGTGACCCAGGGGGCCACCCCTAGTGTCACGACCCGGGATCAGGGCTAGACAAATACCAGATCCTCATCTGATATAAGTCTAACCTAAATTCCGAAGCACGCAGGGAAAGATCGGTAACATTATAGAACATACAAACCATACATTAATAAGGTAAACTCTTAAGAGAGTTACAAACCAGTCATACAATCCAGGGGTCATAGACCCATCATTACATCAAACAACGGAAGCAAACAAGTTGTTCTAAACAAGAAACTTAGCAAATGGCCTGAGAGGACTTAAACAGAAGTAGCGACCCTTCCATAGATCCTAGGCTGCTGCCCAGGAACCCCAACTACTCGTCGACTTCGACGTAGAAACCACCTTCAGTTGGAGTAGCTTCATCTGTAGAAAAGCATCAACAAAGCAAGGCTGAGTACAGGGTGTACTCCGCAAGACTTATGTCTAGTGGAGTTATTTTGCATAAAGCCATCTTTTGTTTTCAAAACAAGAGGGAGAAGAAACTCATCGAGTCAGATCATTTTCAAAAGGGGATAAGAAGACTACAACTCTAGCCCTTCGAATCATCTTTGTTTTCCACCAGGTACCATCATCAACCGAACCTCTCTTATAGACTACCCCCTCAAACAACCCCGAGGAAGTATTCTGGATCTCACATTAGTTGACAAGTTTTATCATTCGGTTATGGTTCTCTATGATCTTCACGTCCGTTCCCAAGTTGTCCATAACCATGGACATGGCTTTTCGAAAATATTAATAACCCTGCAGGGGTGCACAACTTTACCCACACGTACCAACCGATTCTTAATGCCAAATTATTAGCCCTCTTCCTTGGAAGGCCAGCAGACAGTGGTTGACCATGACCTTTACCTTGCTTTCGCTGAGACCATGAGTCACACACTAAGGAGATGCCGCCATAATGGGTCGAGTCCCGAAGTCGGTCCCTAGCAATGTGAACAGGGTTTGAGATTACGGATGCCGGGCATTTCCCATTCCCTGCCATGCTTACCTACCTGTATGAATGCACCTCCTTTACCTCCATTCAAGAACAACCAAGATGCATATGTCGAATGGAAATCCCGAACTATGTGACTCATGGAATCTACTAGGCAAGTTAGTTGGTTGAGGGGGTTTCCAGGCCCCCGTGTGGTTGTACGCTCGTCTTGGTTCAAGAGGCAAGAACATCGGGTCCTAGGGGTGGCAAGTATGGGAGAGCAAAAACCATAACCTACGTGGCCTCCCATACAAGCCTTAGAATGTTTAGTATTCATTTTTGATCACATCACATCATCCTACCATACTAGGTTCATTCACATCTCCAGTGCATCACCTGAATGATCATCATCGGACCACTAAGCATGGCTAAGCTTGACTGAACTGTGGCACTAGAGATGCTCATAAGTCAAACCCTAGTTATGCTAGGAGCAGTGCATCAGGTAGTATAGTTCACAAAGGGAAACATGCATCATATAGGATTACTCTATCTACTGATGAAAGACTATTAAACCGAATGCATATGGCGAGAATGAAATACTTTGTAAACATAGGATTCATATGTATGAGTGGGTCTTCGCTTGCCTTGTCCGTTGTTGGACTGGTACTACACATTAGTAGCGTTGACTTCAGCCTCGGGTTCGGTCCCTATTCGCAAGAACCAATCACCGGAAAAGAGAAAGCAACATTCAACACATGGCATGTGCAATTCTCATACAATATGGATGATATGACAAGTTAAATAGTGTTGAAATGAACCCTAGAACATGCTTGATCATTTTAAACGGGGTCCGAGAGGTCCAAACCCTAGAAAAGGGGGATCCTCGGAATCACCTGTGGGGTTCAATTGGTTCTTCTAATTAAACTTGTCATGAAAGTTGGTTAACAATATATGATTATAGCTTAGTTAGATAGAACTCATTTTTCTGAACATTTTGATATATTATTTGTATTTTTCTGATATATAAAATGAATTAGTTATGATTTTTCTCAATTTTAATCCATTTATAAATCATTTTTGGAATAATTAAATTAATTTCCAAGTTGGGCCCACATGTCATAGATTTAATCATTTCATAAAACATTTACAGAAAATATTAAAATCCTGACAGACAGGGCCCACCTATCATATATTTCTTATTTACAGAAAATAATTATAGAATTTATTAAAGGAAAAAAGAAAAGGAGATTATGACATCAGCATGATGTCATGCTGATGTCATCCTTCGATCCAGTGCGCGCCTGGACGCACGGAGGGGCGCGTTGGAGAGAGGGTGTTGCGGAGAGCAAGATAGTGGCAGCACCGCTCCTTCTTGGTCACCAGAGCATCGCCTCCGACGAGCTCCAATGGCGGCAGTGGAGGGCACACGCAGGGAAGGCGGTACAAGGGAGAGAGAGAACAGAGGGCACCGCGAGGATCAGCAGATCACCAGGAACACGGCAGAGGTGGTGGCGAGGCCAGGCGAGCTCGGGAACGGCGGGGATCAATGGAGACTGACGGTGGCTAGAGCTTTCGATCCAGGAGATTGGGGTCACGCGCGAGGGGGAAAAGTAGCTAGAGGGAAGGAGTCAAGCATGGCAGTTCTAGTGGTGGCGTCGACTTGAACTGGGGCGGCCAGAGACGGCGACGGCAAGAGGTTACCAACGAACTAGGGTTCGGCCATGGCGCTGCCGCAAGAGAGGGAGAGGAAGAGGAGAAGTGGGAGGGCGCAAGGGTTCGTTGACGGCGGCCAGTGGTACTTGTAGGCGCTCGGGGGAGGCGGCACGGATCTTAGCGCCGCATGGCGTGGCGACGGCAATGCTGCCGGACGGCGAGAGGTGAGCAACGACGATTAGGGCGATCAAGCAGTACGACCTTGAGCTGCTGCTGGGATGACTTGGGCCCCGAGTGGGCTGGCTGCTAGCTGTTGCACGCTATGCTGGCGGCAGAGAGAGAGAGGGGGAGGAGATGGGCTGCGGCCCAGTAGAGCTAGATTTAGTTATTTTTCCAGGAAACTGTTTTCTTTTTCTGTTTTTCAATTTCTGTTTGTATTTCCAATTTCCAAACTATTTTGAGTAATTCAAAAATACCAGATGCTTTTATAAATATTTAAAATGCCATGGAGACCCTTTATAACCATTTGGGTTCCAAACCTCTTTATACTTTTCAAATATATTGAAACCCTTTTGAATTCATTTCAAATAGAGAGGGGAGATGTTAGGGTTTTATTTGTTCTTACTTGATTAAACCAAAGTGCAAGTATTATGCATGCATGCAATGCTCAAACATGTCTTTATTAATATTACACAGAAGGGTGGTATGTTACAGCTCTACCCCACTTACAAGAATCTCGACCCGAGATTCCTAGGTTTTAGAAAAGAAGGCAGGGTACTCAGATCAAAGACGATCTTCGCGTTCCCAGGTTGCTTCTAACTAAGAGTGATGAGACCATTGAACTTTCAGGAACTTGATGGTTTGACGACGAGTCTTGCGCTCGGATTCATCAAGAATACAAACAGGGTATTCTCGGTAGGTTAGATCATCTTGGAGATCCAAAGTTTCATGTTCCACACCACAAATGGGATATTTGAAGCAACGCTTGAGTTGAGACACATGAAAGACATCATGAACCTCTAGAAAACTTGATGGTAGATCCAATTGGTAGGCAAGCTCACCCCGCTTGGAGAGAATGCGGAAGGGACCAACATAGCGAGGAGCCAACTTGCCTTTGATACCGAATTGATGGACACCCTTCAGAGGAGTGACCCGGAGGTAAACTTGATCACCAACTTTATAATGAACATCAAGATGATGGCGATCGTAGTTGGTCTTCTGACGATATTGAGCGGACTTTAGACGCTCACGAATTATGCGAACTTGATCTTCTGCTTCTTGGATCATGTCCGGACCAAAGAATTGTCTTTCGCCGGTTTCTGTCCAGTTCAGAGGTGTTCGACATGTTCTCCCATACAAGAATTGGAAAGGTGCCACGCCCAAAATGGATTGAAAATTGTTGTTATAGGATAACTCCGTGAAAGGAAGACATTTCTCCCAGTTCTTTCCAAAGGATATGACACACGCTCTGAGCATGTCTTCAAGGATTTGATTCACTCTTTCAGTTTGACCACCGGTTTTAGGATGATAGGCTGTGCTGAAGGCGACATGAGTTCCCATTGCTTCTTGCAAACTTTGCTCGAATTTGGAAGTAAACAAACTTCCACGATCATAGATGATCTTCTTGGGAACACCATGAAGAACAATGATCCGAGAGATGTATAGATCAGCCATTTGACTAGCTTGGATACTTTCTCGAACCGGAAGGAAATGAGCGACTTTGGATAACCGATCAACTATTACCCATATAGCATCATTTCCTTCTTGTGTCCTTGGAAGTCCAGTAATGAAATCCATACCAATTTCATCCCATTTCCACTTAGGAATTTGCAATGGCTGCAGAAGTCCAGCAGGCCTTTGGTGTTCAGCCTTCACACGATGGCAAACGTCGCACTCTGTAACAAAGCGAGCGATTTCTGGTTTCATTCCATTCCACTAGAATCTTTTACGGAGATCTCGGTACATCTTGGTACCACCAGGATGGATAGACAGAGGGGACTCATGAGCTTCTAGTAGGATTAGATCTTTGATTTTCCGACTGTTTGGAACTACTAGCCGGTTACCAAAATAGAGGGTACCTTGATCATTGAAGGAGAAACATTTAGCTTCACCACTTGCAACACGTTCTATGATCTCGGTGATCTCTCCATATTGTTTTTGAGCTTCCTTGATTTGGTCCTCGAGAGAAGATTTTATTTCAAGGTTAGCAAGGAATCCACAAGGAACTACTTGAAGGTTAAGAAGCTTGATTTCCTCGTAGAGAGCAGGTTGGGCTTGTGAAATCATCAGATTATTGCAATAAGACTTCCGACTTAGCGCATCAGCAACAACATTGGCTTTGTCGGGTTGATAGACCCAAATCATAATCTTTGATGAGTTCCAACCATCGTCTTTGCCTGAGATTCAGATCTGGCTAGGTAAACAGGTACTTCAGGCTTTGATGATCCGAGTAGAGTTTGCAATGGTTACCGATGAGGTAATGTCGCCATTTCTTAAGAGCATGAACAACAACAGCGAGTTCAAGATCATGGGTTGGATAATTGTTCTCATGTGGCTTCAACTGCCGAGAAGCATAGGCCACTACATGACCATCTTGCATCAACACACAAACGAGCCCTTGGAGAGAAGCGTCATAGTAGATGACGGAATCCTTGCTTGTATCTGGAAGGACAAGCACAGGGGCGGTGGTTAGCTTAGTTTTCAAAGCTTGGAAGCTTTCCTCTGCCTTTTCTGACCATTCAAACTTCTTATCTTTCTTAATAAGATCAGTCATAGGCTTGGCTATCTTGGAGAAGTTCTCGATGAATCGGCGGTAATATCCAGCCATTCCAAGAAAACTTCGGACTTCCTTGACTGAAGTAGGTGACTTCCATTCCAGGATGGTCTGAACCTTATCTGGTTTGACAGCAACACCACTTGCAGACACAACATGACCAAGGAAGACAAGCTCTTGTAACCAGAACTCACATTTGGAAAACTTTGCGTAGAGGCGATGTTTACGAAGTTTAGTCAACACCAAACATAGATGTTCGGCATGCTCTTCTTCGGTCTTGGAGTAGATTAGAATGTCATCAATGTATACCACGACGAACTTGTCAAGATATTCCATGAAGACGGAGTTCATGAGCCTCATAAATGTGGCAGGGGCATTGGTTAACCCGAAGGACATCACTGTATACTCGTAAAGACCATAACGAGTTATGAATGTTGTCTTTGGGATATCCTCCTTTCTGATCTTGATTTGATGATACCCTGATCTTAATTCCATTTTGGAGAATATAGTGGCACCACTTAATTGATCAAAGAGGTCATTTATCCGGGGAAGTGGGTACTTATTCTTGATTGTCACCGCATTGAGTGGACGGTAATCAACCACCAATCTTGGAATATTTGTATCCCGCTTCTTGACAAAGATGGTAGGGCAACCACAAGAGGATGTGCTAGGTTGGATGTAGCCTAGGCCTTCAAGCTCTTCAAGTTGCTTCTTCAACTCAACCAACTCATGAGGAGGCATGCGGTAGGGTCTTTTGGAGATAGGAGCAGTTCCAGGAACTAGCTCTATGACAAACTCCACACTTCGATCAGGTGGCATGCTAGGCAACTCTTCAGAGAAGACATCCGGGAAATCACAGACTACATGGACATCTTGGACCTCGAGAGTGGGTAGGACATCCATGGCATACAACTCTGAAAAAGGTTTAAGAACTACTGATGGAGACTTTGAACCATCAGCCCAATACTTGACAGTTATGCCAGCAGGAGAGGTCACGGTAATGGTTCCAAGTGCATAGTCAATGACGGCTTGATACTTGGTTAACCAGTCCATGCCTAGAATGACATCAATGTCACTTGACTTGAGTGCAATGAAAGAAGTGGGAAACTTCTGGTAGGCTATGTCAATCTCATTTCCGTGACTAACCATAGTGGTGAACCAGCTAGAACCCGGGGAATGGATGGTCAGAGGGGTGGACAGGGGTTCAAAATTTATCCCATGATCTTGAGCGATTTGACATGAATGTATGCGATGCTCCAGAATCAAACAAGACGGTTGCGAGAATTGAATTGACACGGAGCGTACCCAGAATGACACGTGGATCTTCCTGAGATTCTTCAGTAGTGACATGGGTCAGACGACCATGTCCAGCACCTTGGGATTTATCATTTTTCTTTGTCTGCTGATCATTGCATCCGACAGCCCTTAGAGAACACTCCTTTGAGTAGTGACCAGGCTGACCACGGGAGTAGCAAGTAACTCCAGTGTCAGAACCAGCAGGGGGATGATAATTTGCTCCACCAGTATTTGACTGTGGCTGGCGAGAATTATTGCCAGAAGACTTGGGTGCATAAGGAGCACGAGGCACAACACTGTATGGAACAAAGACACGACGCTCCTTATTATCGGAGGAAGAATCACAAGAATTTCCTTCTTCACGCTTCTGAGAGACTTCCATGTCCTTCCTTCCATGCTCTAGAGTAAGAGCCTGATTGTGCAAGTCCTGGAAAGACTGGAACTTGAAGGGCAGCAACTCATAGCGAAGTGCAGGGTTAAGTCCCTTACGGAACAGCTCTTGCTTATCTTCATCATTGGTCACATCCCTAGTTGCATAACGAGCCAGGCAAGTAAACTCACGCCCATATGTTTCAATATCCCTGCGCCCCTAAGTTAGATCCAGAAACTCCCTCCTTTTGAGATCCATGATGGGCTTAGGGATATAAGAGGCACGGAATGCTGCAACAAACTCTTCCCAAGTAACAACATGTCCCTGAGCTTGCAGATTCAAAAACCTTCCCACCAAACACCAGCCTCACCTTCCAGTTGATAGGTGGCGAAGATAACACGATCAGCGGGACGAACACGAAGAGCGCTGAACTTGCGCTCTATGGTGTGAAGCCAATCATCAGCTTCAAGGGGCTCCTTGGAGTGGGTGAAGATTGGAGGAAAAGAGCGGATTACATCTCCAAGTGTGACACAGTCGTCAGGACGACGTTCAGTGCTCTGCGCCACACGCTCCAGAAGGCGTTCATTCCTCAAACGGTTGGTATCAACGTTGTTGAGAACCTCGGCCATTGTGGGAGGTGGCGGAAGTTCCTGTTCAGCATTGTTGTTTCCTCGACGGCCAACAGAACCACGAGTACCAGACGACATCCTAAGGAGAAAACAGAAACCATGAGAATGGATTCACCAAAAAGGGTACATCAAAGGATGACGAAAACCATATCGAAATATCATGGTAGAAGTGAACATGTGGATGAAGATTATATCAATGCATTAAGTATGGCAGTAGAACAAGCATACGGAACGTATACGCTACCAACTTAGATACAAACCATAACAATGGAATGCAAGCTTGATATGATACCAACAACTCACAAAACAATAGAGAGTAGGATTATAGGCATTCTTAGCAAAGTTGAAAAACGATGCTCAGGTGCACAGATTTATTTTGGAAACTCTGAGCCTTGCAACCAAGTATGGAGTACTAGGAAAAACAACCCAAACCCGTATATCCTAAAAGTTTGAAATGATAGACGAGAAGTGAAAACCTTGCAAAACAAAAGAGGTAAGATAACTCAGCAATAGAACAACCTTGGATAAGGAGTAAAAAGAGTCCTATTCAGAGTTTTGCAAATAGTTTTTAGCTTTCAAATAGTTTTGACAAACTCTAGACTCAACATCGACCAGCTAGAAGGGTTTCCTGCAGGCAGTCCTGCTCTGATACAAAAATATGTCACGACCCGGGATCAGGGCTAGACAAATACCAGATCCTCATCTGATATAAGTCTAACCTAAATTCCGAAGCACGCAAGGAAATATTGGTAACATTACAGAACATACAAACCATACATTAATAAGGTAAACTCTTAAGAGACTTACAAACCAGTCATACAAGCCAGGGGTCATAGACCCATCATTACATCAAACAACGGAAGCAAACAAGTTGTCCTAAACAACAAACTTAGCAAAGGGCCTAAGAGGCCTTAAACAGAAGTAGCGACCCTTCCATAGATCCTAGGCTGCTGCCCAGGAACCCCAACTACTCGTCGACTTCGACGTAGAAACCACCTTCAGTTGGAGTAGCTTCATCTATAGAAAAGCATCAACAAAGCAAGGCTGAGTACAAGGTGTACTCCGCAAGACTTATGTCTAGTGGAGTTATTTTGCATAAATCCATCTTTTGTTTTCAAAACAAGAGGGAGAAGAAACTCGTCTAGTCAGATCATATTCAAAAGGGGATAAGAAGACTACAACTCTAGCCCTTCGAATCATCTTTGTTGTCCACCAAGTACCATCATCAACCCAACCTCTCTTACGGACTACCCCCTCAAACAACCCCGAGGAAGTATTCCGGATCTCACATTAGTTGACAAGTTTTATCATTCGGTTATGGTTCTCTATGATCTTCACGTCCGTTCCCAAGTTGTCCATAACCATGGACACAACTTTTCGAAAAGATTAATAACCCTGCAAGGGTGCACAACTTTACCCACACGTACCAACCGATTCTTAATGCCAAATTATTAGCCATCTTCCTTGGAAGGCCGGCAGAGAGTGGTTGACCACGACCTTTACCTTGCTTTCGGCGAGACCATGAGTCACGCACTAAGGAGATGCCGCCGTAACGGGTTGAGCCCCGAAGTCGGTCCCTAGCGATGTGAACAGGGTTTGAGATTACGGATGCCGGGCATCTCCCATTCCCTGCCACACTTACCTACCTGTATGAATGCACCTCCTTCACCTCCATTCAAGAACAACCAAGATACATATGTCGAATGGAAAGCCCAAACTATGTGACTCATGGAATCTACGAGGCAAGTTAGTTGGTCGAGGGGGTTTCTAGGCCCCCGTGTGGTTGTATGCTCGTCTTGGTTCAAGAGGCAAGAACATCGGGTCCTAGGGGTGGCAAGTATGGGACTGCAAAAACCACAACCTACGTGGCCTCCCATACAAGCCTTAGCATGTTTAGTATTCATCTCTGATCACATCACATCATCCTACCATACTAGGTTCATTCACATCTCCAGTGCATCACCTGAATGATCATCATCGGACCACTAAGCATGGTTAAGCTTGACTGAACTGTGGCACTAGCGATGCTCATAAGCCAAACCCTAGTTATGCTAGGAGCAATGGATCAGGTAGTATAGTTCACAAAGGGAAACATGCAAGATAGGATTACTCTATCTATTGATAAAAGACTGTTGAACCGAATGCATATGGCGAGAATGAAATATTTTGTAAACATAGGATTCATATGTATGAGTGGGGCTTCGCTTGCCTTGTCCATTGTTGGACTGGTACTGCTCTTTAGTAGCGTTGATTTTAGCCTCGGGTTCGGTTCCTATTCGCAAGAACCAATCACCAGAAAAGAGAAAGCAACATTCAAAACATGGCATGTGCAATGCTCATACAATATGGATGATATGACAAGTTAAATAGTGTTGAAATGAACCCTAGAACATGCTTGATCATTTTAAATGGGGTCCAAGAGGTCCAAACCCTAGAAAAGGGGTATCCTCAGAATCACCTATGGGGTTCAATTGGTTATTCTAATTAAACTTGTCATGAAAGTTGGTTAACAATGTATGATTATAGCTTAGTTAGATAGAACTCATTTTTTTGAACATTTTGATATATTATTTGTATTTTTCTTATTTAAAATGAATTAGTTATGATTTTTCTCAATTTTAAGCCATTTATAAATCATTTTTGGAATAATTAAATTAATTTCCAAGTTGGGCCCACATGTCATAGATTTAATCATTTCAGAAAACATTTACAAAAAATATTAAAACCCTGACAGACAGGGCCCACCTGTCATATATTTCTTATTTACAGAAAATAATTACAGAATTTATTAAAGGAAAAAGAAAAAGGAGATTATGACATCAGCATGACGTCATGCTGATGTCATCAATGGAGATGCTCCTGGTTGAGCATGGATCGCCGATCGATGCGTGCCTGGGCCTGGAGGCAGCGTTGGAGAGAGAGGCAAGATAGTGGAGACGCTCCTTCTTGGTCACTGGCCGCCTCCACACGAGTGTCGCTCAAGCCAGCAAGTGATGTGGCACACGGAAGGAAGAGCCAAGGGGAGAGAGAGAACGGAGGGCACCGTGAGGATCAGCAGCTCACCAAGAACACGGCAGAGGTAGTGGCGAGGTTGGGCGAGCTCGGGAATGGCGGGGATCAACGGAGACCGACGGTGGCCGGAGCTTCCGATCCAGGCGATTGGGGTCACGCGGGAGGGGGAAAGTAGCTAGGAGGAAGGAGTCGAGCACGGCGGTTCTAGTGGTGGTGTCATATTGAGCTAGGGCGGCCAGAGACAGCGACGGCGAGAGGTTACCGACGAACTAGGGTTTGGCCATGGCGCTGTCGCGGGAGAGGGAGAGGAAGAGGAGAAGTGGGAGGGTGCTAGGGTTCGTCGACAGCGGCCAATGGTACTTATAGACGCTCGGGGGGCGAGGGCATGGATCTTGGCGCACGGCGGCCAGCGGCGAGGCGACAGCGAGCTGATTCGGGCGCGGCGAGAGGTGGACGACGACGATGGGCGACGAAACGGTACGGTACGGGCCGGGGCGGGCTGCTGCTGGGATGACTTGGGCCTCGAGTGGGCTGGTTTCTAGTTGCTGCACGTTGTGCTAGCGGCAGAGAGAGAGAGGGGAGGAGATGAGTTGCGGCCCAGTAGAGCTAGGTTTAGTTATTTTTTTAGGAAACTGTTTTCTTTTTCTGTTTTTTTTGTTTCTTTTTGTATTTCCAATTTCCAAACTGTTTTGAGTTATTCAAAAATACGAGATACTTTTATAAATATTTAAAATTCCATGGAGACCCTTTATAACCATTTGGGTTCCAAACCTCTTTATACTTTCCAAATATATCGAAACCCTTTTGAATTCATTTCAAATAGAGAGGGGAGTTGTTAGGGTTTTATTTGTTCTTACTTGATTAAACCAAAGTGCAAGTATTATGCATGCATGCAATGATCAAACATGTCTTTATTAATATTACACAGAAGGGTGGTATGTTACACCTAGGCCCCACACCCATGGTAGGCGCGGCCTACCTAGTGGTGGAGCCTAGGGGGGTCTGGCCCACCTGGGCCCCTCCTGGCGGCCTCCTCAAAGCCACCTTCTTTCTCTCTCTCGAAAAACACCGGAAAACTTGCTCAATCTCGAGTTCTTGCTGTTCTTGCTTGCTATTTTCGATCTCCTTGTTCGGCCCATCTCAAGTGCCGATTTTTGGAGGGTTTGCTCCTTGGTATGTGCCTCCTCCACTTGTCCAATTAGATTTGTGATTGGTAGATTGTATCTTGAGTATTTTGCTGCTATAGGTGACAGGTTGATTGAGCTTTTATGCTTTTTCTATGCTTAGAAACTTTGTTTTGATGCATGTGTAGTCCTCTAGCAAGTTCCTATAGTAGTTACTCATCATTTATCAACTTAGAAATCACTTGGTTTGATGGTTGCTTAAAATTTCAGAATAGTGAAGTCATGGACCACCACACCTTTGATGACATATTTGAGAGTGATGCACCTAGAAGGGCAAGGCTTCCAAGGTCATCCACCAGTTCTAGACCCTCATAGAATGAGGATCTCATCACTCCGCGGTTTGGTGACGAGGGAGATGAAGGGGATGCGCACCCCTCCTCCTTTCCTTGTCAAACTTTCTTGCGAGCTACTGGGATTCTTAATGATTTCACGGCTTTGATTGAGAGGGCTGGTATAACAAGTTTCATGAAGGATGAGAGTGCACAATATGCTTTACTTACTAAAACATTTGTGGAGAGTTTCTCCTCTACCAATAGTTTGTTCAATCCTCCCGTGTCTTTCAGACTTTATGGCAGGGCTCGTTCTATGTCTCTGAAGAAATTTTGCAAGGCCCTGGGACTTGGTACAAATTGGTCATCAAAGAAGATTACAGCTCTTCCAGCTGATCTGTTAGAGCTTTACCGAGGAATAACCAATGATGATGACCGCATAGCTCAACGAGGGAAGATAAAGAATATTGAACTTCCAGCCATCAGGTACTTTACCTACTATCTTACCACCAGTGTTCTTGGTAAGGAGAACACTAGTAATATATCCAACTATCAATTGGCCTTCTTAGCTGTTGCGCTCTATGGTGAGGATAAGTATAATCTTGGTTCCCTCATTGCTCGTCGTTTAGCTGCTAAGGGACCCATTTATGGAGGAATTATTGCTACTCGTATTGCTGTTGCCTTGGACATTGCTGTTGATCCACATGATACAGTTTTGGCCCCTCTGAGGCTTGATCTTGCTGCCATGAAGGCGCACCACTTTGTCACCTCTAGCTCTACTCTTGAGAACTTGGTTTATAGAATGCTATTTACTGATGGGGAAGAGAGATAGAGAGATCCCTCTACCCCAAACCACTTTGCTCAGTATTTCTCAGGGACCTTGGTCACGCACGAAGGGGGAGATGGATGACAAGCTGCGCTCTCTCAACTTCCACTGGCACTATCAGGAGGAAGCACCCGCATATGACCCCGTTGTACACTACACAGGGGAGGTCTCGAGCTCGTACCAGGACAAGGGAGCTTCCTCGACATACTACGGAGGTGCATCTACTTGGGCACCATGGGATTGAGCCCCGCTTAGGCCAAAAGCCTAAGCTTGGGGGGGAGGTATACCGACATCACACTCATATATATATATATCATGTTCGGTCGGTTCTTTGTATATCCATTGTCTCGCTTTCTTTTTAGTTCTTGTTGCTTCTTTCTCAAAAACACAAAAATACCAAAAATATTTTTGTTGTTTCTCTTGGTTTGTTTATTTGCTTCTTTGCTTTGGTTTGCCTTAAAATAAAAATCCAAAAAGATTTTGCTTTGTTTGGTTTTCTTTGCTTTTGTTTGGTTTTTCTTTGTTTGCTTGTTTCTAAAAAAATCAAAAACACCAGAAATATTTGTTCTTTGGTTTTGTGAGTTCTTTGCAGGGTTTAGCCGTCCTCAGTGGTTTTGGTTTCATGTTAATTTTTCAAGTCACACAAGTGAAGGGCAATAATGAAGATTAAGACAACTCGAGGTGTGGTAAGAGGCTGGTAACGAACTCTATTTGTTTTTCATTTTTGTACATATACTCATCACTGTGAGCATGCTTAGCCTGTTTGTGTAAGGTGTATGTCATTATGGATGCTTAGTAGTTCTTGCTTGTCTATGATTAGCTCCAGCTTGCTAATAGTTTGTAGCATGTCATATGAATGTTTGCTTCCATTGTTTTATTCATACTTTGGTATGACATTATGGTATCCTCCTTTGACTGTTCATGTGACTCGACTTGGCACATGCTCACGCATGCATATGACTAATCAATAGTCAGCAAGCCTCGATGATTTATTTTGCCTTAGAGTTCTTGTATCACTTTCATGCCATAATTAGTCCTGTTTTGTTGCAAGCATGATTATGACAATTATTGCTCTCTCGTTCGCCGCTCCCTCTTTATTGCTAGCCTTCACTTGCACTGAGTATGTGCTCTACCTGTGATTCCAACTTCCCAAAACCAATATTGCCAGCCGTGTCCATCATACCTACCTATTAGCATCCTTTGTTGTTTCAGTGCATATTCCATATGCCATGTTTTCTTCCAAAATAAAATGTTTGTCTGTTTTGATAAAGTTAGTTAGTGAAGCTCTCACGAACTTGATGGCACGCTTAATTCCTTGCGCTTAATAATCCTGAACCATTGTGACTAGTCCATGAAAGTTATATGCTTGCTTATTATATACTGGCAGTCAGCAGAACCGTGTTGTTACGGGGAACGCTTTCAACACCTGTTGGATATCTTATCCAGTTGATTCCTTACTCTTTTGTTTATGTATGTCGACGATGTGAAATAAAAGGGGAAGTTGTTAGTTCATGGAGTTTATACATTGTGTTAGAGAAATGCCTGGGCCGCTAGCCTAAGCTATGCCTAATCATGGTGGAAACTTGCAGCAACACCATAATGAGCATCTATGAAGCGTCCTCAATAAAAAGCTATGCATATGGTAAATAAAAAGATTGTTGAGATGCTCATTCTCTGCTTGCCTTGTCATTTTGGTTATGGGAAAGCTCCTGTGCCATATGCAAGGGGTACCCCGTTGGCGGTTCTCAAGGATATGCATGTATTTACAATGACAAGAACTTTCAGGTGACCAAAGTTGAGTAGCATGCGGAGCGACCCTCGTACTCAAGTGACTTGGGATTTCCAGTCTATGGTCTGTCAAGCATATGATTCGGAGTGGACCTCACTTTCACCTTAACCACATGAAGATGCCTATGATAGGGGCAATGAGATCTTAAAGCTAATGAGTACCTTCCTTTCAGCATTAGGAAGCCTTTCAAAGCTTCACAAAACCGTCTTCACAACTTTGTTGAGTCACCACTTATTCTATGAGCACCTTCTTGAGAGCATAGTTGTCATTCTTGTGTTTGTTCCAAAACTTGGTTAATTATGTCATGACTTTGATGCTTGTATTTGTGATATCTTTATCTCTAGTCTTCATGTGAACTTCAGAGGTGCCTTGGCATTTATATTGTGCTCTTCAAACAAAGGAAAGCGAGATACCACTCTATCATACCTTATTATGAGCATTGCAATGTTGCTTATGTTTATGTTCCATGCTACTTATTATTATTGAGTTGCTTTCTCTTCATAGCTTGCAATGACTATTGAGTAGACTTAGTTGCATACTTCTTATTATGAATGATTTAAGCATCTACTCCTGTGCTGAGAATATTTACATCATATGAAGCAAAGTGTTCGTGAAAGTTCTTTTATCGCACTCAGTTTTCAACTGAATTGCTTGAGGACAAGCAATAAGCTAAGCTTGGGGGGAGTTGATACGTCCAAAATGTATCTACTTTCCCGAACACTTTGCTATTGTTTCTTCTCTAAACTTGTGTGATTTGGATACAACTGACACGGACTGACGCTGTTTTTAGCAGAATTACCTTGGTGTCTTGTTTTTGTGCAGAAAATGAACTATCAGGAAAAATCCCGGAAAATATACCAAAAACTAATTCTCACCAGAAGATCCACGGAGCCATAAGGGGAGACAGAGAGGAGGCCTGGGGGCGGACCCACCCAGTGCGGGCCCACTGACCGCGCTGGGAGGTCTGGCCACCCCAAGAAGCTCCTCGGCCTCCCTTCGCGCCTATAAGTTGCCTTCTAACCTAAAAATAGAGGGGGGTCGATAGTTTTCCAGAAAGAGTTCCGCTCCGCCGCCGCCACAAGAAACCAAGATTCGGATCCAGAAACTCCGTTCTGGCACCCTGCCGGGACGGGGAATTTGGAGAGGATCATCGCCATCGTCATCACCAATGCATCTCCATCAACCACCGATGTTTCTCTCATCCATGAGTGAGTAATCCCCCGTTGTAGGCTTGGGGATGGTAGGTATTGGATGAGTTATATCATGTAATCGAATAAGATCTGTTAGGGGCATAGTGCCTAGTATCTCTATTAGTTCTATTTGACTTTGTTGCAACTTGTTGTGCTTAATGCTTGTCACTAGGGCCCGAGTGCCATGATCTCAGATCTGAACTTATTATTGAATCATTATGATAGTATTGTTTATGATCTTATCTGCAAGTTGTGTACACATATCATTGTCCGGATCCAAAGGCCCCAAAGTGACAATAATTGGGACAATCGGAGGGGATGGCTGTGGTGTGAGGATCACATGTGTTCACGGAGTGTTAATGCTTTGCTCCGGTGATGAGGTTTAATCTCATCAATGCCCATTGTTATGAGCTTGGGTTTTGGAGAAGATGGGGGTGCTGGAGATCACGGAACGGTTAACAGACAAGCAACCGGAGGACACGAGATTTACCCAGGTTCAGGCCCCCGGAGGGAAAACTCTACTCCTGCTTGTCTTCTCTTGATTACGGCGGAATCGAAGGTTATAGGGGTGCGCAGATGCAATCTGGCGTGGAGGTGTGTATGCGGTGGAAAGGACTGGCCCTCCTCGTTGTGCCCTCCTAGCCTTTATATAGAGTTAGGCAGGTCTCGGGCACAGATCGAGTCGGTTATAGGTTTAGGGTTTACCCCTTTGAATATTCTATCTGTTCTAGTCTTGCTCTCCAAGGATCCGAAGATGTCATGGGCTTGGGCCACCCGAAAATCTCCATGGGCCGCGTATATTCTTGTGGGCCTTCCTTGGGCTGGACCTGGTATGCTAATGTCGTGTACCCGCAGGGTATAACCATGTCATCCGGTGCTCTATTAAAAGGAGCACCTTAATTGCCAGTAGTTCCCTAGAGGCCTCACTGCCACGGGCTGGCTGGACAGAATATGTTGTGCAAGTTCTCATTGCGAGCACATATGACTATATTTGGAGCACATGCCTAGGATTGTTTAGTACTTGGACGCTTGTTATTATTTATCTGCAATGCCCTAGATCTTGAAGTTACATTTTTAGACTCGTCCATGCAACGCCCGTCCATCCATCCCTATGCCTTTTCGAATCATCTTTATCATATTCTTGTTACTACTGCTGTTGTTTCACTATTGCTGTTGCTTTGCTGTTTCTACTACAAACTATTGCTACTGATAAACTTCTGTGAGCAAGAACTATTTCCAGGTGCGGCTGAACTGACAACTTAGTTGTTAAGGCTTGCAAGTATTCTTTGGCTCCCCTTGTGTTGAATCAATAAATTGGGTAATACTACCAGCGAAGACTGTTGCGATCCCCTACACTTGTCGGTCATCAGTACAGCAAGGGAGGATAGAACCAAATGACAAAAGGTTTAACCTCTCTCAAAAAGACAAACCGGTAAAACCTCCAGCATCGAAAACATAGTAGAGAATGCAAATGAAATCCGTTTTCGATGAACTAGAGCTTGTCATGGAGATTAAAACAAGCTCTAAATCCTCACATGAGTAAGAACCAAATAATGGAAGGTTTTACCTATCTCTAAAAGACAAACCGGTAAAACCTCCAATATCAAAAACGCAATAAGATATAAAAGCGAAATATGTTTTTGATGCACTAGAGCTTGTTATGAATATTACCACAAGTTCTAGAACCTCACATGGATTGGATCCAAATAACAACCAAGAAATAATGATGCTAAGTATGCAAAGGTTTGAGCTCTCTTCGAAAGATATGATCTAGTTACTCACTTGAGAGCCCCTCTTGATAGTACGGTTAACTATCCTATAAACCGGTCTCCCCAACTAACACCACGAGACCGGTAAGAAATAAACCCTATCAAGATCATACCTTTGCCTTGCACATATTCCACTTGATCTTGATGTAGACGATCTTGTCCTTCTCAAGATGGAACACCTTTCTTGATTGCTCTTGCATGCACTCGCTTGATGAAGACTTGCAAGTTGCTCCCCATACAACATGGGGAAACCTTTAATTTGACCTTGTCTTCATCGATCCATGATCACTGAGGATGGCAAGCTTCAAGCATGATATCTTCTAGATATGGCACATATTTATATTTCACAACATTCCTTCTAGCACCATTTGGATTATGTCTTGAAGATACATATGATGAACTCTATCTTCTTCAAGACATCCTTGCAAAAGGCTCATTTCTCACATGACCAATCTGAGGATCACTCTTTGAACACCTTGGTCACCACTTGATCCTATTCACTTTCTTCTTCTACAAACCTTGAAGCCAACATATGGTTCAAGCATTGCCTATGGACAATTCCTACAAGTACAACTTGATACAAGCATTAGTCCATAGATATTGTCATTAATTACCAAAACCACACATGGGGTCCCACATGTTCTTTCAATATCCCCCATTTTGGTAATTGATGACAATCCATTTGAGAGGGTAAGGAATTTAACACATAAAATGGTATCACCAATATCAAATACTACATACGTATGTGATATTGGTACCATCGCCATATATAGAGCAAACTCCCCCACAATCTATGCATGTGTGATGAACTTGAATTTCATTGCATATATTGCCAATCATTATCATTGGTGGAGTTTCCTCTATATGTATAACACATGCTAAGCAACAACAATGATGCAAGAGCATGAAAGGAAAATGCTTAGAAACAAACTCAAGGCATAAACCATTTCCCTTAAGCCCTCTAAAACTTCTCCCCCATTGGCATTGATTGCCGAAATGGGTGACAAGTTCTAGAAGGCCAATATAGTGATAAATCCCCAAAAGGTGTGCATTCGCACATATCCAATGATGAATACTTGGGAGGAAGTAGAACTATATCGAGGACCCAAAGATTGCCAAAAGAAATAAAATAAAGGAAGCATCAACAAATGATGTAAGCAATCACAAGATCCGACAAACCAATTGAAAACAACAAATGAGTCCAAATGGAAACAACAAGATATTATGATAAGAGAAAAGGAATGTTTTTAAATAATAAATGGAGAAGCTCCCCAAGATTTGTGCACAATTTAAAAATGAATGCATTAGAATATATAATGCACAAATATGGAATCCTTGCTCCCCCATAAGCATTTAAACACAACAAATGAAAGATCAAATAAATGCTTAAATTAAAATAGAGAAGCTCCCCAAGATTTGTGCACATTTTAAAATAGTTGTATTTCAATATAGAATGCACAAATATGGAATCCTTACTCCCACATAAACATTTAAGGCACAACGAATGAGAAAGAATACAAATGAGCATTATTAAATGAATTAGATGAGCTCCCCAAAGATAATGCACCAATTATGATAATTGCATTTGGGAACAAAGTGCATAATCATGGAATCCTCACTCATCCAACTCCATTTAACAATACAAGGCATGAGAGGACAAATATGATAAGCACAAAGTGATGCTATAAATAAAATTAGGAACCTCCCCAAGGTATGTGCAACATTAGGTTTTTTATATGCGAATACAATGTGCACAACATGGAATCCTCACTTCCTCTATTTTACTTATAACACAGCTTTGTGCAAATGAGCAAATACCAAGGCATAAAATTTGCAAGAAACAAATGGTTGAGCAATAAGTAAGAGACAACATATTAGCAAGCTCAACCACAAGGATGTGTGAGATGCATGACAAAGCATATTATAAGACTAGTACAAGCATGATCATTGCGAATCCACATAGTCTTAAATGAATGATATTGCTTTGTATGACCATACAACACACATGAAACAAGGAAGATATCAAGAAAAAATAGAGTAACCTCTTTCATGTGTATAAGTTTCTAAGTAGACAATCTTGCAAATATATTGATCCACAAAGAAACATGTACACACAAAGTAGATACTTAAAATCAATAGATCAAGATATCCAGAATGAAGTCATGACAATACCAATAAGATTATTCTTTAAAGCATGGCCAAAGGCTCAAATATCTTATTGTACATCGATGGGCTTCAACAACCAACACACCCCATACATTACAACTATCACTAAGGGAAAAAGGAGAAAGTTGGAATATATGGAGAAAGGCAACAAGTATCACAAGGAGAAATCAACTAGCAAAATCTCACTATTGAACATGAGAGAAGTTGAGGAAAAGATATGCAATAAAATTGCTAGATTGACATATTTGGGATTGGTGGATCATATGCATGATTTTGTATAATCCCAATTATATGCACTCATCTCAACTTATACACATATAATATAGAGAGTTCTCTTAATACCATGGATAGAGATAAAACAATAAATAAAATAAGAAAAATTCATGCCAAGATGCAACCTACAAAAGGTTGGAAGCAAGATAAATATGCATGAGCAAGAGATACTTGTTACCGAGATATAATTGGTAGGATGTAGAGGATATAAATTCGTTGATCATCCTATAGCTTGCCTCCAATTTTTATGTATGCATCATTTCTTCAAAATTGAGATACAATCATCCAATCTATCTCCAATGTACCTAAAACATATTTAAGTACAAAATGGTCCCCAAACTTATTGGGTCCAAAGTAGTTAGTGCAACTATAATACATAGGAGAGACTCCACATAATTATGTGCATATTGATATGAAATTGAATTTCATGCACAACTTAGCCGATGGGATTTGGTGGAGTTTCCCTTATATATTGGATCAAAGAAAGCAAGCATGCCATAATATAAACATATAGTAAATATGCATGCATAAGGCTTTCAAGAACCAAAAAGGAGATACAATTTGAACAAAAACACCAAGTAAATCGAGATTGCACACACAAGAGTGTGACATGACAAACGATGTCCAAATTGTATCAAAGAACCAATTCAACACATGAAAGATCACAAGTTCAACAAATGAACTAGGCAAAAGACAAAGAGCAAACGATTAAAAAAACACAAATGCTCAAGGATTTATCTCATTCTAAAAATGGACAAAACATGAAACAAGGAATGAGACAAAACCAACTCCCAAAAAGAGAAAGGTTACAACAAGAAACCAAACTCCCCAAACTTTTCATGATGGCACAAAATACCAAAACGAAAAGATTGAGCTTCCAAGCACATAAAACATGATATGGAACAAAACAAGAATCATAAAAGGATTGTTCTAGATAATATAGGAGAGCTCACTCATAAATAGTACATTATATAGAACTTTTCTTTTGAATGCAAAATGCACACAAATGAGATCATCACTACTACCTATATTAAATAAACACAAGAGGATACCAATGAAATAAGAAGATCCAAAAGTAGCAAGGAATACATGGGAGCATACAAAACATTTACTTGGCCAAAGATAGGACAATATTAAGCAAAGTCCAAAGTGAATATGATCAATAAATTCTACCATAATTTAGTACTCATTGTCCAAGGACAAGAAATATTGGGAATAATTTTCCCAAGGTAGCTTGCATGGATATCCAAGATCATAGTCACAACAAGAAGCATATAACTAAATATAAGAATTGAGCATGATACTTCAAACAAGATTCTTGGTAGCTTCCAATAGTCACACAGTCACTAGAGATTAGAGTAACTTGAAGCAAATGGTTTCCATGTGGATATATATATCTAAATATGAGGGAACACATACCAAGAAGCACTCTCATATACAAGATCCAAAATATGATCAATAAAGGCATTCAAGCAAATTGGAACTTGTATGAGCAAATGTGTCATGTAGGAGATAGATAATTATCAATATCAATTCTAAGTGACACAACCTCGAATATTCACATTTTCTAGGATTGTAATATGCACTAAGGATATGACTCCCCCATAATGTGATACTACCATAAAACCAACACGAGGCAACGGATCCACATAGATATAATTAATGTACATTATAGAACTTAAATTTCTCATGAGAAACATACCACAAAGAGACTAGATAATATTGCAATATCAATACTAGGTGGTATTCCTCATGTACACACATTTTTAGGATTGTGGAATGCCCAAGCATACCACTCCCCCAAAATGGGATAGTCCATTAATCTCTCACAAGAGCCAAATAATATACCAAATATAATCAAGTAAGGCTCGACACAAGAAACACACATACATGGTGTGCCACCTAATCATACACAAATAATCTTGATACCTCAAGATAATTAAGTGGATAGCACAACATGTACAAAAGCATGGAAGATACAAAACCAACACATGCACAAGGGGGCGAGTAACTTTCAATGTAATAAGTTAAGTATTCGTTACCGCAAGGAGGAATATTGGATATATAATATAGGCAATATAATCCACATGACTTGACAAATGAACTAGATGAATATCCCTCAATTCTTCAAGATGTAGCCAAGCCTCCAATGCCCTCCAACTAACACCTATTGATCAAGTTTTGGCTTGTTGGTCCCCAAACAAGTTGGGTACTAAGAGGTTAGTCACAATAGGCTTGGCAATCCAAATGGTTTTTTCCTTGAAACCACATTGAGCACCAACAAATTTGGCAAACACATTGCCAACCTCATCCTTACAAAGAGAATAAGCATCATCAATAATGATAGGGTTGGATGAGGAGATACCAATAGTGCATGAGGAAAAAATGTGCCCTTTCTTACGGCATATGTAGCAAGTTCTACTCTTGCCATCTTTCTTCTTAGGTGAAGCCACAGCTCGAGGAAGAGCTCGAGTAGTCCTCTTAGGAAGAGGCCCATTAATGACTTGAGGTGGAGCTTGAGGCCGCTTCCCTTGTTGCTTCACACTAAGAGGCTTTTTCTTCAATGGGCAAGATCTAACATGGTTCCCTTCTTCCTTGCACTTTAAGAAAACAATGTTGGCCGGATTCTTGACTTGATCTTGGCCATTCTTCTTGTTGCCCTTGTGCTTCAACTTGATAGTGGACTTGTTCTTGACATTGGAGTTGAATCCAAGCCCACTCTTGTCATTGGGGGATTTTTGAACACTCAAGATTTTTTTGAGTGTGACCTTCCCTTGATGACCCTTTTTCAAGTCATTCTTCAAAGAAGTGACTTGAGCCTTGAGATTTTTGATTTCCTCTACATGGTTAGTTTCAACAAAAACAGGAAGTAGATGCTACATTGTTAGAGCAACAAGGCACGGAATGTAATTCATCATGAGATATATCATGGTTGTGAGAGGATGAATTACAAAGACTAGCACATGACAATATAACATTTGGAGTATATATAGTGCTAATGTCCACATGAGGCCCACTAGATGTTACATTTGACACGATGGCCTCATGAGCTAACTTTATCCTACCATGGGAGACTAGAAGCTCCTCATGCGATCTCGAGAGCTTAACATGACTTTCTTCTAATTTCCCATAGTTGCTAGTTAGCAACGCAAGTTAAGCCTTTAGCTCAACATTCTCCTTCAAAATAGATTATTCACAAGAAATAGAGTTAGTAGCACAAGCATCATCACTATTTGCAAGAGGTGAGGGCAACTTGGCAAGCTCTTTTGTATATGAATCTTTAAATTGCTCATGCGACACAGTGAGTTTGATGAGCTCCCTCTTAACGACCCGAGAGCCATTTTCGAGATGCTTAAAATCCTCAACAAGTTTAGAATAAGCAACTTCAAGTTCATCATTTTTAATCTTGAAGGAGTTTGCCACCACAGTTCTCTATCATGGTATTCTTTTACTCTAGATAATTCTCGAGTGAAAGTCTCCTCGAGAGATTCTTTGGTGGTTTGTTCTTCTTCAAGGGAGTCCTTTAGTTGAGCAAGTTCATTAGCATATTCACGCTCAAGCGCAAACTTTTCATCAATTAAGTTTTCTTGCTCCTCAATAAGATCATTGCCTTCTATAGCATATTTCAAGATTTCAATAAAGTTGGAGGAAGCAATTTTATGTTTGAAGAGAGCGCTATAGACAACCTCTCCCATTTTCTTAATAGAGGTAGTATCATACTTACCTCGATAATCATCATTATCATTCTCAACCTCATCATCATCATCATAAGATACAATAGGATCCAAAGAGGTTACCTTTGTTCCCTTAGCCATAAGGCATATGTGAGAACCAGAGGAAGGTGATGATGAGATTGCACTTGTAGCTCTATTCAAGACCTTGTCTTGGCCCATAGAATCTTCATTTCCCTCTACATGGTTAGCAACACAAGCACTAGAGGAAATAGAGGCATTTTTATCATGGCAACAAGACAACACAAGCATATCATCATGAGATTTATTCAAGCCATTACTACATGATATGCAAGGACTATCAACACTAGCATGTAAGGAGTTGTGAGTGCTAGAAGTGTTAAGGTCCAAAGATAGATCATTGCAACTAGATATGGATGAAGGATTACAAATAGTAAGCACACTATCCACATTGCAATTTCTATCACCACTCACCGTATCATTACCTTGTGAAAAATCACATGTTGGTGAGGTGGTAGACGATGAGAACTCATCTCGACCGGAAGTGGAAGCAACACTATCATCCTCAATAATGTTGGACTTGCTATATTTATCTTGAAGCTTGGTCCATATCTCACGAGCGCTTGAATAAGGCATGATAGAAGAAAGAACTACATTGCTCACAACATGCAAAAGAATTTTAGTAGCTAGAGCATCTATATGAGAGTTCAACTTCTCCTCTAAAGATTCATTTTGGGGATCCACGGGAGAAGAGAAACCCATATATAGATATCCCTGGATAATTGGGTGAATTTCCCGAAATAAATTAAGCATGCGACTTTTCGAAACATCATAATTTGTGCCATCGAATGTGAGCGTGTCCTTGTGCACTAATCCCCTAGCCGACATCTTTACTCTCAAGGAGGTGAAGCCTAAAATGAGAGACCGGGCTCTGATACCAATTGAAAGGATATAAATGTCGCCTAGAGGGGGGATGAATAGGCGATTTAAACTTTTCCGAGAGTGGCTCAACAAAGGCAGAATTAAACTAGCGTTTACTTTGTTAAGAACAAAACCTAGAACAATCTAGGGTTCACCTATGTGCACCAACAACTTATGCTAAGCAAGAAAAACAACTATGTGATATCAAGATATATACTTTCAAGCACGAAGGCTATCACAAAGTAAAGTGCATAAGTAAGAGCTCGGGTATAGAGATAACCGAGGCATGCGGGGACGACGATATTTTACTGAGTTCCTTGGTTATCTAACCACCTAAGCCACAAAAGGACTCCCTTATTCTTTGGTGAATCTTACCCCAACGGGATCGATCCACACTTCCACTATCGGTGCACTTGTCGGTGGCAATCCGGAACCTCTCACAAGGTTGGGGCACTTCTCCACAACTCAATTGGAGGCTCCCAACAAACAAGCTTGGGGAATGCTCCACAACTTAATTGGAGGCCCCAAGTAATCCAAGAACCTGCAAAACCACCAAACCGTCTAGGGTTCCAAGAACACAAGAGTAAAAAGCTTCTCACCTTTCACTCAAACGAATCCTCACCAAGAACTCAAACCGATGCACCAAATGCAATGGCAAGAACACAAGAAGTGCTCAAATCCTTCTCTCCCAAATTCCACCAAAGCTACAAAAGCTTGTGGGGGAATAAGAGAGGAAGAACAATGGAGGAAATCCACAAAAGACTCCAAGATCTAGATCCCAAGATGTTCCCCTCACTTAGAGGAGAGATTGATTGGTGGAGTTGTAGATCTAGATCCCATCTCTATTTTCCCTCAAGAAGATACAAGAATCATTGGAGGGATTGAGAGATAGCAAGCTTCAAAAGGTCAACAATGGTGGGGGAAAACTTGCAAGAGAGCTAGGGAACCATTGGGGAAGAAGGGCCCCTTAAATAGGTCCCTAGAAATCCAACCGTTAGGCCTAGGAATCGCCCGGTCCGGAGTCTCCGTACTGGGACCGGAGTCTCCGGTGTAACAAGGCCAAACGGGGACAACCTGGAGGACGTACTGGACGCATTCCGGAGATAGACCGGAGATTTAGTCCGGAGTCTCCGGTCTTACAAAAACTGGCAGAAAGACCAATACGAAAACAACCATAACTTTTGCATCTGGACTCCGATTTTGATGATCTTGGGCTCGTTTTAAAGAGGACAATAAGATATACAAGATCATACAGAAAAACATCATAGTACAGCAAGGGAGTATAGAACCAAATGATAAAAGTTTTAACCTCTCTCAAAAAGACAAACCGGTAAAACCTCCAACATCGAAAACATAGTAGAGAATGCATATGAAATCCATTTTCGATGAACTAGAGCTTGTCATGGAGATTAAAACAAGCTCTAAATCCTCACATGAGTAAGAAACAAATAATGGAAGTTTTTACCTATCTCTAAAATACAAACCGGTAAAACCTCCAATATAAAAAATGTAATAAGATATAAAAGCGAAATCTGTTTTTGATGCACTAGAGCTTGTTATGAATATTACCACAAGCTCTAGAACCTCACATGGATAAGATCCAAATAACAACCAAGAAAGAATGATGCTAAGTATGCAAAGGTTTGAGCTCTCTTCGAAAGATATGATCGAGTTACTCACTTGAGAGCCCCTCTTGATAGTACGGTTATCTATCCTATAAACCGGTCTCTCCAACTAACACCACGAGACCGGTAAGAAAGATACCCTATCAAGATCATACCTTTGCGTTGCGCATATTCCACTTGATCTTGATGTAGACGATCTTGTCCTTCTCAATATGGAACACCTTTCTTGATTGCTCTTGCATGCACTCGCTTGATGAAGACTTGCAAGTTGCTCCCCATACAACATGGGGAAACCTTTAATTTGACCTTGTATTCATCGATCCATGATCAGTGAGGATGGCAAGCTTCAAGCATGATATCTTCTAGATATGGCACATCTTTATATTGCACAACATTCCTTCTAGCACCATTTGGATTATGTCTTGAAGATACTTATGATGAACTCTATCTTCTTCTTCAAGACATCCTTGCAAAAGGCTCATTTCTCACATGACCAATCTGAGGATCACTCTTTGAACACCTTGGTAACCACTTGATCCCAATGGCGGATGTAGGATTACATCAGAGGGGGTGCCAAGCTCAATTTTGTAGCTTAAATATCATGTATAAATATGTTTTTGATACATAGAATTAGGCTAATTGACACAAGATCCAAAGAATATGCAATTTTTAGGGGGTGCCATGGCACCCATGGAACCCCCACTAGATATGCCCCTGCTTGATCCTATTCACTTTCTTCTTCTACAAACCTTAAAGCCAACATATGGTTCAAGCCTTGCCTATGGACAATTCCTACAAGTACAACTTGATACAAGCATTAGTCCATAGAGGTTGTCATTAATTACCAAAACCACACATGGGGGCCCACATATTCTTTCAATAACAACGCAGTTTGTACCTCGCTTGAAGTCATGCTTGACTTGTCGTACGTCATAGTAACAACCAAGCTCTTTGAGGACTTTGGCAATGTATTAAGCATGAGCAAAGCCCCGTCCTCACCTTTGCCCCAATACGTTCCAAATCTAAGACCAAACGTTGAAGGCATTGATGTGTTCAGTTATGTGGATATGGAAAAATCCATAAAAATAAATACACTTGGCTTGTAAAGATAATATTCAGTGTGTACATATGAACAAGTAAGAACATGCTTCATAGGAACTAAACAACTGTTCAAAATAGAAATTTTGTGAATGGTAAAAGAGAACGTACATACTGAAGGGTTTCGCGGCATAGTAAATCAAAATTTTCTACGGAGCGAACAGAGGGAAAGCCAAGATCTAATCTAGGAGATGCAAACAACGAGAGAGATTGGATTAGATCTTCATACCCTTGAAGATTACATGGAACGCTCGTTTAACGTGGGTGATGTAGTCGTACTCGCTTCTCCTCCTCGCGATCCGATCCGATCTAGCACCACAAGTGGCGGTGCCTCCGTGAGATGCACACGTGCAGCACCTCGACGTCTCCTCCTTCCTCGGACCAGCAAGTATGGTGGAGAGATAGGTTGGATCTACAACGCGACGGCGCGGTGCAATTGGTGGAGAATTTCTGCAGCAGGGCTTCGCCTACAAGCAGTCGGGAGGGAGAGAGGAGGGCAAGAGGCTGCTAGGGTTGGAGGAAGGTGTGGGGGTTGGCGCCCACCCTCTTTATATAGAGGGGGGGCGCATCCCTAGCCCCTCCCCCAAGCCCAAAGGATAAGGAGTGGGGGGCATGGACTCTCCCCTCTTCTAGAAACCCTATCTCTAGTTTAAACGATTTAAACTCTCTAGGATTGGCTGGGCCCTATGGGGCCTTGTGCCCCTGGCCCAATGCGGCCAGGACACTCCCTCATAGGACCATGCCCCCTCCCGGAAGGTGGGGCCACGTTGGTCCCCTTCCGGAAGGTTCTAGAAGCTTCCGGTACAATACCGATTAACCTAACAATTCAACTCCAAAACTGCACCGCCTTATATGAATCTTATTCTTGGACCATTAGGAACCTCTCGTGGTATCCCGGATCCCATCCGAGACTCGAACAAAATTCATAAACCAATTATCCAATCTATCCTAGCCGAGACACGTTAAGTGTGTGACCTCGGGTTCGAGAATATGCATATGATCTTCTATCAATAATCAACAGCGGGTCAGGCACCCATATTGACTCCACACATTCATCGATGATCATATCGGATGAACCACGATGCCAGGATTCAATCAATCCCATATATATATTCCCTTCGTCTCGCGATATTTTACTTGCCCGAGATTCGATCGCTTGTATCGTCATACCTAGTTCAATCTCGTTCACGAAGTACTTTACTCGTTCCGTAATCCGATATCACTTTGTGATTAACTCCTTAACCACATGCTTGCAAGCGTGTTGATATCGATTACGAGTGGGCCCAAGTATATCTCTCCGACTTGGGAGGACAAATCCCATCTCGATACATACAACCCAATGTGCACTTTCCGATCACCGAGAGACACCTTTATGATCACCTCTCATAGGATGACGTTTGATGACCTCAAAGCTTTCTTCCGATACCAGGGAGTTGTATTATCTCATGGTCTAAGGAATACAATATTTGACATAAGAAAAGCATCGCAAAGACGAACACGATGACACGATCTAATTGATTCGCTTAGTTTGGGTCTATCCACCATATCATTCTCCCAATGATATGATCTCATTATCAATTGACAACTCATGTCTATGATTAGGAAACCTTAACCATCATTGATCAATGAGCTAGTCCATAGAGGCGTACTAGGGACACGGTGTTGTTCACAAACCACACAAGTATTAAAGTTTCTGCTTAATACAATTCTAGCATGGAATATAAACTTTATCATGAACAAGAATTATAATAATAACATCTTTATTATTGCCTCTAGGGCATAATTCCAACAGTCTCCCACTTGCACTAGAGTCAATAATCTAGTTTACATTTGGCAACAATCTCACACCCATGGCAATCGAGGTCTTGATCATGTTTTACACGTGAAGAGGTTTAGTCAATGGATCTGCGACATTCAGATCCGTATGTACTTTGGTAATCTTCAGATCTCCATCCGCTATATAATCTTGGATTATATGAAACTTATGTTGATATGCTTGGTCTTTGGATGATATCTTGGTTCCTTAGCGAGTGCTATGGCGCCAGTGTTGTCAACAATATCTCCGTGGGTCCAATGCACTTGGAACCACGCCAAGCTCAGTGATGAAGTTTCGATCCAAACTCCTTCACTTGACGCTTCAGCAGCCATGTATTCCGCTTTCATCAGAGATCCCGCGATCACGCTTTGCTTGCAGCTTCTCTAGCTCACAGCTCCTCCATTCAAAATATACACGTATCACGTCGAGATTTAGAATCATCCTTGTCGGTGTCAAACTAGCGTCGACGTAACCTTTACGACAAGCTGTTCATCACCCCCATAGACTAAGAACATTTCTTTAGTCCTATTTAGGTACTTTAGGATGTTCTTCACGGTTGTCCAGTGTTCCACTCCTGGATCACTTTGATATCTGCTCGTCAAACTAAGAGCATTGGACACATCCGTCTAGTACACAAAGATGGCATACATGATGGAACCTATGGCCAAGGCATAAGGCACTTTGCTCATAGCTTCCTATCATTTCATCAGAATGGACACCGAGCCTTGCTCAATATCTTACACGACAACATAGGCACCGAACCTTTCTTTGCCTTATCCATTCTGAACCTTTTCGAACTTTGTCTAGGTATGTACCGCTTAAAGCTATCAGGCCTTTGTCTATCTCTATAGATTTTGATGCCCAATATATAAGCAGCTTCACCTAGGTCTTTCATTGAAAAACACTTGTTCAAATAACTCTTCACATCGTTAAGCATGTTGATGTCATTTCCGATAATCAATATGTCATCCACATATAGTACTAAACGCCACCGAGCTCCCACTCACTTTCTTGTAGATGCAAGCTTCAGCAATTTGGAACAAATCCAAAGCTCTTGATCACTTGATCAAAATGAAGGTTCCAACTCCGAGATGCTTGCTTCACCCATAAATGGAACGCTGAAGTTTGCATACTTTATCGCATCCTTAGGATCGACAAAACCTTCGGGTTGCATCATATAAAACTCTTAATCAATGTTGCCATTTAGGAAAGCAGTCTTGTCATGCATAAGGCATATTTAATAATCATGAAACGCAGCAATAGCTAATAAAATCCGAATGGACTTAAACATCGCTACGGGAGAGAAAGTCTCATCGTAGTCAACACCTTGAACTTGTCGAAAACCTTTTGCGACAAGCCGTGCTTTACAAACGGTAACATTACCATCCGTCCGCTTTCTTCTTCTTGAAAATACATTTGCACTCAACGGCCGTTCGGTCGCTAGGAGGGTCCACCAAAGTCCATACTTGGTTTTCGCTCATGGATCCCAATTCGGATTTCATGGCTTCTAGCCATTTCTCAGAGTCTGGGCTCATCATCGCTTACTCATAGTTCGAGGTTCACCGTCTTCTACTAACAAGACAGTCAATAAGACAGGTTGCCGTACCACTCAGAGGGGCACGCGACCTTGTCGACTGCTGACGTTCAAGAGCAAGATCGTCCAAGCTTCATGATCCTTGTCATTAGCTTCCTCTATTGTTGGTGCAAAGTGACCTTGGAACAATTTCAGGTGCTGCGCTACTCTCCAATTCAAGAGAAGGTTCAATAACCTCGTCTAGCTCTACTTTCCTCCCACTCACTTCTTTCGAGAGAAACTCCTTTTCAAGAAAGGAACCGTTCTTTGCGACAAACACTTTGCCTTCGGTTCTGTGATAGAAGGTATACCCAATAGTTTCCTTAGGGTATCCTATGAAGACGCATTTCTCCGCTTTGGGTTCGAGCTTGTCCGCATCAACTTCTTGAAGCTTCAGCATCCCCAAACTTTAAGAAACGACAACTTAGGTTTAGCACCAAACCACAGTTCATACGGTGTCGTCTCAACGGATTTAGATGGAGCCCTATTTAAAGTGCATGCAGCGGTTTCTAATGCATAACCCCAAAATGATAACGGCAAATCTGTAAGAGACATCATCGATCGGACCATATCTAATAGGGTTCGATTCCGGCGTTCAGACACACCATTGCGTTGTGGTGTTCCGGTATGGAGTTGTGAAACGATTCCACTTGCTTTAAGATGCGTGAGAAAATCATAACTCAAATATTCACCTCCACGATCGGATCGTAGAAATTTAATCTTTACATTACGATGGTTCTCCACTTCATTCTGAAATTCCTTGAACTTTTCAAATGTTTCAGATTTATGTTTCATTAAATAGATATACCCATATCTACTTAAGTCATCGGTAAAAGTAAGAAAATAGCGATATCCACCGCGCGTCGAAACACTCATCGGTCCGCATACATCGGTATGTATGATTTCTAACAAGTCCGTTGCTCGCTCCATCATACCGGAGAACGGGGTTTTGATCATCTTTCCCATGAGGCATGGTTCATGTGTGTCAAATGATTCAAAATCAAGAGACTCCAAAAGTCCATCGAATGGAGTTTCTTCATGCGCTTTACACCAATATGACCTAGACGACAAAGTACACAAATAAGTAGTATTATCACTATCTACTTTGCATCTCTTAGCCTAAATGTTATGGATGTGTGTTTCATCCCTTTCGAGATTTAGAAGAAATAAACCATTCACAAGAGGTGCATGACCATAAAAGATGTTATTCATATAAATAGAACAACCATTATTCTCCGATTTAAATGAATAACCGTCTTGCAATAAACACGATCCAGAAATAATGTTCATGCTCAACGCAGGCACATAATAACATTTATTAAGGTTTAAAATCAATCTCGAAGGTAAAACTAAGGAGAGCGTGCCGACGGCCATCACATCAACTCTTGATCCGTTGCCAACGCCAAGATCGTCACCTCATCCCTCATAGTCGCCGTATATTCCGTAGCTCTGCTTCGAGTTACAAATATTAACAACGAACCGATATCAAATACCTGTGCACTACAATGAGGGCTAGTAAGGAAAACATCAATAACATGTATATCAAATATACCTTTGATGGTGCCAGCCTTCTTGTCCGCTAAGTACTTCGGACGATAAGGCTTCCAAAGTGACCCTTGTCCTTGCAATAGAAGCACTCAAAGGTCCGGCTTAGGACCAGACTTGAGCTTCTTCTCCAGGGCATTACGCTTGCCGCCGCCTTCTGAAGGGCTTCTTTGCTCCTTACCTTTCTTAAAGGAGGGCTTGTTGACCATCAACACATGATTATCCTTCTTGATGTCCACTTCGCGCCTTCACTTTGCGAAGAGCTCGGTGATCGTATCGATGGAACCAATCTGATTATGAGTCACTACAAAACTTTTGTAGCTGGGAGGAGTGATTGCGAACCTGTCAATCTTAAGATCCTCCGAATCGTGCATTCCAGTTGCTCAATGCGTTGAGTGTAGCCCGTCATCTTAATGGCGTGCTCACTAACGGAACTCCCTTCCTCCATCTTGCGCTTAAAGAACTTCTGGAGATCTCATATCTCTTAACGGGCATGAGTCCGAAACATGGTTTTCAACTCTTCGAGAATCTCAAAGGGCCCGGGATACTCTTCAAAACGATTTTGAAGTTCCGGTTCCATAGCAAACAACATGGTGCTCTTAATCACACCATAATCATCTTTACGCGACCGATAGACAGCTTTCTCATCAGCCGCGAAGCTTGATAGGGGGTCACCTAACGCTTTCCCAAGGACATAGTCCTTTTGTCCGAACATAATGATTCTTAGATTGCGGAACCAATTGGTGAAGTTAAACCCATTGTTTCTAAGCTTTTCCTTCTCAAAGAAAACGTTGAAGTTGAAGTTGGACTTGGCCATGTGATCTACAGTATTTGCAAGTACAATTTAGACTATGTTCATGATAAATAGTTCAACTTAATCAAATTACTAGATGAACTCCCACTAAATTCAACATCCCTCAAGTTGTTTAGTGAACACGATCCAAATTCACCACACCTAATCTGATCATCACGAGAAGAGATGTGGTTTCAATGGTGGACAACAAAGTGTCGATCATATCATTCATATGACTCATGCTTAACCTTTCGGTTCTTGTGTTCCGAGGCCATGTCTATACATGCTAGGCTCGTCAAGTTAGACCCAAGTATTTCCGCGTGTGCAAAACTGGCTTGCACCCGTTGTATGTGAGTGTAGAGTCTATAGCACCCGATCATCACGTGATGCTTGGACACGACGAACTTTCGCAACGGTGCATACTTGGGGAGAACACAGTTTTTATCTTGATCTTTAGGTGAGGAATCATCTTATAATGCTACCATCGCGATATAAGCATAATAAGATACATAAAGGGATAAACATCACATGCATATAACTTTATGTGACATGGTATAGCCAATCTTCACGCAATGATCTCCATCTTGTGCGTTCCGGCATGATCTCCATCACTCCACCATGATTGCCTCCACCACGCTAGCAACTACAACTATTGCTAACTACTTAGCGATAAGGTAAAGCTATTACATGGCGTATAAGAAGTTGACTCGCAGGTCATACACAATTATAAAGACAACCATATGGCTCCTGCCGGTTGTGTACTCATCGACATGCAAGTCGTGAAACATTACAAAATATGATCATCGCATACAATATACACATCACATCTTGGGCCATACCATATCACAGAAAACACTCCCTGCAAAAACAAGTTAGACGCCTCTACTTTGTTGTTGCATGTTTTACGTGGCTTATGGGAGTAGATTCTAAGAACGATTCTTACCTACGGAAAGACACAACGGTGATATTATGGTTGCCAAACTCCGGTGTTAATCCCATGACAACTATAGTGAGAGAAACTGAAATCCACCAGCCGCATGTGTGGAACAAGCCACACGTCAAGTGCGGAGCCGGTCTCGTGAACGATGTCGCGTAAGGTTGGCCTGGACCGCTTCAATCTCACTATCCCGCGTCATAAGAAGAACACAAACAAGAGGCTTGCAACAGAAAACATCAACGCCCGCAACAACCATGTTGCGTTCTACTCGTGAATCACATCTACGCATAGATCTAGCTCGATACCCTCAAGGGTTTCGGCATAGTAAATCAAAAATTTCTACGAGCGAACAGAGGGAAAGCCAAGATCTAATCTAGGAGATGCAAACAACGAGAGATTGGATTAGATCTTCATACCCTTGAAGATTCGCATACGGGAACGTTTGGAACGTGGGTGATGTAGTCGTACTCGCTTCTCCTCCTCGCGATCCGATCCGATCTAGCACCACAAGTGGCGGTGCCTCCGTGAGATGCACACGTGCAGCACCTCGAAGTATCCTCCTTCCTCGGACCAGCAAGTATGGTGGAGAGATAGGTTGGATCTACAACGCGACGGCGCGGTGCAATTGGTGGAGAATTTCTGCAGCAGGGCTTCGCCTACAAGCAGTCGGGAGGGAGAGAGGAGGGCAGCAGGGCGGCTAGGGTTGGAGGGGAAGGTGTGGGGGGTTGGTGCACCCCCACCCCTCTTTATATAGAGGGGGGGGCGCATCCCTAGCCCCTCCCCCAAACCCAAAGGATAAGGAGTGGGGGGCATGGACTCTCCCCTCTTCTAGAAACCCTATCTCTAGTTTAAACGATTTAAACTCTCTAGGATCGGCTGGGCCCTATGGGGCCTTGTGCCCCTGGCCCAATGCGGCCAGGACACTCCCTCATAGGCCCATGCCCCCTCCCGGAAGGTGGGGCCACGTTGGTCCCCTTCCGGAAGGTTCTAGAAGCTTCCGGTACAATACCGATTAACCCGGAACAATTCCGAACTCCAAAAACTGCACTGCCTTATATGAATCTTATTCTTCGGACCATTCCGGAACCTCTCGTGGTATCCTGGATCCCATCCGAGACTCCGAACAAAAATTCATAAACCAATTATCCAATCTATCCTAGCGTCGAGACACGTTAAGTGTGTGACCCTGCGGGTTCGAGAATATGCAGACATGATCTTCTATCAATAATCAACAGCGGGGTCTGGGCACCCATATTGACTCCCACACATTCATCGATGATCATATCGGATGAACCACGATGCCAGGATTCAATCAATCCCATATATATATTCCCTTCGTCTCGCGATATTTTACTTGCCCGAGATTCGATCGTCGGTATCGTCATACCTAGTTCAATCTCGTTCACAAGTACTTTACTCGTTCCGTAATCCGATATCAATTTGTGTTTAACTCCTTAACCACATGCTTGCAAGCGGTGTTGATATCGACACGAAAGGGGCCCAAGTATATCTCTCGACTTGAGGGACAAATCCCATCTCGATACATACAACCCAACAGGCACTTTCCGATCACCTGAGAGACACCTTTATGATCACCCTCTCATAGGATGACGTTTGATGACCTCAAAGCTTTCTTCCGATACCAGGGAGTTGTATTATCTCATGGTCTAAGGAATACAATATTTGACATAAGAAAAGCTTCGCAAAGACGAACATGATGACACGATCTAATTGCTTCGCTTAGTTTGGGTCTATCCACCATATCATTCTCCCAATGATATGATCTCATTATCAATTGACAACTCATGTCTATGATTAGGAAACCTTAACCATCATTGATCAATGAGCTAGTCCATAGAGGCGTACTAGGGACACGGTGTTGTTCACAAACCACACAAGTATTAAAGTTTCCGCTTAATACAATTCTAGCATGGAATATAAACTTTATCATGAACAAGAATTATAATAATAACATCTTTATTATTGCCTCTAGGGCATAATTCCAACACATACGAGATAGAGTGTTGAGACCCTGAAAGAAATTTATGATATCATATCATTATGGTGCAGAGATGGATTGACAATACAAAAAACGTGTGTAAGTATTTAAGTTTGGAATAAAAAATTCCAAAATTAAGAAAATTGGGTGACATATGATCATTGTACATAGATGCATTGGACACAATGAGCTTGTGTTTTTGATGCTTTGTTATCCCAACATTACATCGTCATGCAAAATAAACTATATTAGGTGTAAAATGCAATGTGCATTTCAATAAAGAATTCAGGGATGGTCATGTTTCTGTTTATATTTCCTTATGAAATTTAAATACACCATATACTTGATGAGTTGGCTGAATGATTTTTTATTACTCTATATATGCTAAATATTTACAAATTACTAATGATTTAGGCATCACATAGCATCATTTTTACTTCTCATGTGTTCTAGGCTTACATTTAAAAATCTAAAAAATAAATAAAAAGTACTCATCATTTAAAGCAGGAAGGTGTTGCTGCATATTACTTGAGTGATGTGCAAATCAGATCCATATCTTATGTTATACTCACCATAGATGCTTCACATGTGTAGTCTATTTAATTGTGTTTTGCAGGCATCATTTATAGGATGTATGCGAGAAAGTTCAAGTCGGTAGCTTGGAATAGTTTTTTGTTCGAAACTAACATGTGATTGCACTAGCTACAAAGGTATCAGATGTATTTTTTTCTTGTTTCTATTTTGGACTTGTTCATTCTAGCTTAACAAACACATGTAATTAAGAATAATTCAGTGGCATACTTCAATATGGATGCAATCATGTTTCCTGCTCTCCTGTGGTAGCTTTTGTTGCACATGACAGCAATTAGGATATAGTAATGTTAGTCGACCTTATTATTTTCCTGAATTTACCGGTGTGAGCTATACTGTTAACACTTTATACTACGTACTCTTAGGCCTCGATAATCAAATGCGAGGTCTCCACTTTTTTCCCTTTATCCTCTGAACTAGTGAATGTTTTAAAAAGGTGCTTAGCTTTTGATTGTACTCTATTTCTGGGTAGTGAGTTCTCTCAATATCTTATGTTTAAAAAATGATGACGAGAATAACTAATATTATTAGGATCCTATCCACATTTTACAATATAATTCCAACTGGAAATTCAGTTCGTAGTAAATGTGATGTTTCACTATTCCGCTGCTTCCAAGTAAAGAAACATATGAATTTGATGACAAAGTGAGTATCCTGTTTCTCTATTGATGTTTGTAGTCTAACATCAAGTGAAGTGGCCACGTGCTGAAGAGAGCTAAATTAAGATTCTAAACATTTTAATAGGGTGGCCTTCGCTGGTGTGTTGTATGATCCCCATCTGCTCCAATTTATGTTTTGTGTATGCTAAGTTTGTAATACCTCCTCTTTGCAGCTATGGGAGCAAAAACATTCTATTTCAAATCTTAGTCATCTTTTATATACTCAGGTTAGTTCTTTGGTCCTCCTCGAAATAGGCTTTCGCCCCGCTATATTAATATAGCAAATCACCCGAACCAACTGACATGCTGGGGCCGCAACACAAGTAAGGCCAAAGGAAAAAAAGAAAAGAGAAAAGAATGCCATACAACGGCAGCTCGACTAAACATAGATGATCCTAAACCGTTGCGCCCTCCAGAGTATTCCCACCACACGCCAAGTGCACCAAGTCGAAGCGTATCAAGCAAGCCCTTCAAGAAGGAGAGCGACGGCGACGACGCTGCTGCCCGGACTAGTCCTAGGGTTTCCCCCGATACGTAGAGAGAAGTGGGGAAGAGGGGTACCCCGACGCCCTTCAGGAAGGACGGTGGCGCCCACAGGCGTCACCGCGTCGGTGGCGGCGTAGCCGACATGAATTTCTCCAGACCCCCCAAAAAACCACAACCTCAACGAAATGTAGCGCCCCATCCCTCTTGCCGTCCACCAGCGTGCACCACCACGGTTTAGCAATCACCAATGTCGTCTCACTATGGCCAACCTACCACGACCGGAGGAACGGATCGAAAAGTCCGAACCCAAGGACAACAATACCGCAGCGAGGCGGGAGGGAACAACCTCCACCACCACTGGTGGTAGCCGACCGGACGTACCGGCGGGAGCACACCAGGCCCATGGATAGGCCCGGCCAGGCCTTGGGAGGGCTTGTAAAGCTCCTGCCGACGCGTTGCAGCAAGCCCCTTGCCGTAACCATCGCCCCTGTTCGACTCTCCTCCGATTCCGGTTCCGCCGGGAGCAACCACCGCCGAGGTCAGGCCAGGCCAGCCCACCCAAACCCAAATCAAGCCCAAAGGGCCCGGATCTGGGTCGGGAAGCTGCCACCAGCCATGTCCAGGGACAGCGTCGCCCTGCTGCCCAAGGGGCAGCGCCGCCCGACCACCGGGCGCCGTCAGGGCTGTAAACCGAGGAACACCGCCGCCAGGCCGACATGCCCACGCCACGCCGCCAGCACGCGGGGAGAAGCAGAGCCGCCACCGCCGGCACCGCACGGGCAACACCCGGCGGCGCCCGCCGGCGGTGGCGGGAGGAGAGGAGGACGAGGAGAGCTGCTGGGAGGAGGCGGCGGGCCGCCCCGGTCGCCTCGCGAGGGTAGGCGACGCGGGGGTTACGCGAGAGCTTCAATTTGATATATATGATGAATACAAAATAATCAGGTTAGTTCTTTGGTAACTGTACCAAATTTCTGGCATTCTGAAGCACCAGTTAGCCCCACTCAATTGGTGTATGAACTATTGTTGATGGTAATGGATAGGTCCATGTAGAGTCAGCAAAGGTGTGATATTCTCTATACTTTTTGTTTCTTCCTGAGCATCTTATAGAAACAGGGAACGAGAAAAATGAGAATAATTGTTATACTCCTTGTGATCTATAATAAGTAGTATTAAATTAGCGACACTTATTATGGATCGGAGAGAGTACTCTTATGTCAAGCGGGCGCCCTTGATGCCATGGTGAGAATTAGGGTCGCGGCTGACCACCGAGGAATCGTTTGCGACCACCACGTGTTCTAGATAGTCCAGCACTGGCTGCACGCTGGCGAACCAGACCTTCTCTATCACCCTCTCAATGACTATGTTGGCCTCCCTACAATCTTCGAGGTTGAGAAGCATCACAAGAAACGAGGGTACGTCACTTCAGTCAGGGAGGACTTGAAGATCAACTCCCACACCGACGATGTCCATGACCGAAAGATCAGCCGACCTCCCTCCAATGGTCAACACGTTGTACGCGTCTCGTGAGGGCAAAGAGGGCTGGCTGGACGAAGCGTAGGCCACCTTTGTCGTTCATCCGGAGAGCGGAGGGCAGTAGCGTGTGTGGAAGTTAGGCATGTTGGAGTTAGCCACGGTTGGCTTGCCATGTAGCTAGGCCAATAGCACATATTTTAAGCTCTCGATGTACATAAGAAGTGGCCAGGTTGGAAACATCTTTGTAAATACCAGTATACTTCTAAATATCCTAATTTGGAAGCACAACGCGCAGTGGCTATGAACACAAAGCATAATAATAATAATAATAATAATAATAATAATAATAATAATAATAATAATAATAATAAGGGTGGGTTACCAGCTTGTTCACCTTGATAGTGTCTATCTGTTGGTTGAAATGGTTAAATTTTACCGCTCATTTGGATCCAAGCGACGACAAGACCCGACCACTGTCCTGTCTTCCTACAACTGGTTTATGTTCAGATAAAGTAGTACCATGTATTTTAATATAGCTCTAGTGGTCATCTTTAAGCTGCAATTTTCAGATGAGTATATGGAGTAAGTAGTATTGGTTTTGACCGTATCATATGTTTTTTTTACGTTGGAACACATGATTCCATTAGGTTTTGGCCATGTCTGTCATGTGACTTTGTTTGGCAAATACTTATTTCAAATATTTTATGATACGGTAAAGGGACATCTTTTTATACCATTGTGATAGAACCAATTACTTTATGTAGAGAATGACGACTTGAAGAATCTTATACTAACATTTTTATAGCCCTAGTCAACAACATATGTTGCTTTTATGGCTCCTCCTCAGTTTTGTTTGATGTTACTGCTCCCTCTATGAGGCGAGTTTTAATTTTTCTCACCCTTCTATCATACGCTTGTTTAGCCAAATGGGTTCGGCCCTATTGAGGGAATGACGACTTGAAGAATCTTATACTAACATTTTTATAGCCCTAGTCAACAACATATGTTGCTTTTATGGCTCCTCCTCGGTTTTGTTTGATGTTACTGCTCCCTCTATGAGGCGAGTTTTAATTTTTCTCACCCTTCTATCATACGCTTGTTTAGCCAAATGGGTTCGGCCCTATTGAGGGGATGGTATTTTCCGTCAAGATTTTCCAACAATACCCTTCTTTGTTTTGAGAGAAGTTCTTATCCGAGCCTACTTTTGGTTTTGTTGTTCTTCTGACAATATATATCTTGGGGATGAAGTATGTTGTAAGACCATTTCTCTCAAAAGAGTTATTCATGTATCATTAGAACTGCATGTTTTATGTTTTGATCAGAGCATGTTTTATGTTATATTATGTGAATCTGCTGGAAAAAATAATACGCCACCTTACAACTGTAAGAGTCAACTTTCTACTGAAACAAGAGCACAGCCTCATATTTTGACCATTGTAGTCTTCATGGACAAATGCTTAGTATAATTGGAGTACTGAAAGTCGGTGAAAACTACTCCATGCTTAGTACAATTGGAGTACTGAAAGTCGGTGAAGACTACTCTGTATGGGACGATGGAGTAACTAAGATAGTGAATTGTTCTCCTACTCTATTTGACCACTCAAAACAATTTATGGTTTAAATATTATCTTGCTTCTAGCCTCGGCACTGGGTCATCTAGTATAACAAAAATAAACCATGCATCTAAATAAAAATTCTAGGGTTTCCAAAATTTAGACAAAACTATCAAAATACAAGAATTCAGTTGGATAAAAACAAGAAAGATTAGGGAGAATACCTAATTGCACTTGTGGAGATCCAAATCCACAAAGAAATCCCACAAAAATAAAGAGATTTGGGGGTGGGGTGAGTTGGGACAGAGAGAGTGAAGGAGAAGAGTTGGAAATAAAATAGATGGTTAGGGTCAGGCTAGATCGCCCGACCTAATCTTGCCAGGGGGCGTGTGGCGCTACCGATTGATGGGGTAGCATCACTGCTCTACTATACCGTCTCGGGCCTTGCATTACCACGATGTCAGAGAGGATAGCGCCGCATTTTCATGCCGACAGAGAGGATAGCGCCATTGCAAAGGACGCTACGAAGTTGAGGTGTTAGGGCATCTTCACTAGCACGACCTAATCCGTCTGAGCGCGTCTGAATGTGTCTCCGCAGACGTGCCGGAGGTGTCCGGCCTCTCCAGCGGCACGATCCATTCGGACCAATACGTCCAGCTTGACCCATCCGTGTATTAAATTTTGGGCAACAGTTACGTCAGCACGGATAGCGCGTGGACCGCGTGGGTGTCTGTCAGTCGGCCGCTCGGACCATATGTAAGTGAAACATTAGTATTTAAACTTATTTTTCATTAGATTAGGTTGTGCCTATTACAAAAAGACATATTTGAACAAAATAAAAAGGGGACTAGGAGGCTGTCCCTACGCTATACACCCTTAGCGCCTTAGATACGCCCTTAAAGTTATTTTGAGAATTTATTTGTTTAGGATGGTTGACCTCACGCCGCACGCCGTACGCCGTGCCCGCCATCGACCAGAGTGACGCGCTAGTCATCGCTGCCGACGTGCACAGGCTCTTCCGCTCCCAAAGCGTCGTCACGCTACACAAGGCCGCCTTCTTCGGGAAGGTCAACTGGTCAATCCAATTAGGGACGAACTATTGAAATAGATAATTATGTGTGGGTTTTATTGTAAAAACTTGTTTGCTTGAGGACAGTCAACTTGGTCAAACAGCCTCAGGGTTTGATTTAGACTGGGATTATATAGTTCATGGTACAAATGACAGGGATTTCGATATAAGGGTTCAAACCATCGAACCTCGAATTCAAGGTTTGAAATAGACTTTTTCCAGGAATTTATTACTACCTCGGTCTATATATTGTTTTTAATTTTGTCTAGATTTGTATATATAGTATAAATACTTAACTAGATATAAATAAATTTAGAGAAAGTTGAGACTATTAATATGGATCCGAGTAAGTATTTAAATTTATTTCAGCCCAGAGTTATTTCCGTGTTTTTTTACGCTAGGCCCATTCCTTCGCCCAGAATCGACCCGCCTTCGTTGCTTCGTCCGCCGGCGGACACGCACGTACGCATGGCCGATCACGGGCCGTCGGGACGGAGGCGCACGCTACGCGGACGTGGGCACATGTGGCCGCTGCCTCCGGCCGAGGCTGGAAAGGCGGCCGGCGGCTTACCGGGAAGGGAAGGAGGAAGGAAGAGCGGCCATGTGTAGCGTGGCCACGTGGGGTCGGCGTGGGTATATATAGCGGCGGCTCGACGAGGTCTTTCCGTAGGCCGCCGCGTGTTCCTTCTGCCTAGCTGCCCTGTGCTGCCTGTGCCCTACCCCCTCGCTGTTTCCGAGCGGCGACCGACCCATATCCATCGCCATCTTCCAATCCTCGAATTCCCACTCCTCCAGTGGCACATTCCACGTTCGTTCCCCAGCAGCAAATAAAAAAATAGCCCGTCTGCCGCGGTCGCTCTCTGCCTCCTCCTCCGCGTGATATCCCCTCCCCCTCCCCCACTCCCGGACGGACCTGCTCTGCGGTCGGACTTCTTCAGATCTGCCGCTGTTGCTGTTCCTGTTGCTGCGTGTACGCCTGAGGTGAGTGATCCAATCCCCATGGGAGCTGTAACACCATTTTTCTTTCTTTTTTTCTTTACTGAAGCATCGTAACAGAGGTCATGCGGCGGCGGCTCGCCGGGGGCGAAATTGGGTTTCTTCCGGGCTCCGGCCGCCTCTAGGATGCTCGTGCTAGGTAGCAGGGCAGCAGGACTTGCGTTCAAATGCGGCAACTCGGCCCGATTCGGCGGCGAATTGCTGCTTCCAGCTTTGGAATGTGGCGCTGGGTTGGGGAGGGGAGAGTGGCTCTGATTCAGCAAGAACCGCTGGGCTCGCAGAGAATCAGACGCTCGTCGATTTATGTGTTAGAAGGCGAGGATAAAATTGTGTGACGGAAGCAGATACTGCTACCACGGAAAAAAAAGTCAAGTTCATACGGCTTAATACTAGCGCCACTCACACTGTGTCCGTGTGTCTCTCAGCAACAAACCAGTAGTCAACTTCTCCCTTGTTATGCTTCCATGTCCACCATCTTCTCTTCTGGACTGTTAATCCATTATGTTTCTGCTAGACTTATGTTTTTTCATTTACCAGAAGAAGAAGATGGCGACGATGGTGGATCCTCCGAACGGCATGGGGAACCACGGCAAGCACTACTACACCATGTGGCAGACCATGTTCGAGATCGACACCAAGTACGTGCCCATCAAGCCCATCGGCCGGGGAGCCTACGGGATTGTCTGCTCGTCCATCAACCAGGAGACCAACGAGAAGGTCGCCATCAAGAAGATCAACAACGTCTTCGACAACCGCGTCGACGCGCTCAGGACGCTCCGGGAGCTCAAGCTCCTCCGGCACTTGCGTCACGAGAACGTTATCTGTCTCAAGGATATAATGATGCCCATACATAGGAGGAGCTTCAAGGATGTGTACCTCGTCTCCGAGCTCATGGACACTGATCTGCATCAGATTGTCAAGTCGTCGCAGCCGCTTTCGAACGATCACTGCCAGTATTTCCTTTTTCAGGTAATAAAAGGGCTGGATCTGTTTTCCAGTCTTATGCTTGCTTACCGCCTGACTACGTAATCTTTCATTTGTTCACCAGTATGACATAAGTTTGTTCTCAAACACCTCCGCATATATCCGAAAGTCATGGTTATGGCTTGCTAGCCATAGTCAGTCTCCCATGACCTGTATGCAGTTTCTACTTCTGGTACTAATCAAAGTAGAACTGATAATTCTTTAAGCCTTCATCTAAACCGTGCCAAATTACCTAACAAGACATATATAATCCATGCCTGATGCCTCGGTGTTGTCGTTGGAGGAATCTCGTTTAATCTATTTGTCATGTTTGATTGTTTTAGAAAAAAGGTTCTTTTATGGTGATATAATGCTGTTTCTGTGCTATACAAATTTACATCAAGTTCATGATCTCTGTAAAGTTGTTGAGGTCCACCCAGTTAAGTTACAATCAATGGAAGAAGCACCGGTTAATTACAGCATGTCTAATAGGAGCTTTTATATAGCTGCTCCCAAATAGTGTCTGTGCTTTAGGAACTGCATTTCTTAAAAGCAACTTAATATGCATCCAGATATTTCTTAAAAACAATAATTTCTGTTTTTCTGTGATATCTTTGGATTTTGTGTTGATTGAATTACAATTTCAGTCTAAGATGCCTCCTTTTTGTGACTGCAGCTGCTCCGAGGGCTCAAGTACCTTCATTCGGCAGGGATTCTCCATAGAGACCTGAAGCCAGGGAACCTTCTGGTTAATGCAAACTGTGATCTGAAGATCTGTGACTTTGGCCTGGCTCGCACAAACAACACTAAAGGTCAGTTTATGACTGAATATGTTGTTACCCGCTGGTATAGAGCTCCTGAGCTGCTGCTCTGCTGCGACAACTATGGCACCTCCATAGATGTCTGGTCTGTTGGCTGCATATTTGCCGAGCTACTTGGCCGCAAGCCGATCTTTCCGGGAACCGAGTGCCTAAATCAGCTTAAGCTTATAGTCAATGTTCTTGGCACCATGAGTGACAGTGACCTTGAGTTCATTGACAACCGGAAAGCTCGCAACTACATCAAATCCCTCCCATACACCCCCGGGATTCCCCTCTCTAACATGTACCCACACGCGCACCCTCTTGCCATTGATCTGTTGCAGAAGATGCTCGTCTTTGATCCTTCCAAAAGGATTAGTGTCATTGAGGCTCTGGAGCATCCCTACATGTCTGCACTGTATGATCCAGCCGCAAACCCTCCTGCTCAGGTGCCCATCGATCTCGATATAGATGAAAACCTTGGTGTAGACATGATCCGAGAAATGTTGTGGCAGGAGATGCTCCAGTACCACCCTGAGGCTGCCACAATGGTGAATATGTGACAAGCAGGAAAGAACATGTGGGGCTTCACATGTTCGCTTTTTGTATAAAGCTTCTCTGTGATTGTCACGCCTACCAAGTTATATCACGAAGCACGTCCCCTGATCTGTTCTGTAAATATGTGCACAATAAGTCAGCGTATGGATATTTCTTGTTGTGGATCACTACTTGTAGTATATATGTTGTACTGTGTTTGTAGAGGCGGAATTTCACTATTAAGAATTCAGTTATGAAAAGACTTGTGTAAGCTGTAACCTTTTTTCTCTTTTACCTGTGTAAGCTGTAATCTTAGACACTCTTCTATGTATGGAGGTGTCTTTTTTTTCTCTTTTACCTGAGTGTAAGTTGTAATCTTAGACGCTGCTCTATGTATGGAGGTGTCAACTTTCAAGTAACCTTGGTTCCATCTGTTTGTTCAAACCTGTCTTGCTTCTTTCAGAGCAGTAACAGAGTGTTGGTCTGGCTAAAATTGTATAGATTCTGACGCTGCGTGCAGTTTGCACTACAGCGCCAGCGTACTCATTATATACCGTGAATGTGCCGATACTACTGTGGTCAATATTATTAGTCATGTGAAAAAAAACTTGTCCAAAGAAGTCTGAACTTTGGGTGTCGTCTCAACTGGAGTGTTTTCACTTTTCGCTGTACTTTCACAACTTGTTACTCCTCAGAACCATGAGAATTTAGAAAGAGGGAGCCAGGAAGGCTAAAGTTCACAGCAATGGGCAAAGCCCAAAAGTATAACTTCATGTGAAGTAGTGCTGACGTCACGTCACGCCACGTGGTGTTCCAAAAAACTAAAACATATGAAACATTTTTATTGTTCAAAGACTGTTTTAATATTTCATTTTTAAAACTTTTGAAACTTATAAAACATTTTTTACTGTTTACAGCCTGTTTCAATATTTCAATAATGTTTCGGTCGGTATCAATTAGCTACATCGGCATGACGTCACCCATGTGCGGGCTAAAAAAATAGACAAATGCATCAATCTCAAAGGAAAAGGAAGGATAGATAAGACTACTTCACATAAAATTAAGTTTAGAAATGCTTTCCCGCCAAAAGTACACAAAGTCCGGTGCCAGCCTGATTTTGGGCTGTATGGGGACACCAGATTAGTTCACGATTTGGGGGCGCTGGCAGTGTGCCCCCATAGAAAAAATTGAACATTTTTTTATTTATCAAATCAAAAAGTTTAATATAGCAAATAAATAATTCAAATACAAATTTATTATAAGTTTTTTAAATTAAACAAATAATTTAGAAAGTTCAATATAGCAAACAAATAAACAAACTAGTTGGCTCCTTTGAGCCTCTATAAATGCTCCACCAGATCATCTTGCAATTGACTATGAGTATTTGTGTCTCGAACTTCTTGCCACCTAGCGGGAAAATAAGCAAACGCATGTAGCACTTGGTGACTGTGGCCGGGTTGGGTGTATTCATATGAATACCCATAATTTGACAAAAAAGAAAAAAATTAGGCAAAACAGTGACAAAATTTGGTAAACCAATGACAAATTTTGGCAAAATGAATACCCTGTAGAAAATTCCTAGCGCCGCCACTGCTTGGTGATCAATATCTGCAAGAGAACTTTGGCGATAATACGGTTCAGTGTCAAACACTGGAGTCTCCCGCTCGCTCTCAATAATCATATTGTGCAAGATCACACGGACGGTCATGACCTTCCACATCTGATCTTTCGACTAGGTGAGGGCAGGATACCTAAAAATGGAAAATCGAGCTTGCAGCACAACGAATGCCCTCTCCATATCCTTCCCGCAAGGCTTCTACTGTGTGGCAAACCAAGCTTTCTTTTCTCCAGACATAGGGTTTGAGATTATCTTTATAAATATTGACCATCTTGGGTAGATGCCATATGCCAAGTAGCAGTCATTATTATACGGGTGGTCATTGACATCGAGTTGGCAAACACATTTTGACACTACAGCACGTTAATGTCATTGATACTACCAAACCAAAAAAACATGCCAAATTCACAGATCCCGATCTGCCACAGCCTCAAGAACCACATTGCATGATCCTTTGTGACCTCTATGCATGCTCTGGTGTGCAAATCGGCAGTTTTTCCATGCCTAGTGCATATAGTCAATGCTTCCAAGCATTTCAGAAAAACCCCTTTCTACATTCTGTTTTAATATTCGAGTTGTGTCTTCTGCATTGGGTGTTCTCGGGTAATTTTCCCCACACACTGTCAAAATTGCCCTACAAAACCTGTACATGTAGCCGATGGCTATGGAGTTAGCCATGAAGGGGTAATCGTCCAGTGTGTCTTCAGAAATTCCATATGCAAGCATCCGGAGAGCAACTGTGCATTTTTGGATTGTAGGGAAACCAATAGTGCCGACAACGTCTCTCTTCAGTTTGATGTAGTCGTTGAACTCTCTCAATTGCTTGGCGATCATTAGAAAAATCTTTCGAATCATTCTGAAACAACGCCAAAATGTGATGTCGCCGTGCAATGGGTCATCGATGAAGTAGTCGGCATAGAGCATGCAGTAGCCTTCCATTCTCTGCCTCGGCTTGCTCTTGTGTCGCCCAGGCTTTGAACCCCCTAGTAGACGGTTTCTCCTTGGTGCCGACCATCATGCCCAGGAGGGAAGCGACGATCAGGAGATGATCGTCGTCGCCGACGGGGTCTCGGGCGCCAGCAACAACGGCGGCCAACATATCTTCCTCATATGAATCCATGCCTTTGGCAAACCGTCGAACACCTAATGGGCAAGGCGGTTGTGTCGTGGGCTTGGAGCTAACAGGAGGCGGAACGGCGGCGGCGACGCGGGCGAGGAGGCGGATTGAGAAGGCGTGGGGAGTTTTTCTGGCGGATACGAGGTTAGCTCTAGCGGACTGAATGGTAGACGGGAACGAGGGGGGTAGCGGCGGCATGCTGATGGAGTGATGGTTGTCGGGGGAGGAGATCCAGAATGTGGCCGACTTTGCGGGCCCATGTCACCAACAGGGCTAGCCCGCACAGTTTTCAGCTCCATACCCCCCCCCCCCCCCCCCCCTAAACTACTGAACAACCAACAACAGAAAAACGGCATCAAATTTGGTCGAAAATAACTAAACCACGACACTTATTATTGATAGTAGGGAGTACAACAAATGACTGAACATTACTAGGCAGGCAAGCAGATCATGCATTGGGTTGGCTTAGGTTCTTGAGAATTTCAGATATGTGTGAAATGGCACCCGATGAAAATCTAAGATGCAGAAGGAATTGTAAAGCATGCTACAAGTTCGCTAGTACCCCTGACATTCCAGCATCTTCCATCTGATGGACTTCATCTCAGAACGTGGATCCGTTGAAGCCCACGTTGTACCCCTGCAACACCATGACGAAGCACCAAAGTAGAATCAGATGATGATGTCACTGGAGTTGTGTAGGGTGCGAAGCAGAGAGGGACGGCAGCGGAGCAGACCTGCAAGTCCTCGAACTTGACGTAGAACCTGCTGCCGCTGATGGAGAGCTTGGCCTCGAGGATCTCGGCGATGGCGGCGCTGAGCTCGCCGTTGACCCGGCCGAGGCCCCCGATGGTCAGCATCTCGCCGTACGCCGCGGGCTCCTCGGTCCCGGCGAACGACGTCGGCACCGACCCGTTGATCGACACCATCACGTACTGCGGCAAGAGACAACAGCCACCATGCAGAGGTCAGAGCACTAGCCAGGTTCGTGTAAGCTAAGCACGGGAGGAGAAGGGTGTCAGAAGGAGTTACGCATTCTGGCTTGCCGATGATCCTGGTGAGTGCCGTGGAGCAGTCCCTGAGGATGTCGGCGGCGGCGACGGCGTCCACCGGCACGTTGGTGCTCAGGTGCAGGGTCGGCATTGCGTCGTGGTGGCGGATGGATTATGTGGACAGGGAGCGGATTACGACGACACAGCGAGGCGGAGGATTAGTAGGACTTAAGGAGTAGACAGAGCCTCCTGATCCTCCTTGGCAATGGGGCTAGCCGGCTAGGCAAGGGGACCCTCCTCTGCCCCTCTCGGACCTTTTCATTTGAGAATCATCGAGTAAGATGGTTTTTTTTACGGGTTTATAGATTCACCTTTTCTTTTCTTTTGTTTTCTTATCAACCTGGTATGCAGATGGTATTGTTTTGTGCATAACTCATAATCCTGAAAATGCTGTGAATCTCAAGCTTTCGCTATATATGTTTGAGCTTATGTCTGGTCTAAAAACAAATTTTCTGAAAAGTGAAATTTTCATTATTGATGGTGATAATAATTCGATGGAGTTTTATTCCGAGTTGTTAAGACGTATTTGGAAAAGTTGGATACATATAAAAAAAGGTTTCTTCTTGGGGGGTGAAAAAAGTATCATATGATAAAGTGGCTAAATTTTTTTAAATAATACATTTTTTTATTGAATTTCACAAATAATATATAAAACGGGCAAATTGCAAATCTGTTGGTCGATCGGCCGTTCAACAGACGATACACAACGGACGACACACTGCAGGCAACGCGTTTGGTAAAGGAGGGGTTTGCAGGGTGTGTCGTCCGTTGAACGGACGAAGGCAGTGTGTCGTGCATTGAGCGAGCAACGATGTGTCGTCTGAGCAGACGAAGCGAGTCTCGTTCGCCGAGCGCCCGACCGACCAACAGATTTGCAATTTGTCCGTTTTATGTATTATTTGTGCAATTCAATAAAAAATGTATTATTTAAAAAAAATTAGCGATAAAGTGGACTAGAATCTGTAGATCTAGAAGTAAAAGGGGTTTTGGTGCTAATGATATAAGGGAGCAAATATTATAGTATTAGTTTACTTTGTAAGTGGCTGGATGTTATAAACTTGATTAGGGTTACTAATTGTCAACCCGTGTACCTACACGGGCTAGTTATGTTTATGACTTTTGTTTCTCTTTTGGAATTTTTGCAAACTAAATCCGTCTTCCATAATATCTCTTTATTTAATACAAATGTGTATTTGGTGACTTCGCTGATATTAAATCTTATCAACTTTGTATTCAACGTCCATATAAATAACTCCTCTAGTTTAGTATAATTTGTGTTTATCCTAAAAAATGGTTGTATCCAGTAGAGGATATGTGAGTATACATGTGGCTCTATGTTTTATTTGGGCAAAAAACTCCCGGTAGTAGCAGACAGTATCATAAAGTAAAGTTCCATAAAATTTGCATCTGACATATTATATTCACCGTTCACTCATCATCATCTATCACTGAATAAGGTTGGTCATAGTGGAGGTAACTTCACTAGTAACTAATAGTCCAAGTCAGCAAAAATGTTTATGTAACAATGATTTAATAAAGAGAGAGATAGATTGAGTAACTAGCTATCTTACTGTAACATCACACGTATCAAGGCAAAGTGTGTCTATAATCTATTTAATATGATATTGCATGTTACCACACCTAAATTATTTTCCACTATAAAGCATAGTAACTTAGACTAATAACATATGCATGTTGCTACTTTAAGTTATTCTCCACTATAACCAGCCTAAAACAAAACATCTACTAGTATATACACGTACCGACTTCTGGCATTCATATCCCCTCACTTTTCTCCATAGAAATTAAAACAAAGATTAGCACACGTCGCTCTCATTCAGTTTTAGCTGTTCCCAATATCACTGCTGGATCTGGAATTATGGATGATGCCATGCAGGGATTTGTGGAGTGGAGCCGGCAAGCTGAATAATGGAGGAGCAGCTGCAGTGAGAGTCCTGGAGGAGCAGCTCTCGGATGCAGTCCGTACCGCCGGAGGCCTGGTCTTGTCTGTTGCCATTATCTTCCTCCCAGTGATGAAGGCTTCCGACGCTGCCCACTATCAGTTTCTAGCCGTGATGCCCCTCCCAGGAATGGCATGCCATTGCCCGACGATGCTCAAGTTCTTGCCGACTTCCTCGCTAAAATGGGTGTGAACTCAGACTTTCGCTCTATGGAATCCAAAACAAACGAACTACCCTTGGAAGGCCAGTGCTAATGAAACGTATTGTTGCAAGCACGCCTCCTATGAGCTGTGTATCACGTCACCATCAGCCAAGCTTTTTTCCTCTGCTCCACGACCCTGTTAAATGTTTGGTTTGTCTGTCATCCCTACTCAGCAAAAAAATGTAAAATATGTACCTATAGTTCAAATCATGTTGGCCGCATCCTCCGTCGCCACCATCGCTCCAACAATGCCGGCATGTTCCTCTCGCTCTTCAGTATTTATTTCTTATTAAGCTTCAACATATGTGTTGGTTGCAAGAAAAGACATTATCAATCTACATAGGTGAGTTTACAAACTCCAGTCCTTATTTGTCGATGTTAGTGATATATTTAGCAACATGAGCAAGTAAAGTTTAAGTTACTTTTAAAGTAATAAAGGCGCCCTTTATCGAAAAAAATGAGCAAGTAAAGTCAGACCATTCTGCCAGAGCACTGGTTAAAAGCATTTGAAGGAATCTCAGTAGTGCAAACTTGTTATGAAAAGATTTACACAACCAAAACATTGTAAGCAGCACAATGGATTAAAAATGTAATCTGAATCGTTGAGTAAGATGGTTTTTGACGGGTTTATAGATTCAGCTTTACTTCTCTTTTCAAGATAGTATATGCTGATGATATTGTTTGTGCATAACCCATAATCCTGAAAATGCTGTGAATCTCAAGCTTTTGCCTTACATGTTTGAGCTTATGTCTGGTCTAAAAACAAAATTTTCTAAGAACTGAGGATGATAAAAGTCAGATATGTGGATGTGGTTACACTTTGGCGGTCAAAGTTGGTCCTTCTTGGGAAATAAACATCACCAGAGAAGTCTGAGACTCCCAAGCTCTCACCTGGAGTGTTTTCACTCTGTGTTTCGCCGGATTGTCATAACTTGTCAGAACAAATAACTGAACATTATCAGGCAAGCAAACAGATCCTGCATTCGGTCGAAACTGAGCAATGCACTTCAGAATTTCAGATACGTTCGAAATTTTGACCGACAAAAGTCGAAGGTGCAGAAGATACACAAAGGCGACTGTAAAGCATGGTACTAGTTCACTACAGCATATCCCCTGTAGTGGAGTTATCTCAGAACGTGGATCCGTTGAAGCCAACATTGTATCCCTGCAGCATCAGAAGATGTCAGCATAGTTGTGGCGGGACAAAACGAAGCAGAGGGGAGGGATGTGCGGCGGACGGACCTGCACGTCGTCGAACTTGACGTAGAACCTGCTGCCGCTGATGAAGAGCTTGGCCTCGAGGATATCGGCGAGGGCGGCGCTGAGCTTCCCGTTGACGCCGGGGCCGAGGCCGCCGATGGACATGATCTCGCCGTACGCCGCGGGCTCCTCGCCCCCCGCGAACGACGTCGGCACCGACCCGTTGATCGACACCATCACGTACTGTGCCAGGAACAGTGGCGGTCATTACGAGTCAGAAACACTGGTTGATGATGGAGGTAACTACCAGAAACGTTAGGAGTCCCGGAGGCATTCCGTCGAACAGGCGGAGCGCGCGCCGGGGAGGGAGGGACGGGAGGGGCAGGGTTGTGGAAGTTACGGATTCTGGCTTGCCGATGATCCTGGCGAGCGCCCTGGAGCAGTCCCTGAGGATGTCGGCGGCGGCGACGGCGTCCACCGGCACGTTGGTGCTCAGGCTCAGCTGCGGCATCGCGTGGTAGCGGTGGTGGTGGAATCTGTGGACAGGGAGAGGATTACGGCGATAGAGAGGACGGAGGAATTAGGGGTACAGATACAGACTACAGAGAGCCCACGCTGTTGGTGTTGGGAAGGCGACGGATGAGCCCACCCAGACTCAAACATGTGACAATAATGTGTCCTTTTTTGAGAACCAAAAAAACTTGTGCCAAAATAACGGATGCGCTTGACGTTTTTTTTTTTCATTGGACCCAGTATTGAGTTCCATTCAGATAATTCAAACATCTAGTTTGTCAAAACATACTACTCCCTCCATTTTAAATAGATGTCGCTGATTTAAAATTTAGATAAATTGAGACACTGTTTATAGTATATAAATGTATCTAAATTCTCATAAAATTTCTAACATCTATTTTGAGACAAAGAAAGTATATTATGAAAACAGAGAAAATATGATATATTCTTTATTTCATATACGCAAACACCCAATGAAGATGACATCATCGGGCGCCTAAAAGCCCATTAATTGATTTTCTCAACTTTACACGTCATAGCATGCCTAAAATTGTATATCTACTATATGAACCGATCGTGCCCACACGACCGTCAATCACAGCTGAATGGTTCAAAGATCCAGTCGTGGCCGCGTGTCTGAATTTACTAATCACAGCGGCCCGCGTACGACAACCGCTGGTGCCGGTCAGAAAACGAGAAGAGATGCTATCGAGCGGCCACTCAGGTCCATGACGTGCATGCAGCAGCCACCGAGCAAGGTCGGCCGAATCTCGACACGATTATTAATTACACAGTACTACTTCCATTTGATTTGATGCTACGCACGTCCGTCCCATCAGCTGATGGTATCTGCTCTTTTCTTAGTAGTAGTTTGAGATGAGCATCTTTCAGTTAAGCTCAACATTCGTTTCCTCGCCTCAGAAATACGGGTACATTTGTACGGGCATCAAACTTTAGCCATAAGCTACGAGCCATATTGCTCATTTTGCTATAAATGGGCCCTCGTGTCTTTAAAAGTACACAATATGTAAGAGAGACGGGATAAAAGTAATACTTTATACTAGATTCATAATAAGTGTCATTTATTTTGTATTAAGCTAGTATAAACTTTAAACTAGATGAGCGACACTTCGATGAGAGAGTAGTTTTAAATTCTTATGGACAATCCACAAGCCTGTGGTAGACCTTAAACTTATGGACAACTTTTATTTCCTCCCCACTATGTATAAGGTAGATTATAAGCAAGCATTGTCACGTAGGACTTATGACGTGGTTTTTTGCATATAGGGATTCCCTATGTAATGTTCTTGTTGGGTGTGACCGCCACTAAAAAAAGTGAAAATAAGGATGGAACGGCCAAGAGGCATCCTAAACTATTAGGATCGAGCAATGTACACGATGCCTCGCGGGTCGCACACTCGGGCGGCTCCAAAGCCCCCATACCCTAGCCCAACCACCTTCCTACATGTGCTCCCCCGGTCGAAGACGATGCTGACGGTGGTGACGGCACCACCCATCAAAGGCGGAGGGTGTTGGAGGCACACCCCCTGTGGCGCGTCTGCGAGTGGAAAGGCAGAGACCATTGAAACCGGCGGTGCAAAGTGGTGCAGCAAGATAGACAAGGCAGTGGGGAGAGGCGACGGTGCTCGACGAGCCTCCACGCTGAACGACGACGACCAGCCCGCACGGGATCGATTTGGGACAAGGCAGGCGCAATTTGGGTCGAGGTCATTGTCGTGTTTGCCTGGCGTGGGCTGGCCGGCTAGGAGGTCTAGGCGCCTTCCCTTGGACTCACACACATCATGGTTTCTCCCCTAGGGAGGCCCGCCTTGGGGTTGCAGTGGTGGAGGTCAATGCTTCCCTTCTCCATCAGCGACAAGCTCCTTTTATGTGGTGGTTGTGGTGGCCTGCAACATGTCTCCATATCCCCTCATCAACAACATGCTGGGGCACGGCCTTTGGTCAGGGTGAAAACCCAATCCAGCGGCTTCATACACTGACCATGGTGATGCCCGCAGGTGCCGCTTCCCTCTTGGAGGCGTACGCATGGGCTGGACCATGCTTTCCCCTCCGCGGTGCTAGGGGAAACTGTAGGTATGGTTACCGGTCTGTACGGTGGCAAAGGGAGTCCCCATAGTGGCATTTGGAGATGGTGGCCTTGCCGGTCTCACCTGCGAGGTTTTGTGGTAATGTGTTGTTGGTGATGACTACTACTCAAGACGTGGGTCTCCAGAGCACGCCATCGTCGACACTTTCTCTATCCACGGCTTCCTCCCAAGTTTGCTCAGATCCTTCCATCTGCTCATCGCGCATGAGTAGGGGTACGTCAGTACGGGCAATCTTGGATTCATCGTAGTGTTGTTGTGGTGCCTCATTTGGTTGTAATAGGTCTTGAGACTTATTGTTCATTTTCCTCGCCATTCTTGGCTAGAGGTTGGGCAAGGTGAGCTCTATCATTTGGTTGTTGAAGAAGTGTGTGTATCAGTTGGCTTTGTCTTGGGTGAGTATGGTGTTGTAGCCATTCGAAGTTGTTTCCTCCTTTTTAAGATTAATACAATGACGCGCAAATATTCTTCAGGTTCTCAAAAAAAAAACTATTAGGACCCAAGTTGTCACCTCAAGATCCCATTTGTGTCCCCTTCTCCTTCGCCCAGTGCTTTGGTGTTACGGCGGATGGAGAAGATTCCCGTCTCTCATTTGGTGTGGAAAGTTTTCTTTCGCTTTCTTTGGGGTCATGGAAACATTGCTCCGACAGTGATGACGTTGTCGTCTATCGTGGTGATGCTTGGTTTAACGTTAGAGAGAAGAATGGAGTATTTTCCCCATTGGTCCGCATGGACCATGGATTTGTTCTCGTTGCTCCCTATTAGTCTCTCTATATGAGAATTGTAGTCTTCAACACCACCTTATTTCGTGTCTTTGCGACCAACATAGTCGGTATGGTCTACTGATGTTAGCATGGATGGCTACCTAGATCGATGACGATGCCCCTGCCGATTTGCTAATCGGTGTGATTGAAAATCTTCATCGTGCACAACGGTTGCAGAAATTCAACCAGGTATCATCCCTCCCATTGTTCACACCCCTCTAGTTTCACTTTACAACCTGGAATCTCATTTCTTTGTAAGAAAAAAACAATTGCTACAAATATATGATTTATCTACTCATTTATGATATAGATATTCATTCATTTGATGATCTATAGGTCATTGCCGATATTTGAGTAGGTGAACTTTTTGGTGTTTTCCATCACTACCAAGGCTTATGGTTGTGGAATGGTGAGATTTTGGTTATGGTTTCTAGTTCGGGTGGGGTAGGGGTGCAGGAGAAGAAACTTCGCCTATCACCGAGCATGCAGGGATAACTACGGGGTCGCCGGATTGACGTAGTAGGAGCTTGGGGAAGGGCGGGCAAGAAGGCGACACTAAAATGAGCCAATGGAGAAGGAAGGTGATTCGAATAGTGACGATGATAAGAGGGAGGAAGAAGGACAGAGCTGGTGGATAAGGATCACCAAGGGAAGGAAAAAAGGCACGAATATGTTCTTCGACACCTAAGGGCATCTCTAACGGATGTACAAAAACCGGTTAGAGGAGAAAATGATTCCCTTTTACTCCTCTAACGGGTACCTAACCAAACTTGTATCGGGTTAGAGGACAAAAAAATTAGGAGTCGGCATCCTCGACTCCTATTTTTACTCCTCTGAGCGGTAGAAGAGTAAAAGATTCCCACCCCTTTCCCCATTCATATTACCCTCCTCCTCGGCCTCTCCTCCACTTCCGGCGACCACCGACGCCTCCTGCCGCCACCCCATCCACGAGCACAGTCCCGTGATGGACGGATCTTCTCACCAGCCATCTTCGCCGCCCATTCCTAGTGCTCGCTGCCACCACAGACATGTGTTGCTTCTTCTTCCTATTGTCGATCCCCTCCATGATTGGTGTCGCCCAAGTGCCGATGCCAGCCACGCATCTCCCGCAACCCCCTTGACCTTTCGGTGCCACAAACGCCGATTTACGGTGGCGTACGATAGCGGTCGTGAGGCTCGTGCGTGGCAAAAAACACCGACATGAACACTCTCCAAAACGTGTAGATCGGGAGATTCTAGTCGGCAGAGCATGCGGTGATGGCGTATGACGTGAAGAACGCTAAACTCCACGGCTCGGACTACGGCGAGCTCAACTTCCCTCCTAAGGTGGGAGGACTGGTGCTGTACCTGGAGTCGGCCGGCCTTCGTTTTGTCTTAGACCTCGAGCGGTGGGAGGATCAGGAGGCCTGCAAGAGCCTCGAGGTGCAGCACCGTGACACGGTGATGGTGGAGCGGCTCGCCAAAGCCAACCTAGAGCTCGTCAAGGAGGAGCGGCACCAAGGCGAAGAGGAAGGCGGACACGGTGAGGATGAAAAAGCAGGTCACTGATGATGCGGGACCATCGGCTGTGGCCGACGCCCGTAAGGGTGAAGGAGGAGGACTTCAGCGATGGCGTGGGATAGTCAACAGCGTCGGCGACCATCGACCTCGACAGTGACTCCTCCTCCTATGACTAGGAGGGGGATTAGGTCGGTTTAGGTAAAATTCGGTTACATTTAGCAAAATTTGGTCGGATTTTGGTTGTAATATGTACAAATTTAGTAAAATGAAGTAGTATGTTTCAAATTTGGTTCAAATCGTCCAAAATTCGATTGGATTCTGTTGGATATATGCCCAAGAGGCAATAATAAAGAGGTTATTATCATATCTTCATGCTTATGATAAATGTTTACATACCATGCTATAATTGTATTAACCGGAAACATTAATACTTGTGTGATTTGTAAACACAAAAGAGTCCCTAGTAAAGTCTCTTGTTAATCTAGCTTGTTGGTTAATATATGATCATGGTTTCCTGATCATGAACATTGAGATGTTATTAACAAAAAGATCATATCATTAGGAGAATGGTATGATGGACATACTCCTATAGTTAAGCATAGCATAAAGATCAAGTCATTTAATATAGTTCAGTTGCTATAAGCTTTCAGATACATAGTAACCTAAATCCTTCGACCATGAGATCATGCTAATCACCATCCCCAGATGGATGCTTTGATGACATCAAACACCACACTATAACTGGCTGGCTATAAAGGTGCCATTGAGTGTTCGGAAAGTATGTGTTGAGGCACATGGATCAAGAGTGGGATTTGTCCATCCATATGACAGATAGATATACTCTGGGCCCTCTCGGTGGAATATCATCCAATTAGCTTGCAAGCATGTGACTGGCTCACAAGGGATCACATATCACAGGAACGAGAAAAGAGTACTTATCAGTAACGAGGTTGAACTAGGTATGCAGAGATACCGACGATCAAACCTCGGATAAGTAAACTACCGCGAGATAAAGGGAAATTGGTATCATATGTAAGTGTTTCATTCGATCGCAAAGTAATCATAGAAATATGTGGGAGCCATATGAATTTCCAGATTCCTCTATTGGTTATCGATCGGAGAAGTGTCTCGGTCATGTCCGCGTAATTCACCAACCGTAGGGAGACACACTTAAGGATTCGATGTTGTTTAGTAGATATGGAATGTAAGTAGGGAGAACGAATGTTGTTCGGAGTCTCGGATGGGATCCGGGATATCACGATGAGATCCGGAATGGTCCGGACAATAAGATTCATATAAGGAAAGTCCAATTCCGGAGTTCGGGAATGATTCTGATGATTTCATTAGAGAGGTTCTAGAAGGGTCTAGAAGGTTCACCGGACCAGAAGGGGAAGAGAACATGAATGTGTCATGGATAAGTGAAATGATTGGATCATGTCCTAGGTCACTTGGTTGGGCATTAGCAAGAAAGAAATCAAGCTCCAAATTGAAAGTCAAAAGGCAAGTTTGAAAAGTCAAACTGGGACAATGTGTCCTGGTGGAGGAAGGAAAGAATCCTTCTTTCTGTCCACCACAAGCCAATAAGGAGAGGGAGTTGGGGAAGGATTCAAACTCCCCTCTCTCAAGCTGCCCTCCCTCTCATAAATAGAGGGTAGGGGGTGCCCCCGAGAGACACACAACTAGTCCTTCCCCACACCACCGCCGTCGTGCCGCCGCCGCCCAGCGCCGCCACTGCAGCATCGCCGCCCTAGCCACCACGGACTCCACCTCCTCCTCTCCGGCCTTCTAAACCCTAGATCGCTGGAAACCCTAGATCCACCATAACTGCTCTGGCTTAGGCGAAGCCCTGCAGGATTTTCCTTACTTGAGCACCACGCCGTGATGCGGAATCGCAAGGAGAACTATAACCTCCGCCCTCTTTGGAACAAGGGAGAGGAAGGTCTTCATCGAAAATGTGAAGCTGCATTAACATTGCAGCGCCATGGGAAGGATCGTCTATGCAATATTTAGATCGACAAGTGTACGACTACATCACCCACGAGAATCTGCTCTCGTTAAACGCTTTGGAATCTTCGAGGGTGAGTACTCTAATCGACTCGTTGCTACAATCTAGTAGATAGATCTTGGCTTGTTTGTGAGCATGCAGTAGAATTTTTTTGTTTTCCATGCTACGAACCCCTACAGTGGTATCGAGCTGTGTCTATATGTAGATTTGTTGCACGAGTAGAACACAATGGTCATTGTGGGCGTTGATGCTTTTGTTGTCGATTGCTTCTTGTGTACTTTGTATCTTGTGGGATGGTGGTATGAAGCGGCTCGGGATAACCTTACATGACAACGTTCATGAGACTTGCTCCACGCTTGACATGCAACTTGTATTACATAAGTGGCTTTGCGGGTGCCTGTTTCTCCCAACATAGTGAAGATTCAATTTACAACGGGTGATTGACAATACTAGTATCAACGTTGTGGTTCTTGTTCGTAAGTTAGAACGACACTTGATGAAAGCCCCAAACCACGTAAAACATGCAAAGAAAATTAGAGGCGTCTAACTTTGTTTTGCAGGGGTGTGCTGTGATGTGATATGGCAATGATTGTGATTATATATGATGTATGCAATGTTCCTTATTGTAAGTCATCAACCGGCAGGAGCCATATGGTTGTTTTTTTTAATTTCTTCTAGACCTATGTGTCTATTATTCAAAGTAGTTGTAATAGTTGTTGCTGGTGGACGACAACCATGGAGCGGCGCCATTGACCTTGACGCCACGCCGGTGATGATGGAGATCATGTTCGTGCTTGAAGATGGAGATCGGAAGCACAAGAAGAAAGGCCATATCATATCACATATTTTGAATTGCATATGATGTTAATCCTTTTATGCATCTTGTATTGCTTAGTTCGCGACAGTAGCATTATAAGATGATCCCTCTCACAAAAAATAAATTTATAGAGTGTTCATCCTTAGTAGGCACCATTGCCAAAGCTTGTTGTTTCGAAGCACCACGTGATGATCGGGTGTGTTAGATTTTGCGAGTGTATACAATGGGAGCAAGCCAGATTTGCTCATGCGGAAGCTAAGGTTTGGTCTTGACGATCCTAGCATGTAAAGCATGAGTCATATAGATGATATGATGAACATGATGATTGTTCGCCTTTGAAACTATATCATGTCACGTGATGATCGGACTTGGTGTAGTGAATTTGGTTCGTGTGATCACTAAAATAATGTGAGGGATATTGTTTTGAGTGGGAGTTCAACAGCTATATGATTAAAAGTTGAACACTATTTATCATAAATTAAATCAAAGTGAATTTGCATAGTTTTGGTAGTCATTGGCATCCGTTTACCACCTTTCCCTTAGTTATAATTGAGATAATAGAACTATAGAATTCTAGTTAATGACTTTATGAACTGGTATCGTATTGTTTTGAAGTGTTAATCTAAAGTTTAAAAGTCCTATTGCAAACTTTCAGTAAGTTTCGGTTACTCCGTAAAGTTTAATAATTGGTATTAAATCAAGAGTAACAATTTCAGTGTTAGTATATAAGTATCATGTTTATCTACATGATTCTTGATATTCAAAATATTGTTTTAATATCAAGGTTATCTAGGAACATCATATGTGGAAGATATTGCGATATCTGAAATGATGTTTTTTTATTATAATATGATAGAGTATAATATGGCAAAGTTTATGTTCTCATATTTGATGGGAATTTTCAAAAGGTTGGAGACGCTAGTCGTCCTAATCCTCCAAAAGGTTTTGGAGAACAACTTTATACTCACGATTCACCATTATAAGCTAAAGCAGCTTGATCATGAATAATTCCATGATAAGGATGAATATTTCATGTAGGTAAAATGTTTACTACACCAAGAGATTACTAAAGAATGAAATTTGAAAGAACACCAAACATTTGATGATGGTGATCTACTTCAAAGTGCAAGTCCAAAGACATTGGTATTTAACTATGCATGCTTTGGACTATGTGTCATGTGTATGGCTCCACTATTGATGTTGATAGATTTTTTCAAACAGTAAAGGAAATACTGAAAGAGGATCTCGTAAATATATGTCAGAAAAGAAAAGACCAGAATTGTTCAGGTTAGGTATATAGAGGATATACATATTATGGTTGTATTCTTTGCTTGTTAAATAATATGGTTCTTAAGTATTAGATACTAAATTTGTTGGTGTGAATCATCATACAAAACAACACAATTCATGAACTACAATGGCCTAAGTAACCAGAAAAAGAATATGTGATAATGTTCATCAAGAACAAATAAAGGGTTATTGTGTTGCTCGTTGAAATCAAAGCTTGCCTTCAAGATTTGTTTTATCAGGTATTATGAGAACAAAAGGGTTGTTCAAATAATTGCCGTAATCCATAAAAGATGGATGATTTACAAATCTTGTTGGATAAATCACATCCATAAAACTAGTGCTAAAAATGTCGAAAGAAAAATTGATTGAAAGATCACTTAAGAAGTGACATTGCCGTTTAAATTATATTGGAAAGAAAACATGAAGAAACCCCATACTTGATGGAATTTGGGAGTCTTTTGATTTTTGATCAAATGACGCTTGTGAAACTTTCCTAGAGATAATTAAAACTCCGTTCATAGGCCAAAGGGAATGGATAACTAGCTTATTGGAACTTGTACATATTGTTGTATGAAGTCCATTATGTGTAGTCAAGAGCGATGGATTTCAACTTCATATGCTTTCTCCGAAAATTTGAGTGGATATATGAATATTTACTTAATAAGGATGAAGTGTGGAACATTTGAAAAGTTCAAAGACTTTTAAGATGAAGTGCAAAATCAATGTAACAAGAAAATAAAGAATTTATGATAGGATCATAAAGGAAGATATTTGAGTTACAAGTTTAGCATAACACCTTAGATTTGAGGAATCGTCTGTGGATTTACATTTCCCGAAACACCATAAGAGTATGGAGTATTCGAGATATGTAATGAAACCTTGTTTGACATGGTAAGATCAAAGGTGTAATTTATAAAACTGCCATTATATTTTAAAGGTTAAAGCTTTAGAGACTACCTTTTTCCACTAAAAAGAGATCCATTATAATCCATTGAAATGACACCATATAAAGTTATGGTTTGGGATAAAACCCAAGTTGTCCTTTCTTAAACATTGGTATGATATGCATAAGAAAGATGTTTGCAACCAAAATCGGATGAACATATCTTTGTATGTTATTTCGAATAATCGTTGAGTATTCCTCCATAACACCAAAGACAAAAATGTTTGTCGCTTAGAACGTCAAGTTTCTTTGAGAAAGGAATTTTCCGTGAAAAGTTAATGGGAGGACAATAGAATTTTGCTAAGGTTAAAAGAACCTTAGCTATATGTGCAAAGTTGCGCAGCGCCGAAAAGTGTTCCGGAGGCAGCAACAAAGCTCATGGCTCACGTGCGTCAAAGGTTGTGGTTACGGAGGTTTAAGTTCCTATTGAACCAAGTAGGTCGGATTAAAAATCAAATACCAAGATTTGAGGGTTGAATCATTATTTGACAATAATGAACCGACTACATGCAAAGAAGCAATGATGGACCCTTACTCCGTCAAATGGCTTGGAGCCATAAAATCCTTGATAGTTCCATACAGGAGAAATCAAGCTTTGAACTTGAAAAACCCTCTAGAAAGGTGTAAAACCTTACAGTCGTGTTTGGATCTATAAAGAAATAGACATGGATGTTTCACATCTATGAAATAGTTGACATGTTGGGAAAGAGTTCACAACAATGTTCAAAGGTTGACTATGACAAGATTTGATCTTTCATAGCGATGTTTAGTCTAGACGGATTAATGTAGCAACCACTACATATAATTTTGTTATGTGGTAGTTGAATAAACAAAACAAGTTCTTCTGATAGAATTGTTACCTAGGACATGTGTATAACACGTTCCATAGGGTTTTGTTAATTCAAAGGATGTTAAAAGCGTATGCAAACTACAATGGTTGAAGTGAGCATCGCGGAGTTGGAATCTTCACCATGATGAAACTGTTAAAAGAGTTTAAATTCATCAGAGATGATGAATATGCTCGCATTTGCAAGAAATTAAGTGGGAGTGCTAAGACATATTTCTAATACATTATGTGGAAGACATATTATTGATTAGAAATGATGTATCTTTTATTAACACATGTTAAGAATTTCATCTCGATGAAAGACTTATGCGAAACCCGAATGTTTGGCATCAATATCTATATAAATAGATTAAGACGCTAATATGGTTGTGCCAAATGTACATAGATGAGATAATGAATGAGTTCAATATGTAAATGACAAGAAAGGTTGTTGCCACACAGAAAGGATGAAATAGAAATTCAAGTGTATCGAAACTTGGTAAGTGAAACAAAGATTCAAGTATAGATTGATACTTGATGATTGAAATCACAAAGAGAGTTTATCAATCAAACTGTGATATGTACACATCCAGATATGTCCTGTACTCTAAATGTTATGAGAATATACCAGAATGATTCATAAAATGATCATTGGACGATAGTAAGGATATTCTTATGATCTTCTGGAAGAACTAAGAATATATTATTTTGTAGAAGTGACAAATAGATGGTTAGTTCATTATAAAAGTACTACATTGATACTAGTTTTGTCACAAAGTACAAATCAAGTTTATCTCAATCTAAACTAAGGGTGGCACAATATAATGGAAAGTAAGTTCCATAATGGATTTGGATGAGTTCCAAAGTTAAGACATTGTGACAGATACTACAACAAAAGGCTAAGTATATGACTGCTATTATAGCACCAAAAGAGGGCATTTGTGTTAAGTAGTTTGTTATCAAACTAGGTATGGTTCACAGCAGGATAGTACCATGAAGATATATTGTACGGCAATATTATCAATAGGTTTTAACCCCAAGGAACCAAAGGTCTCACCAAAGGACCAAATTTATACAAAGCCATCTCATTAGAGAATGAGTGATGCGTAGAGACGCAAAGACATGCAATTACACACGGACCTGAAATAGTCGGATCCGAAGATCAGTTGACCACTAGCAATCGTGTAAATACAACACCAGAAAGCCATAGGTGTTGAATACACAAAGTTTTGAAACTAGATTGTTGTCTCTAGTGCAAGTGGGAGACTATTGGAGATATGCCCAAGAGGCAATAATAAAGAGGTTATTATCATATCTTCATGCTTATGATAAATGTTTACATACCATGCTATAATTGTATTAACCGGAAACATTAATACTTGTGTGATTTGTAAACATAAAAGAGTCCCTAGGAAAGCCTCTTGTTAAACTAGCTTGTTGGTTAATATATGATCATGGTTTCCTGATCATGAACATTGAGATGTTATTAACAACAAGATCATATCATTAGGAGAATGGTATGATGGACATACTCCTATAGTTAAGCATAGCATAAAAATCAAGTCATTTAATATAGTTCAGTTGCTATAAGCTTTTAGATACATAGTAACCTAAATCCTTCTATCATGAGATCATGCTAATCACCATCCCTGGATGGATGCTTTTATGACATCAAACACCACACCAAAACTGGGTGTCTATAACGGTGTCATTGAGTGTTCGGAAAGTATGTGTTGAGGCACATGGATCAGGAGTGGGATTTGTCCATCCATATGACAGATAGATATACTCTGGGCCCTCTCGGTGGAATGTCATCCAATTAGCTTGCAAGCATGTGATTGGCTCACAAGGGATCACATATCACAGGAACAAGAAAAGAGTACTTATCGGTAATGAGGTTGAACTAGGTATGCAGAGATACCGACGATCAAACCTCGGATAAGTAAACTATCGTGATACAAAGGGAAATTGGTATCCTATGTAAGTGGTTCATTCGATCGCAAAGTAATCGTAGAAATATGTGGGAGCCATATGAATTTCTAGATTCCTCTATTGTTTATTGATCGGAGAAGTGTCTCGGTTATGTCCGCGTAATTCACGAACCGTAGGGAGACACACTTAAGGATTCGATGTTGTTTAGTAGATATGGAATGTAAGTAGGGAGACCGAATGTTGTTCAGAGTCTTGGATGGGATCCGGGATATCATGAGGAGATCCGAATGGTCCGGAGAATAAGATTCATATAAGGAAAGTCCAATTCCGGAGTTCGGGAATGATTCCAATGATTTCATCAGAGAGGTTCTAGAAGGGTCTAGAAGGTTCACCGTACCGGAAGGGGAAGGGAACATAAATGTGTCATGGATAAGTGGAATGGTTGGATCATATCCTAGGTTACTTGGTTGGGCATTAGCAATAAAGAAATCAAGCTCCAAATTGAAAGTCAAAAGGCAAGTTTGAAAAGTCAAACTGGAACAATGTGTCCTGGTGGAGGAAGAAAAGAATCCTTCTTTCCCTCCACCACAAGCCAACAAGGAGAGGGATTTGGGGAAGGATTCAAACTTCCCTCTCCTGAGCTGCCCTCCCTCTCATAAATAGAGGGGAAGGGGTGCCCCAAGAGACACACAACCAGTCCCTCCCCACACCACCGTCGTCGCGCCGCCGCCTCATGTCGCCGCTGGATCGTCGTCGCCGCCCTAGCCGCCACCAACTCCACCTCCTCCTCTCTGGCCTTCTAAACCCTAGATCTCCCAAAACCCTAGATCCACCATAACCTGCTCCGGCTTAGGCGAAGCCCTGCAGGATTTTCCCTCTACTTCCGACACCACGCCATCGTGATGCCAGAATCGCGAGGGGAGAACTACAACCTCCGATGCCTGCTGGAACAAGGGAGAGGAAGGTCTTCATCGAGTATCGAACGTGTGACCGACTGCGGAAGCGCTACCGGAACGCAGCGCCGGAAGGATCATCTACGCAATCTTGAGATCAGCAAGTGTACAACTACATCACCCAGGAGAATCTGCTCTCGTTAACCGCTTTGGAATCTTCGAGGGTGAGTACTCTAATCGACTCGTTGCTACAATCTAGTAGATAGATCTTGGCTTGTTTGTGTGCATGCGGTAGATTTTTTTTGTTTTCCATGCTACGAACCCCTACAGATTCGAGTGGATTTTGATGCGATTTAGGTTTTACTCCTCTAAACTTTTGGAGATCCACTAACTTTTAGGGAGCCATTTTGATCCTCTAACTTGTGTACTTTGGTTAGAGATGACCTAAAATACAAATCTGTGCCAGTCGAAATTTCACCATGGGCACCATCATCCACTAGCTAGCACATTAGTTATACATCTCGAAATAGGCTTTAGTCCTTCTATATTAATATAGCAACCACAAGACAAAACAACCACATGAGTTTGAAAAGAAAGAAAAATTATGGGGAAACATCACACACACAGGCCCAACTGACAGGAAAAATCAGAAACATAATGGAGACATAGGTGGATCAACTAAACACAGGTGGCCCGCACCCGTTGCACCCTCCAGAGAAGTTCCACCGCACTACTAGCAACGACTCGACAAGCACTAAGCAGCACCTTCAACAAGGGGCAATTTGGACGGAAAATAACCTATAAAAAAACAAATTCACGAAATGAACTCCGACGAAAAGAAATTTCCTGGACTAACCCTTTTTGCAATGCCATACGAGTTGGCGCCGCACCCTGAAGAGCAGCGCCATGAGGCATGGCATCGCGCGCCTGCCAGCGTGGCTCGCCCTTGGCCTCGTGGGCCCCGGTCCTATTAGTGCGGCGCCACACCGTGTGGCGCCGCACCGTATAGTGCAACGCCAGATCGTGTGGCGCCGCACTTTAGGTCTTGTACCAGCGCGCGAGCCAGCCCTCCCCCGACCTAGCCTCATTCCTCTCCCACACAGAAGCACATTGGAAGTGGCTCCGGTCCTCCCTCAACCTCCTCCCTCCTAGTGCCCATATCAGAAGCCTCTCTCCATGTATTTCGATCCCCCCAAGTGCCTTGAGGTCTTCATTCCCTTCTTCTTTGATGTCACCCATTAATTTCTTGTTTTGGTCCATATCTTACAAACCCTAGGTTGTTTTGTAAGATGCATGGTAGAATGTTGTTGCATTGGCATATTGGTTGGGCATTTTTTTTATGGTAGCATTTGTATGTATTGAGTATGTTGACCATGGTATTGTTTTGTGATTATCTTAGGCATGGCAATAATCGTTCATTTTCACCATGTAGACAAGGATGCTTTTTGAGAGGTAACATAGAACGTACTCGGACGAGCTCGATTTGGTGTTTGAGCGTACTCCAATTTATGCCGAGGTCTTGGAGCAATTGATGATTGAATTGAAATGGATGGACCCAAATGATGTTGTTGAGTTGGAGTGAAGACATAATGTTGGCTTGGGAATGCATGTCCGTTGGAAGACCATGTGTATCTTCTCCGAGGCCCGTTGGCTTGCATACAAGGAGGTGGTGGCCGAATCACTAGACAAGGCTCTTGAGCTATTTGCCACCAAGAAAGTTGATAGGTCATTGTCTTTGGACTTAAACCGTCTTGCCTCCCCATTGTGTACTATGAGTCCTCCACCCGTAGACCAATAGCTAAGCCGTGAACCTCCCTTGACCCAAACATTGAGCCCGATTTCAAGACACCAAGACGAAGTGTTGAAAGAGGACAATGATGATTGTGGGGGTGAATATGATGATGTTGAACTCCACGACAACAATGTTGGAGATTTGGACCAATATATCACGCAAGATGACATGGACCATGACCTCCCATATTCTCGAGTCTATGCATTGGACTCGGATGATGATGGTCCCGAAGAAGAAGTTGACGAGGAGGGGTTCACGGCTAGAGAGGCTGAAATCCATGATACCATATTGGGCCGGGATCATCGGGTGCCTTTGTTTCGTGATCTTAGTCTCGCGAATGAAGCCACGGTTGGTGGTGGCAAGGGCATAGTGCTTGGACCAAGAACCAGTTCTTACCGGTATGGCAATCACATGAATAGTGGCTTTTGCACAGGATCAAGGTTCAAGACCTTGTTGGAATTTAAGCAATGGATAAAGGACTTCTCGGTGAAGCATCATCGTCCTTACATGGTCGTGCACTCGGACATTGATGACCCACAAGTATAGGGGATCGCAACAGTCTTCGCGGGTAGTATTACCCAATTTATTGATTCGACACAAGGGGAGCCAAAGAATACTTGCAAGCCTTAACAACTGAGTTGTCAATTCAGCTGCACCTGGAAATAGTTCTTTCTCACAGAAGTTTATCAGTAGCAACAGTTTGTAGTAGCAACAACAAAGCAACAGCAGCAGTGAAACAAGAGCAACATTAACAGTAGTAGCAAACAGTAGGATATGAGTGCGGTAGGCATAGGTATGGATGGACGGGCGTTGCATGGACGAGTCCAAACATGTAACTTCAAGATCTAGGGCATTGCGGATAAATAAGAATAAGTATCCAAGTACTAAACAATCATAGGCATGTGCTCCATATATAGTCATGCGTGCTCGCAATGAGAACTTGCACAACATCTTCTGTCCAGCCAGCCAGTGGCAGCGGGGCCTCTAGGGAACTACTGGCAATTAAGGTGCTCCTTTTAATAGAGCACCGGAGCAAAGCATTAACACTCCATGAACACATATGATCCTCACACCACAGCCATCCCCTCCGGTTGTCCCAATTTCTGTCACTTCAGGGCCTTTGGATCCGGACAATGATATGTGTACACAAATTGCAGATAAGATCACAAACAATACTATCATAATGATTCAATAATAAGTTCAGATCTGAGATCATGGCACTCGGGCCCTAGTGACAAGCATTAAGCACAACAAGTTGCAACAAAGTCAAATAGCACGAACATAGATACTAGGCACTATGCCCTAACAATCTTATTCGATTACATGATAGAACTCATCCAATCCCTACCATCCACATAGCCTACAACAGGGGATTACTCACTTGTGGATGAGGGAAACATCTATGGTTGATGGAGAGGCGTTGGTGATGACAATGGCGATGATCCTCTCCAAATTCCTCGTCCCGACAGGGTGCCAGAATGGAGTTTCTGGATCCGAATCTTGGTTTCTGATGGTGGCGGCACAACGGAACTCTTTCTGGAAAAATGATGAACCCCCTCGGTTTTTAGGTCAAGGGGTAACTTCTCAGCGAAGTGGGAGCCCGAGGGGGTACCTGGGGTGGCCGCACCCCCCTAGATGTGGGCTGGGCCCACCCACGCCTGGCAGGGGTGTGGCCCCCCTAGCCTCCACTCCGTCTCGTCTTCTGGCTCCGTAGTTCTTCTGGTGAAATAGGATTTTTTGCATATTTTCCGGGATTTTTTATGATAGTTGATTTTCTGCACAAAAACAAGACACCAAGGTAATTCTGCTGAAAACAGCGTCAATCCGTGTTAGTTGTATCCAAATCACACAAGTTTAGAGGAGAAAAAATAGCAAAAGTGTTTGGGAAAGTAGATACGTTTTGGACATATCAACTCCCCCTAAGCTTAGCTTATTGCTTGTCCTAAAGCAATTCAGTTGAAAACTGAGTGCGATAAAAGAACTTTCATGAACACATTTGCTTCATATGATGTATCTATTCTCAGCACAGGAGTATATACTTAAACCATTCATAATAAGAAGTATGCAACCAAGTCTACTCAATAGTCATTGCAAGCTATGAAGAGAAACCAACTCAATAATAATAAGTAGCATGGAACATAAAAATAAGCAACATTGCAATGCTCATAATAAGGTATGATAGAGTGGTATCTCGCTTGCCTTTGTTTGTAGAGCACAATATAAATGCCAAGGCACCTCTGAAGTTCAAGTGAAGACTAGAAGTAAAAATATCAGAGATACAAGCATCAAAGTCATGACATAATTAACCAAGTTTTGAGACAAACAAAAGAATGACAACTATGCTCTCAAGATGGTGCTCATAGAATAAGTGGCAACTCAACAAGGGAGTGAAAAAGGTTTTGAAAAGTTTGAAAGGCTTCCTAATGCTAAAAGGAAGGTACTCATTGGCTTTGATCTCTCATTTCCCCTATCATAGGCATCTTCATATGGTTAAAGTGAAAGTAAGGTCCAATATGAGTTATATGCTTGACAGACAGTAAAGTGGAAATCCCAAGTCCCTTGAGTATGAGGAACACTCCTCGTGCTACTCAACTTTAGTTACCTATAAGTTCTTGTCATTGTAAATACATGCATATCATAGAGAACCGCCAACGGGGTACCCCTTGCACATGATACAAGAGTTATCCCATAATCAAAATGACAAGGCAAGCAGACAATGAGCATCTCAACAATCTTTTTATTTACTATGTGCATAGCTTCTTATTGAGGATGCTTCACAGAATGCTCATTATGGTAGTGCTGCAAGTTTCCACCATGATTAGGCATGGCTTAGGCTAGCGGCCCAGGCGTTTCTCTAACACATATATATACTCCATGAACTCACAAGCTCCCTTTTTATTTCACACCCTCGACATCTGCAAACAAAAGAGCAAGGTATCAACTGGATATGTATCCATAGGTGTTGAAAACGTTCCCCGTGACAGCACGGTTCTGCTAACTCCCAGCCTATAATTTGCAAGCATATAACTTTCATGGACAAGTCACAATGGTTCAGGATTATTAAGTGAAAGGAATAAAGTGTGCCATCAAGTTCGTGAGAGCTTTACTAACTAACTTTCTCAAAACAGACAAACATTTTATTTGGAAGAAAACAAGGCATATTAAATATGCACTGAAATAACAAATGATGCTAATAGATAGGTATGGTGGACACTGTTGGCGGTATTGGTTTTGAGGAATTGGATGCACAAGTAGAGCTCATGCTCAGTGCAAGTGAAGGCTAGCAATAGAGAGGGAGCAACAAACGAGAGAGCAATAACCGTCATAATCATGCTTGCAACAAAACAAGACTAATTATGGAATGAAAGTGATACAAGAACTCTGAGGAAAAATAAATCATCGAGGCTTACTGACTATTGTTTAGTCATATGCATGCGTGAGCATGTGCCAAGTCGATTCACATGAAACATTCAGAGGATACCACAATACCATACCAAAATATGAATAAAACAATGCAAGCAAACATTCATATGACATGCTACAAACTATTAGCAAGCTGGAGTTAATCACAGACAAGCAAGAACTACTAAGCATCCATCAGTAACATAATACTTACATGAACAAACTAAGCATGCTCACAATGATGAGTATATGTACAAAAATGAAAACAAATAGAATTCGTTACCAACCTCTTACCACACCTCGAGTTGTCTTAATCTTCATTATTGCCCTTCACTTGTGTGACTTGAATAATAACATGAAACGAAAATCCACTGAGGACGGCTGAACCCTGCAAAGAACTCACAAAACCAGAGAAGGACAACAAATATTTTTGGTGTTTTCGATTTTTCAAAGCAAGCAAACAAAGCAAAAAAATGGATTTTTCTTTAAAGCAAACCAAAGCTAAAAACAAAAAAACAAACCAAGAGAAACAACAAAAATATTTTTGGTATTTTTGTGTTTTGGGAAAACAGAAACAAAAACAAAAAGAAAGCGAAACAATGGATATACAAAGAACCGATGAAACATGATATATAGATGAGTGTGATGTCGGTATACCTCCCCCCAAGCTTAGGCTTTTGGCCTAAGTGGGGCTCAACTCCATGGTGCCTAAGAAGGTGCACCTCCGTAGTACGACAAGGAGGCCCCTTCGTCCTGGTACGAACTCGAGGACTCACCCGTGTAGTACACAAAGGGATCATATGAGGGCGCGTCCCCCTGATAGCGTCCATGGAAACCAAGAAGTGTGCAGCTTGTCATCCATCTCCTCCTTGGAGCGTGACAAAGGTCCCTGGGAAATACTGAACAAAGTGGTTTAGGGTAGAGGGATCTCTCTCTTTCCCGTCAATAAACAGCATTTTATAAACCAAGATCTCAAGGGTAGAGCCAGTAGTGACAAAGTGATGTGCCTTCATGGCAGCAAGATCAAGCCTCTGAGGGGCCAAAACTGTATCATTTGGATCAAAAGCAAGGTCCAAGGAAGCAGCAACACGTGCAGCAATAATTCCCCCATAAATGGGTCCCTTAGCAGCTAAGCGACGAGCAATGAGAGAACCAAGATTGTACTTAGTTTCATTGTTGAGTGCAGCAGCTAAGAATGCCAAATGATAGTTGTAAAAATTACTAGTGTTCTCCCTACCAAGAACACTAGTGGCAAGATAGTAAGCAAAGTACCCGATGGCTGAGAGTTGAAAATTTCTTATCTTTCCCCGTTGAGCTCTACGGTCATCATCATTGGTTATCCCGCGGTAGAGCTCCAACAAATCAGCGGGTTACGCTGGAATCTTCTTTGCTGACCCAGCTATACCAAGTCCTAGGGCCTCACAAAATTTCTTCAATGTCATGTTGTAAGACCTGCCATAAATTTTGAAAGACACATCTGGCTTGAACAAGTTGTTAGTAAAATAAAATCTCTCCACAAATGTTTTAGTGAGCGTAGCATATTGCACGCTCTCATCCTGCATAAAGCTTGTTAGTCCAGCCCTCCGAACCAAGGTTGTAAAATCATCAAGAATCCCAGCAGCCCGCAAAAAGGTTTGGCAAGGAAAGGTGGAAGGGTGATCATCCCCCTCATCTCCCTCGTCACCAAATCGCGGTGTAATGAGATCCTCATTGTATGACGGCCTAGCTCGTGAGGATGATCTTGAAGGCGTTGCCCTTCTAGGTGCATCACTCTCAAATATTTCACCAAATGTGTGGTTGTCCATGACCTCTTTTTTCTGAAAATTTTAGAAAAACATCAAACCAAGTGATTTCCAAGTTGATAAATGATGAGAAACTACTATAGGAACTTGCTAGAGGGATACACATGCATCAAAATGAAATATCTAAGCATAGAACAAGAATGCAAGCTCACACAACCTGTCACCTATAGCAGCAAAATACTCAAGATACAATCTACCAATCACAAATCTAATTGGACAAGCGGAGGAGGCACATACCAAGGAGCAATCCCTCCAAAAATCAGCAACAAAGATGGGCTAAGCAAGGAGATCGAAAATCACGAGCAAGAATAGCAGGAACTCAAGCTTGAGAAAGTTTTCCGGTGTTTTTCGAGAGAGAGAAAGAAGATGGCTGGGAGGAGGCACCTTGGAGGGACCCAGGTGAGCCACACCCCACCTAGGCGCCACCTAAGGGGTGCCCGCGCCCACTAGGGGTGTGTTGGCCTGGGGTGGCCCCCTGGGTCACTCCAGGTGTCCCTATGCCCCTTTTTCGAGGAAAAATTCATTTTGAATTTTCTGGTATTTTTCGGGAAACTTTATTTTTGGCCAATTTTCAGGGTATGAAAATTGATTTTCTCGGAGAAACAGTTTTTTAGAAGAAGCAAAAGCAAACCAAAAATCAAACTACAGAAGTTCTAAGACACTCTAACAAGCAAACAGCTAGCAAACCAAAGCTAGCAAAAGAAAAGGCAAAGACTAGGAAGGAGAAAAATAAAAGAAAGCAAGAATAACCACAGTGAAAACATTATTTTGTTCATTAAAATCCTTTTGTTAACAAGGTTGATCAAGTCTTATTACCAAAACAATCTTATATGAAACAAAACTTTGCATTCCATAAGGTAATTATGTTAACTCATATTTGATAGCAATGGTCCCAATCATAATAGTTTCAGAATTTTCTTGTGGAATGGGACAATATATTTATCCAACCTTGATGCTCTCAATATTTTCAATGGAATTCAGGCAATAGCTCTTAGCAACCTTCTTGGGGAAATAGAAAGTATGCTCTTTGTCATTAATATTGAATGTTACTTTTCCTTGATTACAATTAATGACAGCACCTACAGTATTAAGAAAAGGTCTCCCAAGAATAATGGACATATTATCATCTTCGGGCATCTCAAGTACAACAAAATCAGTTCAAACCAAGCAATTATGGGCCACTTGAACAAGAACATCCTCACATATACCAACAGGAATAGTAGTTGACTTATCAGCCATTTGCAAAGATATATTAGTTGGTATCAACTTTTCTAGTTGGAGTCTCTTGTAGAGAGAAAAAGGCATAACACCAACTCCATCTCCCAAATCACATAAAGCAGTTCTAACATAATTATTCTTAATAGAGCAAGGAATAGTTGGTATATCTGGATCACCAAGTTTCTTTGGAACCTTATCATTGAAGGAATAATTAACACCAAATAAGAGGGAATCTCCTCATTAGGAATCTTCCTTTTATTAGATGAAGGAACCCTTCATATACTTTGAATAAGGAGGCAACTTAATAGCATCAGTCAAAGGAGATTTGCAAAAATAAAGGTTTCATCCGCGTGTTCTTCCTGTGGTGTTCTTCCTCCTTTACCTTGTGTTTCTTACCTAGAAAAAGGCATGGTTTCTACCCAAGGTTTCTCTCTTTATATGTTTATTAGCAATAAATCTTGTAGTGTTCTTGGTGTTCTTAGTGTGCTTCTGGGTTGACTTCCAACTTCCTCTCGGGGTATCATTTTTATCATTACCACTCTTAGTTTTAGCATAGAAACGAGATATACACTATTAGGATCTGACGGGTTCGATTCTTCCTCAAGCACTGTATGTTTCTTTTCTTTCTCTTGAGGGACTGCCACTACTTTCACCTTATTTGAGAATCTTATCTCAATTCTTTAGGGTGTCCTTGGGATATAACCAATCCTGATTAGCTATACATAACCTGGTTCTAATTCCATAGCATGTTTATCTAGCTTTGGCATTAACTAGCGCATAGCTTTTGTACCTTTGCAAGTTGATCATGTTTACAAAGCATTTGAATATCATTGAAGTTCTTTTTGAATATCTTTCAACTCATTCACAATATCTTTCAACTCATTAGTAGCTCTAGAGTTTTCCAATATTACCTTCTGAACATTTATAAAATTACCTTGTTTAACAATAAATGTATCTCTCCTCTAAGCACTGATCATGAGGCTTACCGCAAGAATATCACCTTCATTTAAAGTGGAGAGAGTGTACCTAATAGTAAATGGTGGGGGTGAAAACACATAATTCTTCTGTAGGTAGATTCTTCACATCTTCATCTGTCCTTTCTCCTTTAGACATTTCTTAGCTTCATGCATTCACGATAACGTTAATGCAATAACTCATATTGTTCTTGGTGTTGGTATTGGGCTGGTTGAGGCACAACTAGTTAGGGAGTAATAGAGCTCGGGTGCATTTAGGCTGAAGTCGATCATCATAATTCTTGTATCTTAGCCATTAATTCTTGAAGCGTACGTAGGAGTTCTTTTCCTAAAAAAACGCAATCAGGAAAGCTTTTGTGCTGAAGCTTACCTTTTGAAAATTAATGGCTAGATGATGATTGGACTGATGAGACGGACTTCAGCACACAGCCTACACTGAGCCTGGTACTCCTTTGCGGTTATTCACTGACAGGCTCAACACCAAACAGAGGAATTATTGCATTAAATGATGAAGTGATGAAGGAAGCTAAGAAGTGTCTAAAGGATAAAAGTATTAGAGCTGAAGATGTGAAGAATCTACCTCCTATAGAAGAATTATGTAAGCCAATTCCCCACTCATCTAATATTGAGGTACACTCTCTCCACTTTAATGAAGGTGATATTCCCTATGGTAAGCCTCCTGATCAATGCTTAGAGGAACTTGACACATTTATTGTTAAATAAGGTAATTTTAATAAACAAGTTCAGAATCATTTGTTGGAAAACTCTAGAGCTATCAATGAGTTGAAAGATATTGTGGAAAGAACTTCTAATGATATTAAAATTCTTTGTAAACACTTTCAAATGGTTCAAATCCAACTTGATCGACTTGCTAAGGTACAAAAAGATATGCTAGTTAATGCTTCAGGAGATAAACATGCTTATGGAATTAGAACTAGGAGCGGTATAGCTACTCAAGATCCTTTATATCCTGAAGGACACCCCAAAAGAATTGAGAAGGATTCTCAACAAGGTGAAAGTAGTGGTAGTCCTCGTAAGAGAAAGAAAAAGAAACATAAAATAGTTGAGGAACCACTTGAACCTGTTGTAGATCCTAATAGTATATCTATCTATGATGCTGAAACTGAGAGTGGTATTGATAAAAATGATGCTCCTGATAAGGAGGAAGTTGAGGAAGAACCTGAGAAGCACACTAAGAACACTAGGTACACTAAGGAAGATTTTATTGCTAAAAAACATGGTAGTGAGAGAGAACCTTGGGTGCAGAAACCTATGCCTTTTCTAGGTAAGAAACACAAGTCAAAGGAGGAAGAACACTACAACAAGTTTTGTGAGTGGATGAAACCTTTATGTTTGCAAATTCCTTTGACTGATGCTATTAAGTTGCCTCCTTATTCAAAGTATATGAAGGATATTTTCTCTAATAAAAGGAAGATTCCTAATGAGGAGATTTCAACTTTGCTTGCTAATTATTCCTTCAATGGTAAGGTTCCAAAGAAACTTGGTGATCCAGGTATACCAACTATTCCTTACTCTATTAAGAACAATTATGTTAGAACTGCTTTATGTGATTTTGGAGCTGGAGTTAGTGTAATGCCTTTTCTCTCTACAAGACACTCCAGCTAGAAAAGTTGATACCAACTGATATATCTTTGCAAATGGCTGATAAGTCAACTATTATTCCTGTTGGTATATGTGAGGATGTTCCTATTCAAGTGGCTCATAATTGCTTGGTTTTGACTGATTTTGTTGTGCTTGAGATGCCTGAAGATGATAATATGTCTATTATTCTTGGGATACCTTTTCTTAATACTGCAGGTGATGTTGATGCAGCGCTGAGTTGATGTAGGAGCGTTGAGTTGGGAACTGTCAACACCCGGGTTTTTAATCCTAGATGCCTGTTATGCCATACATCGCAATCCCAGGATTACCATTTCTGCGAGACATAACAGAATTGGATACCATAGTACATCATCCATTACAAACGATACATAAGTTCTTACACAAATAGGGATCTCATGATCCAGTTCTTAATACAACATCAAGCAGCGGAATATGTAATAATAACAGTAGCGTAGGCGAAGCTCCATCTTCGGGGTCACAGGCAATGCTGACGATGGGAGATGATCCTAGTTGTCGTAACCTTCCTGGGGTCCATCCTCAAGGTACTCCTCTTCATAGTCTGGCCATGGGAATAGCCAGGGACAAAGCCATGAGTACTCTTTAAGTACTCGCAAACTAATACTAACAGGTAAAGGGGTTTTTGGATAATAGGACACTAGGCTCTAGGGTTGTTTTGCAAAAGCCAGATTTATCTCTACTAAGTTTAGAAGCAACGAATGCTTGTCACAATTTTATAACTACTAAGTGGGAACTTGTATTTCATATCACAACTCTGTTGTGGTCAAGTCAAAGTTTCAAATCATTTCACAAGTCATTTTGAAAAGTCAATGGGGGAGAAGGTATGGCCACTCAATCGTCTATAATCATGACGCCGTTATTCGAATAGTTTGACACTCTTCAGAGATTGTACACTTTCACCACAACATTCGATACATCCGTCAGGAACAAATCCTGAATTCACCATACTCAGTATGCGGATAATCAATCCTAACCTTTCTATTACATGCCCTAGTATAAGCACCTCTCCTGTGAGTTTGGCCTCCCAACCATGACCAACTGTCATCTTGGTACCGCATGTGGACAATCTTCACAAGGTAGCCTCAGCTTAGACCTTGGCCGTGAGGGAACTAATACTAAGGTATATAAGTTTCCAGTCAAGCCCTACCTAATCTTCGGGTATTGTGGTTGTACGATAAAATTGGAATGGTATCGCATCCAGACAACCATCAGTTTTATAAAGGGCTAAGGCTCATGCCTCATCGTTTTCATCACCAAAATCATCAGGTGTTTGGAAACACATGTCCAAAACATTTCAATAGAATGATCCATCATTCCAAGGTTTTCATAACCATTTTTCCACCAAGTATTCCCATCTAAAGTTGATCAAGTTTTATGCTTAGCACTAGCATCTACAGGTGGGGGTAAGCAATAATGAGGGGTGGTAAACTAGTGGGGTTCTAACTAAGTTCAATCTCATGCCTTAAGATGACATCAAGATTATCTAGCTTAGGCCAAATTTTATGCTCTTTATGCAACCTTCAAATATCTTTCTAGTATCTATAATTCACTTAAGTAAACTCTAAGTAATAGCTTTGATAAAGAAATAAAGTATAAAGCTTGTAAGTAAAAACTAGGATTGGTTTATCAAGTGGATATAATCACATATGCTTAAGGCATATAGTGGTCATGGTAACCAGTAGTGGTTTGTGGCATCAGTAGGGTATCTTGCAAGGGTTAGCTTGCATATTCACTAGTAGTATTAGGCTTGCCTTGTGCAGAGCAGTGGTTGAAGTTCTCCTCGGCTTCTTCTTCGTAGTATCCTCCTTCCTCCTCGTATCCTTGGTCGGTACTATCGTCTATGAATAAATACGAGGTACACAATCACCAAACAATACTTAACTACTTGCAATCATCACACACAAGGGTCCTATAGATGATCTAGCATCATCACTAACATTACGAGATTAAAGCTTGGTTTAATTCCTTTTATTTTTAGAAAAGTAATTTCTACTCATTGAAAAACTACTTAAGATTTAATATTCTCCAAACCAAACATGGGATCATGTTGACACATGTCATCACCACATATTTAGTCCATGGGAATGTGATTTAAAGTGGTGTCACAATTTAATAAGGTTTTACCCTTTTATTTTAAATAAATAAAGTGACTAGAAATGCATATGTAGCCTTCTTTTATTACTTGAACATTATTTCTACAAGTAAACCTATATATTTTTATATATTCTGAAAGGTATGGTTAAATGTGATTTTTGAGAGTTGGAATCAACTCAAAAGCTATTATGGTTTAAATTTGAAAAATGTTAGAATGCAGAAATGCTTCTGCCTTGTTATTTTTATCATGGGTGATCTATAGATCCAAATGACTTGAATACAACGGGCTTGGATTTAGCATTCTCAGACCTTTCTAACAGAATTGGTTTCATTCAATTTGGTGCACTGAATCAATCTGGGTTGATTTTTGAAGTTGGGTACAGAAGTGAGTTTGAAACAAAATGAAAATGGTTTAATTCAAATATCTAGTCTGCGCGCGAAAATTTAACGGGCCGGCCTGCTAAGCGCAGTGCTCCCGCGGGCTGCTTAAGTGGGTGTCCCCACTTCAAAGGAGACAGGGAGGCGAAGTGCAGGCGATGTGGATCGTTCGATCTAGTTCTAATCCAACAGCTGAGAGTCATCGTCGACGTTGAGCAACGCCAGCGAGAAAGAAACCTAGCACAACCAGTGAGGGGTGCTGGGGGCTCACCGGGGTGCAGGAGAGAGTCGGCGAGGCGGGCGAACGACAAAGTCGACGACGGCGAACTCAGGGGTGGTCGCGGCAGCTCCTGGGGTGGACGAAATCGATGGCGCCCTTCTTCTCCAGAGGCGGCGGGCTCCGGTGAAATTCCGGCGAGGTGGTGCTCGCCTTGCTCTGGGAACGGCGTGGCACGATCAATGAGGAGAGGGGAGTGAGATGGTGTGAAGAAATCGAGCGGGGGTGACCTCTATTTATAGTCGAGCGAGGGGACCGATGGGGCGCACGGTGAGCTCGTCGGGGGCGATGTTACAGGCGGCTATTGGCATGGGCGAAGGTAGGGGGCGGTGCGGTGTTCCTTGGCGATGCTCAACGACATGGTTTTGAGACGTGGGGCGGTGCGGCTTGGTCTGGAACCTGCGACGCTTCTGGCAGAGGCGGGCGCTTCGACGGGCGGCGATGGTCAGGCGGCATGGGGCGGCGAACGAGGATGTCTGGTGGTCTCCTGGGTCGGTGGGGATTGTGTATGCACGCGGTGAGGGCGGCGTGCGGTCTGTGGGCGCTGGTCGAGGGTGGCGCTCTGGCGCACGCCGCATGGTTCTGGGCGAATTGGCATGGTTCGTGCGTGTGGTCTGGCTTAGCAACGCCGCTGGCCGGGACAAAGGAGTGGCGGTGGACAGTGGGTTGCCTCCCAGACATGCTGGCTAGGCTTGCTTTTCTTCCTAGCTTGCTGTCGACATGGGGGTGACATGGGTGTGCTCGGCTGTTCACCATTGATGACAATGGCAAGCTCACAGTGGTGCTAGTGCTTGGTTTAGTTAGCTAGATGATCTACTGAGATGGTTGTGAGCCAAAGAGGGGACAAGTTAGGCTTCAATCACTGCTCACTATAGTGTTTAGATTTTGTATGATTTGTGTCTGCAACCTGTTTGATGAAATGGCCGCATGAAATCAAGTTTGAATTTTGAAAAGATTTTTGGTGGGTTTGCTAGATTGGTGCTGGTGAGTCTGCAGATGCTTGGGTTTTGAAAGTTGAGCTTGTTTGAGTGGTTTTTGAAAAAGTGGGATCTTCCCATATGATAAAGATTCAATTTTGAATTGTCATTTAAACTATGCATTTGAAAGTTTCTGGATGATCACAAAGTGGGCCTTGATGCCTTGTTATGAGTACATTTAAGGGGTGCAAAGATCCAGAAAAGTTTCCATTAGGTTCTGAAATTTTGAGACAGCCAAAGTAGGCATGGGAGTTAAATTGGTCAAAATGACCATTCCTTTATTTTATTGGTTTTGATTTATTTGTCTTTAGGAAAAGTTTGGGAAATGTTTAGATGATGTTTATTTCACCTAAGAAACATTTTACAAGCAAGGAAACATACAAATAAGGTGGTTCAAAAGAATTTCAAATTAAATGCATACACATATGCATGCCTTCATAATTTTAATTAGAAAAGTTTTTGTTAACCCTAATTTTGATGATTAGAGTTTGATGATTTAAGTTTAATATTTTTGGGATGTTACAAACCTTCCCCCCTTAAACAAAATCTTGTCCCGAGATTTGAAAAAGGACGAAAAGATTACCTAGGATTTGAAGAGATCGGGAAACTCCGTCTCCGATGTGATCTTCGCTTCCTGTGTAGCTTCCTCTTCTGTGTGGTTGCTCCACTGAATCTTGAGAAACTTGATGCTTCGGGTTCGGGTAGTTCGAAAAGCTTCTTCCAAAATACGGATGGGTACTTCGAGATAGGTCAGGTCATCGTTGATCTCTATGGTCTGATGATCGATATTCTTGAACACTTCGGTCTTCTCGGGGACTTCGAGACACTTGCGAAGTAACGAGATATGGAACACATTGTGCACGGCTAACATCTCTTCGGGTAGTTCCAATTGATACGACACTTTTCCTCGACGGTTCAGAATTTTGAAAGGTCCGATATATCTGGGGGCTAACTTTCCTTTGAGTTGGAAACGCTGCATTCCCTTCAATGGCGACACTTTCAGATAAACAAACTCTCCTATATTAAAGGCGAGGTCTCGACGTCTCTTATCGGTGTAACTCTTCTGTCGGGATTGGGCTGTCTTGAGGTGCTCACGAATCTTGTGAACCTTCTCTTCTGCTTCTCGTAGGATGTCGGGTCCGAAGATCTGACTCTCTCCTACTTCCGACCAGTTCAAAGGGGTGCGACACTTCCTTCCGTACATGAATTCAAATGGGGCCATTTGCAAACTGGATTGATAACTGTTGTTGTATGAAAATTCTGCAAACGGTAGACACTCTTCCCACTTGGATCCATATTCTAACACGCATGCTCTCAGCATATCTTCGAGTATTTGGTTTACTCTCTCTGTTTGTCCATCGGTCTGAGGGTGATACGCGGTGCTGAAATCTAGACGGGTTCCTAAACCTTCTTGGACTTTCTTCCAGAATCTCGAGGTAAACTGAGTTCCTCGATCCGATACTATGTTCTTGGGGACTCCGTGCAAACTGACGATTCTAGCGATGTATAACTCCGCTAATTTCGAACTCTGATATGTGGTCTTCACGGGCAAGAAATGGGCGACTTTGGACAATCTGTCCACTATGACCCAGATAGAGTCATTTCCCCTGGTAGAAGTAGGTAGTCCAGTGATAAAGTCCATTCCTACAGAATCCCATTTCCATTCCGGAATCTGCAAGGGTTGCAACAATCCAGCGGGTCTTTGATGTCCTGCCTTGACTCGCTGACATATATCACACTTGGCGATATAGCTTCCGATTTCTCTCTTCATCTTATGCCACCAAAATTGCTCTTTTAAATATTGATACATCTTAGTTCCTCCGGGATGGATAGAATAAAGAGTATCATGAGCCTCCTTCAAAATAACTCCTTTCAACTCGGAATCTTTTGGTACACAAAGGCGTCCTTTGTACCACAAAACTCCTTCTTCGTCCTCGGTGAATCCGGGTACTTTGCCTGTACCGATACGACGCTTGATTCCGTCACTACTGGCATTTCCCTTCTGCGCCTCTTTAATCTGACTGATCAAAGTGGGCTGGAGCTCTATGCTAGCCAGAAATCCTTCACTTACTAATTCCATCCGAAAATCTTCCATCTCTTTGTGCAGACTTGGTTGCTCCTTCAAAATCATGGAGTTCAAGCGGCACGGCAATCTGCTAAGGGCATCAGCTACTACGTTGGCTTTACGAGGGTGATAGTGAATGTCCAGATCGTAATCCTTGATTAGCTCAATCCATCTTCTCTGCCTCATATTCAGCTCCTTCTGAGTGAATATATACTTTAGGCTCTTGTGATCCGAATAAATCTCACAACGGTTTCCCATCAGGTAATGTCTCCATGTCTTCAGGGCTAGAACTACGGCTGCGAGTTCGAGGTCATGGGTTGGGTAGTTTTGCTCATGTTGCTTCAGTTGTCGAGATAGATAAGATATAAATTTGCCTTCTTGCATTAGCACACATCCGAGACCAATCTTGGATGCATCACAATACACATCGAAGGGCTTCGTGATATCCAGCATGATCAAGATTGGGGCTGAAATCAATCTCCTCTTGAGTTCTTGAAAACTCGCTTCACATTTGTTGGTCCATTCAAACTTCTTGTCCTTCTTCAGCAATTGGGTCATGGGTTTGGCGATACTCGAGAATCCTTCTACGAATTTGCGGTAATATCCCGCCAATCCGAGAAATGCACGAACTTGGGTTTGAGTGGTTGGGGCTTGCCAATCTTCTACGTCTTTCACTTTGGTGGTCAACGCAATTCCTCCTACTGATACAATGTGACCGAGGAATCCTACCTCGTAACCAGAATTCACATTTGCTAAACTTTGCATACAACCGATGCTCTAAGGGTTCCAAGAATGGTCCTTAGGTGTAGCTCATGTTCTTCTTCTGATTTGGAATAAATCAGAATGTCATCGATGAAAACAACGACAAACTTATCCAGGAAGTCCATAAAAATCTTATTCATGAGATTCATGAAATAAGCGGGGGCATTGGTTAATCCGAAAGAAATGACCGTATACTCATACAATCCATATCTGGTGGTAAAGGCAGTCTTTGGAATATCCTCTGCACGAATTTTGAGTTGATGATAGCCAGTCTTAAGATCAATCTTAGAAAACACTTTGGCACTGGTCAACTGATCAAACAAATCTTCTATCTTAGGCAAGGGGTACTTGTTCTTGATGGTGACATCATTCAATTTCCGATATTCTGTACACAAACGGTTACCTCCATCCTTCTTGTCCACAAACAAGACAGGTGATCTCCAAGGTGCCGCACTTGGTTGAATCAATCCAATTTCCAGCATGGAATCCAGTTGCTTCTTCAGTTCTGCGAGCTCTGACGGGTTCATACTATATGGTCTCTGGGCTATGGGTCCGCCTGTGAATTAGTTCAATGATAAACTCGATATCCCGATCCGGGGCATACTGCAAAACATCCGGAAATACATCGGGTATTCATGACTATCCGGACTTGGTCAATGGTAGGTTGGGCTATACTCTTGTTGCATTTGAATTGGCGAGGTAAGGTTTTAGATATATGCTCGATCGATATTCCTTGCATCGGGTCATGGTTATGGCTTTCTTGGCACAGTCAATTAATCCTTTATGTTTGGACATCCAATCCATTCCTAGTACTACTTCCAAACCTTTAGTTCCAATTACTATCAGATTTGCATAAAAATCTATGCCATGGATTCGGATAGGGACGACTTTGCAAATTTGCCTAGCCTTGGTGGTTGATCCTGGAATTTGAACAATCATAACATGCTTCAGTTTGGTTGGTTGAATTTTACTAGTGCAGGCAAATTCTTCGGTGAAAAATGAGTGCGATGCACCAGAATCAAACAACACTCGTGCAAGTACTGAATTAACAGAAAACGTACCCAGCACGACGTCTGGCGCTTCTTGAGCTTCTTTAGCATGCATGAGAAAAAGACGGCCGTTGCGGTTGAGCGAATTCCCTGGGGCAAATCTTCTTCCTGGCTGAACACGATGTTGCTGCTGAGCTGGGACATTGGTATTGGGGCTGTAGCATTCTTCTTGTTGGGGCACTCGTTGGAATAGTGGCCTTTATTTCCATAGTCATAACAGGTCACTTGCGACTTGTCATTGGCTGCTAGAAGCACAGCATTGCTTCCAGTCCTCGGGGCAGTGTTGGTGTTGGCAGTAACATTGTTGTTGTTGAACTTGGGTGGGGCACGATTGAAATTGCTAGGGTTGCCGGGGTTGTTGTGATTTCCTCCGGGTCTAGGGTTTCCACGGTTGGGATAGGTCGGACGGTTCATCAGGGGTCTGTTGGTTCTTGGGGCAAATCCTGGAGATGGGTTAGGGCGATACTTTGGGGTCTGATGGGTTCCTGGCTGATGCATCATACGACGCTTGCGGTTCTCATTGGCTTGGTTGATCTTTCCTTCCATCTGGATAGCAGAGTCGACAAGGGCTTCAATATCCGCAAAGGGGATATTGACTAACACCGTCTGCATCTCATCGTGCAGACCATTCAGGAATCTTTCTTTCTTCTTGGCTCTAGTGTCTATTTCATCCGGGGCATACCTAGCTAATGACAAAAATTTGTCACGGTATTCCACTACAGCCATCCTTCCTTGCTTCAGCTCTCTGAACTCGTCTCTCATTCTCTTGATCAAACCCGGTCGCACATGGGTTCTGCTAAACTTGACCTTGAATTCCTCCCAGGTCATCATATGGCCTCCGGTCATTGCGCGAACACTGTTCCACCATGCTCTGGCATCTCCGGCTAGATAGTGGGTGGCGAATAGGACTTTCTCGTTGGCTTCCACTCCGGCTACTTCTAAGTTATTTTCCATGGTTTGCAGCCAATCATCGGCGTCTAGGGGCTCTTCGGACTTAGTGAAAACAGGTGGGTTGGTATTCTGGAAGTTCTTGAGCTTAGATCCGTGGTTATCCTGATTTCCGTGGCCTTAGTTGTTGTGGGCTAGCTGGGCTATCTGTTGAAGGGTGGCTAGGTTGGCTTGACGTTCCGCTCTTTCAGCTTCACGGTCAGAAGTCAACATTTGCAGTATCTGCAACATCGGGTCCGGGGTTGAACCACTTCCTCCACGTGGCATCTGAAGATTGGGATAGATCATGAGAAAAGAGGGAAATTTCTAAGGTTCAGGGTCTTTGAAAAGTTTTTAAAGTTTTGACTCAGATTTTCTAGCAACTTGCTTTTTCATTCATTCATTCATTCATTCATTCATTCATAGCACCTGATACAACACACACCACAACAAAGAAAAGCAGATGGTTTTAAGAACCATTCTGAGAACTACGATACAGTGGGACCGAATACTATTCACTATGCTAGTGCTCAAGTGATACTACTCCTAGGAATCTGTGGCTTCGTCATCTTCATCATCATCGATGAAGGCGAAATCGTCCTCATCGGTGAAGAAATCCATAGCCTGATCTTCCAGAAAATCATCATCATCGCTGAGATAGGAGTAGGGGTCTCCACGAAGATCCTCTCCGGCATTCTCCCTTTCCTCCAACTGCATGTACCTCTCGTGGATGGTCTCCTCCAGAGATGAGATGCGGTGGCGAAGACGGGCAATAATGCGCTCCTTCTTGTCGAGCTGACAGCGGCGGGACTTGCAATCCTTTGCTAGCAGGGCGATGGTTTGGACCTTCCTCTTGATGATGGCAGACTTGTGGTTGTAGTAGTCACGGCAGTTGTCCAACTCCTGCTGACGATCGTACATCATGAAGCTAAGGTGGTCCAATTGGGTCTTCATCTCGGAGTGGTATGGGGCTTCCAGTGGTTGTCCATTAGCATCACGCCTTGGGCAAAACTCAAAGCGAGTACCCTTGATCTGATTGATGCTCTGCCCACACAGACGAGAAAGAGCTTCCTGCATGGCTCTGGCAAGTCCATCGAGCCAGTTGTTTTCCCTCAAGGTAAACTGAATTCCTCCGCAGGGAGGTTCAATCTTTCCTGAGACTTGCAACAATTAGCCACCGCAGATCTTCTCCTCCTTGATCATTGAGCTGAGCTCAAGAACTCAAAAGTGACGCCCAAGTTCAAAGCTGGTCCAAATCCTCTCAAAGATCAGGTCTCCATTCCCCAGTTGGTAAAAATTGTTGTACTTCACGTCCATCTATAAGAATATAGGATGAGTAAGTTAGTAGAGTGATTAAGTGTGTCAAAATTTTATGTATTTTGCAAGAGCTTTTGGGGGAACATGAATTTTCATGAAAGAATAAAAGGGATAAGAATGAGAATAAGTTTTTGTAAAATATTTGTTTTCTTTGGTTTTGTAAAATAAGTTTTTGGTTTAAACGTCCAGTCTAACTAGGGTCTCCTATGGTCAGGATGGCTCTGATACCAACTTGTCAACACCCGGATTTTTAATCCCAGATGCCTGTTATGCCATACATCGCAATCCCAGGATTACCATTTTTGCGAGACATAACAGAATTGGATACCATAGTACATCATCCATTACAAACGATACATAAGTTCTTACACAAATAGGGATCTCATGATCCAGTTCTTAATACAACATCAAGCAGCGGAATACGTAATAATAACGGTAGCGTATGCGAAGCTCCATCTTCGGGGTCACAGGCAATGCTAACGATGGGAGATGATCCTAGTTGTCGTAATCTTCCTGGGGTCCATCCTCAAGGTACTCCTCTTCATAGTTTGGCCATGGGAATAGCCAGGGACAAAGCCATGAGTACTCTTTAAGTACTCGCAAACTAATACTAACAGGTAAAGGGGTTTTTGGATAATAGGACACTAGGCTCTAGGGTTGTTTTGCAAAAGCCAGATTTATCTCTACTAAGTTTAGAAGCAATGAATGCTCGTCACAATTTTATAACTCCTAAGTGGGAACTTGTATTTCATATCACAACTCTGTTGTGGTCAAGTCAAAGTTTCAAATCATTTCACAAGTCATTTTGAAAAGTCTGACGGGGGAACAGTATGGCCCTAATCGTCCATAATCATGACGCGGCTATTCAATAGTTTGACACTGCAGAGATTGTACACTTTCACCACAACATTCGATACATCCGTCAGGAACAAATCCTGAATTCACCATACTCAGTATGCGGATAATCAATCCTAACCTTTCGATTACATGCCCTAGTATAAGCACCTCTCCTGTGAGTTTGGCCTCCCAACCATGACCAACTGTCATCTTGGGTACTACACAGGTGGACAATCTTCACAAGGTAGCCTCAGCTCAGACCTTGGCCGTGAGGGAACTAATACTAAGGTATATAAGTTTCCAGTCAAGCCCTACCCAATCTTTGGGTATTGTGGTTGTACGATAAAATTGGAATGGTATCGCATCCAGACAACCATCGGTTTTATAAAGGGCTAAGGCTCATGCCTCATCGTTTTCATCACCAAAATCATCAGGTGTTTGGAAACACATGTCCAAAACATTTCAATAGAATTATCCATCATTCCAAGGTTTTCATAACCATTTTTCCACCAAGTATTCCCATCTAAAGTTGATCAAGTTTTATGCTTAGCACTAGCATCTACAGGTGGGGGTAAGCAATAATGAGGGGTGGTAAACTAGTGGGGTTCTAACTAAGTTCAATCTCATGCCTTAAGATGACATCAAGATTATCTAGCTTAGGCCAAATTTTATGCTCTTTATGCAACCTTCAAATATCTTTCTAGTATCTATAATTCACTTAAGTAAACTCTAAGTAATAGCTTTGATAAAGAAATAAAGTATAAAGCTTGTAAGTAAAAACTAGGATTGGTTTATCAAGTGGATATAATCACATATGCTTAAGGCATATAGTGGTCATGGTAACCAGTAGTGGTTTGTGGCATCAGTAGGGTATCTTGCAAGGGTTAGCTTGCACATTCACTAGTAGTATTAGGCTTGCCTTGTGCAGAGCAGTGGTTGAAGTTCTCCTCGGCTTCTTCTTCGTAGTATCCTCCTTCCTCCTCGTATCCTTGGTCGGTACTATCGTCTATGAATAAATACGAGGTACACAATCACCAAACAATACTTAACTACTTGCAATCATCACACACAAGGGTCCGATAGATGATCTAGCATCATCACTAACATTACGAGATTAAAGCTTGGTTTAATTCCTTTTATTTTTAGAAAAGTAATTTCTACTCATTGAAAAACTACTTAAGATTTAATATTCTCCAAACCAAACATGGGATCATGTTGACACATGTCATCACCACATATTTTAGTCCATGGGAATGTGATTTAAGGTGGTGTCACAATTTAATAAGGTTTTACCCTTTTATTTTAATTAAATAAAGTGACTAGAAATGCCTATGTAGCCTTCTTTTATTACTTGAACATTATTTCTGCAAGTAAACCTATATAATTTTATATATTCTGAAAGGTATGGTTAAATGTGATTTTTGAGAGTTGGAATCAACTCAAAAGCTATTATGGTTTAAATTTGAAAAATGTTAGAATGCAGAAAAGCTTCTTCCTTGTTATTTTTACCATGGGTGATCTATAGATCCAAATAACTTGAATCCAACGGGCATGGATTCAGCATTCTCAGACCTTTCTAACAAAATTGGTTTCATTCAATTTGGTGCACTAAATCGATCTGGGTTGATTTTTGAAGTTGGGTACAGAAGTGAGTTTGAAACAAAATGAAAAAGGTTTAATTCAAATAACTGGGCTGCGCGGGGAAAGTTAACGGGCCGGCCTGCTAAGCGCAGTGCTCCCGCGGGATGCTTAAGTGGGTGTCCCCACTCGTCAGTGAGACAGGGAGGGGCGAAGCGGTACGGGGCGATGTGGATCGTTCGATCTAGTTCTAATCCAACGGCTGAGCGTCATCGTCGATGTTGAGCAACGCCGGCGATAAAGAAACCTAGCGCGGACAGTGAGGGGTGCTGGGAGCTCACCGGGGTGCAGGCGAGGGTCAGCGAGGCGGGCGAACGACGAAGTCGATGACGGCGAACTCAGGGGTGGTCGCGGTAGCTCCTGGGGTGGACGAAATCGATGGCGCCCTTCTTCTCCAGAGGCGGCAGGCTCCGGTGAAATTCCGGCGAGGTGGTGCTCGCCTTTCTCTGGGAACGGCGTGGCACGATCAGTGAGGAGAGGGGAGTGAGATGGTGTGAAGAAATCGAGCGGGGGTGGCCTCTATTTATAGTCGAGCGAGGGGACCGACGGGGCGCACGGTGAGCTCGTCGGGGGCGATGTTACAGGCGGCTATTGGCATGGGAGAAGGTAGGGGCGGTGCGGTGTTCCCTGGTGATGCTCAACGACATGGTTTTGAGGCGTGGGGCGGTGCGGCTTGGTCTGGAACATGCGACGCTCTACGCGGCAGAGGCGGCGTCTTCGACGGCGAGCAGTGGTTGTGCGGCATGGGGCGGCGAACGAGGATGTCTGGTGGTCTCCTGGGTCGGTGGGGATTGTGTGTGCACGCGGTGAGGGCGGTGCGCGGTCTGTGGGCGCTGGTTGAGGGTGGCGCTCTGGCGCACGCTCGGCATGGTTGCTGGCGAGGTTGGCATGGTTCGTGCGTGTGATCCAGGGCTTGGAAACGCTCACGGCTGGGACAGTGAGTGGCGGTGGACGGTGGGCTGCCTCCCAGACATGCTGGCTAGGCTTGCTTTTCTTCCTAGCTTGCTGTCGACATGGGGGTGACATGGGTGTGCTCGGCTGTTCACCATTGATGACAATGGCAAGTTCACAATGGTGCTAGTGCTTGGTTTAGTTAGCTAGATGATCTACTGAGATGGTTGTGAGCCAAAGAGGGGACAAGTTAGGCTTCAATCACTGCTCACCATAGTGTTTAGATTTTGTATGATTTGTGTCTGCAACCTGTTTGATGAAATGGCCGCATGAAATCAAGTTTTGAATTTTGAAAAGATTTTTGGTGGGTTTTCTAGATTGGTGCTGGTGAGTCTACAGATGCTTGGGTTTTGAAAGTTGAGCTTGTTTGAGTGGTTTTTGAAAAAGTGGGATCTTCCCATATGATAAAGATTCAATTTTTAATTGTCATTTAAACTATGCATTTGAAAGTTTCTGGATGATCACAAAGTGGGCCTTGATACCTTGTTATGAGTACATTCAAGGGGTGCAAAGATCCAGAAAAGTTTCCATTAGGTTCTGAATGTTTGAGACAGCCAAAGTAGGCATGGGAGTTAAATTGGTCAAAATGACCATTTCTTTATTTTATTGGTTTTGATTTATTTGTCTTTAGGAAAAGTTTGGGAAATGTTTAGATGATGTTTATTTCACCTAAGAAACATTTTACAAGCAAGGAAACATACAAACAAGGTGGTTCAAAAGAATTTCAAATTAAATGCATACACATATGCATGCCTTCATAATTTTAATTAGAAAAGTTTTTGTTAACCCTAATTTTGATGATTAGAGTTTGATGATTTAAGTTTAATATTTTTGTTATGTTACGAGAACCCCAAGAGCAAGGTGTGAAGCAGCACAGCAGCAAGTTTTCCATCAGTAAGTAACCGAGGTTATCGAACTAGTAGGAGGAAGGAAACGTCACACAGGTGTTGCAAGCAACACGGAGAGTTGCACAACACAAACTCAAGACTTTGCCCCCAACGAATCAGTGAGGTTGTCAAGCTCACCGGTTTGCTGCAACAAAGGATTAAACGTATGGTGTGGAAGGTAATGGTGGTTTGCAGCAAGTAAACAAGTAGCAGTGGAAGATGTATGAATGATAAAGAATGGACTGGGGTCCATAAGTCACTAGAGGTGCTCTCCTTAGATAAACAACATGGCATGAAGGGTAAACAAATTACAGCAGGGCAATTGACAGGAACTGAGCAAGGCATAACAATGCAATTACTAGTCAGAAAGATCCTATGAGAAGTCCACCTTTAGGTTATCATTCAAACCCCCTCTAGTATTAAGTTGCCAGCAACAGACAACTGCTTTAAGAAAAGTGTGTAAGGTAAACAGTCCAAATGTTCCATGAACAAGAGACCGTTGTTTTCTCCCTAGTAGAAACAACACATCTACAACCGAAGAGATTATTGTCAATTCCCTTGGAAACTAGAGGCATGAACCCACTATCGAGCATAAATACCCCCTCTTGGAGTCACTAGCAACTACTCGGCCAAGATAGCTACCAACAACGGAGAGCATGCAAGATCACAAACAACACAGACATGGTAGAATCATAAAGACAAAACCATTAATCAAACCAACATAATTATCTCAATATCCATAGGATCCCCGCAAACACAACATGCATGATTACAAATAGATTAGATCTTGATCATGAACGGAGCTCACAAGATCTATACATGAAAGCACAAGGAGGAGATACAACCATCTAGCTACTACATGGACCCATAGTCCAAGGTGGAACTACTCACGCATCATACCGGATAGAAGGCCTCCGGGATGATATCCCCTCCGGCATGGTGCCGGGAAGAACTTCAGATCCCCCCGATCTAGGGATGATGGTGGCGGCGGCTACAGAAGGTTTCGTGGAGATTTGATCGGGTACTTAGGGTTTCTGCATCGGGGGCTTCTTATAGGCGAAGGGGGGTCGAGGCGGTGGCCAGGGGCCCACACCTTGCCTGGGCACGAGGCAGGGCACACCTGCGCCTAGGGGGGTGCGGGCACCCTGGCATGCCTCTCCGGCTCCCCTCTGGACTTCTTGTTCCCCACGGAAAGTTATTGACTTTGACGTTTGTCCCATCCAATTCCGAGAATATTTCTTTACTAACTTTTATGGAACCAAAAACAGCAGAAAACAGGCAACTGGCACTGTGGCAACTTGTTAATAGGTTAGTACCAGAAAACATGTAAAAACCACCTCAAAGTGTAGACAAAGCAAAGCAAAGTAGATACTAAACAAGCATGGAGCATCAAACATTATAGATACATTTTCGACGTATCAAGCATCACCAAGCTTAACTCCTGCTCGTCCTCAAGTAGGTAAGTGATAAAAAGAATAATTTTTGAGGTGAGATGCACCTTCACTATGAAGAGCTAACCATTTGCAAGCATTGAAAGCTGGGATCAAAGAACTCTAAACATGATCATAAAAAATGGAGTTCTAACAATAGAACATAGTCACTATACATGCAACATGAAAGGCTACAAACAAAGATCATGAATAACATGCATTGAAAAACGTTTGTTTGTTTCACATACAGAAAACATAGCATAGTGGCAATCAGCTTGTCCCTCAGAGTAGCAAATAGATGCATAGGATACCTTCAAAGTTTACAAGGGTGATTAGAAACAAATAGCACAAGAACAAGTAATATCACAATATGCATCAATCAATAAGCTTTGGAACACTGCACACAGAATGACAACCATGCTCTCTTAATGGTGCCTAAAGGTAGAAGGTGGAGACTCAATAGTGGTGGAAGAAAAACCTTTTATAAAGGAAGCAGGGATTTCAAGTTTCAAAAAGAGCTTCCAAAAATTATGGTACTTGTTAGCTTTCAGCCCTCATTGCCCCTATCATAAGCATCTTGAAGTGATTAAGGTTAAAGTGAACAAAGATGGAGTATATGCTTGACGAAGTATAAGGTGGCAATCTCAAGTCCCTTGAATACGAGGGCCACACCTCATGCTACTCAACTTTAGTCACCTGTAAGTTCTTGTCATTGTAAGTATTTGCATATCATTGAGAACCGCCAACGGGGTACCCCTTGCACATGGTACATGAGCTTTCCCATAACCAAAATGACAAGGCAAGCAGACAATGAGCATCTCAGCAATATTCTTATTTACCATGGGAATATGGTGCTTTTTTATCTCTTTCCTCTTTTTCTCAATGTGTCTCTTTTTTTTATAAGAAGAATGCTTCATAGATGTCACTATGGTGATGCTGCAAGTTTCCACCATGATGTAAGGTTCCCAACCTTTAATAAGGTAGAGATCCCTGTGTTTACAATGCTAGTCCCTGGATCAATAGCTAGCATCCACAGTTAAGATGTAATATCAAGAAACAAAGGTCATAATACAACTTTATAACCAGGAATAAAGTAATTTATTACATCTTACATAGCTCATTTGGCTATCTCATTACAATGCAGCAGAATATAACAATAGCATGGGGTCCTTCATCTTCAAGGTGCCACAGGCAGACATGTTGGTTGTAGACTTGTAATCCTAATCATATAAACTTCACTAACATCAAACAAACCTGCAACATAATAAGTTACAGCCACAAGGGTCAATACATTTCAATTGTATTGGCAAGTGATACTATGGTAGTATAGTGGAGTCTATCATCTATATGCATTTGGCTAAGTGGAGCTTAGGCTTGCTTTGCTCAAAATAGATTTTCCTTATCTTTTGAAAACACTAAGTTTTTGCTTGACAAAATCACCCAAGGCATCCCCCAATAGAAATTGGTGATCCTTCAACCCTTGTTCAACCACAAGTTTTTAACTTAGAAATTTGGATGAGGAGATTCTTGATAGCTTCCATGTCTTGATGCTCAAATTTTCCTTTACCAGGGACATGGCTAAGTACTTAGATTCTTCCATCTGCAGAGGTTGTGCACTTTCCCCACAAGACTTGGTTTCACCAAGACAAGATCTTTCAGAAGCCTTCCCTTAGACCATAATGGACGCGCTCCAACCTATCATTCCCCTACCACCAACTGTCCATTTGGCTAAGTTTTTGCAACCTATATGATCCAGGCAGAGCCCATAATGCCAAGTGGCTGCACTTGAAGCTTCTGAACATTTGACATCTCAAATCTCTTTGTTCCTGGGTGGCCATCCACAAGTGAGATACACAAGGTAAACCATAGAAATGGGCCTTGTGAACCACTCAACACAAACCATTCCTTCCATTCCACCCAGGTGATTCATTCACTTAGTTGTTTTATTAAACAAAACACAAGTCCTTGACTTGGAAATATTCCATAGTATGAATATATATTCCACCCTTGTTTTCTATTAGCTAAGCTAAGCATGATAGTAGTAGGAATCTTAACTTAGGAAATTTCTACTAAGGTTTCATCTACTAGGATTTCCCATGGCATAGTTTATACTTAGCAAAATTTCCATGCAAGTCCTACTTAGAAATATCACTAATGCATAGTGAAAATAATGGGACAAAAGTATGAAGCATCACTTGCCTTTTTGGTAGAGAATATAAGTTCACTCCTTGATCTTTGCAATATTCACACTCTTCAAATCACTACAATTCAATCAAGCAAGCAATATTTCAATCTACCATTCAAGCAACATCACATAAAATAATAGTATCAAAACAATGCATGCAAGCATGCCAAACTTTGTTTATTTACAAAAAGTGGTTTATAATAGGTTATAAACATTCTAAAACACTTATTGGTCATTTTATAAAGTGGCAAAACTAATTGCAAAAGATTTTACTTATAAATCATTTTTAAACCAAATCATTATTTTATGTGGTTGAAAATGCCTTTATCAAAGTAACAATCTTTATAGGGTTCACCAAATACACTTTTAAATCATAAAACTTGGTGCTTGGGGTCAGAGAGTTTAAATCAAAACATTTCCAAAATATTTTCCTCCAAAAAGTATTTTTTTAACATATAACAACATTTTTATTTGACTACAAATGGTTTAAATCAAAGATTTATTCCTTTGCTTCACCATATATATTTTTTCAAATCCATGAGTTGGTTTCTAAGGTTAGTAGGTTCAAAACAAACCATTTGCCAAAGGTTTTAACTCAAAAATCATTTTAGAACAAATTTTATATTCTAAATATGCCTACATAAGTTTCTGCAAAAACAATCAATTTAACAGAAACATTTTACCAAACAAAGTGCATGGTCAGAAAGTACTTGTTTTGCTAAATCCATTGATATAAAATTTGCAAAATTTGGACGTTTGGTTTGAAAGTTATGAATTTTGCAAGTTTACTAATACAATAGATCAAATTCTGTTTTTAAATAAACACACTGGCCACGCGTCGAGTTGCTATTGGTCGGTACCGCTTCGTGCGGATCGACAGATGCGAGCCGTTGGATTTAAAGCAGATCGTGTGGCTCAGAAGCAAGCGTACCCCTTTGCTTAATCAATCTATCGTGGCCACGCGATCCAGATCGGACGGTGCACAACGTGCTTGCCATCGAGTGGCGGCGCTGGCGGCAGCGACTGGCGGCGGAGCGGCCTGGCGGTGGCGTTGCTGGGGATGCAGGAAGCGAGAGAGGGTGGGGAGAAGCTCACCAGGTTCGCAGTGTCGTGGGGATGCTCAAGGTGGTCCTTTCTGGCGGAGGGGCACTTGGGGTCGATGGGAATCGCTCGCCGGAGTTGCTCCTGGCGACGGGTTCGCTCGGCCGTTGTCAAAGACGTCGCTACAGGGCACGGGAGAGGGAACAGATGGTGTTGTTAGACGCGTAGGAGAGTAGGGAGTACGGGAGCATCAAAAAGAGGGGGCGGCGCGGTCGGAATTTACCTCGAATGCTTGTCGGAGAAATGGCAAACCACGGCGGCGCTCAGACGTGGATGAAGTCGATACTGGGAGATGTAGTGAACAATGGGGAGCACGCTCGTTTGCTGTAGCGAGCAAGAGGTGGCGTAGACTAGCCGGAATCGTTGCTGAAAGGTTGTCGGAGACAGTGGCTTGCCGCAAGGAATTGGCGCAGCCTGGGGGCAGAGAGGGGGAGGCGAGTGAGGGGAAATGGGGAGGAGAGGCAGGCATTTAATCGTGCATGGTCGCGGCGAGGTTTAAGCGGGGCATTGACGCGTATTGATGCGAGTTAAAAACCAGCAGAAACGGCCGGCGAGGTTGGCGTGGGTGGGAACGACGATGAGGTGGCGGTGGGGTCGTTTCGTTAGCGAAGGAGAGACAGGGATGTGGGGTCCGAACGTCAGTGACTGCGCGGGTCTGTCTGCGTGTGAAGAAAAACGTTTCGGGGGAGAGGGAGAGGTGGGCTGCTGGGCCTTAGTGGGCTAGCTGGGCTGGGCTTGTTCCTTTTCATTTTTTTATACAGAATCTTTTTCCTTTTTCTTTTTCTATTTATCTGTTTTGATTTTGTTTAAACATTTCAAACATCAATTTGATTTCAAACCTCAACCAAAATTTGTGTAGGTTCATATACTGATTAATAGCACGTTCCAAAGTCAAATTTAGAATAATATATTTATTCTTTTTAGGGTCTTTTAATTATTTAAAATAGGCTCTAGTATTAATTAAATAAGATTTAATAATATTTTTCCATCTCCATTTGAATTCAAATCATCACAAAACTTTGGGTGAAGTTTAATTCTGTTTATCAACATATTTCAAAGTCCAAAATAAAATAATTCTTTTATTCTTTTAGGATCTATTAATAATTAAATAAATAGTCCATAGTCTTTTAATTCAAATAGGTTTTAATTTATTTTAAAACTCTTTTTAAAATATAAATAATATCAAAATCTTTTCAATAGGTTTCATTTGAAAACTAAAACACTTGGAAATCTTATTTAAAATAAATTAACAAGTTTTAGTGTTTATTTAAAATGGAAAAACCTTTACTCTTTTTATCAAATAGAAATATTTTATTTCAAAAGCTCGGCCAAGATTTAATTTGGCTCAATAAAATAATCCTTATTTATATTTCTACCTTTGCTTTTTAAAACCATATCTTTTATTAAAAGATCCAAAAAAAGTGATTCCAACTATTATAACTTTATTTATTATTTGTTTATCTTTTTAAATTCCTTTAAGATTATTTGCTCACCAATTGGTATGGATTTCTAGATGGTTGCTTTATTAGCTTTGGGAAATCAATTTCCTTATCTTATTAAATTCATAAGATTTTTATCTAGGGCTCCAAATTAAGTGAAACCATTTATATGGTCTTATAATATTTCTATTTGGATCAAATCCATAGGCTTAGAGATAACTTGAAAATGATTTTCTTCCATTAGGGTTTTAGGGTTTTGGTTTATTTCTCAAGTGTTTAAATTTCCAGATGCATTTAAAGAGAAATGCATTCCACTTGATTTGAATTTAGTTGGATTCAAACATTAACCAAAGTTTGTTCAAGATGGGATTTTTAAGTTTCTATTCAGAAACAAAAGTTTCTTTTCACTCTAATTTTCAACAATTATTTATTTTGTTTATTTATTTTTCACATTACAAGATTTGGAAAATCTTGGGATGTGACACATGATTAGGCATGTCTTAGGCTAGCGTCCTAGGCATTTCTCTAACACGGGATACAAACTCCATGGACTTAGAAGTTCCCTCTTTATTTCACACCGGTGACATCCATAGACAAAAGAGCCTGATATCAACTAGGTACAAAGTACAAGTTCAATGTTGAAAACGTTCCCCGTGACAACACGGTTCCGCTAATTCCAACGTATAAGTGCAAGCATATACAACATAGAAGACACAATGGTTCAAGTTTATTAGGGGCAAAGAATATAAAGTGTGTCATCAAGTTTGTGAGGGCTTTAATCACTAAGTTTTCACATAACAAAATAGTTTTTAATTGGAAGATAGTTGAAAACAAGAATATACTTGGAATGGTGTAACACACCATGCATAGGAGTTTATAGTTGACACTTTCTAATAACTTGGTTTCTTGGGAGTTGGAAGCATGAGTAGAGCTTACTCTCACAAGTGGAGGCTAGCAAAGGACTGGGAGCAACCAAATAAGAGAGCAATAATGGCCATAATCATGCAGTGCAACAAAGCATTACTAATGAAAGCAAAGAGTGGTACTACAAGTCAAGGACTAAATGATCATATAAGCTATGGTGACTTGTCATAGTCATAACATGGTGTGAGCATGTGCCAAGTCAACCCAAGCAAAGCATCAAAGGAGAATACCACAATACTATGCTTTTGCATGCTAAAACAACGCATAATTTCTTAAAGACACACTAAGCAATCCCAATTGTTTGGAACAAGACATTCTATAGCAATAATCACTAAGCATAAGGTCAAAACAACACCTAGAATGTCATGCTGAAGTCTAAGTCACAGTCAATGCAAGCTCCTCTTGCACTTACAAGCAAGAACTTACTACTCCTTTCCAACACCAAGCAACTTATTTGCAAAATAACACAGCGAGAACGGGGGTCCAACCTACTTTATTCAAGCAAACTAAACAACCCAAGCAAAGAAAACGAAAACTAAGATGCTCCAAGAACAACACAACTGTGCATGAAATAATAAAAAACGAAGTGTCTAAACAGACCTGAGCTTTTTATTGATGAAGAAGAGAATGCCTTGGGCATCCCCAAGCTTTGACGCTTGTACCTCTTGGATATTTCTTGGGGTGACACCATGGTGGAATCCCCAAGCTTGAGATTTTATCCATTCTTCATCTCATTGCATCATTCTCTCTTCACACCTGAAATTTTTCCTTCATACAAAACTTCACACAATCTTCATTAGCAACATTAGCATATTCAAAAGATATTAGACCTCTGGCAAAGCTTTGGAATAGCAAGGATTTTCACTAAAAACGCAAGCTACTGTAGTAAATCCTTCAAAAAGCTCAATTCACCTAAAGAGAACTCAAAAAGGAATCAATAAGAAGCAAATGCAAATAATGGCAGAAATCTGTCAAAACAGACCAGCAGGTAGAAACCGATTTTTTCGAACATCTTCTGTTGCTCAAATCAAAAAGTATTGAACTAACGAAAGTTATATAACATACTGGGATATTTATTAGTAAATTTTCAGCTCAATCCGAGTTACAGAGACTCCTCACGAATTTTTTTGGTGGAGGACAGAAATCTGTTTCGGGACAGCAACTCCCCAAATCTTACTTCCCTCTTATTAGAGGTCATTCTTGCCACAAAAAGCAAACAAAAAGGATAAGGAGATGTCATTACTGAACTAATAACTTCCAAGACTCAAGGAAACTCTTGGGTTATCTCCCAACAAGTACTTTTCTTTAACGCCTTTAAGTTAGGCACAAAAATCAAGAAGAATCAAGTGTTTTCAAATGAAGAAGCATTAACATCAAACCTTTCTTACAAAGGAAGAGCAAAAAGCAACTTCTCTCTCCTCATAGGGAAGTGTTCAATACCTTTCTTGAATGGAAAATGATATTTAATGGTGCCTTCTTTCATATCAATGATGGCACCAACTGTTCTAAGAAAAGGTCTTCCCAAAGTAATAGGACAAGGAGCACTGTATTCAACATCTAAAACATAGAAGTCGACAAGGACATAAGCATTGTTAACCATAATGAGAACATCATTAATACTCCCCATGAGTTTCTTTTTAGCATTGTCATTGAGTGGGACATCCAAATAACAATCTTCTAATGGTGGAAAATCAAGCATTTCATAAATCTTCCTAGGCATAATAGAGACACTAGAACCTAAATCACATGAAGCTTTGAGATTAAAGTCATTCACTTGCATATTAATAATGGGTTCCCAACTAGCTTCTACCTTCCTAGGAATAGAAGCTTTGTGTTTTAGCTTCTCTTCCTTAATCTTAACAAGAGCATCTATAATGTGTTTAGTGAAAGCAACATGCATATCACTAGCATCGGGACTTCTAGCAAGCCTTTGTAGGAACATAATTACTTCAGAAATATTGCAACCATCAATATAAAAATCAAACTTAGCATCACTAGTAGTAGGCATAGTAGGAATAGGAATAAGGACTACTTGTGGTTCAGTGGTGATGGTGCACACACTATTGTTTCTATCAATTTCAGCTTCCCTTTCCCACTTAGCATGAAGTTGAGCTAAAAGTCTAACATTTTCATCAATAGTAACTTGTATGGCATGAGCAGTAGCAAAGGTATTTTCCATAGTTTCAGGTTTAGCAGCCATTTTATTAATCAAGGAGGACTGTGCTTCAGACAAAGAGGATATATTTTTCTCAACATTTAATTTTTTTCCTCTATAGCCTTATTGAAAGTGGTTTGTTTACTAATAAAGTCTTTGAGCATGACTTCAAGTTCAGAGGGGGCAGTTCTAGCATTGTTGCATGAGTTTCCATAATAATTGCCATTATTAGGAGGATAAGGTCTATAATTGTTACCACCAAAATTACTTATAAGCATTGTTTTTGAAATTGTTGTTTCTAATGAAGTTCACATCAACTTGCTCTTCTTGAGCAACCAAAGAGGCTAAGGGAACACTATTAGGATCTAGAGGAGCTGTCTCATTAACAAGCATAGCCATAATAACATCAATCTTTTCACTCAAAGAGGAAGTTTCCTCAACAAAATTTACCTTCTTACTATGTGGAGATCTCTCAACATGCCATTCAGAGTAGTTAACCATCATATTATCAAGGAGCCTTGTTGCAGCACCCAAAGTGAGGCCCATGAAGGTACCTCCAGCAGCGGAATTCAACAGATTTCTTGAGGAGAAGTTCAAACCTACATAAAAAGTCTGGATAATCATCCAAGCGATGAGTCCATGAGTAGGGCAATTCTTAATCAAAGATTTCATTCTTTCTCAAGTTGGGGCAACATGTTCACTATCAAGTTGTTTAAATTTCATAATGTCACTTCTCATAGATATAATCTTAGCAGGAGGATAGTACTTTCCAATAAAAGCATCTTTACACTTAGTCCAAGAATCAATGCTATTTTTGGGCAAGGATAGCAACCATTCTTTAGCTTTTACTCTCAAGGAGAAATGAAAAAGCTTGAGCTTAATAATATATCCATCTACATCCTTATACTTTTGCATCTCACAAAGTTCAACAAAGCTATTGAGATGGGCAGCAGGATCATCAGAACTAGTACCATGTAACATCCCTAAAATCATATTTCAAACTCATGCATATCATCCATGCATCCATGATCATATAGAGTTCATTTCAAACAAAACAATTCAAAAACAGGAGCATATGAGCTCATTATTTTATGTGATAAGCATTTGAAACAAATGCTACTCTCTATTGAGAGATTGTTGTTCATGAAACCAAACTTTGTTGTCTTATTGCTCTCAGGTTGTTTTGCTAGATTGCCAAGGTTTAAAACCAAAATTTCAAAGCAAATACAATTTCAAAACCAATTTTAAACAAGTGCTATGACACTGTTTATTTTATTTTATTCCAAATGACCAAGCCAATTCAAAGTGAACACTTGGTTTTATGCCCAGATTTGTGACTATTGCACACTACAAAAATCCTGAAAAGATTTGAATTCAAATAGAGTTTGAAATCATTTGAAAATCATTCCAGAAAATCAAATCAGAAATAGAAAAGGAATAGAGAAAAGGAAAAAGGCCAGCGCCAGGGTTTGAGCCCATCAACAGATCCAGCCTAGCTAGCCCACCCGGGTTCCCTCTCTCTCTCTTTCACTCGCAGACGCACACACAGAGTCACTGACGCCAGGACCCCACCTCCCCTCTGTTTATTTCACTGACAAGTGGACCCATCCACGTCGACTCCTTCTTCCCCAAATCTCGCGCGTCTGCGACGCTCACGCCGCCGTTACTCGCCGCAGTCACTGCCGCGTTGATTCCCGTTGATTCCGCGAGTAACTCCACGCCCAGCTCCGGCTATATAAACCTCTCCCCCTCGCGACCATTTCCCCTCACTCAATTTTCTCTCCACGCCACCAGGCTGCTCGCAACTTGCCAAACACCGCCGCAGCTCCGACGACCTCCGGCGTACGATTCCGGTAAGACCCCATCGACCCTTGTTGTCTAAGTTGTCCAGAATGATCACAACATCCATGCGCATCTTCTCAACCTATTGGTGCATGCTAGGACCATCTGGAGACTCGCGTCGATTGCGGTAACGGCGGCGTGCCCCCTGACTCTCTGCATCGACCGATTGCGCCTTGTCCTTGCGAAAGCTCTTGACCTCTGGTTGGTTGATGCTAGGAAGGCCTGGGCCGGGCGGTAATAACTCCAAACTGAAACCACCGACGCCGCACACAACAACGGACCGAGCCCTCAACACACCACGGTAGCCCTTGACCAGCCATCACCACCTTGAGCATCAGCATCGCACGACGATCTCGGTAAGCCCCTTCCCCCTCTCCCGCGCAACCTAGAACGCCAGCTCGCCCATCAGCAGGCGCCGCTGCCGCTAGCGCCGCCACTAGATGGTCAGTCGCCAGAACGTTGGATCCAGATCGTGCGGATAGGATAGAACGCGAGCGAAGCGGTAAGATTAGATCTGAGCCACGCGATTAAGTTAGATCTAGCGGCTCAGAAGCGTGATCCGACATGAAACGGTACGCGCCAATCAAAGCGTGACGCGTGGCTAGGGTTAGATTCAAAACTGGATTTTGAATCTGATTTATGTTCAAATTTGATTTGGCTATAACTTTTGATTCCCACGTTAGATTTTGGTAAATTTTATACCGTTGGAATCAGGAGAGCAAGCTCTATCAGATTATTCAATGTGTTTAATGTTTAGTTTCTGTTAAAAAGGTTTTATTTGCAGAAACATGTGTAGGGCTTATTTTGAGTTTATGAAATGATTAGGAATTGTTTTAAGGGTTAAATAATTATTGTTTGGCAAGTTTTGACTTGTTTAGGACTCAGTACTATGCACTTGCTTGGTTGAGTTTTGAAAATCATCACTTAGCATTTTGCATGCATGCATATATTTTTGATTGAATATGTTTTGTATGTGATTGTGGCTATAATTATTTGTGTAGATTTTGGTGCTAGTGATTGTGATTGTGAGGAGTGCTACTCTCCCAACTACCAAGGCAAGTGGTACTTCATGAATATTATCATTCCTATGTTTTCTACTAAGCATTAGAAATATTTTGTTAGTCTTGCATGCTATATTTTGCTTATATGCCATGTTGGGAAATCCTAGTAGTTGTAGAAATGTTAGGGAATTTCTAAGTTAAGTTACTATCTATGCCATGCTTAGCCTAGCTAGTAGTAACCAAGGGTTGGTGAATTATATACATGCTATGATGAAAATATTTCTAAGTCCTTTGGACTTGTGTTTTGCCTAATAAAACAACTAAGTTAATGAAACACCTGGGTGGAATGGAAGGAAAGGTTTATGTTGAGTGGTTACACAAGGCCCATTTCTATGGTTTACCTTGTGTATCTCACTTGTGGTAAGCCACCCAGGAACAAAGAGATTTTAGAGGCCAAGTGTTAAGAAGCCTCTAGTGCAGCCACTTGGCAATATGGGCTCTGCCTGGACCATATAGGTTGCTAGAACTTAGCCATTTGGACAGTTGGTGGTAGTGGGAATGATAGGTTGGAACGCGTCCATTTGGTCTAAGGGAAGGCTTCTGAAAGGTCCTGTCTTGGTGAAACCAAGTCTGGTGGGGAAAGTGCACAACCTCTGCAGATGGAAAAATCTAAGTACTTAGCCAAGTCCATGGCAATGGACAACTTGAGCATCAAGGCATGGAAGCTATCAAGAATCTCCTCATCCCAAATTTCTAAGTAAAAACTTGTGGGTGAACAAGGGTGAAGGACCTCAATGTCTATTGGTGGTTCCTTGGGAAAAGTTTTGACAAAGAAAAACTTAGTGATTTCAACTAATAGGCAAAATCTATTTTGTGCAAAGCAAGCCAAGCTACACTTAGCCAAATTGCATATAGTATCTAGTCCACTTAAAATTTACTAAGGTATCACTTGCCAATACTATTCCAAAGTATTGACCCACCGTGGCTATAAATTGTGATGTTGCAGGTTACTCTGATGAGGATTAGGTGTCATGAGTCTACACTCAACATGTTTGCCTGTGGCACATGAAGATGAAGACTTTTATTTATTTACTTATTCAAACTCTTGTATTAGGCCTGTGCCCTTGGAGTTGTAAAGACTATGTTTATCTCTGGAATGGCTGTAATAAATGACCTTTGTATCTGTGTACTTCATCTTAAACTGTGGATGCTAGCATTGATCCAGGGACTAGCATTGCAATCACAGGGATCCTTTTCCTTTATAAAGGAGGGATCTTACATACCTGAAAATTGCTCTCTCATCACAAGATTCAACAAAGCAGCTTAATTTCATAAAAGGTAGCATCAAGAGTAGGTGGAGCAATAGGAGTGCTTAGGAAATCATTGCTGTTGGTGCTAGTGAAGTCACACAACTTGGTGTTCTCAGCAGAGTTCATTTTGGCAAAGGTGGGCAAGCCAAAAACAGCAGCAGCAGCTAGAGCGAGAACTAATTTTTTTGTGTTTCTGAATAAAGCAAGCAAACCAAACTAGACTAATTTTTGGGGGGTTTTTGGAAAGAGGCAAACAAAACCAAGCAAAAGAAACAAAGCAAACTAAAAACAAATTAAAAAGAAAGGAAGTGAAGGACTCCCCTTGTGAAGACGTCCTTAGCCTCCCCGACAACGGCGCCAAAAAATCTTGATGCAGTGCTGAGTTGATGTAGGAGCGCTTCGTTGGGAACCCCAAGAGCAAGATGTGAAGCAGCATAGCAGCAAGTTTTCCCTCAGTAATAAATCGAGGTTATCGAACCAGTAGGAGGAAGGAAACGTCACATAGGTGTTGCAAGCAACACGGAGACCTGCACAACACAAACTCAAGACTTTGCCCCAACGAATCAGTGAGGTTGTCAAGCTCACCGGTTTGCTGTAACAAAGTATTAAACGTATGGTGTGGAAGGTAATGGTGGTTTGCAGCAAGTAAGCAAGTAACAGTGGAAGATGTATCAATGATAAATAATGGACCGGGGTCCATAGTTCACTAGATGTGCTCTCCTTAGATAAACAACATGGCATGAAGGGTAAACAAATTACAGCAGGCCAATTGACAGGAACTGAGCAAGGCATAACAATGCAATTACTAGTCAGAAAGATCCTATGAGATTCGATTGGGCAATACAACAAGATACATAGACTGCCATCCAACTGCATCTATGACTAGAAGTCCAGCTTCAGGTTATCATCCGAACCCCCTCTAGTATTAAGTTGCAAGCAACAGACAACTGCTTTAAGCAAAGTGTGTAAGGTAAACAGTCCACATGTTCCATGAACAATAGACCATTGTTTTCTCCCTAGTAGCAACAGCACATCTACAACCGAAGAGATTATTGTCACTTCCCTTGGAAACTAGAGGCATGAACCCACTATCGAGCATAAATACCCCCTCTTGGAGTCACTAGAAACTACTCGGCCAAGATATCTACTAACAACGGAGAGCATGCAAGATCACAAACAACACAGACATGATAGAATCATAAAGACAAAACCATTAATCAAACCAACATAATAATCTCAATATCCATCAGATCCCTGCAAACACAACATGCATGATTACAAATAGATTAGATCTTGATCATGAACAGAGCTCACAAGATCTATACATGAAAGCACAAGGAGGAGATACAACCATATAGCTACTACATGGATTCATAGTCCAAGGTGGAACTACTCACGCATCATACCGGAGAGAAGGCCTCCGGGATGATCTCCCCTCCGGCAGGGTGCCGAGAAGAACTTCAGATCCCCCCTCGATCTAGGGACGATGGTGGCGGCTATAAAAGGTTTCGGTGGATATTTGATCAGGTACTTAGGGTTTCTGTATCGGGGTCTTCTTTGTGGTGACCCATCATACCACTGCATGTGTAGTACACTATAGTCGTTGACATGACATCCATAGAACATCGTTCTGTAAATATCACATCCCTCAGAGTGGTACAACAGAAACATTGCGGGTCCATATTATAAACATTCACACATTATTATTATTACAATACCAGAAGTTCGATACTTCAAAAGGATTCAACTTACAAACCAAAATATAAAGTGCTTCAGCGGAATTTAAAAGTAGCAACTCCAACTAGGAGTTGAGCTCAGCAGCTTATTCTATAGAGTTCATGCTGCTCGGCCCCGTCGGTTACTACTAACTAGGATACTTAGTTGGACTCGTTATCATCGAAACCATAGCGGATTTCGTAATACACTCCTTCAACACCTCCTGACAGGTCAGGCTCCTCGTAGAACACATCTTTTTGGCATTCGGCTGCATACATTGGCACGTCTTCGGGATCCTCAGAGTCTAAGCCAGGGATCAAAGGAAAGAATGAGTAACAGCGTTACCCAACAAGTTCATTATATGCAAGGTGGGAAGTTTGATGCTCTAACTACCACCTTGGATTATAAATCCTTGGCACTATGCAGTTTTTGTAAATCTTCCTTCAAAGATTGATTTTACTATAAAAATCTATGACCATCAGCCTTCACAGGTTGACCAGAACTTTCATGGAGTTCCTTTCCTGCCGCATTCGCAGCTCCTTCCCGGAACAGGGAGTAACAAGTTACAATTCTTACACTCTGGAGAGGTGCGTTACTTTACCCATGAGAGATCAACTCCTTGTTGCACAACCGGGCGTACTTTCCCGTCCACAATTCCATGATGTGGGGCCCAGTAGTTGGTCTAAGCCAATCACTGCCCCTTCGCGACCTCGCATGCCTCCTTGGTGTACACCATGCCCACATATTGAATTACGGCAATGGTTTGTACATACTGTTAGATGCCAGAACTATCGTGGGACGTTGAGGGTTCCCACCCATATGATGCATATCCTCTACGAATTACCAATTATATGCACGCTACGAGGATAACAGCCACGACCTGCACGTCCGGCTTCATGCGAGAGGAAGAAGATACAGCTGACTTCTCTGTCCCATTCCGAATCTAATGGCTAACGCGTAATATACGGCACTGGAATCACTGATGTAATGGGTTATTAAGTCCCTGATTGATCATCATTGTTCCAAATAGAACCCTAAGTTCTATTGCTCCATTATATCATCACTTCGGATGATATCTAATATTTCTTTATTTGTGAAAATAATATTTTCTTTCTTTGGAGTATATATGAAAACACACAATTTGAAAATACTTTGATAAAGACTCTTCAAAGGATATGAGCAAGTGATGAACTTGCCTTGTGATGGCAAGGTAGTGAAGTCTGATACTTGCACTGGACCTTGAGCTTCTATGTCTACAAAAACATCATTATTGCCCGGTAAGGACAATATTTAAAGAAGCAAAATGTTTATGCAAAGTAATGTAATGCATCGTTTAGCTTTATGTGTATTTTACCCCATTATTATAAATATTCCTTTTAATAATAAAGGATTTTAAAATATTAATTTTTAATATTTATTGAATATTGCATTCTTTTATTTTATTTTATTTGAATTTTATTTATTTAATAATTATTTTAAGAATTACATACCAAGAATTGATATCAAATATTTGTTTAGTATTTTTCTAATATACTGCAATATTAATATATAATGAAAGTGATTTTTATTTATTTTTATTATCTTTCAATAATTTTGTAAAATTCCAAAAGGAATAAATATAGTACAAAATTCTTAATAAAATTTATATGTCTAAAATTTATTTGGATTTTTATTTTATTCTCTAGAATTTATTTAAATTCAGGGGCATTTTGTTCTTTTCCTATTTATTAAAAATGGCCTTTAGATAAATGGGCTGCCTGTGTTGGTTTATTGGGCCCTTGTGGCCCAATAGGACAGAACCAAAACCACACCCCGAAGGGGTTTTGGCCCAGTCCAGCCCACACCCTCTATCACTCACTCGACCTCATCTCTCTCTTCTTCTCCTCGACCCCGTGGTCGATGGCACCGCCACCATGCTCTGCTCGCTACCGTGGTCCTTCCTGGCCGTTGCCGTGATGCAGGGCGAGGTTGTCGACCACGCGCTACCCTTCTGTCCAATTCGATTTGGTTCTGGAGCTTTCCCGTGGCCAAACTAGTATCATCCCGGACCCTAGGGTTTGGGGTGATATGGTTGCTGTCGCCGCCGTTGCCATGGTGGTGCCCTCGCCTCCAGGCGTGGCTATGGCGCCATCGTGGCATGGTGTGGGTCGCAGTGCCCCCCTTGGGGGTGCTCCCCATGTCGCCATGTTCGTCGGCCTCCTCTGCTTCCTCTTCTATTCTTCAGCGAGGACCATAGGTGAGTTGGTCCTTGGGTTGTCACTCGTGCCTCTACCTCCTCTGAGTTCATATGTGTGTAACTAGTGGCCATCCCTCATTAGGGTTCATATGTGTTCTAGGGTTCTTCCTTGGTTCTAGGATTCATATCTCTTTGTGCTTGTAAGATGATGGTTTGATTTGGTAGTGATGCCTAGTGAAGATGGTGTTCACCGCACTTCAGTGCTTTCTGTCATGATTTGGTAACCTGATGATATTCTTGATCTGATGCTTGTGGTTCAGTAGTGTTGCCTTTAACTGGTGATAAAGCTTGGTTAAGCTGATGATTGAACTGTGAAACTTGGTTAGTTAAGTTGATGCTTAGTGAGTTTCTCTATTGTTAGTATTCCAGTACTGGTAGTAGCACTGTCAGTGGAGATGTGCAGATTGAAGTTACTTAGTTTCTTTATAGTAACACTTTGCACATATAAACCTGATCTTGATTCCTGGTTGTTCTTTCCAGGAAAATGATAGTGGTTATTTTATTGGTTTATTTATGAAAGCTTAATGATTGTTGGCTTGTTTTAGAATTGGTTCTTGTGACACCATCTTAGGATGGCACACAAGTAGTGATTCTACTGCTGGGCTTTTATTATAGCAGTGCTTAAGATTGGATGTCTGTTAAAGATAAATTGTAAGCCCTTTTCTTTAAAATATCAATGCCTATGATGCTGGTCTGAGGCTTAGGAATTAAATTCCTATCCTACTGTCCCTCATAGATATGCTTAAGTATCAAGGTTGTTTACTGAACCTTGGATCCTAGTGGGATAAAATGATTGGTTTGCTTATAGCTTAATGTTGGTGCATATAGTTTTATAAAATCTGAGGTTCTACTCCATTAGGAGATGTGCCTAAATTTTATAAGCTATTTGAGAATATTTTGGGATATATATGAGTTGTTGATGATCACCAGGACCTATGATGCTGGTTTGAGGTCCTGGTGGATTTGGTAGAGTTTACTATTGGCCTTTATATTTCAAATTTCCTATATGATAGGTTCACCCCACTTGGGTGATCACTGAGAGGTTTGATTTGTAAAATATCACATGCTTTTCTGTTTAACTTAAGAAGAACAGAATATATGGGTGTTTTATGATACTCACCACACTTGGGTGTTGTTGGGGTTGCAAGTTGTGGATCTTGTGGTGGTGTGCCTAGCTTGATCTGGTGCTCCTCCTGATACTTCCATCTCCTAGGCTTTTCTTTGATCTAGCTCTTCACCTCCTGGTCCTGATGGCTTGATCTTGATCTTACTATCCACCTAACCTACCCCCTCCTTATGTCACCATTTTGGTGATGTGATCCAGGGTTTGATTGGTGTGATCTTGCTTGGCTTTGATCTGGTTTAGCTGGACTGTTGTTCTTGGTGTGTATGAAAAAGGAAATGGTGTGGGGTTGGCTTGCCCAAGGCTGGGCTGTGTAGTTTTGTGTGTTGGAGTTGTTGCTGTTGTGCTGACAGTACACACCATGCAGTTTGGTGTGTGTGTTGCCTGTGTGCCTGCTGCACACCCTGTGGATATGATCTGGTCATGAGGTTACTTTTATCTGGTTACATTTTTACTTGGCTGGTGAAACTTGCCCCTCCTAGCTGTTTATTTGTCTTATGACTTTAAAAATTATGAAAGATATAATTATTTCATATTGGTAAAACTTGCCCCTTAAAAGATTACTCAATGATGAACCTTGAACAGTGCACTTAACTATCAAGTCCGAGAGTAAAACCTTTTTAACCTTAACTTTCTTTCTATTTGTTTGTGTTTGTTTTGCAGGTACCAGACTTGGAAATTCAAGACTTAGATTAGATTTTCCTTTTCTTTATCGATAGTTACTTGTAATATTTCTTTTATTCTTTTGTAATTTTTATTTTCTTCTGTTGTAATAAAGATTATACAATTTACTCAATATATAAAGATTATTCTTTTATTTAATTACTATTGTAAAGATTGTTCCTTATTTTCATAAGTTACATTTTGTAACTTCTTTCTTAAATATAATTATGGAATAAATATTCATTTTATTGATTGTGTCCTTGATTTAAAGTTTGAATAACTAATTGTTAACTCTTGACTAAATCATAATACTTAAACAGAATTCTAAATCCTTTTGAATTATAAATCCAACATTCAAATTTCATTTACCAAAACACCCTTATCCACAAAGATCATATCAAAGTCTATCACAATCATTCTCCAAGACTATTCCTAATCTTAAAGAGTGAAAGAAACTTTGATCACTTTAGGTTTTTATTTGGTGAAAAAATTACCCACATTTTTATAGATGAATGCATGCTATTTCATAGATTCCTGAATCTACCCTTCGTTGGTTCCTAAATGCTGGGATGTTACATTCTTATAGGCGAAGGGGGAGGTCGAGGCGGTGGCTAGGGGCCCCACACCCTGCCTAGGCGCGGGGCAGGGCCCACCCACGCCTAGGGGGGTGCGGGCGCCCTGGCACGCCTCTCCGGCTCCCCTCTGGACTTCTTGTTCCCCACGGAAAGTTATTGACTTTGACGTTTGTCCCGTCCAATTCCGAGAATATTTCTTTACTAACTTTTCTGGAACCAAAAACAGCACAAAACAGGCAACTGGCACTATGGCAACTTGTTAATAGGTTGGTACCAGAAAACATGTAAAAAGCACCTCAAAGTGTAGACAAAGCAAAGCAAAGTAGATAATAAACAAGCATGGAGCATCAAAAATTATAGATACATTTCTGACGTATCATCTATCATTAATTGTAATCAAGGAAATGTAACATTCAATATTAATGACAAAGAGCATACTGTCTATTTCCCCAAGAAGGTTGCTAAGAGCTATTGCCTGAATTACATTAAAAATATTGAGAGCATCAAGGTTGGAGAAATATTGTCCCATTCCACAAGAAAATTTTGAAACTATTATGATTGGGACCATTGCTATCAAGTATGAGGTAACATAATCACCTTGTGGAATGCAAAGTTTTGTTTCATATAAGATTGTTTTGGTAACAAGACTTGATCAACCTTGTTAACAAAAGGATTTCAATGAACAAAATAATGCTTTCACTATGGTTATACTTGCTTTCTTTTATTTTTCTCCTTCCTAGTCCTTGCCTTTCTTTTGCTAGCCTTGGTTTTGCTAGTTGTTTGCTTGTTAGAGTGTCTTAGAACTTCTGTAGTTTGATTTTTGGTTTGCGTTTGCTTCTTCTAAAAAAAATTGTTTCTGCAACAAAAACAATTTTCATACCCTAAAAATTGGCCAAAAATAAAGTTTCCCGAAAAATTCCAAAAAATTCAAAATAATTTTTTCCTCGAGAAAAGGGCTAGAGGGACACCTGGAGTGACCCAGGGGGCCACCCCAGGAACCCACACCCCTGGTAGGCGCGGCCTCCCTACAGGTGGCGCCTGGGTTGGGTGTGGCCCACTTGGGCCCCTCCAAAGTGTCTCCTTCCAGCCATCTTCTTTCTCTCTCCCGAAAAACACCGGAAAACTTGCTCAAGCCCGAGTTCCTACTATTCTTGCTCGCGATTTTTGATCTCCTTGCTCAGCCCATCTTTGCTATTGATTTTTGGAGGGATTGCTCCTTGGTATGTGTCTCCTCCGCTTGTCCAATTAGATTTGTGATTGGTAGATTGTATCTTGAGTATTTTGTCGCTATAGGTGACAGGTTGTGTGAGCTTGCATGCTTGTTCTATGCTTAGATATTTCATTTTGATGCATGTGTAGCCCTCTAGAAAGTTACTATAGTAGTTTCTCATCATTTATCAACTTGGAAATCACTTGGTTTGACGTTTGTCTAAAAATTCCAGAAAGGAAGATGAGTGCTTACCCACTGAATCAATATGACTTGATGGTACCTGAGCCAATGAAAGTTCATCGCGAGGAAGGAGTTTTTTCCTTCCATATATCCATGCCATAAATTTATGAGAACTGCCGGAATCTTCTAGGATTTCCAAACTATGATTACCAATGCAGGGTTGGAACACTTTGTTGAAGGTGAACCATTTCAATATGTTAAGCTAACCATGGATGTTGTGCAGGACTTCCGGTTTACTTGGTCTACATCTAATCCCATGCTCCATTATAAAATATACAATGTAGCTGTAGACCTGCCTTTTGCTGATTTCTATGCAGCAATTAGAGTACCTCAGTGGGGATCTTGTGAGAAGATCAAGGAGAGGCCCAAGTCACTTATGGATCTATATGCTGAGATTTTCCAAGGTTTCGACTTCTCAAAGGAAAGTGGTAAAATTCGGAACATTCAGTTCCCAGCCATTAGATATTTTGCCTACTTCATTACCAGGTGTGTTCTTGCTAGAAATATTGCTAGAAAGTTATCTTCTTTTGATCTAGCTTTTATCGCAGCTACTTTGAATAGGAATATATCTTATAACATGGATGCTTTGATAGCTTACCATCTCACCACCAACCGCGAGAAGGGTGGAATTTGTGGAGGTCTCATTGCTTCTAGGTTGCTAGCTTTCCATGGTTTAGAGCCTCACCATTCAGATTATCGGTTTCCTATAGAGAAGCTTGATCTTGAATCCATGATTCAGCATGGTTTTGTTTCCTTGGGGGATAATGTGAGAAGTTCACCATTTGAACTATATTTTGCCCAGCGAGGTTGGAGAGGGGGTAGGACTGAGAAAATAGTCTATTTGCCTGCACCTGCTTTGTTTAACTTTGATAACATGCAAGGATGGTCGCTCACGGAGGAGGAGGTTGATACATATGTGGCGGAGTTCTCCCAGCAAGAGGAGAATGTTGGAGAGGATGCCGAAGATGACTCGGTTCAGCCCTCCAACTTGGGAGAGTCTTCATGCTAGCAACCCTCATTTGATTGGGACGCGTCTTCTTCTTCATCGCAAGCGCATAACTATGATCATTCCTATGATGAACCACCAGCTTGGGGTTACTACCCGCGCTATTGAGCCCCACTTAGGCCAAAAGCCTAAGCTTGGGGGAGGTATACCAACATCACACTCATCTTTATATCATGTTTGGTCGATTCTTTGTATATCCATTGTTTTGCTTTCTTTTTGGTTTTTGTTTTTGCTCTCTCAAAACACAAAAATACCAAAAATATTTTCGTTGTTTCTCTTGGTTTGTTTCTTTGCTTTTTAGCTTTGGTTTGCCTTAAAGAAAAGTCCAAAAAGATTTTTCTTTGTTTTTTGCTTTGTTTGCTTGCTTTAAAAAATCGAAAACACTAAAAATATTTGTTGTTCTTCTTTGGTTTTGTGAGTTCTTTGCAGGGTTCAGCCGTCCTCGGTGGATTTTGGTTTCATGTTATTATTCAAGTCACACAAGTGAAGGGCAATAATGAAGATTAAGACAACTCGAGGTGTGGTAAGAGGCTGGTAACAAACTCTATTTGTTTTCATTTATGTACATATACTCATCATGGTGAGCATGCTTAGTCTGTTCATGTAAGTAGTATGTTACTGATGGATGTTTAGTAGTTCTTGCTTGTCTGTGATTAGCTCCAGCTTGCTAATAGTTTGTAGCATGTCATATGAATGTTTGCTTGCATTGTTTTATTCATATTTTGGTAATGATATTGTGGTATCCTCCTCTGAATGTTTCATGTGAATCGACTTGGCACATGCTCACGCATGCATATGACTAAACAATAGTCAGTAAGCCTCGATGATTTATTTTGCCTCGGAGTTCTTGTATCACTTTCATGCCATAATTAGTCTTGTTTTGTTGCAAGCATGATTATGACAGTTATTGCTCTCTCATTTGTTGCTCCCTCTCTATTGCTAGCCTTCACTTGCAATGAGTATGAGCTCTACTTGTGCTTCCAACTCCCCAAAACCAATATTGCCAATAGTGTCCACCATACCTACCTATTAGCATCATTTACTATTTCAGTGCATATTCAATATGCCTTGTTTTCTTCCAAATAAAATGTTTGTCTGTTTTGAGAAAGTTAGTTAGTAAATCTCTCACGAACTTGATGGCACACTTTATTCCTTGCACTTAATAATCCTGAACCATTGTGACTTGTCCATGAAAGTTATATGCTTGCAAATTATAGGCTGGGAGTTAGCAGAACTGTGTTGTCACGAGGAACATTTTCAATACTTATGGATACATATCCAGTTGATACCTTGCTCTTTTCTTTGCGGATGTCGACGGTGTGAAATAAAAGGGGAGCTTGTGAGTTCATGGAGTATATATATGTGTTAGAGAAATGCCTAGGCCGCTAGCCTAAGCCGTGCCTAATCATGGTGGAAACTAGCAGCATCACCATAATGAGCATTCTGTGAAGCATCCTCAATAAAAAGCTATGCACTTAGTAAATAAAAAGATCGCTGAGATGCTCATTGTCTACTTGCCTTGTCATTTTGATCACGGGATAGCTCATGTATCATGTGCAAGGGGTACCCCGTTGGCGGTTCTATATGATATGCATGTATGTACAATGACAAGAACTTGCAGGAAACCAAAGTTGAGTAGCATGCGAGCCCTACTGCACTCAAGGGACATGGGATTTCCAGTTTATGGTCTGTCAAGCATATAACTCACATTGCACCTCACTTTCACCTTAACCATATGAAGATGCCTATGATAGGGGTAATGAGAGCTAAAAGCTAATGAGTACCTTCCTTTGAGCATTAGGAAGCCTTTCAAACTTTTCAAAACCTTTTTCACTTCCTTGTTGAGTCACCACTTATTCTATGAGCACCCTCTTGAGAGCATAGTTGTCATTCTTGTGTTTGTCTCAAAACTTGGTTAATTATGTCATGACTTTGATGCTTGTATCTCTGATATTTTTACTTCTAGTCTTCACTTGAACTTCATAGGTGCCTTGACATTTATATTGTGCTCTACAGACAAAGGCAAGCGAGATACCACTCTATCATACCTTATTATGAGCATTGCAATGTTGCTTATGTTTATGTTTCATGCTACTTATTATTATTGAGTTGGTTTCTCTTCAAAGCTTGCAATGACTATTGAGTGGACTTGGTTGCATACTTCTTATTATGAATGGTTTAAGTATCTACTCCTGTTCTGAGAATATATACATCATATGAAGCAAATGTGTTCGTGAAAGTTCTTTTATCACACTCATTTTTTAACTGAATTGCTTGAGGACAAGCAATAAGCTAAGCTTGGGGGGAGTTGATACGTCCAAAACGTATCTACTTTCCCGGACACTTTTGCTATTGTTTCTCTTCTAAACTTGTGTGATTTCGACACAACTAACATAGATTGACGTTGTTTTTAGCAGAATTACCTTGGTGTCTTTTTTGTATAGAAAATCAACTATTAGGAAAAATCCCGGAAAATATGCCAAAAATCCTATTTCACCAGAAGACCTACAGAGCCAGAAGACGAGATGGAGTGGAGGCCTGGGGGGCCCACACCCTTGCCAGGCGCGGGTGGGCCCAGCCCGCGCCTAGGGGGGTGCGGCCACCCCAGGCACCCCCTCGGGTTCCCTCTTCGTCTATAAGTTACCCCTTGACCTAAAAACCGAGGGGAGTTCGTTGTTTTTCCAGAGAGAGTTCCGCTCCGCCACCACCATCAGAAACCAAGATTCGGATCCAAAAACTCTGTTCTGGCACCTTGCCAGGACGGGGAATTTGGAGAGGATCATCGCCATCGTCATCACCAACGCCTCTCCATCAACCATCCATGTTTTCCTCATCCATGAGTGAGTAATCCCCCGCTGCAGGCTATGGGGATGGTAGGGATTGGATGAGTTCTATCATGTAATCGAATAAGATCTGTTAGGGCATAGTGCCTAGTATCTCTATTAGTGCTATTTGACTTTGTTGCAACTTGTTGTGCTTAATGCTTGTCACTAGGGCCCGAGTGCCATGATCTTAGATCTGAACTTATTATTGAATCATTATGATAGTATTGTTTGTGATCTTATCTGCAAGTTGTGTACACATATCATTGTCTGGATCCAAAGGCCCCGAAGTGACAGAAATTGGGACAACCAGAGGGGATGGCTGTTGTGTGAGGATCACATGTGTTCACGGAGTGTTAATGCTTTGCTCCGGTGCTCTATTAAAAGGAGCACCTTAATTGCCAGTAGTTCCCTAGAGGCCCCGCTGCCACAGTCAATGGTCGATGTAAGATGTTGTGCAAGTTCTAATTGCGAGCACGCATGACTATATATGGAGCACATGCCTATGATTGTTTAGTACTTGGATGGTTATTCTTATTTATCTGCAATCCCCTAGATCTTGAAGTTACATGTTTAGCCTCGTCCATGCAATGGCCGTCCATCCATCCTTATGCCTACTGCACTCATATCCTACTGTTTGCTGCTACTGTTACTATTGCTCCTATTTTGGTGCTGCTGTTGCTTTGCTGTTGCTACTATCAAACTGTTGCTACTGATAAACTTCTGTGAGCAAGAACTATTTCCAGGTGCAGCTGAATTGAAAACTTAGTTGTTAAGGCTTGCAAGTATTCTTTGGCTTCCCTTGTGTCGAATCAATAAATTGACTAATACTACCCTCGAAGACTGTTGCGATCCGCCCTATGTCTGTGTCCTTCCACTCAGGCGGGACAATCTGAAATAACCCAAACTGGGTCATGACACGTTGTGGCTGGTGATACTCAACAGCCCACATGCACACCATGGGACAACACATTAGACATAGACGTGATTCTTTGAAGCAAATAGGGTTAAGGCGATAGTCCTCCGGAACACCAAAGAGCTCCCCTCGACCGTATGGCTCCCACATCACCTGCAGCATACCACACTCATGTCAAGTTCAAAGATTACAAGTTCAAGACATATAATTGACCGCACCCGAGGAAATTACCTGATCCGTGGTGATCGTGTCAAACTCGTTGGTGTACCTCTTGTACGTCGCCACTGGGTCGCCTGGCGGTTCGGAGACCACATCCCACGTGTAAGCCCACGTGGGAGAAGGAGGTCCTTGTCGTCATCAATATAAGGATTGAATTTCAACAATCTCGGTCGTCCAACGGGGAAGCGTTCCCATCTTCACACCGAAAGAAGGAGCAAACAACCACCAATGCTTGCATCGGTGGCGCTCCTAAGACAAGCATCATCCAGCTGCAGATGAAGTGAACAACCATTTGGTAAGAACAATATTTTTTGAGGTAATGCAGAAATATATAACAACATTTGTAAAGAACTGATTACCTGACGGTACAACCAGGCCAACGCCGCCGAACCACAACTGAGGTTAGAGTCAAAAGCAACGAGCAACTTGAGCCAATGACACTAAGCACGATCCCCACTGCTGTCAGGAAAGAGAGTCCTCGTGATGATGTACCACACATACATACGAGTGTATGTCTTGATCGTCTCCTCATCGGCATCCTCAGGGCAGATCTTGAAATTTTGGATCATCCAACTAAAAGTAGCCCCAGCAGCTACCCTCGGTCTTTCCCCCTTCACGTTTATAGCCTCGGGTGGATCCTTCCCTATAAGGTCGACCATATGCTCATGCCACTCGTCTAAATCCGAGCTTATGCACACAGGATTTCCCTCGATTGGGAGTGCCAGGATCATGCTCATGTCCTGCAAAGTGACTGTAGTCTCCCCGATCCTAAAGTGAAAAGTATGCGTCTTCGGCTTCCACCTGTCCACAAGCGCGGTGATCGCAGTAGGGTTGAAGGCTGGTGTGGACCGAGTGACCATGTGGATAAAGGGGAGGAGTCTTAGCTGCTGGATGTACGGAGTGTACCGCTCGTCATAATGCATCTTGCCGGACGAGAGCTCGTGGTACCTAAGTCGAAGGGGTAGAAGCTCCTGCAAACATACAATGGCAAAGGTTAGATTTCCATCTCAACAAACATGGCATCTTGTTCGATTTGCATGGAAGTTTTTAGTGCCTGTCTCTTCTCCGATAACTTGTAGGCACGGTGTTGAACATCATAGTGAGCATTGTTTAGTGAGGGGTTTAGAGACATCCTACATATTCAAAACAATAGAGAGGATAAGAATAATTACAAAATGTCCATCTTATTCCAACTATATTTGTAACATATACTCCATCTTACTCTAGCTATAATTGTAACATGACAAAAATCCTACCCTACTCTACCTATAATTGTAACATGAACAAAAATAGTTCTAGCATCTTACTCTAGCATTTCATCCTACTCTACCTATAGTTCTAGCATCTAGAGTTGGTAATATATATTGGCGATAGTTCTAACATGAACAAAAATTTCATCCTACATGAACAAAAATCAACACACCTAGATGTAACCATACAATTTCTCACATAGAACCTAGGGTTTCACTATCCCATAGAAACTAGGGTTTCACTATCCATCTTACAAGCATTCCTAAACCTAAAGATCAAGTAAACATGGCAATGATTCATACAATCTAGGGTTTCACCAAAAATGCAAATAAGGGACAAAAAGGGAGAAATTTGTGGATGGAATTGAGAGGATTAGAGAGAATACCTTGGGGAGGGGATTGGGAGCATGATTCTTGGAAGAAATTCCTAGAATCTGGTCGATTTTGTGAGGTGCATTAGGTGGAGCGCCGAACCCTAGCCACCTTGATCCTTCTCTGTTTGACAGCACTGGGAGAGGAATGAGGGTCGGGGGAGGGCTGGCTCGCGCGTTGGTACAAGACCTAAAGTGCGGCGCCACACGCTCTGGCGTTGCACTACACAGTGCGGCTCCACATTGCGTGGCGCCGCACTAACGGGATCGGGGCCCACGAGGCCACGGGCGAGCCATGCTGGCAGGCACGCGGCGCCACACCTCATGGCGCTTCTCTTCAGGGTGCGGAGCCAGCTCGTATGGCATTGCAAAAAGGGTTAGTCCAGGAAATTTCTTTTCGCCGGAGTTCATTTCGTGAATTTGTTTTTTATAGGTTATTTCCGTCCAAATTGCCTCAAGAAGGAAGGCCAGCACAACTGCCTAGACCAGAGAATGGTCCTAGGGTTTCCCTCGGCACACAGAGGGGAGTGGTAGGGTAGCCACAACGCCCTTCAGGAAGGACTGGTGCCACCCGAAGGCTGCACCATGTCAGTGTCGGTCAAGCCGACAAGGATTTCTCCAGAAAACCCTATCCACTACCCCCGATCGATCCTTTGCCTAGGATCCCTACGAGGACGAGGTCTCACCACCACCAAACTTGCCATCCATGAGCATGCGCCACTCCGGTCACGAAGACGCCAACATCGTCTCACCCAGGATACAATCGCGGGTTTGCAATACAGAAGCAAAAAGTAGGAAGAATCGGGGCCAACAGTATCGCAACTGTACCGGAGGGACTTGCCTCCACCACAGGCGGTAGTCAGCCAGACGAGACCACAGGCATACTAGTGCCAATTAGGTCCGGCCAGGCCCAGTGAGCCCATAAAGCCACCACGAGGGCACACCAATCCCAAAAGGATCCAGCCAGTCCCATATGGGCCTGTACATCCCGCATCCACGTTGCAACCAGTGGGTCGTGGTCGCCGCTGAGCCATGAATCCCCTACCCTGCCATGCCTACATATAAAGTGAAGCTCAGGGGCAGCCCGCCTGCCAGCCCAAGACCTAGATGGGGCCCTAAGGGCCCGATTTGGGCACACATGGCCTGGCCGCCGTTTGCCCCGCCACAAGCCGAGCCGCGCTGACCCATGAGAGGTAGCGGTGAGGAGATGGTGAGGCTGGAGGGGGAGGGAGGCGCCAGAGATTGGGGAGAGCACATTGTATGCATCGTGCCCAGACCTATAACATAATTCAAAAATCTATGGGTATATCGGTGTGATCCCCAACATGCAAACACATGCGTGCAGCTGCGTTCTCTAATTTGTTTGTTATAAACGTAACAGTGTGCGTACAAAAGCCACTCCCGGTCGGAAAACGAAAACAAATACTACTCCCGGTCGTAACAGTGTTCATGAGGTTCTTGCGAGGTGGTTCGCCGGTGAGTGCCGCCACCGAGTAAGGCCAGTTTGTTTACTTTTATTGACAGCAACCAAAAATAACAATACTACTACTAGTGGGACTGTAGAAGGTAACGCAAGTACGCAACGAAGTGCGTAAGTTCCATCAACGTATACCCGGTATATCCTCTCTTTTTTTACAATAGCACACCCAAGTATCTTTCTGCTCAGCTGAACTTTGGTTTCCTTGCCTGACCAGCTCGGGTTTTATTCCGATGTTTAAGTACGTTTATATTATACAACTATAAATGATGGTCTGGTATTTTTTCTTTTTATATAACATTTTTTTAACAGAAACAGGGTGCAGACGCACCCTTATGTATTGCAGCTCAAAAACATTGTACACCGTGAATTACAAAACTCAGATGCCGAATCATGTCGATTACAACAATCATAGAGCATACAAGAGTGTTATGAGCTGAGTTCCTACAAGAACTGGTAGGCTCAGACCAAGTTGATCTTCTAGCCTGATGTGCACAGTTGTGGGCGACTCCATTGATTTCCCTGGAAATATGAAAAATAGAGCTTAACAGGGGTTGCGTTAGATTATGGAATTCTATAGCTTGCCTTCTTATCTCCCAAATCATATTGTTGTCGGCTGCACCAGGTACCACCGCCGCCTTCGCTAATCTTAGTTTGTCAGTGAAAAACGTTGGTCTCACTAGCTTCATTGCAGCGGCAAAGTGGGCAGCCAGGACCAAGGCATTTGCTTCAGCCTGCAATGGGTTAGACACCTCCCCTTTGGTTGCCATGATGAAAGCATCAGTCCTGTTGCCTTCCTGGAAAGATTCGGCACAGTAAATGCCCACACCAGCAGTGGACATAGTAGCTCCAACTTGTTTTCTCCAGGCAACGTCAACATAAATTTTTGGACCTGCAAAATGAAAGTTTGTAGGAACCGAGATTCCAGTGTTACACCTCGAAGCTCGCTTGGATTGAATCAACTGTTCTGTCTCCAGGTCCTTGAGAAAAGCAAGTGTGAATTGGCACCTATTGAGGAGATGTCTTTTTCCTGCAAAAGAGCTGATCGTTTCTTGCTTTCCAGATACACCAAAGAAAGGTAAACACAAAATTAAGGTTGATGGATGGGTGATTCTAGTTAAGCAAAGAAGTGATGATTTGAGAAATGTCCACTGTATTATTCACCAGACTTCCAGATTTGATAAAGCAAGGAGATAGAAGCCAGGCAGCCTTTGCAAATGGACAAAGAAAGAAAAGGTGAGCATCAGTTTCAGGGACATTACACCTGCAACAAACCTATTCAATGTGCGAGGAGAACTATGAGTCCCTATCTCCAGTGGTAAGCGCACCTCTTAGCAACCTCCAAGCAAAAGTCTTTATTTCTGGGAATCATTTTGTTGCACTTTCAGACTTCATTCATGATTTTCTTTGTTGATTCCTGCACCTGTTCTGGTCTTGGTGTACCTGTGTCAAAGAGCCAAGACAAGCAAGCTTTGTATGTGGATTTAGCATTACATTTCCCATTTGGAGTGGGTTTATAACAAAGAATGTCATCTTCTCCAGAGGGAACAATAAGTGTACTTTTGATTGCTTGGGCAGTGCAGCTACTGAACAGGCTTTCAACCAGGTTGATGTTCTAGCTTTGAGTATAACATGGAGAGGCCCTTGCCCAGAAGGGCATGCATGCCTTCAGTCCTTCATTAATACAGAGGTACATGTACATTTGGAGTATGGGCATTACTGAAACACGTGAGAGCAAATAAGTCCATGTTGCTTATAGAAGAGACTCCAATAAGTTGTTGCAAAAAGCCATCAGATCCTTCGTCACCGACGTCCCACCAGGAATAAAAAGAGCTTCAGTCTTCACCAGCGTTGGGGACTTCACCACTTGGCTCTGAGAAAACTAGGTACGATACCCCGAACTTGAAGGGAATATGCCCTAAGAGGCAATAATAAAGTGTTTATTATGTGTATTCCAAATATATGATAGATGTTTATTTTGCATGCTATAATTGTATTAATACGGAAACGTTAATACATGTGTGTTTAATAAACAAACAGAAAGTTCTTAGTTATGCCTCTCTCATAAACTAGCTCGTTGATTAACAAGATGATCAAGGTTTCCTGATCATGGACATTGGATGTTGCTAATAATGAGATCACAACATTAGTGTAATGGTGTGATGAACATTCATCCGAAGTATAGCATTATGATCAAAGTCATTGAGTTTATATTGCTATAACAACTTACGAAGTGATCCTAATTCTTAGACCATGAGATCATGTCAATCACTAACACCGGAAGAGTTTCTTGATAACATCAAACGTCCACCGTAACAGGGTGATTATAAAGATGGGTTCAGAACTAATAAAGTGTTATGTTGAGGCCCATGGATCGAGAGTGGAATTTTTCATCGATGATGTATAGATATACTCTGGGCCCTCTCGGTGATATCACATTGGTTAGCTTGCAAGCAAGTGATTCGATCACTAGAATGTTATATCACGGGAACAAGAAAAGAGTGCATGTCAGTAACGAGATCAAACTAGGTATGGAGATACCGATGATCGAGTCTCGGACATGTAATATATCGTGAAACAAAGAGATTAAGATACTAGCATAAAAGGTTCCGACGATCACAAGAAAGTCATCGTTGAATGTGTGGGAGTCAGTATGGGTCTCCAGATCCCGCTTCTGATTATTGATCTGAGAGGGGTCTCGATCATGTCTGCATTATTCGCAAACCGTAGAGTGACACACTTAAGAGACACCGACATCCAATTGGAGCAAAAGTTTTATGCCGGAAAGAATAACAAGCGCAGGAATTTATTTCACTAGATACCGAAACAGGTTTTCGGGTAAAATTGCAGAAAGTGTTTTTGCATGTGAAATGAAATACTAGCAAGGGGTTATATGTGAATGTTTGTCATTAAAGTAATTGACAAAATTCTGAATAAATAAAAGGAGTTTTATTTAATGAGAGTTTGCATTAAATTTGGTGGAAATTTAATAGCAATTTTGAGTGGGATTTTGAGTGGAGGGAATTGAAAGGATTTTTGTGAGTGGAGTGTCCACCCACATGAATGAGGGGAGGGCAAGGGGCAGCCCCATGTGCCGGCCACCCCCTTGGGGTTCCCCCCTCTCCTATAAAAGGCACCCCCTCCTCACTTCTCACTCACACCTCCTCGTGAAGGATCTCTCTCCCTCTCTAGAATTTATCCCCCATGGTCTCGGACTAGCGAGATACATGTTCCCGGTGCCTATTCGGCAAGAAAGAGTTGTGCTTCCGCTGCATCGCTGGAGTGAGGAGGCGGAGGTTGCTCTGTGCCTCGGACGTGTGTGCGAGCACGGATGCGCTGCTGATTTGCGGCGCTAGGACTTCCTCTCGATCTTGAGATCGGCAAGAGATCGTCTACATCAACCACGAATATAACTCGTTAAGCTTTGTCGGTCTTCAAGGGTATGTTCTCTACGGATATACATCCGCCCATTGTTTGTATCTAGTAGATAGATCTTGGTACATAGTTGTTCCCATCGTAGGAATTTTTTTGTTTTCTATGCTGCAAACCCTACAGTGGTATCAGAGCCGAATCTATGCGTAGATGCTTTACACGGGTAGTACACATATGAGTATGTGGGCGATGATGATCATGTTGTTGCTTCTTAGTTGTAATTTTTGATATTGGTGGCATAGTGGGATGAAGCGGCCCGGACAAACTTTACATGTCCTCGCACATGAGACCTGTTCCACGCTTGACATGCAACTAGTTTGCATAAGTGGCTAGCGGGTGTCTGTCTCTCCTACTATAGTCAATATCTATTTTGCAACAAGTTGTCAACAATTTGGTTATCCTCGTTGTGGTTCATGTTCGTTGGTATGAACAGTTCTATCTTCGAAAGCCCTAAGCCACGTAAAACTTGCAATGGATAAATTAGAGGCGTCTAGTTTAGATTGTTGATGGGCTAGTGTTATGATATGGTGATGTTGTAAGTAGAAGTATGAGATGATACTCTTACATCACACATAACGTGTAAGTTCCATAAACCTTGGCCTTACACATAAAGGTATGATAGTGATCATACCACGATGCACATGATAGAGATCATATGCGGTAACCATATCATTTAACTTATAAACATATGATGTTTGATAGCATCTTATATTGCTTGTTTGGTGTTTTATTAGCATAATAAGATGATCCCTCATTTAAGAATGTGTTCTTCCTTTAGTATGCACCGATTATGTTTTCGCCGCTCCAATACATCACGTGATGATCGGGTGTTCTTGGATCCATGACCATATTTCGGGTGTAAGACAGTTACACACGCGAATACTAAGGTTCTTACTTGGCGAGCCTAGCATGTACATACATGGCCTCGGAACACTGACCGAAAGGTTAAGCATGAGTCATATAGTAGATATGATTCCCATTTGATGCTCGCCTTTGAAACTACACCGACACATGTGATGATCGGACTTGGTGTAGTGGATTTGGTTCATGTAATCACCAAAAAGGCACGAGGGATGTCGTTTTTGAGTGGGAGTTCATTCGTAATGTGGATTAGTTGAACTCAATCTATCATAAATTTAGTCTAAAATTTACAAATTCTGTTGTAGATGGCACCACCTGCTTTTAATTTCAATGTGTTCATGGAGAAAGAGAAACTTGCAACGAACGGTAGCAATTTTACCGAATGGGCCATGAATTTGAGGATTCTCCTCTCTGCTGCACAAAAGCAATATGTTCTAGAAGCGCCACTAGGCCCCCCACCTTTCGATGATGACCCTGACAACGAGAAGAATGTCTATCAGACTCGTCAGGAGGACCACAACTTAGTTCATTGCAGCATATTGTATGGGCTAGAGCCAGAACTTCAAAAGTGTTTCGAAAACGGCAATGCATTTGATACAATGGGTGAGTTGAAAATGATTTTCGACACACCTGCTACTGTAGAGAGATACAATGCTTCAAAAAAGTTCTTTAGCTGCATGATGGAAGAGCACAGCTCCGTAAGTGAGTATGTACTCAAGATGTCGGGTTACGTCGATAAGCTTGTGTCCTTGGGAATAACGATTCCTATTGACTTAGGCATCCATCGTCTTCTGCAGTCTCTGCCACCTAGCTATAAGAGCTTTGTGATGAACTATAATATGCAAGGCATGAAGAAGTATCTCCCCGAGCTTCTGTCAATGCTTAAAACTGCAGAAGTGGAGATCAAGAAGGAACATCAGGTGTTGATGATCAATAAGAACACTGGTTTCAAGAAAGACAAGAAGGGTAAACGGAAGGGAAGTAAGGGCGGCAAGCCGGTTGTCGTGCCTGAAAAGAAACCCTGAGTTGGCCCTAAGTCTGATACCGAGTGCTACTATTGTAAGGGGACTGGCCACTAGAAGCGCAACTGCCCCAAGTATTTGGCAGACAAGAAGGCCGACAAGGCAAACAAAGGTATATATGATATACATGTTATTGATGTGTACTTGACTAGTGCTCGCAGTAGCACCTGGGTATTTGATACCGGTTCAGTTGCTAATATTTGTAACTCAAATCAGGGGCTGCAGAACAAGCGACCGCTAGCAAGGGGTGAGGTCAAGATGCGTGTCGGCAATGGATCAAGCGTTGATGTGATCGCCATCGGAACGCTACCTCTCCACTTGTCGCCGGGATTAGTAATAAACTTGAATAATTGTTATTTGGTGCCAACACTGAGCATGAACATTGTATCTGAATCGTGTTTGATGCAAAGTGGTTATTCATTTAAATCCGAGAACAATGGTTGTTCTATTTATATGAATGAAATCTTTTATGGTCATGCACCGATGGTGAATGGTTTATTTCTATTGGATCTCGATAATAGTGTTACACATATTTACAATGTTGATGCTAAAAGGATTAAACTTAAGGATGATATATCCGCATATATGTGGCACTTCTGTCTAGGTCATATTGGCGTTAAACGCATGAAGAAGCTCCATTTAGATAGAATTTTGGAATCACTTGATTTTGAATCATTTGATACATGTGAGCCATGCCTTATGGGCAATATGACTAGAACGCCGTTTTCCGGTACAATGGTTCGGGCGACAGATTTATTGGAAATCGTACATTCTGGTGTATGTGGTCCAATGAGTGTGTCGGCGCGAGGTGGATATCGTTATTTTGTTACTTTCACGAATGATTTGAGTAGATACAGTTATATCTACTTGATGAAACACAAGTCTGAAACCTTTGAAAAGTTTAAGGAATTTCAAAATGAAGTGGAAAATCATCGTAATAGAAAGATCAAATTTCTACGGTCCGATCGTGGAGGTGAGTATCTAAGTTACGAGTTTAGCACTCACATGAAAGAGTGTGGAATTGTTTCACAACTCACACCTGCCGGAACACCACAGCGAAATGGTGTGTCGGAATGTCGTAATCGTACTTTATTAGATATAGTTCGATCTATGATGTCTTTGACGGACTTGCCGTTGTCATTTTGGGGTTATGCACTAGAAACTGTTGCATTCACTTTAAATCGGGCACCATCTAAATCCGTTGAAAAGACACCATATGAATTGTGGTTTGGAAACAAACCTAAGCTATCATTTCTTAAAGTTTGGGGATGCGATGTTTATGTGAAGAAACTTCAACCGGATAAACTCGAACCCAAAGCAGAAAAATGCGTATTCATAGGATATCCTAAGAAAACAATTGGGTATTCCTTCTATCACAGATCCGAGGGCAAGGTTTTTGTTGCCAAGAATGGGTCCTTTCTAGAGAAAGAGTTTATCGCGAAAGGTGTGAGTAGTCGGAAGGTAGAACTCGAAGAGGTTATTGAACCTTCTCTTCAAAGTATGGCGAGTAGCGCAGCGCCAGAAGTTGTTCCGGAGTTGGCTTCACTAGTTGAAGAAGGAACTAATGATAATGATCATGAAACTCCGAAAGAGAGTACTACCGAACCTCGCAGGTCTAGCAGGACGCGTGCAGCCATTGTCACGGAAACCCTGTTATGAATTTCATGGTTGATGAAATTGATGACCCTGTGACGTATGAAGAAGCGATGATGATCCCGGATTCCAACAAATGGTTAGAAGCCATGAAATCCGAGATGGAATCCATGTATGAAAATCAAGTTTGGAACTTGGTGGACTTACCTCACGACCGAAAGGCCATGGAAAATAAATGGATTTTCAAAAGGAAAACTGATGCTGATGGTAATGTGACCGTCTATAAAGCTCGACTTGTCGCAAAGGGGTTTCGACAAATTCAAGGAGTTGACTACGATGAGACATTCTCTCCCGTAGCGATGCTAAAGTCAGTTAGGATTATGTTAGCAATTGCTGTATATTTCGATTATGAGATATGGCAGATGGATGTCAAAACCGCGTTCCTCAATGGAAATGTTGAAGAAGAGTTGTATATGATACAACCAAAGGGTTTTGTCAATCCTAAGGATGCTAACAAGGTGTGCAAGCTTCAGCGATCCATCTATGGACTGAAGCAAGCATCACGAAGTTGGAATTTCTGCTTTGATGAGGTGATCAAAGAGTTTGGATTTGTCCAAACGTATGGAGAGGCTTGTATTTATAAGAAAGTGAGTGGGAGCAATGTGGCATTTCTGATATTATATGTGGATGACATATTATTGATCGGAAATGATATAGATCTTTTAAACAGTGTTAAAGGTTATCTAAACAGCAAATTTTCAATGAAGGACCTAGGTGAAGCGTAATACATATTAGGCATAAAGATCTATAGAGATAGATCTAGGCGCCTAATAGGGCTATCGCAAAGTACATACCTTGATAAGATTTTAAAGAAGTTTAAAATGGACAGAAGTAAGAAGGGGTTCTTACCTATGTTGCAAGGCAAGACATTGAGTAAGACCCAAAGTCCGGCTACGGCGGAAGAAAGAGAGATAATGGATAAAGTCCCCTATGCTTCAGCCATAGGCTCTATAATGTACGCCATGCTATGTACAAGACCGGATGTGGCACATGCTATTAGTTTGACTAGTAGGTACCAATCGGATCCGTGTTGAACCTTTGGATAGCGGGCAAGAATATCCTTAAGTACTTGCGAAGAACTAAGGATATGTTTCTTGTGTACGGAGGTGAAGAAGAGCTCGTCGCTAAGTGTTATGTTGACGCAAGCTTTGATAGCGATCCGAATGACTCTAAGTCTCAATTCGGATACGTATTTCTCATGAATGGTGGAGCGGTTAGTTGGAGGAGTTCTAAACAACATGTGGTGGCGGGATCAACAACGGAGGCCGAATATGTTGCTGCTTCGGAAGCGGCTCAGGAAGCGGTTTGGATGAAGGAGTTCATATCTGAACTAGGTGTGGTTGCGAGCACGTTGGACCCAATGGTGATCTATTGTGACAACAATGGTGCCATTGCCAGTGCCAAATAACAAAGGTCCCACAAGAATTCCAAGCATATTAAGCGCCGGTTTCACTCCATCCGCGAGCATGTCAAGGATGGAGATATAAAGATCTATAAAGTACACACAGATCTCAATGTAGCAGATCCGTTGACTAAAACTCTCCCTAGAGCAAAACATGACCAACACCAGAACTCCATGGGTGTTAGATTCATCACTATGTAACTAGATTATTGTCTCTAGTCCAAGTGGGAGACTAAAGGGAATATGCCCTGCGAGGCAATAATAAAGTGTTTATTATGTGTATTCCAAGTATATGATAGATGTTTATTTTGCATGCTATAATTGTATTAATACAGAAACGTTAATACATGTGTGTTTAATAAACAAACAGAAAGTTCCTAGTTATGCCTCTCTCATAAACTAGCTCGTTGATTAACAAGATGATCAAGGTTTCCTGATCATGGACATTGGATGTTGTTAATAAAAAGATCACAACATTAGTGTAATGGTGTGATGAACATTCATCCGAAGTATAGCATTACGATCAAAGTCATTGAGTTTATATTGCTACAACAACTTACGAAGTGATCCTAATCCTTAGACCATGATATCACGTCAATCACTAACACCGGAAGAGTTTCATGATAACATCAAACGTCACACCATAACAGGGTGATTATAAAGATGGGTTCAGAACTAATAAAGTGTTATGTTGAGGCTCATGGATCGAGAGTGGAATTTGTTCATCCCGATGACGGATAGATATACTCTGGGCTCTCTCGGTGATATCACATTGGTTAGCTTGCAAGCAAGTGATTTGATCACTAGAATGTTATATCACAGGAACGAGAAAAGAGTGCATGTCAGTAACGAGATCAAACTAGGTATGGAGATAACGATGATAGAATCTCGGACATATAATATATCGTGAAACAAAGAGATTAAGATACTAGCGTAAAAGGTTCCGACGATCACAAGAAAGTCATCGTTGAATGTGTGGGATTCTGTATGGGTCTCCAGATCCCGCTTCTGATTATTAATCTGAGAGGGGTCTCGATCATGTCCGTATTATTCACGAACCGTAGGATGACACACTTAAGAGACACCAGCATCCAATTGGAGCAAAAGTTTCATGCCGGAAAAAATAACAAGCGCAAGAATTTATTTCACTAGATACCGAAACAGGTTTTCGGGTGAAATTGCAGAAAGTGTTTTTGCATGTAAAATGAAATACTAGCAAGAGGTTATATGTGAGTGTTTGTCATTAAAGTAATTGACAAATTTTTGAATAAATAAAAGGAGTTTTATTTAATGAGAGTTTGCATTAAATTTGGTGGAAATTTAATAGCAATTTTGAGTGGGATTTTGAGTGGAGGGAATTGAAAGGATTTTTGTGAGTGGAGTGTCCACCCACATGAATGAGGGGAGGGAAAGGGGGCAGCCCCATGCGACGGCCACCCCCTTGGGGTCCCCCCACCTCTCCTATAAAAGGCACCCCCTCATCACTTCTCACTCACACCTCCTCGTGAAGGATCTCTCTCCCCCTCTAGAATTTATCCCCCATGGTCTCAGACTAGCGAGATACATGTTCCCGGTGGCTATTCGGCAAGAAAGAGTTGTGCTTCCGCTGCATCGCTGGAGCGAGGAGGCGGAGGTTGCTCGGTGCCTCGGACATGTGTGCGAGCATGGATGCGCTGCTGATTTGTGGCGCTAGGACTTCCTCTCGATCTTGAGATCGGCAAGAGATCGTCTACATCAACCACGAGTTTAACTCGTTAAGCTTTGTCGGTCTTCAAGGGTATGTTCTCTACGGATATACATCTGCCCGTTGTTTGTATCTAGTAGATAGATCTTGGTACATAGTTGTTCTTATCGTAGGAATTTTTTGTTTTCTATGTTGCGAACCCTACAAAACTCTGGTGAGCAACTCCACCCGGAGGTTGTAGAAACGCCGGTAACACCAACCGGTGAAAAGAAAATTTCACCACAAGGCCATCTAATCGGCAGGAAAACGATCACCAAGGGTTAGCTCTGACAGCGATGTCACTACTTCAGCGCCACCGGATTTCGAAGCATAGTTTAGCAACATGCCACTTCCCCCCAACTCCATCAGGGCCCGTTCGGTTTATCTTGGATTGTCCTGGTTTGACATGGGTTGATGTGGTTTAAATCCCATCTAAGTCAAAATATCCTCTAATCCAATCCAATCCAATCCAATCCAATCTAGAGGTGGATTAACCGAACATAGCCTTACAGAGAGATTTAGAGAAAAATATGGCTTCACCAGCACCCGAAACCACACGACCATAACATGTCTCCCATTGCCATACCACGATATTAGATCCATCGTCGAACCCAATCTCCCACCACGAGCTAGAGGAGGTACATGGAGAGTATAATTGTAACAAAGAGGACCAGATAATGAACCTTATTGAAGGAGGTCGCCCGGAATCTTAGATGTCGTCGCATTCGGCTGTCCCATGGCCCATGGGAGTGTCACGGCTAAGAGAAGAGCAACACACATAGCCAGGCTTTGATCGTAAATCCTAGCCCCAATCTCCCAATGTAGACCTTATTATGAGGGATGTGTGAGCTGCTCATCCACACTTAAGCCAGTGCGTGCCACCAGCATGACACAATGAAGTAGAGTAAGCCCACTATATGATAGATTTGGTCGCCAGGATTGAACAACATACCATCATACACCATATAGGATATAACTAGATAAATATTAAATCTTATCCTAAGACCCACACCATTCCTTCGCCCTCGCCTCACGACAACGTCGGTAGGAAGAGCTCCCGTCTGGCTTGCAAAAGCAATGTAGGATTCAAGAGAGACTGAGGGAGAGAAATAAAGTATTCCTTCCAACCTATTTGTGTGTTACATAGTCCAATTAGACGTGATTTTCCTTGAAAAAGAAAGGAAAATAAACCAGAGAGGAAGAAGAATGACTACAACAATGCCTAGAAAGAACTAAACCAAGTTCATTCCACTCAAGGACATATAATAGTACAACTATTGTGATGCCCACAGTTTAGCAGAGACAACCCCGAGCCGTTGGAGTGGATGCATGGAGCAAGTGATCAATGCATAAGGGTTTCTTTTCACATTTGTGTGCATTGTTTCACATTGGTGTATTTGACATGGTTTTGTATCTTGTAGAACCGAAATGCTCAAAAGGTATAAAGATATGCCATCTTACAAGGGCAATGTGTTTACGCTACAATATTGTTGGAATTTTCGGAATTTTCTTAGACATGGCGACAAATGGAAGTTGAGGTGGCAAGAAGCTCCACCAAAAAGAGGCTCATTCATCCAAATGGATGATGAATGTGATGGTTCATCGGGAGAAAGAAACAAGGACAAACCTAATGGCAATAACATGTCAAAGGAGAAGCTAAAGAAGCATGCTTGAACTCAAGTTTGAGGAAGAATAATGATCACATGGTGCCCCCAGATGAGATGACGGTGACCAAGACATTGGAAGCAAAAATGATCTTGACCGAGAAGAAAACTCAAGAGAAGCAATCAAGGTGGCAAAGCACTCCTAGAAGACGAGGAGAGAGAAGAGCCATTGCCGAGGAAAACAAGTCCATCGCCAAGCTCCTTACCGAGTAAAACAAGGTCATGATGATGGGCCGCAACAAGATGGACGACATCACTGATGACAATAACAAGATGGACGACATCACTAGGGTTTAGGATGATGGAAGCAATGGAATCATGCAGAGAAGGAGGGAAGTGACGGGGGGGTAGAGGCCATGCACGGCCAGGGTTTGATGGTGTTCAAGGGGGTGCTCCCTTATCAAGTGGTGTTCTCGGTGGTGATGACTTCAACTTGCATGACGGCGATGCTTGAAGATTTCATAGTGTTACGTGGTGTTTCAATAGGTCGCGTGCGATATGGTTGCGAGCAACTGTGTTAAACGTTGCTCAACTGTCGTGTTTGGATGTTTAAAATTGTCCAAACTAGAGTAAACTGTGGTCGGGCACATAAACGAACTGTAAAACTGAATATTCAGTTAGGATTCCCGTGGTCCAATGTACGGTCACTCTCACTGACCATCAAAAGCGGTCCCTTCTTCTCTTGTAACGAAAACTATTGTTGGGACAAAATGGCCATTTGATGAGCGCTCCTCTGTCAGTCTAGTAGGTCACACGTGTACGTGGGAGAGTCCCGAGGCCCATGCCATGCGTGGACCGTACCGGCTGGCGCGCCCACACCACACGTGTAGCAGCAGCTCCAGTCCCCCACCCACACAAGGAGAACTCACATGACTGAACCCCAGATGACACGTGAGAGAGAGAAGCAAACTCCACGGCGGCAGAGGTGTGGGCCGCACACGGGAAGCGTCGCGGTGCGCGCGGGTGGGACCCGCGAGAGGGGAAGAGTGAGCTTGCGACAGGGACAACTGAAAGCGAGCTCCCCAGCTCCCTCCTCCCAACCAACGACTGGTAGTTAACCCCTTTTTTTTCCTCTGATGATTCCTCATTCATTAGGGTTATAAGGATACAATAATCGTCGTCGCCCTGCCGCTGCCGGCGACTAATAATTCTGTCGCCAGTCCTAACGCATCCGCTGATCGATTCCAGCCCGGTGATTTGTCTGCTACTCCACTACCGTGTTCTCTCCGTCCGTCCAAGTGAGTCCAGACTCCAACCCCTAGCTTAGCTAGCAACAATGTCGCCCCTTCTTCTTCTTGATTGCTCTCCCTGGATCCTGGAGTAACCCAGCCTAGCTTTTGTTCCTTGTGATTCCTGGATCCAGATAGGGGAAATCTAGTGGCAGCGAGTGAGCGCGCGTGTGTGGGCTCTTGATTATGTTTTGATGAGCTCGCGCGCTCCCCGAGGTCCCGTAGTGGCGAACCCGTGAGGCCGTGACCCCTCTGCTCTGCTCTGCTCTGTCCCGCCCGCTGCGAATCCTCTGCTTCCTCCTACAGTATTTAACCCTTGTGGTGGTGGTGCCCTGGAGATCGACTTTTCCCTAGGAATAGGATCGTAGTATTTGTTTTTCCATTTTTCTGGCCGTCTCCGAGGTGTCGGCGGCAGGCGGCGGCAGCACCGCTGCGACTGCGAGCGGTGGTGGGCTTTCTAGACAAGAAATTCCTCGGTTTCCACGCGCGCTTTCGACCTTTACCCTCTTTTCTTTTCTTTTCCCCTGTTTCCCCTCCCTGGTTTTCTGCTGGGCATACGAGCCGTCTCGTCTGGGCCTTTGCCTTTGCGGGGTTTGGTGGGGTTTGGGGTTCCGCTTTCGCGATTTCCCGTCTTCCCCCTTTTCCCTTTGATTTCGGGTCCAGATTGACAGATTTCCAGTTTTAATCAATCCCTCCATCAATCAAATCGCGATTTTTCCGGTCCGATTGATGGCGTCGTCCTGCATCCCCACCGGCGGCCTGCGGCTGCCGGACCTGGACATGGTCAAGGCGGCGGCGGCCGGGGGAGCGGCGGCCCCGGGCGCGCACTCGCCGCCGCTGCGCCCGGCCTCGCACTCCTCGGCCTCCTCCACGCTCTCCGAGGCCTCCCACTCCTCCTCCACATCCTCGCTCTCGCTCAAGCGGGCGCGCACGCCCAGGAAGAGGCCCAACCAGACCTACAACGAGGCGGCGGCGCTGCTCGCCTCCATGTACCCCTCCGTCTTCCCCGCCCCAGCCGGCGCCGGCGCCGGCCACACGCCGCGCCTCCTCGGCCTCGCCTCCGCCCTCGCCGACGACCCCTCCTGCGCAGACCTCCTCTCGCCGTTCCCCGTCCTCGGGAACGCCGCCTGCCTCCTCCGCGACGCGCCGCCGCAGCCACCGCCGACGCCCCGGAGCCCCGTCGTCACCAAGAGCTGCCCCTCGCCGGCGGCCGTCAGCAGCAGCGCCTTCTTCACGGAGTTCCGCGACTCGGCGCCCTCCCCCGATACCCCGGACGGTGCCGCCGCCGCGGACGAGCCCGGGGAGCTCGACTTCGACGACGACGACGACGGCTTCGACGCCGATTCGTTTCTCCTCGGCGGCGTTGACGAGGGCGCCGCCGAGGGCATGGACGGCATCATGGGCAAACTCAGCATGGAAGGCGGCAGCATCAACCGCGTCCTCTCCAGCTCCGGTGGCGTGGACCCCTTCATCAGAAGCCTGATGGTGCTTGGGCTCGGGTTCCAGCGCTCACGGCCCAACATCAAGCACGCATTGAAGCGGCAGGATGATGCCAGCGAATGGTGGATGTGTCCCGCCATACCGCTCAAGGACATCACGCCGGCACCTCCCCTACCTATGGCACCGCCACCTGCGGTGGAGAAGAAGAAGAAAAAGACTAAGAAAAAAGCATTGAAGGACATTGCAGTTGGGCCATGCATAAAATGTGAGGAAGAAATTCCCGACTCTGTTTATGGCGATGATGGAATTTTAGCACTGAAGCTGCCGAAGACAGGTTTGGGCCTGAGCCTGAACACTGAGGAGGTGCTGAAGGCGTGGTATGACAGAGGTTCCGCGTTCGCTAATGGCAACATACCTGAATCGTCCTCCACTGATGGGCAGGTAAGCGTTTCTAGTTTTGTTAGATGATTCATGTTCATCTATATATGCCTAGCAGAAACTTAATTGCCAGGGGAACATTCTTTCAGTAAAGCCAGTACTATTATGTTATTTAACAATTTTACCTTGGTACATTTATTAAGGACAAGGGGCATCTTATCCAAATGTTCAATCCTTGAATATTGCAGTGTGTATATGGAAGAAGGGAAATAAATTTCTGAATCCACATTTTCTATTGTAGTACTCCCTCCGACCCATATTAGTTGACTCAAATTTGTCTAGATTCGGGTGTATCTGGCATAAAAACTTGACTAGATACATTCTTATCTAGATGAATACAAGTCAGCTAATATGGGTTGGAGGGAGTACCTAGTTTTAATCTACATAATGTTCACAATTATTCAGCGAGAAAAGACGCCCATTGGTATTCATAACTCCAGCATCTTATTCTGGTCTAATGTATCTCCTTGAGTCATAATCTTCAGAAAATGCCTTTTGCAGCAGAGTCCTAATTTTCAGTCTCATTTGCAGCAACAGAATATTAAGCAATACACCCATTACAGAATGTATACATGTTTACATCAATTTAATCAAGATAAGGAAATTACTGTGGAAGTATAGATCATTTTTCTGTAGCATGAACACCAAAGAAGACCGTTCATCCAACAACTGTTTTCAGTACCTCTATCCATTGTTCATATCATTTCATTACAATATTCTTAACAGTAGTAAACTTATGAGAAAAATGAGCTTTATAGCAATTACAGGTTAACTGAACCCTTTAAGTGAGTTATATCTTACCTCAGTTGTGCCACATTGGACTAGTAGACACCTTAAGCCATGCAACCAATGTCTTTTTTCTTGTTAGAGAGTGGTTGGGCTCAATCTGGTGCTTTTGAATCAATAGATATATCTTCTGGAAGATATAATATACCATATTGAACTTTTTCTCCCTGAAATCTTCCTTCGCAACTGGCAATTGTATTTTTCTACTTGTTTTTTGGGATTGCATCTGCTGAAAAGTGAAAAGTGATCATTTTAAGATGATTTTTGTACTCTCAATTTATAATACTCCCTCGTCTCAAATTAGATGTCAGAGATTTGTATGTACCTATACACTGAAACACATTCCAGACAGAGGGAGTATGACACTTATCAGTAAAAAAGTATTACACCTGCATCATTTCATATTCAACTTTTTCTACGGTCAGATATTAGATTCCAATATCAAACTGCTTTCTCCCTGAAAGTTTCCTTAGCAGCCAGCAAATATATTTTCTACTTTTTTTTGGATTGCATCTGCTGAAAACTGATCAGTTTTAGATGATTTTGTACTGTCTATTGTGTCCGACACTTTTGTTGTTTCAAACAAATTATTGTTGTTGGCAATCATGTTCTACACAGCAGTAAAGTACATTAGCACGCTTAAGACCACGTGAGCTGTAATCCTATAACATTACAAACATCCTGTTTATTCGTCTCATACATAGGCCTGCTACTGAAGTAAAGAAATATCTTGCTGATGAGAACCTTTGGTTACAGGCTAAGCTTTCAGACATCGAACTCTTTCTAGACAACGGTGCTGCTGGTGTTATCAAGGAAGGTAGCTTACAAAAAATGAAGCACAAACAGAAGCAGTGCACCCCCCTCCTCTCAAATAAGACTCGATACCAATCACGGAAGGTGAATGCCGAGTGTCGCCCCCGGGTCAAGGCAAGCGCTACAAGTCTAAAACTAATTCTTGATCAGATAATTTTTTGCAAGGCCAAAGTTCATTCTCAAACCCCAGAAATGATTAGCCTCGCAAGTGTAGTTTGCTAAAGCTCGAAGCAGAGCTTCTGGAGGTTCTCATGTTCTGTTTTGGTTCTTGCAGGGGAGGTTTGTCAGCCAGGCATCTCTTCTGCAGAATGCCGTGAAGAAAGAGACCTAGGGCAAGACGGTCTTGCTCCCGTGGACAATTTTTGGGGATTTTACTCTCCCTCTAGAAGTGAAGCATATGAAGGCTTCTGTCTTCTCATGTCTGCACTTCTGAGATGATGTAGAGGGTAGGGATGCCTGTAGAGTGGCTTGTTCTCATGGGGATGAGATAGTTCCTGGCAACTTTCTCAGCTCAGATGCTGAGGTAAAGAGTGCCATAAGCCAAAGACGTATTAGCAATGGTACAGTGTTAGTATTGTGATAATGACGAAATGCTTCTGTTATTAGGCTTTCATCTTATTATGGTATAATTATAAATCCTGTACAGGAAAAGCGAAAAGACCAACAATGCTTTTTTAGTCAAGCAGCAAGCCTTTGGGCTGCGCATGACGCTTCTTTGAGATTTGGAGAAACCCAAATCATAGGATTGAGATGCAACGACATGTTGAATCCTACGTGAGCAAAACATATATTTTGCTGGGGGAGAGTCAGTTTCCCAAGATTCAAGAAAAGCAAAGCTTCTTTTTTTGCACTAAATCTCACATTTTGGTAGGAATAGTATACAATTAGGGTATATGAGTAATCCAGGAGAATTCGTGGTCACAATTTTCCCCATTGATTTCTAGAAGAGTTCTGAAAGATTATAATTACATAATTTACTTATGAAATCGTTCAATCTAAAACTGAAGGGCCATTTAAGTCCGTTAGAATGGATCCAGATAAATGTAAAAAAGGTAAAATGTGATGTGGATACCATCTAATTTCAATCAAAGTGAATTGAAATTGCACTTCATATTTTGGTTACGAGGAGCCTAAACGCCTATTTTAGTTCTTTAACTATTTGTGTAGTGTGGTTTAATCTCCAAACTCTTATGCCATACAAAATTTTACATTTACTTTCTCTATGCCAAACATATATGACGATCCTAATCAAATATATATGGTGATCATGTGACATTAAGACATGGCAATATAGTCAACACAAAAATGGGCAACGGTTTCTACAAACATAACATCAATTATTTTCTATGCTTTTCATATGTTTTGTTTCTTGTTACTTGAATGAGCTGCTATGTGTATGAAAACACATCTTTGGCCGTGACAATGATGGACTAACATAATTTAAATAAAGATTAAGGGTCTCATCTAAGAAAAGAAACGTGCACACCCATCTAGAAAAACATGCACACATGATTTGTGTCCAAATAGGATGATATCGATGCACAAACCGATCAAACGTCCTTTGTCTTAAAAAAAAATCAAGTATCCTTTTTTGTTTGTAAATTCTGTAGGATGGGAGTCAAACTTGCTACAGAGAGTCTCAAATTTGTTCGTTAGTAGTCTACAATATTCATGTCCGTTAGCTGAGGTCACTAATCAACAAAATTGATTGATTTGCTCGGTAGGTGCCTGGTAGGAATAGCACTCGGATTGGACTAATAGTGTAAGAGCAACTCTAGCTGAGCCTGTAAAAATGCCGGAATTGTAATAGTGTAAGAGCAACTCTAGCTGAGCCTGTAAAAAGGTTGAAATTGTAAAATTCCGATGGGTTTACATGCCCGTGAGAAACCGGACGAGCTAGCGGTGATTGTAAAAAGATTCATCCTGTTAAGATGTTTCTGGTGCCCCATTAATTGGCGCGCTGGATCGGTACAAGTACCGGCCGCAGGGGTGAGTGCGGGTCAAAACCTTCACTTTCTCTCACACCCAACCCTAGCTCCGCCGTTGCGCCTAGCAAAACCTCTAGCGAGCAATCGCGCGAGCCCGACCCACAGATCCGCGCCATGTCGTACAGTCGCGACCACTTCGGGGTTGGAAGAGGCCGATGCGGAGGCTAGAGTGACGACGACTGCCCCCACGCCGGTGCGACGACCTCTCTGGGGAGGAGCGGAAGTGCATCGTGCGCTCGGAGGGGGCGAAGAAATGGGCGTCTCAGAAGTGGACGAACCGCGGAGCGCGTCCTCCGCCATCCCTCGCCCGCTATACATAGCCCTTGGAGCGCTACCGCCCGTAGTCGCTGGAGCACACCCCCTCTGCCGCAGGTACGCGTACGCTGACACAACGTCACTTGGGGAGGGGATCTCACGCGCTGCTCTTCCGTCCCCTCCCTTCTTTGAAGATCGGAGTCCCCCTCCCCCTCCCGTGTGTTGTCGCGGACTACATGCATGGCTCCAACCCTAGTTTATCCTCCACACTACTTTTGGATCGCTGCCATGTAATTAAGTGAATAGCGCCAGTTTATGCATGACCAGACTCGTGTTCTTCGTTGATTTTTGCCACGAGAGCAAAAATTTGAATGTTCAGTTTCATTTTACCGTGCAAACGATTACTAACCTGCAACTCGCGTATTCAGTGGCCTGTACGCCATGTTTTCAGTTCGTCTTTTTACAAGCTTTGTTAGAGTTGCTCTAAGTAGCTGCAACGAACAGAAAAAATGTAGCGGTCTAACTAACCTGGATCTGGTTGTATGAAATTACCATTGGCTAAATTTTATAATAGCAATTCTACCATAAAAGATATAAAATTAGTTATTTGGTTTTGGAAAATCAAAGTTATTAAGACTTTTTAAGTTTAATTCGACCGTCATGGGACCTCCAATTTCTCTGCATTAGAATCGGTTTAGATATACAAAATCTGTTAAATTTATTATTTGATAGATAATATTTATTCGATAGGATGGAGAGGCCAAGCTTCCCTTTTTCGAAAATAGAGGTACATATCACCACACGCTTACGTTCAACGTTGTTTTCTGCAAACTTTCTTCATAATGGTCTACACTTCTTATTGGTTTGATATAGGACACTATCTTATTTTGCATACGAACCTCGAAAAAATAGCAATGTCATTTCCATGTGCTTTGAAAGAACTGTCAATCAGTAAAACTCGTAATAAATATTTTAACTTTTTTATAGAAGTTATTAGGTTAATTCGGGTATGAGAATTAGGCTACCCTGTGAAACGTGAAATTAAAATACTTTTCTTTCTATTTGGTATTTTAGTTTTATTTTTGAATTTTAGTATTTACAATTCTCTGTTTCTAGATGTACTTTTTGGTTGTCTTGGCAATAAGGATCGAAGGAAGAAGACACTTTATTTTTTCCAAAAGATAAATGTTATAAAATCGAAAAATAATAGCAAAGGGAAGCAGGAGTAGAGGAAGTAGTGGTAGGTAGAAATGCTAGAAATAATGGGCTGAATACATGCTAAAATCCATGGAATTTGTTGTTTATCCATGTCGTTAGTTTTTTCCTCAAGATAGTCCATGCCAGATTTTGTTGTTTATCCATGAAACAACAAATTCATGAGTTTACCCGGCGAGCTGAAATCCCCATTTCTACCTACCACTTGTTGACGGTCTCTACCCAAAAAACATAATATGAATAGCTGGAATCCATTATACATTTTTTCAATGTTTTATTAATGTATAAGTTGGCCAAGAGATTAAATATTTTGCAAAAAGATGGTACTCCCACCGTTGATTTAAGCTGAATATAGGTTGAAATTCTCCTCACCAACCCAACCCACCCAGGCCCCAGCCCGTCTCCCTCCGCGCCGACCCAGCGGGCCGCCCATGGTTGGCGGCGGGGACAGTGACGGCACTGTGCACAGCCGCCAAGACGATAGCAGCGAGTGGGCGAGAAAAGATTTATAAATTATTCCGGCACCAGCAGCACTTCGCCAGGCGAACCACCACCCTAGAAAACGCGACCCTTTCCCTCCCTGATCTCCCGCACCGTGTCCGGTCCTGCCCCGCCGAGATACATGGCCGCGCTCCGCCTCCCCGCCCCGCCGACGGCGGCGGCGAGGTGGGCCCCGCAGCCGCCCTCCGCCTCCGCCTCCGCGCGGTGGCTCAGCTGCCCGGGCCGGGGCAGCCCCCGGCGGCTCGCGGCGCGGGGAGGCAAGGGGCAGGACGGCACGGAGGCGCCGCCGGTGAGGACTCTCCTGATCGACAACTACGACAGCTACACCTACAACATCTTCCAGGAGCTCTCTGTCGTCAACGGCGGTGAGCAATCTCTCAAGCAAGGAGCTCAAAGCTGCTTTGGTCTCCGTGTTAATCTCTATATTGTTTTTGCCTAACTTTCGGTGTGTTGGTGGCTTGAATTGATTATTAATGATTTAGTAATGGAGATGATGTGCCGACAGCATAATCGTCGTAATTCAAAAATAAGAAAAGAAAATCTTACCTACCCACCCCTTGCTGAATATAGTACCTGTACCGCTGCTATTTGTATTTGCAGTGCCGCCTGTGGTGGTGCGCAACGACGAGTGGTCGTGGAGGGACGTGTACAACTGGGTCTACAAGGAGAGGGCCTTTGACAACATCGTGATCTCGCCAGGCCCCGGATCTCCGGCGTGCCCCAGCGACATAGGTGAGCATTTCACCAACTCTAAAAATTCAGTTACTGCCACATACATATCTGTGAAACAGAAATGATGGTGTATGTATGCTGTTCCTCAGGTATTTGTCTGCGGATACTTTGCGAGTGCGGAGATATACCCATACTGGGTGTCTGCCTTGGCCACCAGGTGAAAGAATAATGTTTGTCCTTGTGAACTTGTTTATGGATCATTATTCTGAAAGAGTAAAACTATGAACCATGTGGTGACCATCTTGGCCTGAAACGGGCGTCGTGTTTGATCGTTGCAGGCCTTGGGATTAGTCCATGGCGCTAAGATTGTCCATGCTCCTGAAGCTATACATGGACGCCTTAGGTAGGACCTCGAACCCTCTTAGGCGCTGTTATGTACTTTCAACTTTCTTCCATGCAATCCCCTGTCATTAGCGGGTTGTGGTGTGTATCATGATCTTTCATGTTCTAGCTGCTCCCGTATGATTAACACATAGCCTGACACTTCTCTTTCCTAAATCAGTGAAATTGAACATAATGGATGCTTCCTGTTTAATCATATCCCATCAGGTATAAACTCTAGATTCAAGGTTAGTGTACCACTCCTGTTAATATGCCCTGCACCGTACTTTACATCTGTGGTGCAAGAAGTATTGTACTTATTACTGGTGACACTTTCAGGTAGTGCGCTACCATTCACTTGTAATAGAAGCAAGCTCGCTGCCCAAGGATCTTGTATCAATTGCATGGACTGCTTCTCCCAAAATGCTATCTTTCCTTGATAGCGATCAGCCTGATGGTACTCCCTTCTGGGGATCATTGAATAACTTGTCCCTAACAAACCCGACAGATTACACTAGCAATGGTGAAGTGCCAATTACCGTAAACAATGCTAGTAAGTCAGATTTTTACAAGATCGTCATGGGCATCAAGCATTCTAGTAGGCCTCATTATGGAGTGCAGGTATACTGGCTACTTCTGTCTGTCCTTCTCTTCAATTGTTATTTTCTTATAATTGATTACTTTTGTTTCAGTTTCACCCAGAGAGTGTTGCTACTCATTACGGAAGACAGATTTTTCAAAACTTTAAGACGATAACAGCTGAATTTGGATCACAATCATCGTTGTTTCAGGAAAGAAAGGTTCACAGTAGTGGTAAACTGGAAAAGTCTCAAGTACTATATATGACTAAATATTTCCTGCACATACCCTTCATACTCCATCATAGTTAACTTTCTAATTGTCCAGCAGGTCAATTCTGCAGATCAATGCAATTATATCCCAAAGGGCTTGTTACACACTGAAAGACTGGAGCTTTGCGATTCTATTGAGTCTCGCATACTTCCAGAGAGAAACAGTGAGAAAAAGTTCTTACGGTTGAGATGGAGGAAGATTGATAACTTCCTCAGCCGCACAGGTGGTTCTGAAGCCATTTTTTCAACGCTTTTTGGTCATCAAAATGCTGAAGACACGTTTTGGCTTGATAGCTCATCAGTCGACCAGGTGCCAAATCAGATTACTCTTGATTGATCATCCAGTTACTTTACTGTGTGAATTTCATCTCATGTAAGTGAAGCTTGACAATGATATGATTGTATGCTATTAACAACTAATTGGATGCCCATATACACGTGAATTTACTGCATAATCAACTAAAGATGCATAAACCTGATTCATTTACAATCTTCATCCTCGAGCTTGTTTTTCTCAAGCTTGCTTTGAAAATACTTCCTTCAATCTATGAGATGAAATGAGCAGGAAATGTGTGGATAATATTTATCTTCATCTGCGTGAATGAACTTGGAACCTGATCATAGTTGAGTCAGAAAATTGGAAACGTGACTACTTATCTGGGATGTAGATTCTATGTTCTTCCCTGATCATGACGAAGCATTTCTCTTTTAGTTCAATGGTCAACATCTCGTTTGTTTGAACTACTTCCTTTTGCAGAACAGGGCACGCTTTTCATTCATGGGTGGTAAGGGTGGACCTCTGTGGAAGCAAATGACATTTCACCTCTCCAATCAAAGGTAGGAAGCTACTCTTCCAAAACAAAACAAAACAAAACGGATTTAGTGAATTCATGTGTCATACATCTTATCCTGAATTTCGCAAATTCTCTTCCAGAGCCAATTGTGGAGGAACCATTACTGTTCGAGGTGCTCATGGATCTGCTGTGAAAAACTCTCTCAAAGATGGCTTCTTGGAATTCCTGAACAAGGTATAATTCAAAATAGGAGCCGTGATTGAACCTCAATATATGATTTTGTGATGGTAATCTTATATTCTGTCACTATATCTGAGCTATGTAGTTTCTCTGCCTACACAGGACATCACAATAATTAAGCTCATATGAGGCTATATACACATCATTCAGGAAATATAAGTGTTCTTCTAAGAAAGAAAATGCAATTGTTTGATTGGTACTAGAGTTGTATTAACATTATCATTGATCCTAGACAATCGAAGTATGAAGCATTCTATTTGACCAACACGGCGATTGTATTCTGCACATTACCTAATTCTATCAATTATAAACCAACAACACAGTCAGTTTAGTTTAACCTAAAATGTACGACAACTAACCCTTATGCTTGTCAGTCAAGCAGAATCTAGCTCGCGATATTCATATTGTCTGGGAGTTCCAGAATCTCAGTGTTTCACATTTTGCAGGAAATTGAGTCCATTCAATACAATGAGAAGGATTTTGAAGGGCTGCCATTTGACTTCCATGGTGGATTTGTTGGATATCTAGGGTATGTAGATCTTGTTCATGACTTTATCACATGCCGGATATTAAACTGTTCTCCTGCCTGCAGTTGGGTTACTTTAGATAGTTTGTCATATTTTTTTCCTTCACAAACAATTGCCTATCTTGTGTCCCATCATTTCCATATTTGACTTATATGATTTCTTTTGAACTTTCGTATGTTAATCAAGAACCTAACTACAGTGTACCTTTTCAATTACACTTAGCCCTTCCTCTCACCTCAATAGCTTTGCTTTGATACCAGGTATGGTCTTAAAGTTGAATGTGATGCATCGTCTAACAAAGCTAAATCAAATACTCCTGATGCTTGCTTCTTCTTTGTTGATAACCTTGTGGTTGTTGATCACAACAATGGTGATGTATATATTCTATCGTTGCACGATGAATATTCTTCAAGTAATGGAAATGGAGTTTACACGCCATGGTTAGTAGAGACTGAGAAGAGGCTTCTCAGGATGATTGCTATGGCACCAGGACCACTGATTAATGGAAAGTCACTTATTGGGTCATCCAATGTGAATAAGAAAAGTTTTGTTGTAGAAAAATCAAAGGATCAATATATTAAGGATGTTCGGAGTTGCCTGGATTATATCAGAGATGGAGAAAGTTATGAGTTGTGCTTAACTACTCGGATGAGGAGAAGGGTAGAGTATATAAATGCCCTGCAGCTGTACCTTAAGTTGAGGAAACAAAATCCAGCCCCATATGCAGCCTGGCTTAACTTCTCCTCAGAAAACCTGAGTATATGCTGCTCTTCTCCTGAAAGGTTTCTGCGTCTGGATCAAAATGCAATTCTAGAGGCAAAACCAATCAAAGGTACTATAGCACGTGGCAGAACACCCGAGGAAGATGAATGTCTACGTTTGCAACTGAAATACAGGCAAGTATATGAAATACATTTTTTGTTTTTATAGTTATATCTGTTTCCCCTTGCATACTGGGAGGTCTCTCTTTATGAACTATGTAAACACCCTGCTGCTCATGTGCTCCTATCGTCTTGGACTTTCGGCTGTTCAGTATCACTGTTGTCTAAATGTGCTGATTGTCATTCCTGCAACTTACAGATTGGAATGTCACAGTACTCATAATGCTGATACTGTTTTTTGTTCTGCATTTGTTCAACAGTGAAAAGGATCAGGCGGAGAACTTGATGATTGTTGATCTCTTAAGAAACGACCTGGGCAAGGTTTGCGAGCCTGGGACCGTGCACGTCCCTCGCCTCATGGATGTGGAGTCATATAAAGCAGTTCACACCATGGTGAGCACCATCCGTGGAACAAAGAAACCCGATCTCAGCCCTGTTGACTGTGTGAAAGCTGCCTTTCCAGGAGGCTCGATGACTGGTGCCCCGAAAGTGAGATCGATGGAGATTCTTGACTCGCTTGAAAGCAGCCCGAGAGGAATCTACTCGGGGTCGATCGGGTTCTTCTCGTACAATCGCACCTTCGATTTGAACATTGTGATCAGGACGGTCATCCTGCACGATGGGGAAGCCACGGTCGGGGCAGGCGGGGCTATCGTGGCGCTGTCGGATCCCGAGGCGGAGTACGCCGAGATGATGCTCAAAGCGAGAACTCCCACAAAGGTTGTTGAAGAATGTAGCCAACAAGCAGCTCACTACAATCCGGATTCGGTGCGGACGACTATAAGTTAGAAGAAGGGAGGACGACATGAGCCTGTTTCTCACTGAAGCTCCGGCAGCATCACGAGTTTCAGCATACAGTGACTATAGCAGGGTTTTGTCTCTGCTGCTAGTGGCCTTTGGCGGAAGAATGGCTGGATGGAAGTCAAGATGATGCAGAAAGTGAGGACTTGCTGTTGGCACTGGCATCTGGTATACTGCGTAGCACTACATTAACTAGAATTTAGAAGAAAAAAAAGAATCATCCATATCAGCAGAATTGCTCACAAGTTAGAGACAAAAGGAAAGGATTCATCCATATTGGCTGATACTTATTTTTTGTGTGGAGACGATGATATTGGCCTCAGTGTAAAATAAGTCGGATAAACAGGAGTATTTGTTTCTAGAAAAACAGGGTCTCGCCCCGGTTCCATTGAAAATGAAACCACCATTCATTCAGTTGAGCGCTTACATAAAGAGGACTAACACAATATATCATATATATTGGTCTCATTGGTGTACTAGCATATATCAGTTTGTTATTAAGGCATATCATTCATGCAGACTTGGTAAATTAACATACATGTAATGATCTTTTTATTCAAGAAATTAAATCCTATCAACCAGAAGACATATATAGGACGTTTCTTCACATGTAAGCATGGACATAATCCTGGAAATAGAAGTTGCTCTGGACGAAGCTAGCGAGCCAGCGGGACGCGGCGAAGCAGAACACGGCTAAGGAAGCGACGGCGGTTCTACCTTTGGCGACGGCGAGGAACCCGACGAGCACGACCGCCGCGACCTGCAGGGCCGCCTCCATGGCCTTCATGGCCTTCAGCGCCGCGCTGCAGCTCCTGCACTGCGCGACGTGTGACCAGTACCTGCGTACGCCGTGCACAAGATTAACGCTGTTATTGTTCTCACTGAATTAATATATATACTGAGAGGTCTTTGTTTTTAATTACCTCTCCATGAGCTTGTCTTTGGTTGGAGTTGGCGGAAGCTGATCGATAGTTGGGGCAGCCCAGGCGACCTGGTTCTTGCAGTGCTTTCTGAACCAGTTTCTGAAGGCGATTACCATCTTGTCCGACGACGTGGGCACGTACACGGCTTTCTGCCAGTTTTCAATACCGGCCACAGCGAAGTTTCGCTCCTGAAATGAAGTAAGAACAATGGGTCTGCTGCTTAATTGAGCTGGGGGTTCGTTACCTCGACGTATCCTGGATCAGGATTAGAAATTTAGAATTCCTGAGCTTGATTGAGCTAATAAGAATTCGTTTACCTCGAGGTGGAGGAGGTACATGTCGGAGTCGAAGATGGCGTTCTGGCCAATGTGGTAGCACCACCGTGGAATGATCTTGTCGAGCCAGACGCCGAAGTTCCTCGGGAAGGTGGTGATCACCCTGCTCCTTCCCGGCGCCACTGGGACGCATATGAACACGTGCATGAAGTGAGGCCTCCTTTTCTTCTTGTCCTGTCCAAACCAATTAAACCACGTACGGTATGAACTTGTGAATCAATTGCTGCGATTTCAGTTTCATCGGCAACAATTAATGGGGAACTGACAGGTCAATATCCATACCTCGCCCTCTGTCTCCCTGGGAAGCGGCGAGCCGTAGAAGACGCACGGCGCGGCATACCGGTAGTAGCCGCCGTTCTCCTGGGGCGACAGGAAGCCGTCCACGTTCGCCTCCTCTATCTTCATCTTCATCGGCCCGCCGCCCTCCATGTCGAACTCGGCTGTGAAGAGTTGAACGAATCAACACTCCCATTCATCAGTAAACTGAATTCGACAAGGGCAGGGCAGGGGGCATATCTTCCGGGGTCATCCTTGTTGTGAAGCGTGCCAATCATGCCCATGTCAGGACCGAGGGCAGTTATCGCGGGGTCTCCGATCCACAGCTTGTGAACGTAGGGGACATGAGCGGGGTCCATGACGTTCTCCACCAGCACATCGTACCTGCAAATTAATCAACGATGCTGATGCTTCTTCTTCCTCTGCATCTTCATTCAGGGAACAATGGAGGTCCAGGCGGATTATGCTTACCCGTAGGGGAGGTCCCTGATGGTGTACATGGTTGCGAAGGTCGGGTCATCGATCTCCGGGATGAAAGGCGGCCGCTTCCTTCGCAGCACGTCCCGGTGCTCGGCGTCGGCCCTCGGGTAGAACCACAGGATGCTGTTCTGCACCACGCTCGGATACCGCGCCACGCACGCCTTGCCGTTCTTGTGCACCTGCGCGCTAAGCAGCATCTCAGTCGAGAGGAAGAGGAAGAGCATCAATAATCGGCCGGCGTACTTACAGGTGGGCCGAGGGCGGGAGCCTGCGGGATGAAGTTGCAGGAGCCGCGGCCGTCGAAGCACCAGCCGTGGTAGACGCACTGGAGGCGGCCCTTGTCGTCGATCCGGCCCTCGGAGAGCGGCGCCAAGCGGTGCGGGCACGCGTCGTCGAACACGCGCCATTCGTCGGCGGCGCGGTCGTACCACGCTACCACGCGGAGCCCCAGCACCGTCTTGCCGTGGGGCGCGCCGGGGTCGAGGTCGCACACGGGGGCGAACGGGTACCACTGGTCCAGCCAGTCGAACCGGCCCTCCTCCTCCTCATCCCCGCCCGACGGCGAGGTCGGCGCCTCCGCCGCCACGGCCGAGACAGGGGAAGACAACCGAGAGCGCTGCCGTCGCGCCGGCGCGGGCTCGAGGCGGGACGCTACTGCTGCTACTCTGGTGGTGTTAGGCGCCGGGGCAGATCTCCGGAGAGGGAGCGGGAGCGAAGCACGCGGGACGAGCAGGAGGGAAAGGGGAGTCATGGATATGATCTGATCGCAAATTCAACTCGAGTGCATTCGGGTGTGCGCGCGTTTTTTGTTGATGTTGCTTGTTGGAGCTCAAAGCTCGGCTGTGCTTTTCATTGCGTTTTGTCCAACTTTGCGATTGGGGGGCATGTGTGTGTGTGTGTGGGGAACATGTCCGTTCTTGCAGAGCTGGCTTGGGCCGGACGCACTTGCATAGCTGCGGTACCGTACTACTTTGCACGCCTCATTAACAAAGACAATTTTCTCGGTGTGTAGGCAGCGATTAGGCCGTTAGCAGCGTTCTCCACACTACGGCGGATCGATCTCACCAGAAACGCAACTAGTAAAGAGCATTTGTAGCTAAGTGAACTTTTTTTTCAGGCATAATGCCATCTCCAACAGGACAATCGGCCCGTTTCGGTCTGTTTAGGGCACCTCCATCGAACCGACGCATCTCATCCGAGCGTATCCAAACTTGTCCGGACGGACGCGCGGGACGCCCTAGCGGGCCGACCCATCGCCCCACGCAATCAGACGCCCAACGCCCCACGCAATCGGACGCCATCGGTCTGTTAGGCCATCCCCACGCCCTGACGGACACCGCGTCCGATCTCGCCCTCCCGGACCGAGCCCAAGGCCCAATGCCAATTGATGATCAAAAACTTTTCCCGTATATATGAATCTAGCTGAATCTAGCGCCAATTGATATTTTTAAATATACAGTTCTGCTTTAGTGCATTTTTTTCGCGCTAACTATTTTCATACTGCAATTGCACTACGCGGGTTTGGCAGTATCTGCTCGAGATGCTCTTGAACGATCTCTTGATATGCTTGGTACGTCGACCCTTTTATGCAACAAGAGCTAGCAAAAAGTGGTCCTGCACCAAAGCTCACGCCCGTGGACCGTTCCACATGGATTTTTAAGTGATAATTGCGTGGCTCGCTGAGCAGCGGAATGTGGTGCTCTACTGCCCTTGCCGCTCCTGGCTTTGGTGGCTTTGGCTTCGGGAGCTAGCAGTACCCATGCCATGTGGTGCTCTACTATATATGAATAATTAGTACCCATGCATGTGAGATATTTGCTCAAACTTAATTACTTTAACTAGAACTTGGGATGGAGGTAGTAACGACGAATCAGTTCGTTGTCATAATTAATTAATTACCAAGAGTAGAAAAGAAACGGGTACTCATCATATAATACATGATACTGGAGTAGTAGTACGTAGTAGCTCTAGCTGAAGCACTCGTCATCATCATCACACAACCAAGCACACGCACAATCAATATACAGTACTAGATAAGGGAGTGGAGATCGTACGTACGTACGGTACTAGCTAGGATGACTGTCTTTCACAACACCGGAGACAGACGAAGCATCAGGCAGCTACTGGCCGAAGGCCCAGAGGACAGGGATGGCGATGGCGAAGACGTGGGCGAGGACGGCGTGCACGATCAGCTCCGCGGTGCGCAGGTGGCTTGTGATGCAGAGCCCGCCCGTGGCGAAGATGGTCCTGATGACGAGTCGCCAGAGGTGGCCGACGGTGAGCAGCCCCAGCAGGTTGGTGACGACGGCGAAGAAGACGCCGGCCCTGGACTGCGGCGGGACGACGAGGGCCGCCGTGGCCGCGCCCGCCTGCGCCATGGCGCACAGGAGCAGCAGCCAGGCGCGGAATCGCAGCTGCATGATGTCCCTGGCCGTGGTGTCGCAGTAGGCCGGCAGCTGCATGCAGGGGAGTTCCGTTAATTAGTCGGTGTTGCCATTATTGCTAAGAAGAGAGAGGAGGAGGAGGAGGAGGAGGAGGAGGAGTTACGTGCGGAAAGGTGGCGGGCTGGAGAGTGAGGGCGAAGAGGGCGAATGCTGCAGCGGCGGCTGCCATGGCGATGTGCGCACGAAGAAGCGCGCCCTGGGACACCACGGGCTGCCACCAACAGCCTGCGTTGACGGCGGCGGCGGCGGCACCACCAGCAGCAGCAGGAGGATGATCCATTCTTCCTTGATCTCGGCGGTCCTTTCTGCTCGATTGCTTCGCGCGTTTCTCTTTGCTCTCACTGTATCGATCGGTTGTGGTGCGTGGGATGGGAACGACGATATCGTCACTCGCTGCTAGCTCTCGATCGATATAAATAGCTCCGGCCGGCATACTCTTATTTGCGGACGGAGGAGGGAGTACAGATCGAGTTACAGACGACGACGACTAAAGGCTCTCGATCGGAGTGTGGAGTGTGGACGCCACGGCCCACGCTGGTAAGTACGTACGGTGAGGCCTGGGTCGGATGGAGTACCGATCGAGCCATGTGACGACGGATCGATGGTGTGCGTCGATCGTCTGCCTTTGCTGCTAGCCGCTGCTTGGTCCAGCCGTGTGAAAAAACACACTGCTAGCTAGACACTGCCGGCCGGCCAACCGTCCTTCTTCGACCTATTTACGTGCTTAATTGGTGGTCGTCGTGTCTTGACGTAAGTACGAGTGATGGTGATCGATCGAGCAGCTCCGATCCGGCCCACGCGTACGTTGAGGATCGTTGCACGAATTTGCTAGTCATGACTCATGATTCATCACTTTGGCCTGGTCTGCATCTCATAACTGGGAGGCAAAGCAACCCTTCACGTGTCACTGCTTTATTTCTTGACTAGTAGTACTCTCTCCAGTCCCACAGCTTCATGATGCAACCGGTCCGGTCCGGTTTGGACCTAGTGTTGGACCTCCAAACCTTTTAGAAAATCACAGGTCCACGGGTCGGACCGATTCTCTCCTTGTAGGGTAAAGGGGTATCCGAGGTTTGCCCCTGGCTAGGCACCACGTTCTTGTACCATTGGCTGCTGAGCTATGCTGCACTAGGTCGACGGTGGGGATTGCCCAAAGCTCTCAGGAACGCGCGGGATGTAGGAGTTGCAGTTTCCGCAACTGGACGTGCGGCCGGCCGCGCAGGAGAAGCAGAGTTTCTTAAGAGCATTCCCGCTCTTGGTGATTTCAGTCCGAAATCCGTATCAATTCCCGACGAAACTCGTTTTCAGCCTTGGAACCGTGAGTTTCCATTCGCGTTTTCAGGCCGAGTTTCCACGTTCGGCTAAAATTTAATAAATTTAGGCGGATTTTACTGATTATGGACGAATATAGATGAATTACATCGAATTCGGGCGAACACCCGAATTTAGGCTAGATAATAAACTAAAAAACATAAAAAAGGCCGCTGCCGCTTCTACATGCCGAGGTTGCCATAGAAGGAGGTATAGGCGGGATCGGCCCTGCCGTCTTCTTCGACGCCATCGTCGTCGTCGTCGCTCGACGGGAGCTCCCCTGGCCGGCGTCACCGCACCTCCAGGACTGGTGGGAGGGGTCGGCTTCCTTGTCGTCGTCGAGGACGACGAGCGGGGCGCCCTGGTAGGCGAGCACGTGGCCAGACCACGCCTAGAGCTCGGCCTGCTCCTCCTCCCAGTCCGCCCTGGACCAGGCGAGGATGTCCGGCGGCTACGGCGCCGAATCCCGGAGTGACTGCTCCATCACCATCTTTATGGTGAAGGTGTCCTCGTCGACGGGCACCGCCCAATCAGCCGACTTTGGCTTCGGCTGGTGAAGGCGAAGGCGGCCAGTGGGCGGCGACTGTGCCGGCACGCGGGAAGTTATTGCCCGCTGGTCCGTCGCGGGAGCCTAGAAGGCGGCGGTGGCGCGGCATTACGGCGACACGTGGCCGAAGCAACGCGAAGTTATTGTCCGGCGGTCCTTCGCAGGGTTCCGAGGCGGAAGGATTGCGACGACTCGGCTTCCGTCGCTAACTGGGCGGGTCCACGTGTTGTCTCCTTTTTTTCGCCTGAAAAGTTCGGACCAAACTTAGCCCAAATCCGGACTAAAACAGGTTCTTTGAAACACGACTAGGCCAAATTTCGACATTCGAACCTAAAATTCGCCCTGGGATCGGCGTTCTAAGAACGTGAGTGGAGATGCTCTAACCAACACGGCCGGTCCGGCACCATCGAGGACATGCAGCGGCATGACACCGCCATTGACGAGCATCCCGCAGCACCACCTTCTTGTTCCTTTCCGTCGCCACCTCCCCCGCGTGCTCAGCTTGCTCAATGCAGCCGTCCGTGCGGCTCCCTTTTTTCCGACGAGCCTGCGTCAGTTGCTCCTGGCGAGTTGCTGCGATTGCAAACCATGAAGATGATGCGGCCGGCACTTTCGTATATTCGAGGAGAGGTTCGACCCTAGGGTCGTAAATATCCGAACCTGTTGGACCCTATTTATTTACGGGCCAGACCTATAACCTGATGGTAACAAAAAATAAGGTCCGGGACGGAGGGCCAATGGGGCGACCCGGACCAGTTGCATCTATACCAGAGCTTACGGCTTATTATTTTTTTTAAGTTAAGATATAAAAAGTTTGACTAAACTTTTACAAAAAATTATCAAGAACTATAATATTATATAGATATTATGTGAAAATATATTTCATGATGTATCAAAGGGTATGAATTTCGTATTACAAATATTAATAACTTTTTTCTAAAAACTTGGTTGAACTTTACATAGTTTGACTTTAAAAAATAATATAGACCTTAAAGCACTAGGAAGGAGGTAGTACTTAAAGTTCGAATCGTGGTTTATCCATTATATTTATTTATTAGACGTGATAGAATTTGTTATAGATAGGGCGTTTAGGCTTTAGAACCATGCATCTACCTATATACCGGTATAATCTAGTCTATAGGGATTAGATCGATCTCTTTTTTTACGAACATTTGATCTCTCTATTAATAATAATCAACAACATTACAAAGAGTTTCATGTACTCTTATATGAAATTATTTCATGATATAAAAGAATTGTCTATGGACGACCTTCTCCTTGTTGGGTGAAACTAAACTTTGATGGCTCGGTCAAAGTTGAGGATGGTTCATCTGACGCTCGAATGGTCCTTCGAGATGAAGCAAGGTTTTTTGGTTCCCGGTACGAAAAAAATCCCGAGGGTGGTCGGGATTTCCGGTTACCGAGAAATCTCGACCGGTTACCGGACGAATTTAAATTTCAAAATTCAAATTCAAAGTCCTTGGTATGACTATTTACATCGATTTTTTGTTAAAATTCATAAATTTCATACAATTCAAATAAATTCGGGATTTTTTGTCCAGTAAACCGATTTCCCGAGGATGGTCGGGATATCCGGTTACCGACCGGTAACCGAATTTCCCGACCGGTAACCAAATCGCTAAGATGAAGATGGTAAAGTTACTTTTTCAGCATGTCGACAGCTATTCAGTTATTTAGATCCCCTTGAAGCTGATGCTAGAGCTTGTGAGGAGGGACCAAAGCTATCCTTACAGTTTTCAGATAAACCAATAATTGTTGAGTCTGATTGTGCCCATCTAGTGTTGGCAGTGTCGAACAATGGTCAAGACCACTACAGTCTGCTGAAGATTATCAATGAGATTAAGTTCTTGAGTGTGGATTATAGACTTATATTCTTTGTAAAAGTTGGCTGGTCACAAAATAGGGTTAGCCACTGCCTCGCTAATTTTGCATGAGCAGAGTCCAGAACTGTGGTGTGGCTAGGTTCATGACCTGAATGTGTTCATCATGCTCTTGACATAGACCTCTCTGTAATCTCTATTGCTTAATATATTGACTTTTACCCGCAAATAAAAAATAGTACAAAGAGTTTTAAAAGTAATAACAATTACAGATAGTTTCTAAGACCACCTAGCACCGACTACAGACACTAGCGTGAGCTGAAGTAGCTAAGCCGTCCTTGCCCCACCATCATCAGAGTTGTGCAAAGTCTGTCATAGTAAAGCTTGTTGTAGTAAAAAGATAGGGAATCATCTTTCTAAGACCCCAAAGGACTTAGAGGAGCAATGATCCCAATCATGACAATTCTATATCGAAAGAGACAGCTAACCTGAAACAACACCAAAGAACACTAAAGAAAGATCAGATCCTAGGAGATCCGTCGTATGCACGACTCCATGTCATATATTCAATTTGTATACCGATTAAAACACTCAACTCCGCACTTGCTCATATATTTAATTTATTATAACACAAATAAAACAAAATATGTTACCAATAGTGAGTACAACACATCTACCACGCTCTGCTAAATAGACTGTAGACTGCGCGACAAAACGCGCATGTCCACCTAGTATATAGGGCGTTTCTTCACATGTAAGCATGGACATAATCCTGGAAATAGAAGTTGTTCTGGACGAAGCTAGCGAGCCAGCGGGACGCAGCGAAGCACAACACGGCTAAGGAAGCGACGGCGGTTCTATGTACGACCGACGTCACAACAGGCGTCCCCTTGGCGATGGCAAGGAACCCGAGGAGCGCAACTGCCGCGACCTGCAGGGCCGCCTCCGTCGCCTTCATGGCCTTCAGCGCCGCGCTGCAGCTCCTGCACTGCGCGACGTGTGACCAGTACCTGCGTGCACAAGATTAACGCTGTTATTGTTCTCACTGAATATATACTCAGGTCAGGGTTTTTTTTTGAGAGCAAGGTCAGGTGTTCTGAGTGAAGAAGAATGGTAGCTACCTCTCCATGAGCTTGTCTTTGGTTGGAGTTGCCGGAAGCTGATTGACGGTTGGGGCAGCCCAGGCGACCTGGTTCTTGCAGTGCTTTCTGAACCAGCTTCTGAAGGCGATTACCATCTTGTCCGACGACGTGGGCACGTACACGGCTTTCTGCCAGTTTTCAATACCGGCCGCAGCGAAGTTTCGCTCCTGAAATGAAGTAAGAAGAATGGGTTTGCTGCTTAATTGAGCTGGGGGTCGTTACCTCGACGTACCCTGGATCAATATCAGAAATTTAGAATTCCTGAGCTTGATTGAGCTGCCGAGGATTGGTTACCTCGAGGTGGAGGAGGTACATGTCGGAGTCGAAGATGGCGTTCTGCCCAATGTGGTAGCACCACCGTGGAATGATCTTGTCGAGCCAGACGCCGAAGTTCCTCGGGAACGTGGTGATCACCCTGCTCCTTCCCGGCGCCACTGGGACGCATATGAACACGTGCAGGAAGTGAGGCCTCCTTTTCTTCTTGTCCTGTCCAAAGTCCAAACCAAACCAAACCACGGTGTGAATTGTGAATCAATTGCTGCGAGTTCAGTTTCATCGGCAACAATTTTAATGGGGAACTGACACGGCTAATCATCAGTGAATATCAATACCTCTCCCTGGGTTATCTCCCTGGGAAGCGGCGAGCCGTAGAAGACGCACGGCGCGGCGAACCGGTAGTAGCCGCCGTTCTCCTGGGGCGACAGGAAGCCGTCCACGTTCGCCTCCTCTATCTTCATCTTCATCGGCCCGCCGCCCTCCATGTCGAACTCGGCTGTGAAGAGAAGAACAAGACACTCCCATTCAGTAAACTGAATTCGACAAGCAGGCCGATGGATCATGTCAGGGGGCATATCTTCCGGGGTCTTCCTTGTTGTGAAGCCTGCCAATCATGCCCATGTCAGGACCGAGGGCAGTAATTGCGGGGTCTCCGATCCACAGCTTGTGAACGTAGGGGACATGAGCGGGGTCCATGACGTTCTCCACCAGCACATCGTACCTGTCAATTAATCAACGATGCTGATGCTTCTTCTTCCTCTGCATCTTCATTCAGGGAACAATGGAGGTCTGGGCGGATTATGTTTACCCGTAGGGGAGGTCCCTGATGGTGTACATGGTTGCGAAGGACGGGTCGTCGATCTCCGGGATGAAAGGCGGCCGCTTCCTTCGCAGCACGTCCCGGTGCTCGGCGTCGGCCCTCGGGTAGAACCACAGGATGCTGTTCTGCACCACGCTCGGATACCGCGCCACGCACGCCTTGCTGTTCCTGTGCACCTGCGCGCTACGCAGCATCAATCGGGAGGGAGAGGATCCATCTCCATGGAATTCGGAGGACGGGGGGTCGTAACTTACAGGGGGGCCGAGGGCGGGAGCCTGCGGGATGAACTTGCAGGAGCCGCGGCCGTCGAAGCACCAGCCGTGGTAGACGCACTGGAGGCGGCCCTTGTCGTCGATCCGGCCCTCGGAGAGCGGCGCCAAGCGGTGCGGGCACGCGTCGTCGAACACGCGCCACTCGTCGGCGGCGCGGTCGTACCACGCTACCACGCGGAGCCCCAGCACCGTCTTGCCGTGGGGCGCGCCCGGGTCGAGGTCGCACATGGGGGCGAACGGGTACCACTGGTCCAGCCAGTCGAACCGGTGCCCCTCCCCCTCATCCCCGCCTGACGGCGAGGTCGGCGCCTCCGCCACCACGGCCGAGACAGGGGAAGACAGCCGAGCACGCTGCCGTCGCGCCGGCGCGGGCTCGAGGCGGGACGCTACTGCTGCAGCTCTGGTGGTGTTCGGCGCTGGGGCGGATGTCCGGAGAGGGAGCGGGAGCGGGAGCGGGAGCGGGAGCGGGAGCGAAGCACGCGGGAGTAGCAGGAGGGAAATAAGGGGATTCATGGATATGATCTGGTCGCAAATTCAACTCTAGTAGATCCTTGTATGATCTGATCATGCATTCGATCGGGTGTGCGTGTGTTTTTTTGTTGAAGTTGCTTGGAGCTCAAATCAAAGCTCGGCTGTGCTTTTCATTGCCCTTTGTCCAACTTTACTGGTGCAGTGGCATGGGGGAACATAGCCGTACGTGGATGCGCTGGCTTGGGCCAGACGCACTTGCAGAGCTGCAGTATCGTATTTTGCACGCCTAATCAACAAACACAATCTTGTCGGCGTGCAGACTGCGATTAGGTTGGTCATAGTGGGGAGTAACTTAGCACATGTTACTAGCCTAAATTACTATCTTTATAGTGGAAAATAACTTGCAATGCCACATTAATTGGGTTGTAGACACACTTTGTTTTGGTATGTGTGATGTTACAGTAATATAGCTACTCCAGTTACTCAATCAATCTCTTTCTTCATTAAATTATTGTCACATAAGCAAAAATGCCGATTTAGACTCTTAGTTACTAGTGAAGTTACCCTTACTATGACCAGCCTTAGGCCGTTAGCACAGCGGATCTAACAAGAAAGGCAACAAGTCAACATCATTTGTAGCAAGTGAACTTTTTTCAGGCATAATGCCATGCATCCCCGACCGGACCGACGACAAATCAGACATAAAATCAGCCCGTTTTGGTCTTTTTAGATCGTGGAATTGATGCAAACATACACAATGTTCTCCCTTGTTCGCTCATGCACCCAATTCTTCAAAATTTTGCATAAAGATAATTATACATAGGTGACCGAAAAAGGAAAAAACATGATAAACATAAACTACAACTAAAACAAGACTCTAAGTAAATATATAAAGCCCTATATGGGGTTTGCCCTGCCGTTGGCGGAGGCCGCCCTAGTTCTCTTTGTCGTTCGCGAAATGAAGATCGACGATGACCATGGTGCCACCACGGTTGTTGGTGTCGGCATGTGCGCCTCGAAGGCCAGGTCATTGGCGAGAGGTAGGCGTGATGACGCTTGATATCAGCTCGGCTAGCAGCATCGTACACTAGGATTGGGGGCATTGGAACCCGCTGGTAGTTCAGGTGCCACCCATCGGGAGGTGCGCATCGCGATAGGGCACTAGGGTGAGTTGCTCCGAGCACATTTGCGCGACATCGACAGACACGTCTGTCCTTTGTTCGAGGCAGACGAGGGGAAGGGGTGCTTGACGAGCAATGTCTACTGCTCGAAGAGTCGACCTTGTGGTCGTTCTTGCTGAACCACTTCTTCGGCATGGTGGACGTCAGGGCATGCTGGCGGCTGGGGCGCAACTGGGGACTCGAGTGGGGGAAACATAGGGATAGTGGTAATAACAGATCTTTTGATACTATCCACATTATATTTAGCCTTATTATTAGAGCTAGCCACATTTACTTTATCAGAGTGGACAATATCAATTTTAGCATAATCCAAAATAGGGGATTTTTGAGCATCTTTTCTACACAGATTATCTCTAGCATTTTCTAAATCCTTAAACACATGACCAGTAGCAACGAGTAAGGTACTGATATTAATGTCAAATACAAGCACACATTAGTGTCATCCAGGACTGAAAGGGAATTAGCAGAACAAACAAGAGTTTTTCTGTCATTATCCTTGGCTACAATGTGATCCATGGTCCTTGTCAACATATTGACATTTGAAACTCCAGAAGCCTGAATTCTTGAACTAGACCTTATGGGAACCAGTTGTACAGGAGTAGGAACGGTCGGCACTAGCATCCTGTAAATCTCCATGTTCTGAAGGTCTCTCGGTAATGTGGATCATGGAGGATTGAACGATATGAGGCTAAGAGAGGTCATTAGAAACTCCAACGTCGGAAAAAGAATCAATGTTAGATTACATAGAAGTGTCATGAGGATATTCAACCACATGTTCTGCATTTGCACCAAGTAATCTATCTAGGTCCTGTCTCCATTCATATCTCTTATCACTGGATTCCATTAATTGTTTGAGAAACTCTTCATAAGTTAATTCATTCTTCGAGGGTTCATCAAGATTTTCAACCACACTAGCGACCATAATTCTAGGTCTTTTTAGTAACTCCAGGTATTGCTTGTAATAATCCATAGCAGGTGCCCCTTTATATTTTTTACTTAAAGAAGCATCAATATTGGACTTAAAATATGGAGGAATCGAACCATGAGCTTATTTTCTATAGAAGGAGTATCATCAACACTATCATCATTAGGAATCCTTTCATCTACTGCTTTTCTTTCTCCTTTGATACTAGAACCTTCAAAATCATTCCCCATATTTGCCCGCAATTGAATCTTTAACTGTTTTGACTGATAGATTAAACATTGACTGATAGAAGCACACATTAGTTTTCACCCGGATCCCTGTCGCGAGGGAGGTAGCCGCATCGGCGCCCCCAGGAGGGTAACGATACTCGCAGGAATCGCGGCCGATGGTGCCGAAGCATAGGGCTTTCGCCCTGAAAAACCTTCGAATCGCTCCCCGTCTTCCGCCACGCCCGTTGTCCCCAAGTTAGGCCTCCGGCACACGATCTGGGGGTTGTCGAAGCCGAAGCGCCGCCAACACCAAAGCCGCCCGATGCCCTCTCCTCGCCATCCACATGACCGAGAGGAGAAGCCACCACCACTGCCACGACGCTCGCCGAAGAGCCCGCCGCGTAGTCCACCTTCTGGGGCCGCCACCCCGGCATCCTCGAGCTCTAGCCATCGCTCCGAACAACGACACATCGCATCGCCGGAGAGGGGGACGGTTAGGTTTCACGGACTAGCAGGCCCCGAGGCACCCGACGGCGCATCTTTTGAAACAGAAGTTAAACAATTAAAATATTTGAGTTCCTAGTGAAGGTATCTTCAAAATACTCCTAATATCGAACTTTTTTGATATTTTTTGAAAATGAATTTTTGGAGACTTGGTGAAAATTTTCTCCGAAACAAATTGTTTCAGTACTCCGTTTCAAACTTAGTTCATCAGGGTTAGAAAATACTATTTGGTAAATTATCTTAGAAGATTCACCTGCAACAAGCTAGGCGTCGGACCAGGAAGGCATGAACCAGATCGAATCATAGCAAAAAGCAAGAAAAGATAAACAACACTCAAACGCATCGCCCAAATTCATAGATAAATTAGCATTAACAGACATTTCATAATTAACACAGCAGACTCCCCGGAGTAGCTATCTCCACGTACCAAAGCGCAAAGGGCACTCAAATCAACTGAATAGTGAGTAGTACTACGGCCGGTTCTTGGCTGCTTCGTCCAAATGCGAAGGTACTGTATAGTAAGTACTCCCTCCGTCCCAAAATAGATGTCTTAAATTTGTCAAAATTTGGATGAATCTAGACACTATTTAGTACATAAGTTCATCTAAATTTTAACAAATCTAAGTCATCTATTTTAGAACAGAGGGAGTAGTATAAATCAACTCGTGAGGCCGCGGAGGCGTTACCGCCGTCACCTTGCCACTCGGCGGACTACATGTCCTCGACGGACGGGAGTGTGAGAAGGTCCACCATGTGCGCCTCCCTCCTTTTGATCGCCGCCTTCCCCTTGCCCGTCAGGCCCTGCTTCCCCTTCGCCGCCAAGCCCAGCGACGCAAGAGGAGGCGGCAGCGGCGAGGAGGTGTCGAGTATGATCCGCGGCGAGACATGTTTCAGTTATTTGCGAATTTAGAAAAAATTATGTCATCTAATACGGGGCTGAGGAAGTACTTTCTATATAGCGAAGCAAAAAAAAAACTCATTTCTCTGTTCATATTGTCAAAATAGACGGGCAATCAGGGGGTCTTCTATCATTTTTGGAAGGAGAAAACATGTAACGGAAGCCAAAAAAAAAAAAAAAAGAGAATTAATTTAGATCCGTCCGCCCGCGAGTGCACCAGCACTTCTCGCCACGACGTACGACCCAGCCCGCGCGAACTAGCGACACCAGAGCCGGCACGGGTGGCCGGCCGGCGACGCGACACCGTCGTCCGTTCACCGGCGCCTATATCGCACCGGCTATCAAGGAGCATGGGCACGGCTTCGATGCAGAAGAGCTGGCGCAAGGCGTGCGGCGCCATCAAGGACTCCACCACCGTCGGCCTCGCCAAGGTCAACAGCAGCCGCGACTACTGCCTGAAGGATCTGGACGTCGCCGTGGTGAAGGCCACCAGCCACGTCGAGCGCCCGCCCAAGGACCGCCACCTCGCCAGTACGTATTACGCCGCCGCCGGCCGGCCGGTCGCCTCTCCTTCTTAATCTCCCACAAAGATATTTTCCTGTTCTGACAAGTCATCCGCGCCGCCGTGCCAATGCCGTCGTCGTCTTCGCAGAGATCGTCGGCGCCCGCTCCCGCGCGGACGTCGCGTACTGCGTGCACGCGCTGGCCAGGCGCCTGGCGAACACGAGCAACTGGGTGGTCGCGCTGAAGGCGCTGGTGGTGATCCACAGGGCGCTCCGGGACGGCAACAGCGGCGCGTTCGCAGAGGAGCTGCTGGGCCACGGGCGGCGCAGGGGCCAGGAGCTGCAGATGGCCGGCTTCAAGGACGACTCCAGCAACCTGGCCTGGGACTGCTCCGCGTGGGTGCGCACCTACGCGCTCTTCCTCGAGGAGCGGCTCGAGTGCCTGACCGTGCTCCGGTACGACGTCGAGGCGGAGCGGCTCAGGCCTCCGTCGGCGGCGACGGCATTGGAAGGGGCGCCCCCCAAGGTTTCTCATGCGCTTGCTCGCGGCTTCGTTCTAAATTGCTTGCATTTTCCATGTTTCTGACGCGATTGGTGAATTGTTTTTCACGGACAGAGCAGGACGAGGAGCCTGGGCAAGGATGATCTGCTAGAGCAGCTGCCGGCGCTGCAGCAGCTGCTCTTCAGGCTCGTCGGCTGCCAGGTAATATAAACTCCAAGGACTCGGACCTGACAAAATTCAGGGATGTATTGCTGCATGTAAATCTCTGCAAAATTACATCTTGCTATTTGCTTGCAGCCTGAAGGAGCAGCTTTTGGGAACTATCTCATACAGTATGCTCTTGCTCTGGTATGTGAAATTAATCTCAGTTCTATGCAAAATTGTTCATAGTTATCCAGTTTTTTTTTTGCGAACGACATAGTTATCCAGTGAAAGGTTATCACCGACGAACCGCGACGAAATTGCATTATGCAGGTGCTGAAGGAGAGCTTCAAGATCTACTGTGCACTCAATGACGGGATCATCAACCTCGTGGACGTGGTAATTTTCTTGCCATCTTGAATTTTCTCTTCTTTTTGGACCATCGCAGATTAACATTTCTGGTCTAGTGCAGTTCTTTGACATGAACAAGCTCGATGCTATCAAAGCCCAGGACATCTATAGGAGAACAGGAAGTTTGGTACGCATCCTACCGTAATCTGCTTCTCTACTGAAGAATCTTTTGCACTTTAAGCTCATGTAAGACTAATCCCTCGCAACAAAAGGCGCAAAGCCTGTCCGAATTCTATGCAGTCTGCCGAGGTTTGGAGCTCGCCAGGAACTTCCAGTTTCCAGTCTTAAGAGAGGTAACTACCTTTGCTTAATTTAGCATTTCAATCGTTTCACTGCAATGCAATGAAGTATGTCTGACGCCGTATTTTTCTTGCATTTTCCTCAGCCGCCGCCGTCGTTTCTTGTGACGATGGAAGAGTACATCAGAGAAGCCCCCAGAACCATGAATGTTGTAAATAAGACCATCGTGAGTCCTTCAACTAATAGAAGGATGGGTAGTCTCCACTCTCCCGCAAGTATTTCAACATATTTTTCTCTGATCTCAAAAGTGCTTATGAACCACAAAAAGGTTCTCAATTATGGTCAGACTTTCTGTCACCACTGAAACCAACTGATCTGTCAGCTGAATTTGACAAAAAATGATGTAACTTTTTACTACCTCCGGTCCGTAATAAGTGTCGCGGATTTAGTACAATTTTGCATTAAATCAGCGACACTTATTATGGATTGCAGGGAGTACCAAATTTTCTACTATTCTCGAATTTATTAGAATTATTTTTTACTTAAATGTACCTAGTAAATATTCAACATAATTACCTGTATTATACTTTATGATGGTACTGAGTGGTGTACACAAATTGGCAGGAATACCGGCAGCTGGATTTCCTCATACACCAGGAAGAAGATCCAGCACCTGAGCCACCCCGCGAGACCGCGTTCGAAGAACCTGCCATGGATGAACTTCTTCCGGACCCAGTAGAGGATGAACCACAGGATCCTGCAGCTGAGGATGCTGCCGTTGAACCTGAACCTACCACGACCACTTTCGATTTTCTGGTGAGCCCATGTCAGTGATCTGTTTGCGGCAAATGATACAAGTTGATTACAATGTGGCACCAACGTCACATTCCGATCTGTTTGCAGGGTCTACACGAGGTGAGTTCTGCTGCCGCTGAGCTGGAGGAGTGCAATGCGCTGGCCCTCGCCATTGTAGCGCCAGGTAACAAACGAGTCCCCTGGGGCTGAGCTCTCATCTTCTTTCTACTTCCCAGCTCCTGCCTGCCTGTTGTCACATGGATTTCAGTTCAGCAACCGCTAACTCTGCCTCTCGAATTTCTCCGTGGTGCAGATCGCAGCAACGCGTCTGCCTCTGCTGCTACCTTTGACATGGCTGGATCTTCAGGTTGGGAGTTGGCGCTGGTCACAGCACAGACTACAGGCCGCAACAACCAACTGACGGAAATGAAACTGGTAAGAGAACCCTGTGCAGCATTTTCATCCACGATGCAACATACATTGCATCCAACATACTTTGCATTCGCTTTCATCTTACGGTTCTTGCAGGCCGGTGGTTTCGACAGCCTGCTGCTCGACAGCCTATACGAGGACGCGGCGAGGAGGCAGCAAGAGCAGGCGACCTGCACTACATATCCTCATGGGGACCCGTTCGCTGCGTCGACGAACGTCGTGCCGCCGACCAATGTTCAGATGTCGATGATGGCACGGCAGCAGCAGCAGCAGCAGCAAGAGATATTTGGGATGCCGGCCAATCCTTTTGGTGACGCGTGCTCTGCTCCCGTGTTACCGCAGGCCCACGAAAACCCTTTCCAGGGCAGTTTGATCTGAGCATGTTTGATAGAAGTAAGTCGCATCCGATAGCTCAGCTCTGATGTTGCATGTTGGTAGTACCTAAGAGGCTTTATACACATCAACAAAGACAATCTGTGTAATGTTCGATAACTATAACGCTGTTATGAGATTAAGAGTCCTAGATACGAAGCTCGACGCATCCATCCAAGAATTTATGGGATTTCTCTCGGAAACACAGAAAAAACCCATGAGGTCCATGAGGGTATCCAGCGGACCAAACGACCAAACGCGTTCGGGTTGATCCATTCTAGGTCTAAATTTAGGTTGAAATGTGTTTGACCAGACACGCTACTGACCGTACACATGTCTGCTCGTCGGCTCCCGCATCTACACGGCAGCCCGACAGCGACATGGTCATTCGTCTCCTTCCTCAGCAATCAATGTCGGTCACGAGCCATTGATGCGGCCAATGGTAAGGAAATCAGTAATTGTTAACTGCTCGGTTGGCTTGGGAGTAGCGACTAATCGGAATTTGGACGATTAACTGATTTAATCGGTCGGCTATTAATCTGTACATCCTACAAAAATTAGCATCTAAAACACGTATGAATCCTATTGCACCTCAACCATGTACCCAATTAAAGGCAGCCTCGAGCTCCCGGATGAGATCCTCAAGGCGCCCGAGCTCTTGTATCTGAGGTCTGGTTGGCAACTATGAGGAACTAGTAAACAACAGCAGGGGACTGGTTGGTGATGGCGGAAATCGAGCTCCTTTAGACAGGAATCGAGCGGGAGCTTCGCAAAACCTACTTATTAGGGCAGGCTAGCGGATGGATGGGCGATATGTGTTGATAATTTTGCAACTTTTTTGACCAAGTGTAGTGGTTAATTGGGAACATACCTAGTAATTGGAGTGTCAAAGCTATTAATCGGGCTAAACGAGTAACACAAACGATTAGTGGTAATCGACACGGTCAGGTCCCTAGTAGTGAATCGGCCTATTAATCGTTGATTCGGTCTATTTTTTGAACAGTGTGCGGCATAGACTGATGGGCGGTCAATGGCTAAAAGAATGTGACACGGCGGCTACTTGACCACAGCTTCGGCATTGATGGCCACCGGCAGTGGCCAGGGCTCCTTAAAACAGGTCGTGGGCGAGGCCATTGCCCCCACAACTATCATTGGCATATTTGCACGAACCTGTTCCCCCCTCCCACAGACCCAATTGAAAGGGCATGTATGCCCCGTATGTGGTTTTGGTAATTAATGACGATCTCTATAGACTAATGTGTAAATTGAGTTTCACTTGTAGGTTTATCCATTGGCATCGCTTGGGCCATGTGTTGGTATCTAGGTTAAAAGTTAAATAAATGTCTAAGGGCTTTGTGCCCATTGTAATCATGAAGAAAGAAAGTGCTTGAAGGTTGATCAAGACAAGTGCAAAGAGTTGTGTCGAGATGGATCAACCTCAAGAAGGGATGAAGAAGGGCTAGCTCAAGATGCGCCATCTCTAGAAAATCTCATGCTTGAAGCTTCCCATCCTCGTGATCATGGAGTGATGAAGTCAAGTTCAAAGAAGAGGTTTCCCCATGGAGTATGGGGAGAAATTTGCAAGTCTTCCTCCAGCAAGAGCGAGCAAGAGCAATCAAGAAAGATGTTCCATCTTGAGAAGGTCAAGACAGTCTACATCAAGTTCAAGTGGAATGCTCAAGGCAAAGGTATAATCTTGGTAGGGATTCTCTTTTGCCTGTATTGTGTTGTTAGTTGGGAGACCGGGTTTAGGATAGATAGTCGTACTATCAAGAGGGGCTCTCAAGCAGGTGTCTCGATCGCATTGTTCGGAGAGAGCTCAAACCTTTGCATGCATAACATCATCTTTCTTGGTTGTTATTTGGTTCTTGTCCATGAGAGGATCTAGAGCTTGTGGTCATCATCATAACAAGCTCTAGTTCATAAAATAAGGATTTCACTTGCATATCTTATTGCGGTTTTTGATCCTGCGAGTTTTCCGGCTCCACACCTTGGGAGATGCATCAAATATATATTCATGGTATTTTCTCCCTAGGTGATACCCAATATTTCTATTCATTGTTATCTTTTCAATAAAATTGGTTTCATCTCGTTTGAAGTTCGGATGCGAAAGTTATTACAGTTTTGGTTTCTGGAATTTCCCTAACCGGAAGTTCCGGCCACCCACCTGAAATTCCGCTCAGGCCTAGTTGTCGCAGGAAGTTCCGGTTAAAAATCCGGCTCTCGTTTCCCTCACGTTCAGTAACCTCGATGTTCTATGTTTTCTATTTGACGGAACTTCGGTCGGAATTTCCACCGGTAGTTCCGCTCCCACCGGAAGTTCCGGTCAGACTCTTTTTTCTGTCTTTCGCATCGCAGTTTTTTGACCGTTGGCCGAGTGCCACCAGAATTTATGGCCTCCCACCGGAAGTTCCGGCCAGGGTCGTGAATTCCCATAACGGGCAGATCTGGGAGCCCTTTAAAAGGGGCTCCTCTTCCCCTTCGTGAGTACTAGCTCTTTTCTTGGTTTTTGGCTTTCTCTCTCTCCTCCTTTGTTGACCTTGAAGACACTTTCTCTCTCCCCTTTACCTTTCTATGATTCTTGCATTTTTGAGGGATTTGAGAGAGGAGATCTAGATCTACAATCCCCCCAAACCAAATACCTTCTTTGTGAAGGAATCATTGGGATCTAGATCTTGGAGAGTTTTGTGTTCTCCTCTTGTGTTCTTCCTCCCTTATTCCCCCAATAGCTTTTGTAGCTTTGTTAAATTTGGGAGAGAAGGACTTGCCCTTGCATTTGTTGCATACGTTTGAGTTCTCCTCGGAGATTCGGCGAGTTCAAGCTTGTGGGCTTGTTTCTCTTGGGTTATCCTCCAACATCGCCACCGCCTCCCGCTTCCACAAGTCTCTGGTGTGCCACTTCCACAGCCACCACGTGCCCGCGATTTTGTTGTGCACGCAGCGGGCGGGCGTGTTGCCGGTGCACGCACGTCCTCACGACCACTGTGATCGTCAGTACTTTCCCGTCGGGGAGGCTGACGTGGCTCAATAGTAGAGCTTCGTTAGGAGACCCCAAGAGGAAGGTATGATGAGTACGGCAGCAAGTTTTCCCTCAATTATGAGACCAAGGTTATCGAACTAGTAGGAGTAAGAAAACAACCCCAAGGTATTGCTAACAACTTGGAATCATGCATAACACAAACTCAAGAATTTGCCCCCAACTTACAGTGAGAGTGTCAATCTCACTTATTTGCTGAAAAACAAAGGATTAAACATATAGTATGGAAGGTAATGGTTGTTTGCAGGAAGTAAACGATAACAGTAGATGATGTAACAATGGTAAAAATTGGACCGGGTTCACAGTTCACTAGAGGTGTTCTCCTTAAGATAAATAACATAACATGCTGGGTAAACAAATTACAGTGGAGCAATTGACAAGAACTGAGCAAGGCATAACAATGCAAATACTAGATATTCATGATCCTATGAGATTTGATTGGGCATTACAACAATATACATAGACCGTCATCCAACTGCATCTATGACTAGTAATCCACCTTCATGTTATCATCCGGACCCCCTCTAGTATTAAGTTGCAAACAACAGATAACTGCATTAAGCAATGTGTGTAAAGTAAACAATACAATTGTTCCATGAACAAGGGATTATTGTTTTCTTCCTAGTGGCAGCAGCACATCGACAACCTTAGAGATTCCTGTCACTTCCCCAGATTCAATAGAGGCATGAACCCACTATCGAGCATAAATACTCCCTCTTGGAGTCACTAGCATCTACTCCCTCATGTTCAAAATATAAGACGTTTTATACATTTCCGACAGCGATCAAATATATCGATCTGGACAGAAGTACCCCTATGACTTGTCCGAAAGAGGGTTCCATCGTTTTGAATGATCAGCGTCATCACCGGAATCATCCCGCGTCGTCGCCCATCTACATCGATCCATCTGCGTGGGCGCGACCTCGCCGGAACTGCCCAGCTAGATCGATCCAACCGAGTGCGCGCGTCCTCGCCAGAATTTCCAAATTAATCGATCCATCCGCGTCCTCACCGAATTGCTGTCGAATTGATCCATCCGCAGCGTCCTCGCCCGATAGCTCAACCAAGAATAGCCCGGTGAATCGTTCCATCGGTGGCCCCAGCCGAATCCATCCAGTGGAGTCGCCCACTAGGAATCAATCCGCGAAGCGCCCTCGCGGAATGCATCCACGGCGTCACCACAAGATTCTCGCGTGTTGCGGACCGCACGTCGCCTAACTACACCTCCCATAAGCCGCCACTGCCCAAGAAGTGGATGCCGAGCATCCGCACCCAACACCCACCCATACCCAAAGACTCAAGGCTTCTACTGCGTCACCTTCTAGCCGGCCCGCCTCGTCTCCTCGATGACATTGCCTTCTCGCCGGTGGCTCGTCTCACCAAGCAATGGTGCTTCTCGATCGAAATTTGAGCCCACCAAGAACAATATGCGTAAGAGGAGTCAATAATTCACCGCAGTCAAAACCTGTGTAATCGCTAATTGTTGTCGCAACAAATTGATATTCACTGTAACATTCAAATCCTTTGAGCGCTAGAGTAACCAACAAAATGTTATTCACTATAAAATGCAAGATATGTTTGCACTCCTCTCCTTGTAAAGAAAATCCTCTGGATTAATTTATTTACAACAAAAAGAACAGCAACAATATATTCACAGCAAGCACTGAAACTTATCATAGGAGTACTTGCAACTTTGCAAGATGGAGTACTCTTGCTAGATAATCTACGAGACTGAATTTATACAGTTGACAGTTACACCAAACATTCATAAGAGTACTTGCAAGAACAGAGCAAATAGTGGAGTAATATTCATTTGACACTAGTTCAAACAGTGGAGTAAATTAGTGGAAGCACTACGAGTAGTAAATTATTAATGCAAATGAACCATGCATCCATCTTTTGATCAAATTGTAGAAACCACTCTGGAAAGATGAGATATTACTTGAGTAACCAATCTGAACCATGCATCCATTTTGCAGACAAAATCATCATTGTCAAACAATATGGTACTCCAACTTCTCAAACTCCACTTATAAAAACAGAGAAGCAAATAATTGACAGGTGAACACTATTCATCATAAGACGTAACAGAAAATACTTCAATTAGGAGTTCTCCAACTTTTGTTATTTGTTAATTCAAACAGTCAATTAACAATCAGGAGTACAGAATAAAAGAACATGATGGGAAAACAAGTTCAATTTAGAAAACAGCACATCTAAAGGAACAGATCAAGCAAGAAGCCAAGCAAGAACCACAAATGATAGGAGAATTGATTGTACAACAAGGAATTGTGTGTCCTCAGGTTCATCGTTATCTCCACCGATACTGCAAGTAATTGTTCTCACTTAAACAGACACTTGTCCAGTTAACAAAAATTGTTAGCATGTTCAGAATTGTGCAGTTAACAGGTCAATGGACATCATTTATGGAGTAAACTGAACAAGTACTACTCCAGAACAAGAATGTTTTATCAGATTCTGTTGGAGGGTTGCCATCGGTGTGATTTAGCTGAACTGCTATGTGTAGATTCTGAAGAAACGGGGTGTGGCTTGCTATTGGTCGTGCTCATCACCTGGTTGTCTCTCTAGCATCAGTTAGTGAACGTCCTCGGCAGGCCATCCGACTAGCTGACAGGATGACGAGCACCCTACCATCTCACACACATGTCCAGCACAAGTATCTACTCGTAAGCATCAGCAAAAGCAACAAGCTAATGGATGCTTCCTTCCTTTGATAGGAGTAAATTGTGCTGCATCTGAAGCACAACAAAGTACATTACTAGCAATACCACTGATACAATAAGCTAAAAATATGCTAAACACTTCACCCAAATAGACGAGTACTCCATGTTTCAGAGTAGTACTCGTTACTCCATGTTTCAGAGTACAAACAGAACACATGTCCAAGCAGATCAAGCAGGAACAACACAACTGATGGGTTGAGTTGAAGGAACAAATCAAGCAGGCTAAGCCAGAAAGGAGATGGATGTGGTCTTCATACCTTGGGGATCTAGAGCCAGCGCGCCGGGCTGGTGTGGAGCTCCTTGTCCTCCTCGAGCATGTCGTCGACAAGACGCAGGATCCGGCAACAGGCGTCGCCGCCGCGGGGGATCCTGAAGGGCAGCATCCGGAACGGCTTCTCCTCCAGCCCCTCCGACCGCAGGTTCTCCTCCACCTACTCACCACCACCATGATTGGAGCACCACCGCTGCAGATCAGGCCGCCAGAGGAGGAAAAATATCCAATTTTAACTCGGTCACAGAGGAGGGGAGACGTGCGCGAGGGGGATGGTAGCGGCACGCGAGCGAGGGGGCGGAAGCGGCGATGCGCGAAGCGGTTGGCGGCGGGGATGCGGGCGAGGAGTGTCAGAGGGGTGAGACGCTGACGAGAGAGCTCTCCGTGCGTGCGAGTAGGGGCAAAATGGAAACACGGAATTTTTTGTTACGTGACGGAAAATGGCCTAGATAATCTAAAACGTCTTATATTTTAAACATGAGGGAGTACTTGGCAAAGATAGCTACTAGAAACGGAGAGCATGCAAGATCTCAAACAACACGGACATGATAAAATCAATAATTAATAAGACATGATAGAATCAATAATCAATCTGACATAGTATCTCATTATCCATCGAATCCCCGCAAACACAACATGTATGATTATAAATAGATGATCTTGATCATGATCGGAGCTCACAAGATCTAAACATGATAGCATAAAGGAGGAGAAACAACCATCTAACTACTGTATGGACTCATTGTCCAAGAGTGAACTACTCACGCATCATACCGGAGGCTGGCATGGTAATGAAGAAGGCCTCCGGGATGATATCTCCCCTCCGACAGGGTGCCGAGAAGAGCTTCAGATCCCGCGATATAGAGACAATGGTGGTGACGGCTACGGACTGTTTCATGGAGATCTGATCGGGTCCTTAGGTTTTTGGCATCTAGGGCTTTTATAGGCAAAGGGGCGAGGCAGGGAGGCGGCCAGGGCGCCCACACCATAGGGCGGCACGCCCTAGGGTGGGCCCGCATGGCCCTATGATGTGGTGTCCCTGCAGCCCCCCTTTGGCTCCCCTTCGATCTATCTGTTTGTTCCGGTGAAATATTGACTTTGGCTTTTGTCCCGTCCAATTCCGAGAATATTTTCTTACTAGCTTTTCTGAAACCAAAAACAACACAAAACAGGCAACTGGCACTATGACATCTTGTTAATAGGTTAGTCCCAAAAGATGTATAAAAAATACCTCAAAGTGTAGACAAATCATAGCAAAGTGGATACTAAACAAGCATGGAATATCAAAAATTATAGATACGTTTACGACGTATCAAGCATCCCTAAGCTTAACTCCTGCTCGTCCTCGATTAGGTAAGTGATAAAAAGAATAATTTTTGAGGTGACATGCACCATCACAATCTTTATCAAACCATTTGCAAAGCACTGAAAGCTGGGATAAAAGTACTCTAAACATGAGCATGAACGATGAAGTTCAAACAATAAGACATAGTAACTATGCTGCAACATGAAAGGATACAAACAAAGATCATGAATAACAATGTATTGAAAGACGTTTGTTTTTTTCACATAAAGAAAACATAGCATAGTGGCATTCAGCTTGTCCCTCATGGAGGAGCAAACCATAAATGCATAGGACACCTTCAAAGTTCATAAGGGTGACTAGATACAAAAAATTCAAGAACAAGCAATATTGACATTATAAATCAATCAATAAGTTTTGGGACAATGCACATAGAACTAAGAATGACAACTATGCTCTCCTAGTTGGTGCATGAAGATAGAAGGTGGAGACTCAATATAATAGTAGAAAGAAAGGCCCTTCATAAAGGGAAGCAGTGATTTTAAGTTTCATAAAGAGCTTTCAAAAATTATGGTACTTGTTAGCTTTCAGCTCTCATTGTCCCTATCATAAGCATCTTGAAGTGACTAAGGTTAAAGTGAACAAAGTATGGAGTATATGCTTGACAAAGTATAAGTTAGCAATTTCATGTCCCTTGAATACGAGGGTCGTTCCTCATGCTACCCAACTTTAGTTACCGGTAAGTTCTTGTCATTGTAAGTGTATGTGTATCATAGAGAACCACCAACAGGGTACCCCTTGCCCCATGACACAGGAACTATCCCATATCAAAATGACAAGGCAACAGACAATGAGCATCTCAGCAATCTTCTTATTTACCATGGGAAAATGGTGCTTTCTCTTCTTTCCCCTTTTTTTTCCTTTTCTCTTTTTTCTATCTCTCTCTTTTTTATAAGAAGAATGCCTCATAGATTGCTCACTATGGTGATGCTGCAAGTTTCACCATGATTAGGCATGGCTTAGGCTAGCGGCCTAGGCGTTTCTCTAACACATGTACATAACTTCATGGACTTACAAGCTCCCCTTTTATTTCACACCGCCGATATCCATAAACAAAAGAGCATGGTATCAACTGGGTGGATATTTACAGGTGTTGAAAGCATTCCTCGTGACAGCACGGTGACATGGTTATACCCTACGGGTACGTAACTTCAGCATACCTGGTCTAGCCCAAGAAAGGCCCACGGCAGACATACGCTGGCCCATGAAGATTTTCGGGTGGCCAAGGCCCATGACGTCTTCGAATCCTTGGAGAACAAGACTAGAGGAGATAGGAAACTCAAAGGGGTAAAACCCTAAGAACTTGTAACCGACTAGGACTACGCCCGGGACCTGCCTAAGTCTATATAAAGGCCAGGAGGGCACGTCCTAGATCAACTCAACCAACCCCGACTCATACTTTCGCACACGCATCCACGCCAGATCGAATCTGCGCACCCTGTAACCTTCGGTTCCGCCGTAATCAAAGAGCAGATAAGCAGGAGTAGGGTTTTCCCTCCGAACTGAACCAGGTAAATCTCGTGTCCCCTGGTTGCTTGTCTATTAACCGTGCCACGATCTCCAGCATCCCCATCTTCTCCAAAATCCAAGTCCATAACAATGGGCATTGACGAGATTAAACCTCGTCAATTGGCGCCGTCTGTGGGAATTGGGGCTGCTGATTGTCGTGATGCGGTTCCGACCCGATCGATCTACAACTCCGCGGCGACGGAGAATCACCTCCTCTTCGGCGCTTTCGACTTCACCGCCCACTCGCCGGCCACCATGAAGGATTTCGAGCCCGTAGGCGACGGACTCGAGATTTTGTTCGGGAGCTTCTGCTTCTAGGTGGGACAAACTGGCACCCTCCGCCTCCCTGAGCGGGTGCCCGTGCCGTCAATCAGGCCCGCTTCGTGGGCTCCACACCCCGTGCTACGCACGTCACCATCAATAGATAAGTTCTACAGCCAATTTGCCAACCTCGATCCAGGCGATCCACCTTCGGATGAAGGGACCTATGGTTCCGGATCCGAAGCTGCGGCGCAGCCAACCAATCTGCAGCGCTATCATGCGCGTGCGCCATCATCCAGGCCGACGAGGAAACGCCTAACCCTCCGCCCAACCCCAACCCGCAGGACGGAAACGGCGAAAACAGGGAAAACAGAGGCCACCTCATCCAACTTAGCAAAGAAGGATGGGTCGAAGCACGCCGCGCCGTCGCAGGCGAAATAGTCCTACCTATGGACTCCCCACGTGATCTGCTAAGGGCATACCACTACCTTCTCATTGAGGAGCACAAGAAACAAGTCGAGATGCAGAAGACGCTCGACAAACGCAAGCAAGCAGCCCTCACGAGTCCAGCAGGCGAGTGCGCTCGCCATGGAACCCGGCTCCAGCACAAACAGAAATCAGGGAAACAAGCACCGTTCTCGGGTGGAAAACATGGACCCCAAGGAGCGGCGTGACGTGACCCGAACTCTCCACACATCATTCATGGATATGGACGCTGACGGCAACATCACCCCGAAGACGCCACAAGCAGCGATCATGGCAGCCACTGCGTATCTCGCAGCTCACCCACCTCCGGAGGGGGACCCGAAAAGGGCCATGCATAAGTACGCACTCACCGGACTAGGGCTAATCAGAGCTGCGCTCCACGAGGACGCTCCTACGGAGCCGAAGAAGAAAGCTCCGGCCAGGCGCGACCGGAGCCCCACACCCTCATCCGAAGAGGAAGAGGAGCACGATCTTCCTCGAAGGAAGAAGAGCTCCAACCGCCACAAACGCGACTACGACGCCATACACAAGCTTACACAGCGCAAGATCGACAAAGCACGCGCCAAACGCGCATGCTCGTCTGAATCTGAGATGGACGAAGACGAAGGAGAACTCTGCGGGGCCCGATGCTTCAGCAGGTCCGTCCGGCGAACACAGATGCCATGCAACTTCAAGCTTCCTTCGGATACTCCGAAGTTCAACGGCACACAAGATCCAAAGTCCTGGCTCAGTGACCATCTGTCATCCGTCAAGCTTCACGGAGGCAACAAAGAAACCGCCATGCAATGCCTTCAGCTGCAGCTGACAAGCGTGGCGCGAGTCTGGCTCAGCAGCCTATCATCAGGATCCATCCGAAGCTGGGAGGAGCTTTCTTACAGCTTCATCCGAAATTTCAAAGGCACCAGCAAGAGGCTCGCCTCAATCGAAGAATTGCGAGCCTGCACTCAAAGAACGGGTGAATCTATTCGCTCATACATACTACGCTGGTCTACGACCAAGAACTCTGCAGCACACATCTCCAAAGAGAGGGCCATCGACGCCTTCAGGGACGGCGTCAAGCGCCCAGACTTCAAGGAGGAACTTGGGCGTGTAAAGCCCAAGACACTCGACCACCTCATGGAAATCGCCAACAGCTGGGCAGACGGCGAAGATTGCATCCAGCGACCGCAATCAGATGAAGAGGACGACTACGGCCGAAGACGTGAACGCCACAGCAAGAGGAGATCACGCGTCTATGAGGACCGCGACGGACCCGACATGGTCGCGGCCGGCTACGCCGACCGCCGTAATGACAACAGCCGCAACAGCGGAGCATATCGCAGCGGAAGCTTCCGCGATAACGGACGGCCAACGCAGTCGTGGCAACGCCGCGACCGCGACAATGGACCCTCAGCATTCGACAAACTTTCGGGTCCATGCACCATCCACTTCTACATCGACAAACAGGATGGCAAAAAGAAAGCCAGCCACATGCTCAAGGATTGTCGCGAGTTCCAAAAACTCAGCGAAGGCATGATGCAGATGAGGCAACAAGGTCCAATCCCTGCGTTCGGAAACACACCTGCGCCAGGTGAAATAACACACGGAGCTCCTCCACCGCCGCCTATTGGAGGCCAAAGTCAACCAGTCGCACCAGCGCAAAACAATGCCGGGGTCCCATACCCCCCATCAAAAGGAGCACTCAATATGATACAGAAGGGACGCCCCACAAATAGGGTGCAGAAGAAAATCACCCGACAAATCAACTTGGCCGTGGCAACTCCGCCTGCAATCCCTGAGTACCTCAGCGGATCGGAGTCCTGCATCACATTCACTCGCGTGGACCACCTTGCGGATCCTCGCCCAGTCATGCGCCTCGGTGCTGGAGGCACAGATCGGAGGCTTCGAGATGAGTCGCGTCTTCATGGACGGCGGCAGCGGCATCAACCTAATGTTCGCAAGCACTCTAGCAGCTATGCGGATCCCGCAATGCAGCCTGGAACAATCAGACACAATGTTCCATGGCATTGTCCCAGGGAAGGGCATCTTCCCCCTGGGCAAAATAGGGCTCGACGTCATCTTCGGAAAGCCGGACAACTTTCGGCAGGAGCGCCTAGAATTCGAAGTGGTGGACTGGCCGTCGCAATACCACGCCATCCTGGGACATGTAGCATTCGCACGGTTCCTGGCCGTCCCACACTACGCATACTTGCTACTCAAGATGCCAGGACCAAGGGGCATCATCACAATCCACGGGAGCTTCACCCGATCGGACCAATGCGACAGGGATTTCAACAAAATCTCCCAGTCTTTCGGCATGCAAGACGAGCTCGTAAGGCTCCACGAGGAGACGGACAATGGGCTACCCCCAGTCACAAGGCAGAACGCACCCGACATGTCCTTCGACTCCACCGTCAACACCAAAAAAGTGAAGGTCCATCCGACAGACGCCTCCAAGACGGCGCTGATCGCCAACGACCTCAGCACCGCATAGGAAGGCGCGCTCATCGAATTCCTCCATGAGCGCTGGGAAATATTCGCCTGGTGTCCTGCGGACATGCCAGGAGTTCCCAGGGAATTCGCCGAGCACGCACTCAATGTCTTCCCAGACACCAAGCCAGTCAAGCAGTCTATCCGAAGATTGTCGGAGCCACGAGCCGAAGCTATCGGCAAGGAGATCAACAGATTACTCGCAGCAGACTTCATCCGGGAAATCAAGGAAAGCGAGTGGCTAGCAAATACGGTGATGGTCCCGAAGAAGGACACGGACATCCTGCGGATGTGCGTAGACTTCACGTCACTAAATAAACACTGCCCTAAGGACCACTTCCCTCTTCCTCGGATCGACCAGATCATTGATTCGACTGCAGGTTGTGAGAAACTCTCCTTCCTCGACGCCTACTCCGGCTATAACCAGATTCGACTCAAGGTCGAAGATCAAGAGAAAACGGCGTTCATCACACCGTTCGGAGTATACTGCTACAACACAATGCCCTTCGGGCTAAAGAACGCGGGTGCCACGTACCAGCGATGCATGTAGGCCTGCCTCAAGGACCAAATCGGTCGCAACGTCCAAGTCTATGTCGACGACATAGTCATAAAAACCAAGGAGGCAAGAACACTTATCGACGATCTCCGCGAGACGTTCGACAACCTTGATCGCTACAGGATCAAGCTCAATCCAGAAAAATGCGCCTTTGGCGTCCCCTCGGGTCAGCTGCTTGGGTACTTCATCTCTCAACGAGGATCGGCGAACCGAAGAAAATCAAAGCTATCATGACAATGGAGAAGCGAAAAACCTCAAGGCGTTCAAAGCTCAGGCGAGTAGCGGCACTAAGCAGGTTCATCAGCTGCATGGACGAGAAGGCCCTACCATTTTACCAACTGCTACGCAAGGCAGACAAGTTCGAGTGGACACCAGAAGCAAACGACGCATTCGAAAGCCTCAAGCGGCTCCTATCTACCTCGCCTGTTTTGGTCACGCCAAAAGAGCGCGAGCCCCTGTTGCTGTACATAGCAGCCACACACCAGGTGGTCGGACCTGATGCTACGTGGTCGAACGACCCGAAGAAGGCAAGACCCACGGGTACAACACCCAATTTACTACCTCGGAGGTTCTCACTCCAACAAAACAGCGGTACCCGCACTACGAAGGTTAGCCTACGGCGTGTTCATGACGGCTCGACGGTGAGCCACTACTTCCAGAGCATCGGTGATGGTCGTCAACGAGCGCCTCGAGCAGCATCTGAACAACCCAGAGGCCACGGGGCGCGTGGCCTGGGGCATCGAACTATCACCCTTGGACATCGTCTCACGAAGCGACACGCAATCAAATCTCAAGTCCTTCCGGACTTCTGGTGCAATTGGATGGAGCTGCATGCTGACACCCCGGACATGTCGCGATCTGGACAATGCATTTCGACGGCTCCAAAGCGAAGCGGGCGAGAGGCAGGAGTCATCTTGACCTCCCGCAAGGTGACAAGATGAAATCGTCCTTCGGATGAAATTGAGCCTCCAACAACGAGGCGAATCTGAAGCCCTGATCCATGGCATGAAGATGGCAAAATATGCGGCGCCAGCGCTGGTCATCTGGTGACTCCAACCTTGTCGCATGCAGACGATGAATGAGTGCGACGCACGCCGAAAACATGATCGCGTGCGGGCGCTATACAACGCACTTGAAGGAGAATTCGACGGCTGCGAACTTCGGCACGTTGGAAGAGAGAGCAACGAGGAGGCCGATAGACTCGCCAACATCGGCTCCACTTGCGCAAAGGTGCCACCAGGTGTGTTCCTCGAGCAGATCTGCGTGCCATCCATCAAGCGGAAATTCCCCAAAGGATCACCCAAAGAAGCAGAACACTCGGGGGCTACGCTACCCGAAGGTCAGGAAGGACCTGAAAAGTTGGATCCTGAAGTTGCCATGGTCAACCTGATGCAGGTCATGGCAGTCGAAGAAACTTGGACACGTCCATATCTCCAGTTCCTGATAAACGGAGAATTGCCTGACAGCCCGACAGATGCTCGGCGCATATCTCGTCGGTCCAAAGCCTTCACCATCATCGACGGCGAGCTGTACAAACGCAGCATTACGGGTATACTACAACGGTGCGTGACCATCGACCACGGCAAGGCCATACTCCAAGATATACATGAAGGCATATGCGGCCACCACGCAGGCAGCCGCACCCTTGTCGCCAAAGCTCTGCGAGCAGGATTCTACTGGCCAACGGCCATGAGCGATGCGAAGGACATCGTCCGAAGATGCAACGGGTGCCAGCGGTTCGCCGACAAACCGCACGCACCTGGGTCCGAACTTCGACCCATACCCGTAGCCTGGCCTTTTGCCCAATGGGGCCTCGACATGATCGGCAAACTGCCAAAATCCTCAAAGGGAGGACACGTTTTCCTCCTGGTAGCAGTCGACAAATTCACCAAGTGGATCGAAGCCATGCCAGTCACCAACCAGAAGGGCACAACCGCCGTCAAGTTCTTCGAATCCATTGTCTACAGATTTGGCGTACCGCACAGCATCATCACCGACAACGGATCGAACTTCATCTCCGACGAATTCCAGAACTTCTGCGAAGGCCTCGGGATCAATATCACTTATGCCTCAGTGGCACACCCGCAAACAAACGGGCAGGTGGAAAAGGCCAATGGCCTAATCGGCGCTGGCATCAAGAAGCGCCTCATGAGCTCACTCGAGCACAAAGCTGGAAACTGGACGGAAGAGCTACCGTCTGTCCTATGGAGCTTACGTACTACGCCAAACAGCGCCACCGGCTACACACCGTTCTTCATGGTTCACGGAGCCGAGGCAGTGCTACCAGCCGAAGTACGCCATCAGGCTCCACGAGTCGTAGCGTACAGCGAAGCCGAGTCCACGACCGCGCTCGAAGATGCCGTCGACACACTCGACGAAGCGCGGGATATAGCAGCAGCTAGATCAGCGGTGTACCAGCAAAGTCTCCGCAACTACCACAGCCGTCGGCTGCGCCCAAGGTCCTTCGTCGAAGGAGACCTCGTCTTGCGACTCAAGCAAAAGCGACCGAACAAACTCGATTCGCCATGGGAAGGACCCTACGCCATCACCGAGGTCATCCCAGGTGGCGCCTATCTCCTCAAGCACGTGGAGTCTGGAGTCACATACTCCAATCCGTGGAACGTCTCGCACCTGCGACGATTCTACCCGTAGCAACCTACCCCCTTTTTACTTTCAATAAGGCTTTCAGCCAAGGCTATTCAGCCGAATCATGTACCTCCTCCATTACGATATAAATAAAGCTAAGTGTCTCGCCTCCAGCCTTCGGTTGACTATTTTTCTGCAACTTTACTACACGCTACAATCGCACTCGGGGGCTCCCCCCACCTTACGATTTCATCGACTGAGGACCAAACGTGTACACGAGAAGTGACTTCACGAGCAAGCGAAAAGGACACGTACTCAATCAAAACACTGCGTGCTCACAAACAAGCAAACCTTTACAACAAAGGGCACATACACGCCCAGCCGCAATATACAAATTTTACATCTATCTGTTTATTTTCAGGCCCTATCTACTCTGAAGAATAACCTGCGCACGCTGCTCAAACAAGTCTACAATTTGCTCGGCATACTGCCTTACAGCCGCGTAATGCGGACGCATGTTCCACTCGCCACCATCTGGTCGAGGAGGTGGCCCGGTCGCCACAGCAGCCAAATCTACGTCAGGGCGGTGCACCCTCACAAGAGACAAGGCAGCCTTCACCCCTGCCACGAGTTGCTGCCGCACCAGCTCCTTGACATTGCCGGCATTCCGAAACTTCGTCAGAAGACCTGCAAGAGTCGTTGGCACGGCATCCAACGGAAACATGACGTGCAGTACCGAAGACAGTGATGTCTGCACCTGGTGGAGCACCCGCGAAACCTGGTAGACGCGATCCTGCACCGTCGCCAGAACCATGGCGCGATCACGGTCCATCCAGAAGAAGCCACCGGCCTCCATGTCCTGTTGAGTCAAATAATTGACTCGAACAGCAATACGCTCTTTTTCTTCCCTCGGAGCAATATTAGCACCTGCGACAAACGCACAAAACAAGAGTAAGGCCAGCAGGCTCACCCGAAGAACTGGGCTACAGCCCGAAAGAAGGATCAACTTACATTGCAGCTGCTCGGACAGTCGACCCAGCTCCGCCATCAAATACTCCTCTCTGGCTGCACCACGGTCTGCTTTGGATTTCCAAACGTCGGTAGCGATCACAGAACCCAAGCAAATCCCTCTCCAAGCTACGCACGCGATCCCGAAGAAAAGCAAGCTGCGAGGAATCATCCAATGATGCTCGCAAGGGCCTTTAGGATGAAGTGTCAACTGGGTCAGCACCCGAAGGAACCTATAGCAGCAGAAAAAAGAAGGTACACAGACATTCAGCCAAGGATAAAAGCACAACACGGAGGAATTCATTAAAATAAGGCCACTACGTGGCACAAGGATGGTACTACAAAAGATATTTACAATAGAAACAGACTACAAACTACTCTACGCCTACTATGCCTAAGGTGCAGGACCTTTGGTCGCCTCGAACCAGCATCGCTTAGTTTGGCCTCGCCTCACATAGCCGCTGCAGACTCAGACAACAAGTCAATGAGCTTAGGCCCATATAAATGCGTGAGCGGAGTAGGCAGCGAAGGCTACCTCGGATCCATCCGCGGCCGTCGGCATCCGAGAGGTGATCTGGGGCAGGTCCAGCTCCGCCCCAGCCGCCATGGCCATGGCCAGCCCGACGGACGCGCCGATGCCCTTCTGCTTGCGCTTGTACGCTGCAGGCGCTTCACCCGACAGAGCCTCCGCCAGGGCATCCACATCTTCAAGGGATGCACCCTTCGGGAAGAGCTCCTGGTAGAAGCGACCAAGGACTTCTTTCGCCTTGGCGAGAGAGTTGACGACGGTGCTGCAGCGGTCTTCGACCGCTACAGTGGCATCATCCAGAGCACTCTCGTGCTCCAGAGCACCGCGGTCGAACTCAATGCCTGCGGCATCTGCGACAAAAAGAAGAAAACATGAAGAAAAGCAACATAGAAGAAGATCCGAAGGAAAAGAAGCAAGTACAAAAGCTAAACGCTCACCCGAAATAGCCTTGGCAGCAGCCATGAGCTTCTCCGCCACCCCTTTTTCACGAGCAGCATAGCGGTGGCGGCTGCTCTTCACGATCTCGGCCTCCTGCTGAAGAAGCTCTTTTGCTTGGCTGCCTCGTCGACTCCAGCTCAAGGCGGCTCTTCGCTTCGTCTGACACAAGGCTCTTCTTCAGAGCATCAACCTCGCGGAGAGAGTCGTTATGTTCCTCTGCATTTACAAAAAACAAGTGTCAAGGAAAAGGGCCAGGATACGCAAGAAAAGTACTACAAGGCAGACGAATACCTTGCAGCTGCCGCAGTTTTGCCTCCAGCGTCAGGCGCTCCTCCACCAGCCGCTTGGCCTCTTGGACAAAAGGCTGCAGGAAAATGCAACAGCAGTAAGAACATGACTTGGGGGCTACGCCCCACACAAAACATCAGCACTCGAAGACACTCGGGGGCTTCCCCCCATAACATCAAGAGGAACAACTTACGTGCTCCGAAGGCGAACCCGCAGGCCCGCCTCCGAAATTCTGAGGCGCAACCACCAGCCTCTCCTGCACAGGAGGAATGGCGTGATGTCACTGAAAGTCGCCACCGTCTGAGGAGGAGGCGACGCAATGTTCGACTCCCCCATCATCTCGCGCGCTCCATCACTAGAGCCGTCGGAAGATTGCCTGCACACGAACCAATCAACACAGGTGCAAAAACAACAAGGGAACAAAGGACAACAATGGCAAGAAGAAAACTTACGAGCCCAATGCGCTCAGGTCGAAGATAGGAGAAGCCCTTCGGGCCCTCTTCTCTTCCTTCTTTTCTTCCTTCTTCTCCTCCTTCTTTTCTTCCTTCTTCCGCTTTGCTGGCGGGTGCGGAGCAACAGCTCGCACAGGAATGGCAGGAAGAGGAGAGGAAGAACCCTCATGAATATCACCCTGACGCTCAAGGCCCAGAGGATTCCTGGGAGTCGGAGGAGTCGAGGCATCCGAAGACTCGCTGGAGCTCCGTGATCGCTTGCGCGAATGGTCCTCACTCGACTCGTCGGCATCCTCCGCTGGAGATCGCGCTGACGGTAGCTTGGACACGGAGTCCACGACTTCATTATCCGGGGCATTCGGATACCTTTCGGGCAATGGTGGTGCCATGCCCGGCACTTTGAAGCTCTACAAAAGGAGACGAAACTTTGTTAGCAAACAAAGAAAAAGTACACAGCTGACAAAACAAAAGGGGAGCACTACGTGCGCAAATCTACACCTTCGGTACGGCCAACGTCGAAGAAAAGGGAGGAGTCTGCGACTTCCCCGGAATTTCTTCGTCTGCCTTGAACTTCAACAGCGCGCGAAGAGTCTTGTCAAGTTCCGCCTCGGAGATTTTCTCACTCGAAACCCTCGTCGGATCACGGCGCCCAGAGTAAAGAAACATCGGATGCGCCCTCGCTTGGAGAGGCTGCACCCGACGCTCAAGAAACGTTCGGATGACGTCGACACCGTTCACCTCCTTCTCAGGAATCAGTTGGAGATCCTCCACCCGACGGTACAGGGCCTCTATCTCCGCCACCTCACCGTCTAAGATCTGGTTTTTCCAGGATCTTTTCTTCTCAATCAACTGGGAGGGGTCAAAAGGAACGAGACCAAAATCTTGCCCAGGCAGTACGGAGTCACGAATGTAAAACCATTTCCTCCGCCAGTACTGGACAGATTCAGACATGGAAAAGGAAAAGAATTGGACATTGGGACTAAGAGAGATGATGAAACCCCCAATGGGATACACACCATCCGAACCAGATTGCCTCTTCACGGAATAAAGCTTCCGGAAGAGGCCAAAGTGCGGCCCAATGCCAAGCCAACACTCGCAAAGCATGATAAAACACGCAATGTGGAGAAGGGAGTTGGGAGACAGATGATGCAACTGAACCCCATAGAAGAAGAGCAGTCCACGAAGGAAGTCATGGACTGGATACGAGAACCCACGCAAGATAAAGGCAAGAAACATAACCCGGTACCCAGCTGGGGGACGGGGGATTACCTCATTGCCGGGGAGTCTCACGGCCGTCGCATCTTGCGGGATCAGCTCCTTCGCCAGCTTATGGGAGATCGCTCTCCCGCGTCTCCGATCGCCGCCAGCCACCATCGGTGACGCGAGCAGCGGCGGTACCCTTCTTGCCTCCGGCGGCGCTGGTCCCAACCGCGGACGAGGATTTCTTTGTCTTTCCCATGACGCTGCAGCGGTGGTGGCGTTGGCAACGACAAAGAACAAAAGAAGCGTGGAAGGAAAAGCTCAGCGCGCAGCAAGAATCGCTCAAGAACAAGAAGGCAGTGAACAGATGAACTGGTGCGGTGAAAAACAAAACACGATTTCACCCAGGATTATAACAGCGAAGACGACGCACGCCAGCCGTCCATCGAGAAGACCTAACGCCAACGGTAGATCTGACCGTACACGTGTCAACACCACAACGAACCGTCGTTACCACGCCGTCCACTACGCGCGGAAATCGAGGAGGTGCCGTAATCATCTCCACGCCCCGCGTGACCGGTCAATTCAAAGTCAGCAAGTGGGACCCGCCCGTCCGTCAAGTCATCTCCGGCGCAGTGAGACGCTTGAGGTCATCGATCGTAAGCATCGCGTCATCAAAAGCTATACTAGCACCACTGCTCCACAGCTAAAGTACTCACCGAATCTACGATTCGACTAAATACTGGGGACTACTCCTATCGGGGCTGGCGCGCACCCGACAGACAAATGAAGACAAAATTACTTCTCTGAGTCCTACGTCGAGTCTACGACTCCACTACGGACTCGGGGGCTACTCCCATAGGGAGGATGGATTTAAGCATCCGAAAATTTTCGAGTCCTGCGGACCTAAGGACAGAAACAATGCTTGAACTAAAAGTCTCCGTTCGAGTCTACGACTCGAACAAACACTTGGGGGCTACTCCCATAGGGAGCGCTGGTCGCGCACCCTATGAAATCTTCGACTGCGATCTTTCGGATCAGCACGCAAAAACTTTTTGGCAACTCTGCCCCAACAGAACGCTAAGTGAGCAACAATCCCCTTGGCCACCCGAAGCACCTACGAGGTGATAAATGTTCGGATGCTGCGTCTGCGACGCAAAGATAAGACCGACAGATATCATCTGATGGCACAACAACGCGCCTCTGCTAGCATGAATCCGTACCAGCAGGTACGATGAAAAATCCTGACGGACGCGTTGGGTACACCAATTAAAATCACTGGAATTCCTCTCCTGTAAGTCCTCCGCGGCCTGAGTTGAATTACGCCAGCATATGTTCCAGGCCCGGGTTAAGGGACCCGAACCTGAAGAAGATCGTGTTGTTTCGTCCTAAGACGGTTAACTGACCCTGATCTGTCGGGTGAGTCAGGCACACGTATCAACAATCCAAACACATTTCTCTTGAAAGACAGAGTTGTACCCGAAGGATTGAAGAGTCCTCAGCCGAATCTACGATTCGACTGATCACTCGGGGGCTACTGACATGGTTATACCCTACGGGTACGTAACTTCAGCATACCTGGTCCAGCCCAAGAAAGGCCCACGGCAGACATACGCTGGCCCATGAAGATTTTCGGGTGGCCAAGGCCCATGACGTCTTCGAATCCTTGGAGAACAAGACTAGAGGAGATAGGAAACTCAAAGGGGTAAAATCCTAAGAACTTGTAACCGACTAGGACTACGCCCGGGACCTGCCTAAGTCTATATAAAGGCCAGGAGGGCACGTCCTAGATCAACTCAACCAACCCCGACTCATACTTTCGCACACGCATCCACGCCAGATCGAATCTGCGACCTCAGAACCTTCGGTTCCGTAATCAAAGAGCGCATAAGCAGGAGTAGGGTTTTCCCTCCGGGGCACGAACACTGTAAATCTCGTGTCCCCTGGTTGCTTGTCTGTTAACCGTGCCACGATCTCCAGCATCCCCATCTTCTCCAAAACCCAAGTCCATAACAATGGGCATTGACGAGATTAAACCTCGTCACACGGTTCTGCTAATTCCCAACTTATAAGTGCAAGCATATACAACATAGATGACACAATGGTTCAAGTTTATTAGCGACAAGAAAAATAAAGTGTGCCATCAAGTTTGTGAGAGCTTTAATCACTAACTTTCACAGAACAAGTTTAATTTGGAAGATAGATAAAACAAGAATATACTTGGAATGGTGTAACACACCATGCATAGGAATTTATAGTGGACACTTTGTAATAACTTGGTTTCTTGGAAGTTGGATGCATGAGTATAGCTTACTCAATACAAGTGGAGGCTAGCAAAAGATTGGGAGCGACCAACTAAGAGAGCAATAATGGCCATAATCATGCAGAGCGACAAAACATTATCAATCAAAGCATAAAGTGGTATCACAAGTGAAAAACTAAATGATAATAGAGGCTAAGGTGACTGGTTCATAGTCATAACATGGTGTGAGCATGTGCCAAGTCAACCCAAACAAAGCATCAAAGGAGAATACCACAACACTATGTGTTTGTATGCTAAAACAACGCATGATTCTTTCAAGGAACACTAAGCAATCTCAATTGTTTAGAACAAGTCATACTACAACAATAATCACTAAGCATAAGGTCAAAACAACATCTAGCATGACATGATAAAGTCTAAGCCACAGTCAAAGCAAGCTCTCTTTTGTATCACTATAAGCATGAAACTTTCTACTCTTTTCCAACACCAATCAACTTATTTGAAACATCACAGCGAAAGAGGGGGTCCAACTACTTTATTCAAGCAAACTAAACAAATGGAAACCAAAAACGAAAACTAAGACGCTCCAAGAATAACACAACAATGCATGAAACAATAAAAACGAAGTGTCTAGAAAGAGACTAGAGATTTTTATTAATGAAGAAGGGGATGCCTTAGGCATCCCCAAGCTTTGACGCTTGTACCTCTTGAATATTTCTTGGGGTGACACGGGGTGGCTTCCCCAAGCTTGAGCTTTTGTTCATTCTTCATCTCATTACATCATTCTTCCCCTACACTTGGAAATTTCCTTCATACAAAACTTCACACAATCTTCATTAGCAACATTAGTGCATTCAAAAGTAATAAACCTTTGGGTTTAGTTTCAAAACAGCAAAACTTTTAATAAAAACACAAGCTACTGAAGCAATTCCTCTAGAAAACCTCAATTTACCAAAGAGAACTCAAAAAGAAATCGATAGGAGGCAAATGCAAATAATGGCAGAACGAGAGGTTATTATTAAATTAATAACTTCCAAGACTCAAGAAAACTCTTGGGTTATCTCCCAACAAGTACTTTTCTCTAATGCCTTTAAGTTAGGCACAAGAAGCAAGAATCAAGTATTTTCAAATGAAGAAGCATTAACATCAAATTTTGCTTTAAAGGTAGGAGAAAAAGGTAACTTCTCTCTCCTCATAGGGAAGTGTTCAATACCTTTCTTGAGTGGAAATTGATATTTAATGGTGTCTTCTTTCATATCAATGATGCCACCGACAGTTCTAAGAAAAGGTCTTCCCAAAGTAATAGGACAATAAGCATTGCATTCAACATCCAAAACATAGAAATCAACATGGACATAGGCATTGTTAACCATAATAAGAACATCATTAACACTCTCCATGAGTTTATTTTTAGCATTATTATCAAGTGGGACGTCTAAATAGCAATCTTCCAAAGGTGGCAAATCAAGCATTTCGTAAATCTTTCTAGGCATAATAGAGACACTAGAACCAAGGTCATACAAATCTTTGAGATCAAAATCATTCACTTGCATATTAATGATGGGTTCCCAACTATCTTCTACTTTCCTAGAAATAGAAGCTTTATGTTTCAATTTTTCTTCCTTACTTTTAATGAGAGCATTTGTATTTTTTTGTAAAAGCCATATGCATAGCACTAGCATTAGGACTTCTAGCAAGCTTTTGTAGGAAGATAATCACTTCAGAAATATTGCATCCATCAGGATCAAAATCAAACTTAGCATCACAAGTAGTAGACTTATTGGGTTTAGGAATTGTTGTAGGAGAAATGGGAACTTCTTGTGGTTTGCTAGTATTATCATTGGTCGTAGTAATAGTACAAATACTATTGTTTCTAGCAATTTCAGCTTCTCTTTCCCACTTAGCATGTAATTTAGCTAATAGTATAAAATTTTCATCAATAATAACTTGTATGGCATGAGTAGCAGCAAAGGTACTTTCCAAAGTTTCAGGTTTAGCAGCCATTTTATTAATCAAAGAGGATTATGCTTCAGACAAAGATGAAATATTTTTCTCAGCACTCAAATTTTGGACTGCAAACTAGGAATTTCCCTATTCAAATTCTCAAGTTGATGACTAATATTTTTCAAAATAGCGGATTGTTCTTCCATAGTTTTAGTGAATATTTTGTTTTGCTCATATTGCATTTGCATGAAGTTTTTAGTGGATCTTTCAACTTCTAGAAACCTATCTTCACTAGGCATTCTAGATCTACCATGATAAGTATTACCATTATTAGGAGGATAAGGCCTATAATTATTATTACCAAAATTATTCCTATAAGCATTGTTGTTGAAATTGTTATTTCTTATGAAGTTCACATCAACTTGCTCTTCTTGAGCAACCAAAGAGGCTAAAGGAACATTATTTGGATTAATATGAGCTTTTCCATTAATAATCATAGACATGATAACATCAATTTTATCACTCAAGGAGGAGGTTTCTTCAACAAAATTTACCTTCTTACCATGTGGAGCTCTCTCAGTGTGCCATTCAGAATAATTAACCATCATATTATCAAGGAGCTTTGTTGCAGCAGTAATGGTCATAAAGGTACCTCCAGCAGCAGAATCCAACAGATTTCTTGAAGAGAAATTTAGTCCTGCATAAAAGGTCTGCATAATCATCCAAGCAGTCAGTCCATGAGTGGGACAATTCTTTACCAAAGATTTCATTCTTTCCCAAACTTGAGCAACATGTTCATTATCAAGTTGTTTAAATTTCATTATTTCACTTCTCATAGATATAATCTTAGCAGGAGGATAGTATTTTCCAATAAAAGTATCTTTGCATTTAATCCAAGAATCAATACTGTTTCTAGGCAAGGACAACAACCATTCTTTAGCTTTTCCTCTCAAGGAGAAAGGAAACAATGTGAGCTTAATAATATCTCCATCTACATCCTTATACTTTTGCATCTCACAAAGTTCAACAAAGTTATTAAGGTGGGCAACAACATCATCAGAACTAGCACCAGCAAATTTCTCTTTCATAACAAGATTCAACAAAGCAGGCTTAATTTCATAAAAGGTAGTATCATGAGCAGGTGGAGCAATAGGTGTACTCAGGAAATTATTGTTGTTTGTGCTAGTGAAGTCACACAACTTGGTGTTCTCAGCGAATTTATTTTTTGCAAAGGTGAAGCAAGCCAACAACAACAACAGCTAGAGTAAGAACTAATTTTTTTTGTGTTTTTTATAAGAAAAGGCAAACCAAACGAAACTATTTTTTTGGATTTTTTGATAAAAAGAAGTAAGCAAAACAAAGAAAAAGGAACTAAGCAAAACAAAAACAAAGTCAAGAGAATGGTTGTGAAGGACTCCCCTTGTGAAGATGTCCTTAAATTCCCCGGCAACGACGCTAGAAAAATCCTTGACGTGTGATACGTCGAAAACGTGTCTATAATTTTTGATGTTCCATGCTTGTTTAGTATATACTTTGATTTGCTTTGTCTACACTTTGAGGTATTTTTATATGTTTTCTAGACTAACCTGTTAACAAGATGCCATAGTGCCAGTTGCCTGTTTTCTTCTGTTTTTGGTTCTAGAAAAGGCAGAAAATCAACATTCTCGGAATTGGATGGGACGAAAGCCAAAGTCAATATTTTACTGCGGGGAACATAGAGCCAGAATACGAGACAGAGGGGAGCCACCGGGGGGCACACCCCCTGGCCGCGCGGCCAGGCCTGGCCCGCTCCTGGGGGGTACGACCACCTTGGGTGCCTCCATGCCTCGCCTATTAGCCTATAAAGACCCCCGATACCAAAACCCTAAGTACCCTATCAATCTTCCACAAAACAGTCCGTAGCCACCGCCACCATCATCCCTAGATCGGGGGGATCTGAGATCTTCCCGGCACCCTGCCGGAGGGGAGAGATCATCCCGGAGGCCTTCTTCATCACCATGCCAGCCTTCGGTATGATGCGTGAGTAGTTCCACCTTGGACTATGGGTCCATACAGTAGCTAGATGGTTGTATCTCCTCCTTTGTGCTTTCATGTTTAAACCTTGTGAGCTCCGTTCATGATCAAGATCATCTATTTGTATTCATACATGTTATGTTTGCGGGGATCCAATGGATATTGAGATTACTATGTCAGATTGGTTAATGGTTTTGTCTTATTGATTCTATCATGTATGTGTTGTTTGAGATCTTGCATGCTCTCTGTTTCTAGTAGCTATCTTGGCCAAGTAGATGCTAGTGACTCCAAGAGGGAGTATTTATGCTCGATAGTGGGTTCATGCCTCTATTTAATCTGGGGAAGTGACAGAAATCTCTAAGGTTGTAGATATGCTGTTGCTACTAGGGAGAAAACAACGATCTCTTCTCCATGGAACAAGTGGATTTTTTACCTTACACACTTTGCTTAAAGCAGTTATCCATTGCTTGCAACTTAATACTAGAGGGGGTTTAGATGATAACCTGAAGGTGGATTACTAGTCATAGATGCAGTTGGATGGCGGTCTATGTATTGCCCAATCGAATCTCATAGGATCATGAATGTCTAGTATTGCATTGGTATGCCTTGCTCAGTCCTGTCAATTGTCCTGCTGTAATTTGTTTACCCAACACGTTATGTTGTTTATCTTAAGGAGAACACCTCTAGTGAACTGTGGACCCCAGTCCAATCTTTACCATTGATACATCTTCCACTGTTCCTGTTTACTTTCTGCAAACCACCATTACCTTCCACACCATACAGTTAATCCTTTGTTTTTCAGCAAACCGGTGAGATTGAGAACCTCAACACAAACGATAGTATGGAAGGTAATGTTTGTGTAGAAAGTAAACTGTAATAAGATGATGTAACAATAGTAAAGATTGACCGTCCATGCTTACTAGAGGTGTTCTCCTTAATATAAATAACATAACATGCTGGGTAAACAAATTACAGCGGGGCAATTGACAGGAACTGAGCAAGGCATAACAATGCAAACACTAGACATTCATGATCCTATGAGATTTGATTGAGAATTACAACAATATATATTGACCGCCATCCAACTGCATCTATGACTAGTAATCCACCTTTAGGTTATCATCTGAACCCCCTCTAGTATTAAGTTGCAAGCAACGAATAACTATATTAAGCAATGTGTCTAAAGTAAACAATACAATTGTTCCATGAACAAGAGATTGTTGTTTTCTCCCTAGTGGCAATAACACATCTACAACCTTAGAGATTCCTATCACTTCTCCAGATTCAATAGAGGCATGAACCCACTATCGAGCATAAATACTCCCTCTTGGAGTCACTAGCATCTATTTGGTCAAGATAGCTACTAGAAACGGAGAGCATGCAAGATCTCAAACAACACAGACATGATAAAATCAATAATCATTCTGACATAGTATCTCAATATCCATCGGATCCCCGCAACCACAACATGTATGATTACAAATAGATGATCTTGATCATGAACGGAGCTCACAAGATCTAAACATGATAGCACAAAGGAGGAGAAACAACCATCTAGCTTTTGTATGCACCCATAGTCCAAGAGTGAACTACTCACGCATCATACCGGAGGCTGGCATGGTGATGAAGAAGGCCTCCGGGATGATCTCTCCCCACCGGCAGGGTGCCAGGAAGAGCTTCAGACCCCCCGATCTAGGGATGATGGTGGCGGCGGCTACAGATTGTTTCGTGGAGATCTGATCGGGTCCTTAGGGCTTTTATAGGCGAAGAGGCGAGGCAGGGAGACGGCCAGGGCGTCCACACCATAGAGCGGCGCGCCCTAGGGTGGGCCCGCATGGCCCTATGGTGTGGAGGCCCTGCAGTCCCCCTTTGGCTGCCCTTCGGTCTCTGTGTTTGTTCCGATGAAATATTGACTTTGGCTTTTGTCCCGTCCAATTTCGGGAATATTTCCTTACTAGCTTTTCAGAAACCAAAAATAGCAGAAAATAGGCAACTGGCACTGCGGCATCTTGTTAATAGGTTAGTCCCAGAAAATGTATAAAAAATATCGCAAAGTGTAGACAAAGCATAACAAAGTGGATACTAAAAAGCATGGAACATAAAAAATTATAGATACGTTTACGATGTATCAGAGGCATTCTAGAGGTGGGAGCAATAGATCCCCTGTAAGCACCGAGAAGACTTTCTCCCGGGTAGTTGACACCTGAACATGATCAGGGTGTTAGTGCCTCCCAAAGGGCCAGCGCTGGATGCGGAGATCGCCCTCCGCCGCTGCCAACTCCTGTCCCATCTGCTCAACGACCTCACGCATTGTCGCGACACTCCTTTCTGGGGTTGCTTTCCTGGACTAGGAACACGAATCGCGGTGGTGGACCTTGTTCATTGGTGACTTTCAACCAAAGGACGACCACCAGGTGCCGGAGATGGATGACAACACAGACCAGGATCCCTCGCCGGAGAACCACGATGACACCACGTACTACGAGGGCCTCCTCGCCCACATGGCGGATGTCAAGTAGGAGGAGGAGATGCCCTGCGACCATTGGAACTCGACCTGGAGGAGGCAATCCGCCTCGTTATGGTGGTTTATTAGCTCGAAGCGGAGGCGCGTTGGGTCAGGATGGCCACAACGTTGCACGACTCCATGATGGAAGCGCAACAGCGGCAATAGCCATCGATGCTGCATCATCAACCTGCGTCTTCGTCACCTGCTTAGCTTGTCCAGGGGCAGTAACGAGGGCACGAGGTGCGACATTCCCTCCCGTAGTCACAACTCATGTAGGTCCAGTGCCCGGTGTCATGGTCACCACTGCCGTTCAACGACCTCTCTCAAGGCAAGGACGAGTAGGCGGTGTCGCTATGTACCCTAGCCACAAATAGAGTTTTAAGTTTTTTAGTACTCCTTCAGTCCAAGAATAGATGTCTTAGGTTTTTCAAATTTTGGATGAATCTATATACTAATAGTGTCTAGATTTATTCAAATTTTAAAAAAATTGAGACATCTATTTTGGAACGGAGGGAGCATATATTTTTATGATGTTTTTATGTAAATTAAGTTTGTTTGAAACTAAGTATTATGAAAAAAGAATTAGATCAGAGCATCTCCAGCAGATGCCCAAAAATAGCGCGCGCAAAAATCTGGATACAGCGCGCGCTAGAGCGTTTGCGCGCTATTTTAGCGCAGCCTTTTCCGAAGACGGTAAACGGGCGCGGGAAAATACAGTGCGGGAAGTGCTCTCGGCAGGCGCGCTATAATGCAGCGCACAAACCGCCCCCGCGCACAATTTAGTAGAACGTAGGTTCTAAAAATTGTATAAAAAAGTTTTTAGACGAACAGAAAATAGAACATTCGATAATTTACATATAAACAGAAAGCGCTAGACTAGTAGAACACAAAGCGCTAGACTACTCTTCGTCGGACGAGGTGTCCTCCGACACCTCAGAGAGAAACAAGTCATCCCAGCGTGGATCGTCATCTGAGATCATCTGCTGGATGTCTAGTTGGTCGTTGATGAACTGCAGGCGCCGGCGCCACTCCGCGCGTTCCGCCCTCCGCGCGGCCCTACGCTGGGCGTAGAAGTTGCGCTCCGCCACCACGTCCTGCGGGAAGCGCCGGCGCCACTCCGCCATGGCGTACTCGCCGGCCTCCGCGACGAGGATGCGCCGCTGAAGCAAGCGGTGATGCCAACACTACTCCTCTGTGACGAGCGCGGGCGCCGGCGCGAGGAACTCCGCCTCCGCGAGACTATGGGTCTCCGGGAAGTTCATCTCGCGCCGCGGGCGGCTGAGGCGCCACACCGCCGCGTCATACACGCGGGCGGCCTCCTCCGGATGCTCGAAGGTGCGCGCGTGGCGGTTGGCGAACGCCGTCGCGCGACATTTGTAGCGCGTGCTAGACGGCGCGGGAGATTTGGCATTCCGAATAGCGCATACGGCAAAATATCACGCGTACTATTTTTACGTCACTATTAAAAAAATATAGAATACACTGCAAATTGGCGGTTAGGATAACGGCTGGAGAGCTCTCGGGCATGTGAGAGTAGAGTACATGTGTTCCAAAGAGACACCGGCCAAGTGAGCCGACCCTGCCGCACAATGGACATGCCCTAGGGCGCTGAGTGAGCGGGCCCAGGAGCCAGCCGTAGAAACCAACGTCGTGCCCCAGTCCGGAAACCCGTACTCCTACAAACCCCTCTCCCCCATCCCCATCAGTCCGGCGCCTGCTCCCTCCCATTTCTCTACCCGTCCGCCTCGTCGATCGACTCCGACTGCTCCGCCTTTCCTCCGTCCGTCCCCGATATCGTTTGCTCGCGCCGCGTCGCCGAATCGATCCGCTACGTTTTCCCCTCCCGCGGCGGCCGTCTGATCGGGCTCTGTTCGGAAGGTAATAGTACATCCCAACGCGACTCCTCTTTTAGGTTTAATTCGGTAATGCTGCGACTTTGGGCTGATTCATCTGTTTTTTTTTTCGAGAGTACGGAAGTGCGTACAGTAGTTTTATACTAGAAGGCAGAAGTTGAAATTACAGAGATTGAGATTCATTTGTTGTGGGTGGTTAATTTGTCGAATAAAGTGGGGTTTCACGAGGCCACTTAAGAGCTTCCTTGTGCGGTTGTGCCTATTAAACTAATGTTGACTGTATTGAGAGCTGGAGTACGCAGTTAGCGCTGTAAATCTGTAAGCAAGCTTATGCCTACTCTTTGTGTGGTTTCAGAATTTTGGTGGGAGTCTTTCAGTTGGCACTGCACAGAGATTTATTGCTTTGGTCCTTGTGTGGGACTTAAGTACTTTGCAGCGCATTAGGCTTAGATGCATCGCATGTGGTTGATGGTTTGCGTGTGTAGTTTCTCCATTTTGTTGGATAAATTACTGTTCGGTTCTAAAATTGAAAAATTATTGTGGGTTATATTTTCGACATGGATGCAGAAAAGGCTCATGTATAGCTTCCATGTTGATTTTCTTTTTAATTGACATGAAGTCTGGTTTTGGGAGTAAGTTGAAAAATCGGAATACATGGTTACTTCTTGTATAATTTGGATATTTGTATCCACATTTTCTCAATCTGATATTGCGATACATTCTATATCTGTTCCGTATATGTTATGCGCGTTCTGCCGATAATTTGTGAAATACCAGCCAATTCGAACGCATAGGACATAGACCCGCTGTGCTCCTGAGTTACTGAATGTCGTTTTCCTTCAACACATTTTACATTTTATTATGAACCGTTCTTATTAACCATCTTTTTTTCTATGGTATATTATAGCTAGGTCACATAACATTCATTCGCCTCAAAATGTACTGACTACTGCTATTCCTTGTGCAGCAATGGCTGTGTCTCCAGATGTGGTAGTGTCTTTCTCCATAATATTTATTATTAATCTACAAAGAAAAGTGTATTGTGGAACATGATTCGATTTGGTTACAGGTTGCAAATGCATTTGCTCAACAGTAGTACAGAATTCTGACTGCGACACCAGAGGAGGCCCATAAGTTCTATCATGGTGACAGCATTCTTGGTCGACCAGGTTCTGATGGTACAATGAAATCTATAACCACTATACGTGTAAGTTCTGTGCAGCACAGCAAGAAGTACTGTATGATCTTACCATTATCCATGAGATGTATAAATTAAACCTTATTAGGTGAACCTACCTGTTCACTCATTTTAAACTGTTAGAGCTTGATTTTTTCCATCCATGCTGTAGACTTCACTTCCACCATTTATTACCAATAATAGTTTGAGGACATACAACGGCAGATGTTCTGCCATCAGTTATATGCTTCTTGCTAGTACATTGAGGTCGTTCGGCTGCTTTGACATGGTAATTCACAACTGGATGCTCCTTCTGCATGTTATGTTAGCTAAATTATGTGCATGCCCAATATAGTCAATAGGCAATCTTATTATGTAGCATCCATGTACACTCATGTAATATCATATCGGTTGGTAAACAGACGGGAGTATATGCCATATGCAAGTTAGTAGAGTTATTCCAACACTTCTCTCCTTTTATTTATCTAATATGTAATCAGCATAGAACACCTCCATCTCATTTTATTTGTCTTACACATAATCAGCTACCGTATGCATATGTACATGGAACATGCCTAGTCACCTGATTTGTTCTAACTGATTTGTTTTATGTGCTTAATAACCAGGCTATCAAGAAATACTATTCATCTACAGAACTCAAGGGTTGTTCGATGCTGTTAGAGAATTTAGATGCTCAGCCATCTCACGGCGGTGGTTTGTTCATTGTGGTTACTGGATGTTTTACTACGCCTAGGATGGCAAAGTTCAGATTCTCTCAGTCATTCTTCCTCGCTCCACAAGGACCACAACAAGGTGGAGGCTATTTTGTCATGAACGATGTGCTTAGATATACTCCAGGTGAGAGTCAGGCAGGAAACTAGTTTTCACCTTAAGAAACTGCTCCTTCCCACAGCTTTTACTGACATTTCAATATTTTGAACAGGAACAACTTCTGTCAAGGGCGCTCAACCAAGGTCTCACCAGGGTGACAGCAAAGATGATACTACCGTAGAAAATGGCAGTGGCGACGACGAGCCTGTTGAAGCGGGAGACGGGCAACTATGTGTGATATGCTTGAAGAAAAGAAGGAAGGCAGCCTTTGTTCCCTGTGGCCATCTCGTCTGCTGCTGCAACTGCGCCAAGAAGGTCGAACTCAAGGATGAACCGTTGTGCCCTGTGTGTAGGCAAGACATCCAGTGCGTGCTTAGGGTCTTTGACTCTTGAGGTAGTGTAAAAGCTTTATTCTGCTGGACGGTTGACTCGTGACCTGTGATCCTGATGGACCCATAGCTTGCTGAAGCTGTAAATCCATCTATAGTGAATATTTCCACCATCGATAGAAGTCTTGAATGACCAGACTTTTGATACAGTTTGTGTTCAAGTGTCGGGCGTGCACTAACTTTGGCTTTTTTTTTACAGAACTTCTGTAATCCACCTATGGATTATGTTTGCTTTTGCAACAAATGGGAGCGAGAAGCAAATCATTCGTGGATGGGTTTTGACTTTACATTGATTAAGACTGATTTGGGGACAGCAGAGTATATTAATATATATGCATGTAAGGGACTATATATGCACCATCTTAACATGGCCGATGTTTTGTGATGGGGAAAATTTAGGCTATGTTATTCAACCGCCAATCATACACTGTTCCTTTGTCGATGTTTTTTATAGTACTACTTTAAATGGAGGAAAAAGATTTCCTCGTCTAATTAACTAAGGAGAGTTAAGGTCTATTGAAAATAAAAGAGGCCAACACTAGCAAGGGATTACTCTTCAGGCAGAAAACCTCGAAGGTGCTTAGCACCCGCACTTGCCCAATTTCTTGCTTGGTTTTTAATCATGGACATGATCACCGAAGGCATAGAGCTCTTGTTGCGAGTGAGGGGCGGCCTTCTAATCAATGAGATTTTGAGCTCTTTACCGGACATCCATTCCGTCTTTTCTATGTTATACCTTGGCCTACCGCTATACATTGTCCATCTTAGACGAGTTCACTTTCAACATTTGGAGAAAAAGGTTGTTGTGACTTGTGAGATAGTTTACAGACGCGTAGGATCTTACCATGGCAGCCGCTGCACCCTAGCGAAATCAGTCTTCACTTCACAAGCCATCTGCTCCCTATGTTTTAAAATATAAGATGTTTTTGTTTTATAAAGCAAATATATCTAGACTAGATTAAAGAGTGGACTGACCGGCTTAACTTATATTACTCGCGTGATGGAAAAATAATATAGCCCAGGCCGGAGTAGAACTTGGTACCAGCGAGCCCCTGCCTTTGTAGGATACATGCAGACAACCATCTGGCCAACACAAGCTTGCTATTAATAGGAGAGACGGCTCTCTTTTGTAATTATAGCACACTTTAGTAGTACTAATTGTTTCACTTCTGTTTATTAAAACTACTACTATGGTTGTGGTCTATGATGATCCACGTGATATTTAAGATTAAAGGACCTAATGATATACGTGTGCAAACCTGGAAAAGGTTTGAAATTATTCTCAAACTATCAATTCGTTGAAACACACCATGTTAGAACTTAGAATTTGGAAAAAAATTAAAATTGGTAGCTGACACTATCTACAACTTGTTATGGCATTGCGATTTGAGACTATTTACAACTTATTATATGAATTATTGTTCTTGCATACTCCAAGTCTAGACACGCTACAATATTTTTGCATGTATATTTATCTATTTATTGCAGTGTTTATCAGTAAATATATATGATTTTGTAGCTTAAAAAACCAGACAGTGAACTAGTGAACCAGCGGTCCGACCAGTAAAAACCTGAACCGACAGCTTCACCGGTTCGATCACCGGTCCGGTTTTTTAAACTATGCCCTCACTACTCAACTCCGCCGCGTGACCAGCTGAGCAACGGCCTCGCCACAGGCGGCTCGCCGGCGGCGCTTTTTATTTATTTTTCTTGAACTTCTTTGCCATGTACCGAAGAAACACGCACGACAAAGTGATGTTGTAAAACACACGGCAAAGATTTATTGACCCGCGACATGTCATGCATATTGATGAGCCTTTGTCGTGTTCTTTCTACCTCGCACACGGCAAATTGCCAATCCCGATGCCGTTAGATGAGGTGCCGGCGTGAGGATACTTTACTTTGCCATGCACTAGTCTAATGCACACGGTAAAATCTTTGTCGTACGGAACTATGAAAACACACGGCAAAACTTCTTTGTTGTGCGGTTATTTGCCGTGTGCAATCACACGGCAAAGGCCTTCCCACGCGGTTTTTCCATTTTGCCGTGTAGTAGATGCCACACGGCAAAGTTTGATTTTCCCATAGTGTGTATATACACTCCTTTACAAAATTGTCATATGTAAAGTTCTAAACTACTAAGAAATTAAATACATGAGAGCTCAAAAAATTAGTACATGTCACGTGCACATGCGCTACTTCTCTTGAACTTAAAGATGCATATGTTGTTTAATTTTTTTTATACGACTCCACCGAGCCGGATTTTATTACCATTACTATAACAGAACATATGTCTTGTACAACCATCAAAAACAAAAATGAGAAAATAACAAACAACATCTAAAATAGAACTAAACATACCACACCCACAAAGTAGGCCTAAAAAAGTTCATTGTAGCATAGCATAACCACAGAAACATCCAAAACAACCACGAGCACAAACAAGAACTGAGTTTTGTGTTGCTTCTTCATCATGTTCAGCACACGAAGAGGTCTGACGCAAAAAACCACGGTCTCAGCACCCAAATTAGTCCCCAGTCACATCATCACATCAACGTCCTCATCCATCTCTCCATTTTTGACCCGCAGGGTTGAGGCTTGTCTGGCCATTTCATGCACCTGTGTCGCCATTTGTTGCAGACAATCAGCTCCATTCGCCAGCACACCCATGTCCCCTTCGTTCTGCAAACCTGCCCAATAACAAAGAAAAGCACACATGTAGCAAATTAATTCTAGAGGGAAAGATACCAGCTTTCCTTCAAAACGAGCAATACAAACGATGACCAATCACATCACAATACAACCACTTGTATCTTGACAAACAAATTATTGGTCACGTTATGCACTAGGGGCAGAAACTTCTTTTTACGTCCCCAACTAACACCGATAGATCTCAAAATGAACTAGAGTGTCATATAAAACAAAACATTTAAACCAAGTGTCATATAGGGAAGAGAAAAAAATTTAGTGTCAAATAAGTAATTCTCTCAATTTTCATCTCTAGGCAGAACTTAGTTGAGTGATATTTTCTCAATTTTGATTTCTATCATTTTTTCCCATCCATGATTTTGTCATTCGGTTCTAGCTGAAAGATATAGCCGGTGATGAACGGCATCGGCCAAGAGAGACTACGGACGGCTTACACGTGGCTGTGTTAAGAGGTCATCGTCGTCGTCATGTGGTCAACAGGAACGATGCACGCCCCATGTGTAAATGGCTTTATATGCAATTAATATAGCAAGTTGCAATTCGGGGACTAGTTTTGTTGTAGAGAACAAATGGTCGGCATTATTATATCAATGGACTATATAAAATTTGCAATAGAAATCGATGGATATACTCACCCTGTCATCAAATAAGTGTACTTCTATCTCTTGTTCTAAGTCAAAAATTTACAACTTGGACTAATTTTATTTAAAAGACTATCAGCATATATGATATTAAATCGGTATCGGTACATGAAACTATATTTCAAGATGGATCTAGTAATAATAATAGTGTCATAAATGTTGTTACCTTTTCCAAATAAAAACTTTACAATATTCACTTAACAAACTTTACAAGATAGATCTTGTGGAAGTACATTATTTTTTGAGGAGGGGGGAGTATACTACTACTAACCCCTACTTAGTACTACTATAAGGAGATGACACTCTTGGCATATGTGTCGGTCTAATGTGGTTTGGCGTTAAGCACGTCTCTTCTCGGGGGACGGATACTATTTTGCATTCAGAAGTCTGTATATCGAGAAACAGTCTATCCCCATGGGCTATTTTTATGAAAAAAGATACTCCTACTAGACGCCCTCTCATGGGAAGAAACTTAAAGTAGTATTTACAAGATCACCACAGTCTATATCCATAGGCGTGGAAAAGCGTGCTTTGGAATTTAAAGACACATCGTCGAAGTGCTGCTTGATCCCACCCACACCAGAGTGCGAGAGCTAGCTCCACCTCAGTTTTCCCCTCCCAATCGCCAATCGGCAATCGGCCAATCCTCTACTACTCGCGATCGACTCTGCAAGTCAACACCGGATTATTCACCAGTAGTCCGATCCGGCGGCGTGTAGCTACATGGGCGCTGCGGCAGGGAAGCCCGCCGTCGAAGACGTCGCATCTTCTGCTGGGACAACTCGAGAGGGCGCGGAGGAGCGACTCGCCGTCGCCGAGCGCGTCATGGTCGAGTTCGAGCGCCGCTGCTCACCCCACGACGGCGCTAAAGTTGGTACTATATGGGACGCGCGGGCGACGTGCACCAACGGGGCCCTCCTCGCCGCGGTCGACGACATAGTGTTGCTCAAGGAGATGCACGCGTTCCCCACGGACTCCGCCGCTGGCCGCCGCATGAACGGCGCCCTCCACGCCGGCATGTCGCGCCTTATGAAGGAGGTCACCAGCCTCAGGGTCTGGGACGGTTCTCGGCTGGAAGGCAGTACTGGCCTTCGCTTCGCCGTCGAGAAGCTCTCCGTCTCCATGGCGTCCCGTGGCGTCTCGTCGTCGTCGCTCGCCTTCCTAACCGAGGACGACAGCATCAGCACGGCGAGAACCGGTGACAGCACGGCCAGCACCGTCGACGAGCTTCTGTACGCATCCGGCGGGACCGTCTTGTTGGAAGGTGGGTTCTTGGATGAGCTCAGTTTGATCTGTCCGTCCTCCATGAGGTCTCACTGCGGGTCATCCGTGCCGGCTACACGGAAGAGCTGCTGCACACGTTCACCCACGCTCCCTGTGACATTTTAGACAGGTACTGCCGGCGCAACTTGCTTTTACAGAAGAAGAAGAAGAAAAGATATGATGTATACAGCATGTTCATCTGAGATGCATCTTAATTAATCCTCTCCATATGTGTATATGACCCTGAACTTGACTTTTTTTTCATTTCTTGGAGTCGTTGATCAGTACTAGAAACTTGTGACCATGGAACAGGTTCTTATCGATTCTCCAAGTAGGATGCTCTCTGGAGACCGGCCGGCAGGTGATGAGTTACGAGAACGCCGACTGGTGGACAGCGGAGGAGATGATCAGGCGGTGGATCTTGGCGACTAAGCTGGTCGAGAGAGCTCTCGTCGCGATGCAAACGCAGCTCCACGCGCAGAGCAACGGCGCCTTCGACAGGTTCAAGAAGGAATACCTGATGGCCATCGCGAAGCGGAGCACCTCCGTCCTGCTCAGATTTGCGCATGATTTCACTGACACGCGGTCGCCGGAGAAGCTCATGTGTGTCCTCGAAATGTACGAGGTTCTTGGCGACCTTGTCCCGAGCCTCCTGCTCGTGTTCACCGGGCAACGGTACAAGGAGCTCATGTCCCGGCTGGTGGAGGGGGTTCTCGCTAAGCTCGCACGCGCACTGAGGGCCATGATGGGCGGTCTCGTCACCAAGATCCGGACCGGCGTTAGCTCGGGGTCGGGGACGCCGAGCGCTACCGGAGTCCATCCGCTGACGCGGTGCACCATGGCCTGCATCGGCTCGCTGGCACCGCACCATGCCGCGCTGGATCTGATTCTCTCGAGCACGCGCAGCGACGACGGCGATAATGCAGAGGACGTGAACTCGTTCGGCGATCTCGTCTCCGAGCTCATCGCGTCCCTGGAAGCAGTGGCGGATCTACGGGATATGCCCGGTATGCCGTGGCATACCCCGCGATGTCCGGCTCCCGTATAGATATAGCTGATCGTTTTCTATCTACCTGATCAAGCCGTTCTATCTTTCCATGTACGTAGGGAGGACCGGCATGCTAGGCCAGCAGTCCAAGCGTGCACTTATCCCAGGCCCATTAACAAACACTATCTTTTTTTAACCGCACGTTAGGCATCCTGACTCATTGGGCCAATTAATTAACAGCATGTATACATATTCTTGGGTTTTTGAAAGTGGATATATACACCTCACTATATTCTGAATACATTACATAATTATCTTTAAAGAGAGCTGCTATTATCATATACGGACATGTTTTTGATTCGTCGAGAAATCTCTAATTTTCTATCTAAACAATAGAAAAGAGTTCAAGAAAAAACCGAGAAAAAACAAAATTTAATATTTCAAATACTTATCAAGTTGAAACTGTGGCAGAAGAGAAAACTCAATAGCAGGAGTGAAGAATTGTAAAAAAAATGTTTTTATATAGTAGATCATAATTTTATTGTGGCATACCCTATGATAAAATCCTAGATCCGCCACTGCCTGGAAGCCAACCTCCTGGAGATATCCTCTACCCTCCGCGGCGTGGACGGGGGAGGCCTGTGGCACCTCTTCCAGGCCAACAATACCGGCTTCGTGCTGAAGCACGCCGACGTGCTCGAGGGAGACGACTGGGCTGGATGGCGCCAGAGCCGAGTCGAGCGGCACGTCAGAGGCTATGTACAGGCCTCCTGGGCGCCGGTTGTGGCCTGCCTCAAGTCCGGGAGGAAGGCCGACGTGAAGATCCTCGGCAAGTTCAACTCGGCGCTCGAGAAAGCCTACAGCGGCCACGCACGCTGCGAGGTCCCGGACCCGGCGCTCCGGGCGGCACTGCGGAAGGCAGTGTCGGATGAGGTCGTCGTTGCTTACGACGCCTATCTGCTCAGACACCATCGGCTTCGGAAGTCTGCCAGGTACACCACCGAGAGCCTGGCTGGGTTGCTGTCCGAATTGTTCGAAGGATAAGAGGACAATTGACCGCTCGAGTCAAGTTGTATTTAGAAACGAGTCCAGATCTATAGAAAGACGATAATACTGACGTGATCACTAAGTACAGCAAGTGTTGTTGGCTTCTGTAATAAAATTGAGCTCAAACTTTACTCCCTCCGTTTCGGGTATTTTGGCAAATACCAAGGTGTTACTTGTTTTTCAAAAATAAAATAGACGCATGTCATTATACCCTTCGATTTTAATTACCCTGCATTATGGGTTTAGTCAAACTTTGCAAAGCTTTGGTTTAACTAAACCAAAAAATTAAGGGTAATTAAAAACAGAGACAAAACAACTTTGACGCCCGCCGAAGTAGCATGGTGCCCGATGAGACAACTTATGCCTGATTGAGCAATGTTGATGCTCACCGAGTCAATTTCAGTATCCGATGAAGCAACTATTGAATTGATGTACTAGCCATCTAGACCAAAAGTCCGAACCGATGGAAAAGGCTAGGCGTCTATTATATTCTTAACAGCAACTTCGGTGTCCGGCGAGAAAACTTCGATGCTCGACGAGTTAACTTTATTGGTCCTTGACAAAGCAACTTTGGTGGGTGACAAAGCAACATTGGTGTATGAGCTTCTGCGTTTATACTATGTTTCTAAAATAATCCTCTGTTTCAGGTATTTAGCATAGCGCATGTCATTATACCCTCGGATTTTAATTACCCTATGTTATGGGTTTAGTCAAACTTTGCAAAGCTTCAATTTGACTATATAAAAAATAAAGGGTAATTAAAAACAGAGAAAGTATGTTGGAAAATCATGTCAAAGTGTTGGAGAAACTTACCCGCAAAAAGGGATTGGAGAAACCTTCCTCACTATAGGAAGCGGGCGGTACGCCGACGGCTGCCCTCGGCGTATCGTCCTCGGAGGACCTCTCCCTCGGCGGAGCAGCAGCGGCCCTCGGCGTAGGGTAACGCCGTCGGCGTAGGGCAATGCCGACGGCCAGATCGCGCCCGTCGACGTATCAACCATCGGGGAAGGTCGACACCGCCGTCACAGGGCCGGCTAACGGCGCCGCTGCTATGCCGACGGCCTCACCCTCGCCGTATCCTGGCACGTGGCCGGTGCTGGGAGAACCAGGCATGGACCTACACCGACGACTTCCCCCCTTGGCGTATGTTCGCCACGTGAAGAGAGCAGAGCAGCCTGGCTCGTCCCTATGCCGGCGGCTTCCCCCTCGGCGTTGCCCCCTCGTATCGGACTGCCTTGTCCCTACGCCGACGACTTCCCCCTCGGCGTTGGCGTATCCTAGCACGTGGCCGGCGCTAGGAGAACCGGGCGTGGACCTATGCTGACGGCTTCCCCCTCTGCGTATGTTCGCCACATGGAGAGAGCAGAGCAGCCTGGCTTGGCCTTACACTGACGACTTTCCTCCCTCGTATCGGCCTGCCTTGGCCCTACACCGACGAATTCCCCCTCGGCGTTGCCCCCTCGTATCGGCCTGCCTTGGCCCTACACCGATGACTTCCCCCTCGGCGTTGCCCCCTCGTATCGGTCTGGCTCGGCCCTACGCCGACGACCTCACCCTCGGCGAATTCCCCCTCGGCGTTGCCCCCTCGTATCGGCCTGCCTTGGCCCTACACCGATGACTTCCCCCTCGGCGTTGCCCCCTCGTATCGGCCTGGCTCGTCCCTAGGCCGTCGGCGTAATCCCATCCCAGCTTTTTTTTGTTTCGCAGCAATATTATTTCACAGCAATGTTACCTCATTGAAAGCATCTATATTTCACAGTAGTAATCATTCAAACATGGTCATATAATACATTATTCAAACATGGCCATATCATACATCGTTCAAACATCATTCATACATGTATCAACATCATCACACATGCCTACAACTATGGAAGAGACGGGGTGGGACCAAGATCTCCCTGGGTGAAAAGAGGCGACCTCGAGCGACGGTGGCGTCCAGTAGAAGAAGCAGAAGAGCCACCTGGCGAGGGAGTAGGAGAAACGCCCTCGGGAGAACCACCGGCAGAATGGCCAGGAGAAGGACCATTTTCATGAAGCGGTGTGATCTGATGCCCATCCGGCGAGGCATGGCCAAAGTGTTGGTTCCTAGAAGCTCCCGTTTCCTACTGATACGTCTAATTTGCATTACCATTCTATATCATAATTTGCCTCTATTCATTGATATATTTCTTATTAAGAGGTGTTACTTATGTATTTTCATCTGTTTTTGCATGTTCGATTATTCTTGGAGGATGAACTGTCAGAGTCAGGATTCTGATGGAAAAAGAGGTGTTTTGATGCAATTTCGCGAAGATCAAAAAAATACCAGAAAAATTATGGAAAATCATATTTTCCCAGAAGACGAAGCAAGCTAGAAGGGGAGGTGGAGATGGGCCACAGGGGGCCCACACACCCCAGGCGCGGGCCATGTGAAAGGATACGGATGTCGCCTAGAGGGGGGTGAATAGGCGATTAAATTTTTTCCTAGAGTAGCTCAACAAAGGCGGAATAAAACTAGTGTTTACTTTGTTAAGCACAACCTAGAACAACTAAGGTTCACCTATGTGCATCAACAACTTATGCTAAGCAATACAAGCAATAAAGTGATAGCAAGATATATATTACTTCAAACACGAAGGCTATCACAATGTAAAGTGCATTGACGAGGTTTAATCTCATCAATGCCCATTGTTATGGGCTTGGGTTTTGGAGAAGATGGGGATGCTGGAGATCATGGAACGGTTAGCAAACAAGCAACACGGGGACACGAGGTTTACCCAGGTTCAGGCCTCCGGAGGTAAAACCCTACTCCTGCTTGTCTGCTCTTGATTACGGCAGAACCGAAAGTTACAGGGTGCGCAGATTCGATCTGGCGTGGAGGTGTGTATGCGAAAGTATCGGAGAGAGATCTAGGTCGTGCCCTCCTGGCCTTTATATAGACTTAGGCAGGTCCCGGGCATAGACCTAGTCGGTTACAAGTTCTAGGGTTTTACCCCTTTAAATTTCCTATCTATGCTAGTCTTGCTCTCCAAGGATCCGAAGGCGTCATGGGCCTTGGCCACCCGAAAATCTTCATGGGCCGGCGTACGTCTGCCGTGGGCCTTCTTTGGGCTGGACCAGGTATGCTGATGTCACGCACCCGTAGGGTACAACCATGTCGAGAGCCCCGGTGATCGGTGAATCGTAGATCGGTGAGACTCTTCCATCCTTCGGGTGCAATCATGTATTAATAGTATACGTATGCAGGGATTGTTGATGCGTGTGCCTGACTCACCCGACGGATTAGGGTCAGTTAACTGTCTTAGGACGAAACAACACGATCTTTCTCAGGTTTGAGTCCCTTAACTCAAACCCGGAACATATGCTGGTGTAATTCGACTCAGGCCGCGGAGGACTTACAGGAGTGGAATTCCAGTGGTTTTAATTGACGTACCCAACGCATCCGTCGGGATTTTTCATCGCTACCGCGCGGATCTATACTAGCGAGCCTTGATCGTGTGCGTTGCCAGGCCATCAGATGATATCTGCGGGTCTTATCTTTGCATCGTAGACGCATCATCCGAACATTTGTCACCGCGGAGGTGTTTCAGGTGGCCAAGGAGAAATATTGCTCACTTAGCAATTTACTGGGGCAAAGTTACCGAAAAAAGTTTTGCATATCTGATCCGAAAGATCGCAGTCGAAGAATTCATAAGGTGCGCGACCAGCGCTCCCTATGGGAGTAGCCCCCGAGTGTCTGTTCGAGTTATAGATTCGAGCGGAGACTTTATTCAGGCATTTGTTCAGTGTTAAGTCCGTAGGACACAAAAAATTTCGGATGCTTAAATCCATCCTCCCTATGGAAGTAGCCCCCGAGTCCGTAGTGGAGTCGTAGACTCGACGTAGGACTTGAAGAAAAAATTTTTATCTTTGTTCATCTTTCGGGTGCGCGGCCAGCGCTCCTGATAGGAGTAGCCCCCGAGTATTTGGTCGAATCGAAGATTCGAGTGAGTACTCTTAGCTGTGGAGCCGAAGAATTGTGGTTGGTGCTAGTATAGCTTTTGATGACATTAGTGTTGACGATCAATAACCTCAAGCGTCTGCTACACCAGAGATGACTTGACTGGACGAACGTGGGTCCCACTTGTTGTCCTTAAATTGACCGGTCACGCGTGGCGTGGAGAAAATTACGGCGTCGCCTCGATTTTTGCGCGTAGTGGACGGCGTGGTAACGTCGGTTCGTTGTGATGCTGACACGTGTATGGCCAGATCTACTGTTGGCGTTAGGTCTTCTGGATGGACGGCTGTCGTGCATCGTCTTCGCCGTTATAATCATTGGGGTAAGCTGCAGTTTGTTTTCACCGCATCTACTCTTGTTTTCACTGCCTCCTTGCGCTCTAGAAGTTCTTGCTGCGCGCTGCGATTTTCTTCCACATTTCCTTCTTCCGTCCGCACTCTTGCCGCCGGTGCCGCCGGAGCACGATGGGGAAGACGAAGAAATCATCATCTGCGGTTTGTACCAGCGCCGCCGGAGGGAAGAAAAGCACCACCGCTACCCGTGTCACCGACGGTGGTTGGCGGCGGTCAGAGACGCGGGAGAGTGATCTCCGCAAACTATGGCGGGTTTGATCCCGCAAGATAAGGAGGCCGTCAGACTCCCCGGCAACGAGGTAATTCCCCGTCCCCCAGCTGGGTATCGGGTTATGTTTCTTGCCTTCGTTTTGCGTGGGTTTTCTTTTCCAGTCCACAACTTCCTCCGTGGACTGCTCTTTTTCTATGGCACCCAACTTCATCATCTGTCGCCCAACTCTCTTCTCCACATTGCTTGTTTCATCACTTTCTGCGAGTGTTGGCTCGGCATCGAGCCGCACTTTGGCCTCTTCCGGAAGCTCTATTCTGTGAAGAGGCAATCCGGCTCGGATGGTGTGTATCCCATTGGGGGTTGCATCATCTCCCTTAGGGCCAATATACTTTCCTTTTCCTTCTCTATGTCTGAGTCTGTTCAGTACTGGCGGAGGCGATGGTTTTACATTCGCGACTCCACAGTGGCTGGGCAAGATTTTGGTCTTGTTCCCTTTGACCCCTCCCAAAAGATTGAGCCGAAAAGGTCTTGGAAAAACAACATCTTGGATGGCGAGGTGGCGGAGATAGAGGCCCTTTACGGTCGGGTGGAGGATCTCCAGCTGATTCCTGAGAAGGAAGTGAACGGCGTGGACATCATCCGGACGTTTCTCGAGCGTCGGGTGCAGCCTCTCCAAGCGAGGGCGCACCCGATGTTTCTTTATTCTGGGCGTCGTGATCCGACGAGGGTTTCGGCTGAGAAAATCTCCGAGGGGGATCTTGACAGGACTCTTCCCGCGCTGCTGAAGTACAAGGCTGGAGAGGATATCTCGGGGAAGTCGCTGACTCCGCCATTTTCTTCGGCGCTGGTTGTTCCACGGGTGTAGATTCGTGCGCGTAGCGCTTTTTGTCGACTGCGTACTTATTTTCCCTTTGTTTGCTAACAAAGTCCCTTCTTTTTTGCAGAGCTTCAAGGTGCCGGGCATGATGCCTCCATTGCCCGAATTGTTTCGAATCGCGGATAATGGCGTGGTGGACTCCGTGTCCGAACTTCCTTGGTAGCGTTCTCCGTGGAAGATGCCGAGTCGAGTGAGGACCATACGCGCAAACGATTACGGAGCTCCAGCGAGTCTTCGGATGCCTCAACTCCTCCGACTCCCAGAAACCCTCTATGCCTTGAGCGTCATAGTGACGGGCATGGAGGCCCTTCCTCTCCCATTCCTGCCATTCCTGTGCGGGCTGCAGCGCCACACCCGCCAGCGAAGCGGAAGAAGGAAGAAAAGAAGGAAGAGAAAAAGGAAGAGAAGAAGGTGGAGAAGAGAGCCCGAAGGACTCCTTCTGTCTTTGACCTGAGTTCGCTGGACTCGTAAGTTTCTTGTTTTACTTGCTTGTCCTTTTTCCTTTGTTGATTGTGCACTTGTGCTGATTGCTTCATATGCAGGCATTCCTCCCACGACTCCTCCAGTGATGGTGCTCGGGAGATGATGGGTGAGTCGGAAGTTGCATCTCCTCCTCCTCAAACGGTGGCAACGTCAGGGGGCGTCGCTCCGAATCCTCCTCTGCAGGAGGTGCAGGTGGTTGCGCCTTAGAATTTCACCAGCGGGCCTTCGGAGTCGCCATCAGAGCATGTAAGTACCTCTGCTTCGTGCCACGGGGGGATCCCCCGGGTGTCTTGGAAAATTTCGTGTCTTGTTCTTTTTTCAAATCTTCGGGGGGGAAGCCCCCGAGTGTCTTCGTGTGCAGATTTTGCTTTTATTCCTTTGTGTTGGGCGTATCCCCCAAGTCCTTTTTTCCTTACTGGTGTTTCTTTTTCTGCAGCCTTTTGTACAGGAGGCCAAACGGCTGGTGCAGGAGCGCCTGGTGCTGGAGGCTAACCTCCGACAGCTTCAAGGTACTTGTTTGTTTTTTAGTGCTTCAGTCATTTATTCCGGTCCTATTCTCTGACGTTTGCTTGTTTCGAGTGTAGAGGAGCATAATACTTCTCTTCATGAGGTCGACGCTCTCAAGAAGAGCCTTGGCCAATCGGAGAAGAAAACTGAGGCCGCCGTTGGTGCGAAGGAACGCCTCGAGCTGGAGCTGACCAAGGCAGCCGAAGCTAAGGAGCGTCTGCAGCAGGAGGCCGCGGACCGTGAGGAGCAGCTGGCCACTGTTGCGGCTGCGCGTGAGAGAGAGGTGGCAGGCAAGCTCATGGCTGGTGCCAAGGCTGTTTCGGGTGAGTTTTGTATTTGTGATTGTTTCTTCGTGTTTCTTGTCTTCTTCTGTGCTGCTTTTCTTCATGTCTTCTCTTTTTGTCTCAGATGCCGCAGGCATCGAGTTTGACCGCAGCGCTCTGGAGCACGGGAGTGCTCTAGATGATGCTACTGCAGCGGTCGAAGATCGGTGCAGCACCGTCGTCATCTCCCTTGGCAAGGCGAAGGAGGTCCTTGGCCGCTTCTACAAGGAGCTTGTCCCTAAGGGCGCGACCCTTGATGATGTGGATGCCCTGGCGGAGGCTTTGTCAGCCAAGCGCCTGCGGCGTACAAGCGCAAGCAGGAGGGCATCGGCGCGTCCGTCGGGCTGGAGATGGTGTTGGAGGCTGGAGCGGTGCTGGACCTGCCCCAGATCACTTCCCGGATGCCGACGACCACAGATGGATCCGAGGTAGCCTTTGCTGCCTACTCTGCTCGCTGCAAGCGATATGGGCCAAAGCTCATTGATTTGCTGTCGGAGTATGCACTGCGGCAGCAGGGAGAGGCCAAGGCTAGGCAGTCCGGCTCCGAGGCAACTCAGGGTGCCGCGTCTTAGGCGTTGTAGATGTAGGATAGTTTGTAGTCTGCTTTTGCTGTAAATATTTTGAGGAACACCATCTTTGTGCCACGTAGTGGCCTTTATATGCTTAATGAATTCTTCTGAGTTGTTCTCTACCACCGTCTGAATGCTTGTGTCGTTTTCTTTTCTGTTATTCTAGGTTCCTTGGTCGACCACTGTGACACCTTCTCGCTGCAGCTGCAAACAGCCATCTTTGGATGACCCTTCTCAACACGCTTTTCTTGGGACCACATCGTAGTCTTGAGAGGGAGTTGCTTGTGTTGCGTGGTCACGCCGATGTTTGGAAGTCCAAGGCGGATCGCGGTGCAGCCAGAGAGGAGTACTTGATGGCGGAACTACTTCGGATATCTGAGCAGCTTCAATGTAAGTTGTTTCTTTATTTCGAGTTGTAGCTCAGTTCTTCGGATGAGCCTGCTGGCCTTGCCTTTTAATTTGTGCCATTGTCGCAGGTGCTAACCTTGCTCCGAAGAAAGAGAAAGAGCGTGTCGCTGTTCGGGTCAATTGCTTGACTCAACAGGACATGGAGGCCGGTGGCTTCTTCTGGATGGATCGTGACCGTGCCATGGCTTTGGCGACGGTGCAGGATCGTGTGCACCAGGTGTCGTGGGTGCTTCGCCAGGTGCAGACGTCGCTTGCCTCGGTGTTGCACGTCATGTTTCCTTTGGATGCTGTGCCGACGAGCCTTGCGGGTCTTCTGTCGAAGTTTCGGAGCGTGAGCAACATCAAGGAGTTGGTGCGGCAACAGCTCGTCGCCGGAGTCAAGGCTGCTTTGTCTCTTGTGAGGCTGCACCGGCCTGATGTAGATTTGTCTGTTGTGGCAGCTGGGCCACCCCTCCTCGGCCGGATGGTGATGAGTGGGTCATGCATCCACATTATGCAGCTGTAAGGCAGTATGTCAAACAAGTCGTAGATTTGTTTGAGCAGCGTGCTCAGGTTATTCTTCAGAATAGGTAGTACCTGTAAAATAGATAGATGTAAAATTTGTATATTTCGACTGGGCGTGTTGTTCCCTTTATTGTAAAGGTTTGTTTGTTGTAAGCACGTAGTGCTTTGTTTGAGTACGTGTCCTTTTCGTTTGCCTGACGTTGTCAGCTACTCAGGTGTACACGCGTGATCCTCAGTCGATGAAATCGTGAGGTGGGGGGATCCCCCGAGTGCGTTTGTAGCATGAAGTAAAGTTGCAAAATAGCGAATGAAAATTTGGGGCGAGACACTTAACTTTATTTATATCGTAATGGAGGAAGTACATTGTTCGGCTGAGTAGCCTTGGCTGAAAAGCCTTATTGAAAGTAAAAGGGGTAGGTAGCTAGGGGTAGAATAAATGCATAAGTCGCGATGTTCCATGGGTTGGAGTATGCGACTCCAGACTCCACGTGCTTGAGGCGATAGGCGCCACCTGGGATGACTTCGGTGATGACGTAGGGTCCTTCCCATGGTGACTCGAATTTCTTCGGTCGCGTTTGCTTGAGTCGCAAGACGAGGTCTCCTTTGACGAAGGACCTTGGGCGCAGCCGGCGGCTGTGGTAGTTGCGGAGACTCTGCTGGTACACCGCTGATCGAGCGGCTGCTATGTCTCTTGCTTCGTCGAGTGTGTCGACGACGTCTTCGAGTGCAGCCGTGGATTCGGCTTCACTGTAAGCGACGACCCGGGGGGCTGGTGGCGTACTTCGGCTGGTAGCACGGCCTCAGCTCCGTGCACCATGAAGAACGGTGTGTATCCGGTGGAGCTGTTTGGCGTAGTCCGTAAGCTCCATAGGACGGATGGTAGCTCTTTCGTCCAGGCTCCAGCCTTCCGTTCGAGTGGGGTCATGAGGCACTTCTTGATACCAGCGCCGATTAGGCCGTTGGCCTTTTCCACTTGCCCGTTCGTTTGCGGGTGTGCCACTGAGGCGTACGTGATGTTGATTCCAAGGTTTTCGCAGAAATCCTGGAACTCCTCGGAGATGAAGTTCGATCCATTGTCGGTGATGATGCTGTGTGGTACGCCGAACCTGTAGACGATGGACTCGAAGAACTTGATGGCAGTTTTGCCTTTCTGGTTGGTGACCGGCATGGCCTCGACCCACTTGGTGAACTTGTCGACTGCGACCAGAAGGTAAACGTGTCCCCCTTTCGAGGACTTTGGCAATTTGCCAATCATCTCGAGGCCCCATTGAGCGAAAGGCCAGGCTATAGGTATGGGTCTGAGCTCGGACCCGGGTGCGTGCGGTTTGTCGGCGAACCGTTGGCACCCGTTACATCTTCGGACTATGTCCTTTGCGTCGCTCATGGCCATTGGCCAGTAGAATCCGGCTCATAGAGCTTTGGCGACGAGGGAGCGGCTGCCTACGTGATGGCCGCAGATGCCTCGTGGATGTCTTGGAGGATGGATTTTCCGTCGTCGATGGTGACGCATCGTTGTAGTACACCCGTAATACTGCGCTTGTACAGCTCGCCATTGATGATGGTGAGGGCTTTTGACCGACGAGATATGCGTTGGGCATCTGTTGGGCTATCAGGCAGTTCTCTGTTTATCAAGAACTGGAGGTATGGTCGCGTCCAAGTTTCTTCGACTTCCATGACCTGCATCAGGTTGACCATGGCAACCTCGGTGTCCAGTTTCTTGGGTCCTTCATGACCTTCGGGCAGTGCAGCCCCCAAGTGTTCTGCTTCTTCGAGTGATCCTTTGGGGAATTTTCGCTTGATTGATGGCACGCAGATTTGTTTGAGGAACACACCTGGTGGCACCTTTGCGCAGGTGGAGCCGATGTTAGCCAGTCTATCGGCTTCTTCGTTGCTTTCTCTTCCGACGTGCTGAAGTTCGCAATCGTCGAATTCTCCTTCGAGTGCGTTGTAGAGCGCGCGGTACGCGATCATGTTTTCGGCGTGTGCATCGCACTCGTTCATCGTCTGCTGGACGACGAGGTTGGAGTCACCATAGATGACCAGGCGCGTTGCGCCGCAGATTTTTGCCATCCTGATGCCATGTATGAGGGCTTCGTATTTGGCCTCATTATTAGAAGCTCGGAATTTCATCCGAAGGACGTACTTCATCTTGTCCCCTTGCGGGGAGGTCAGTATGACCCCTGCTCCTGCTCCAGCTTCACGCTTGGAGCCGTCGAAGTGCATTGTCCATGACTGCGACATGTCTGGGGTGTCTGGCAGCTGTAGCTCCATCCAATGTACCAGGAAGTCCGGAAGGACTTGAGATTTGATTGCGAGTCGCTTCTCGTAGACGATGTCCAAGGGTGACAGTTCGATGCCCCACAGGGCCACGCGTCCTGTGGCCTCTGGATTATTCAGGATGCTGTTCAGGGGTGCCTCATTGACGACCATCACCTGGTGCTCCTGGAAGTAATGGCTCAGCCGCCGAGCCGTCATGAACACGCCGTAGGCGAGTTTCTGGTAGTGAGGGTACCTCTGTTTTGTTGGCGTGAGTACCTTCCTGAGGTAGTAGATTGGGCGTTGGACCCTGTGGGTCTTGCCCTCTTCGGGTCGTTCGACCACTAGCACGGTGCTGACCACCTGATGTGTGGCTGATATGTACAGCAGCAGAGGCTCGCGCTCCTTTGGCGTGACCAAGACGGGCGAGGTGGAGAGAAGCCGCTTGAGGCTTTCGAATGCGTCGTTGGCTTCCGGCGTCCACTCGAATTTATCTGCTTTGCGTAGCAGCTGGTAGAATGGTAGGGCCTTCTCGCCCATGCGGCTGATGAATCTGCTTAGCGCCGCTATTCGTCCTGCGAGCTGCTGGATGCCTTTTAGGTTTTTCGGCTTCTCCATCGTCATGATGGCTCTGATTTTCTTCGGGTTTGCCTTGATCCCTCGCTGAGAGATGAAGTACCCAAGCAGCTGACCCGATGGGATGCCGAAGGCGCACTTTTCGGGGTTGAGCTTGATCCTGTAGCGATCAAGGTTGTCGAACGTCTCGCGGAGATCGTCGATAAGTGTCCTTGCCTCCTTGGTTTTTATCACTATGTCGTCAACATAGACTTGGACGTTGCGACCGATCTGGTCCTTGAGGCAGGCCTGCATGCATCGCTGGTACGTGGCACCTGCGTTCTTTAGCCCGAAGGGCATTGTGTTGTAGCAGAATACTCCAAATGGTGTAATAAACGCCGTTTTCTCTTGATCTTCGACCTTGAGTCGAATCTGGTTATAGCCTGAGTAGGCGTCGAGGAAGGGGAGTTTCTCACAACCTACAGTCGAACCGATGATTTGATCAATCCGAGGAAGAGGGAAGTGGTCCTTTGGGCAATGCTTGTTTAGTGACGTGAAATCCACGCACATCCGCAGGATGTCCGTGTCCTTCTTTGGGACCATCACTGTATTTGCAAGCCACTCGCTTTCCTTGATTTCCCTGATGAAGTCTGCAGCGAGTAATCTATTGATTTCCTTGCCGATAGCTTCGGCTCGTGGCTCGGACAGTCTTCGGATGGACTGCTTGACTGGCTTGGTGTCTGGAAAGACGTTGAGTGCGTGCTCGGCGAATTCCACAGAACTCTGGCATGTCCGCGAGACACCGGTAATTTCAGCGCTCATGGAGGAATTCGACGAGCGCGCCTTCCTATGCGGGGCTGAGGTTGTTGGCGATCAGTGCCGTCTTGGAGGCATCCGTCGGATGGACCTGCACCTTCTTTGTGTTGACGGTGGAGTCGAAGGACATGTCAGGTGCGTTTTGTCTTGTGACTGGGGGTGCCCCGTTGTCCGTCACCTCACGGAGTCTTACGAGCTCGTCTTGCATGCCGAAAGACTGGGAGATTTTGTTGAAATCCCTGTCGCATTGGTCCGATCGGGTGAAGCTCCCGTGGATTATGATGACGCCCTTTGGTCCTGGCATCTTCAGTAGTAAGTATGCGTAGTGTGGGACTGCCAGGAACCTTGCGAATGCTACACGCCCAAGGATGGCGTGGTATTGTGACGGCCAGTCCACCACTTCAAATTCGAGTCGCTCCTGCCGAAAGTTGTCCGGTTTGCCGAAGATGACGTCGAGCCCTATTTTGCCCAGAGGGAATATGCCCTTCCCTGGAACGATGCCGTGGAATGTTGTGTCTGACTGTTCTAGGCTGCATTGCGGGATCCGCATTGCTGCTAGAGTGCTTGCGAACATTAGGTTGATGCCGCTGCCGCCGTCCATGAAGACGCGACTCATCTCGAAGCCTCCGATCTGTGCCTCCAGCACCAGGGCAGCATGACCTGGGCGGGGGATCTGGCAAGGGTGATCCGCACGAGTGAATGTGATGCAGGACTCCGATCCGCTGAGGTACTCAGGGATGGCAGGTGGAGTTGCCACGGCCAGTTTGATTTGTCGGGTGATTTTCTTCTGCACCCTATTCGTGGGGCGTCCTTTCTGGATCATATTTAGTGCTCCTTTTGGTGGGGTACCTTCAGCTCCCGTTGTTCGTGCAGCGTGTTGGTTGGTTTTGGCCTCCAATAGGCGGCGGTGGAGGAGCTCCATGCGCTATTTCACCTGGCGCAGGTGCGTTGCCGAACATAGGGATTGGGGCTTGCTGCCTCATCTGCACCATGCTTTTGCTGAGTTTCTGGAACTCGCGGCAGTCCTTGAGCATGTGGCTGGCCTTCTTTTTGCCATCCTGCTTATCGATGTAGAAGTGGATGGTGCATTGACCCGAAAGTTTGTCGTATGCTGAGGGTCCATTGTCGCGGTCGCGGCGTTGCCACGACTGTGCTGGGCGTCCGCTGTCACGGAAGTTTCCTCCGCGGTATCCTCCGCTGTTGCGGTTGTTGTCGTTGCGACGGTCGGCGTAGCCGGCCGTGACCATATCGGGTCCGTCGCGATCCTCGTAGACGCGCGATCTCCTCTTGCTACGGTGTTCCCGTCTTCGGCCGTAGTCGTCCTCTTCATCCGATTGTGCTCGGTGAATGCAATCTTCGCCGTCGGCCCACCTATTGGCGATGTCCATGAGGTGGTCGAGTGTTTTGGGCTTGACGCGCCCAAGTTCCTCCTTGAAGTCTTGGCGCTTGACGCCATCCCTGAAGGCGTCGATGGCCCTCTCTTTGGAGATGTGTGCTGCGGAGTTCTTGGTGTTAGACCAGCATAGTATATATGAGCGAATAGATTCGCCCGTTCTCTAAGTGCAGGCTCGCAACTCTTCGATTGAGGCGGGCCTCTTGCTGGTGCCCTTGAAATTTCGGATGAAGCTGTAAGCTAGCTCCTCCCAACTTCGGATGTATCCTGGTGATATGCTACTCAGCCCGATCCGTGCGGCGCCTGTCAGCTACAGCTGAAGGCATTGCATGGCGGTTTTCTTTGTTACCGCCGTGCAGCTTGACGGATGACAGATGGTCGCTGAGCCAGGCTTTTGGATCTTGCGTGCCGTTGAACTTCGGAGTATCCGAAGGAAGCTTGAAATTGCGTGGCATCCGTGTTCGCCGAACGGATCTGCTGAAGCATCGGGCTCCACAGAGTTCTCCTTCATCTTCGTCCATCTCGGATTCAGACGAGCATGCACGTTTGGCTCGCGCTTTGTCGACTTTGCGCTGTGTAAGCGCGTCTCTGGCGTCGTAGTCGCGTGTATGGTGACGCGAGCTCTTCTTCCTTCGAGGAAGGTCGTGTTCTTCTTCCTCTTCGGATGAAGGGGTAGGGCTCCGGTCGTGCCTGGCCGGAGCTTTCTTCTTCGGCTCCGCATGAGCGTCTTGGTGGAGCGCAGCTCCGACAAGTCCGAGTCTGGTGAGTGCGGACTTATGCATGGCTCTTTTCGGGTCCCCCTCCGGAGGTTGGTGGGCCGCGAGATACGCAGTGGCTGCCATGATCACAGCTTGCGGCGTCTTCGGGATGATGTTGCCGTCGGCATCCATCTCCATGAACGATGTGTGCAGAGTTCGGGTCACATCACGACGCTCCTTGGGATCCATGTTCTCCACTCGAGAGCGGTGCCTGTTTCCTTGGTTTCCGTTCGTGCTGGAGCCAGGGGCCATGGCGGAGAGAGCAGCTCGTCATGCGCTGGACTCAGAGGCTGCTTGCTTGCGTTTGTCGAGTGTTTCTTATATCTTGAGTTGCTTCTTGTGCTCCTCGATGAGGAGGAAGTGGTATGCCATCAGTAGTTCACGTGAGGCGTCTGCAGGCAGGACTATGTCGCCTGCTACGGCGCGGCGTGCCTGGACCCATCCTTCTTTGCTAAGTTGGATGACGTGGCCGCTGTTTTCCTCGTCGGGTGGGGGGGACTGGCTTCTCCTGTTCCCGCCGTTTCTGCCCTGCGGGTTGGGGTTCGGGTTGGGCGTTTGCTGCTCCACGTCGCTCTGGATGACTGCGGCGCATTGGTAGCGCTCGTAGATTGGTCTGCTGCTGCCGCAGCTTTCAGATCCGGAACCGTAGGTCCCCTCATCCGAAGGTGGATCACACAGATCGGAGTTGTAGCTGCTGCTGTCGTAGAACTCATCTGTCGATGACGATGTGCGTAGCACAGGGTGTGGGGCCCATGAGGCAGGCCTGATTGATGGTAGGGCACCCGCTCAGGAAGGCGGAGGGTGCCAGTCTGACCCACCTAGAAGCAGAAGCTCCCGAATAGGATCTCGAGTCCGTCGCCTACGGGCTCGAAATCTTTCATGGTGGCCGGCGAGTGGGCGGTGAAGTCGAAAGCGCCGAAGAGGAGATGACTCTCCGTCGCTGCAGAGTTGTAGATCGATCGGGTCGGGACCGTCACGACCGCACAATCAGCAGCCCCAATTCCCACAGACGGCGCCAATTGACGAGGTTTAATCTCGTCAATGCCCATTGTTATGGGCTTGGGTTTTGAAGAAGATGGGGATGCTAGAGATCGTGGAACGGTTAGAAAACAAGCAACACGGGGACACGAGGTTTACCCAGGTTCAGGCCCCCGGAGGGAAAACCCTACTCCTGCTTGTCTGCTCTTGATTACGGCGGAACCGAAAGTTACAGGGTGCACAGATTCGATCTGGCGTGGAGGTGTGTATGCGAAAGTATCGGAGAGAGATCTAGGTCGTGCCCTCCTGGCCTTTATATAGACTTAGGCAGGTCCTGGTCATAGACCTAGTCGGTTACAAGTTCTAGGGTTTTACCCCTTTGAATTTCTTATCTACGCTAGTCTTGCTCTCCAAGGATCTGAAGGCGTCATGGGCCTTGGCCACCCGAAAATCTTCATGGGACGGCGTACGTCTGCCGTGGGCCTTCCTTGGGCTGGACCAGGTATGCTGATGTCACGCACCCGTAGGGTACAACCATGTCATGCATAAGTAAAGAGCTCGGGTATAGAGATAACCGAGGCACACGGGGACACCGATATTTTACCGAGTTCCTCCCAACATGGAGTACGTATCGTTTGGAGAGGGGGTGGTATCAAACCACCAACGCCACAAAAGGCCTCCCTTATTCTCCGGTGAATCTCACCCCAATGGGATCGATCCACGCTTCCACTATCAGTGCACTTGTCGGTGGCAACCGGAACCTCTCACAAGGTTGGGGCACAACTCCACAACTTAATTGGAGGCTCCCAACAAATGCCACAAAAGGCCACAATGCCACCAAGGCCACAAAACCATCTAGGGTTCCAAGAACCCAAGAGGGACAAGCTCCAATGAGCAATTCAAACCAAATCCTCCGAGGAGAACTCAAACCGATGCACCAAATGTAAATGTCAAGAACACCACAAAGATGCTCAAATCCCTCACTCTCAAGTTCCAACAAAGGTACTAAAGCTATTGGGGGAACAAGAGAGGAGGAATCAAAGAGAGACACAAAATCCCCCAAAATCTAGATCCTCAAAGATACACTCACAAAGAGATGTTTTGGTTTGGTCAAAACGTAGATCTATATCTCCTCCAACTGCCCCTCAAATATATGCAAGAATCAATGGAGGGGTGAGTAGAAATCAAGCTTAAGGAGTAAGGAAAATAGGGGCAAAGCTTAGACAAAAGGAGGAGAAAGAACTAACCCTAAAAGACAAAGGGGCAAAACTATTTAAAGGGCTAGGCAAAATATGGCCGTTGGAGCCTTAATGTAGAGGCAGTACCGGAAGTTCAAGCGGTACTACCGGAGAACTCCGGTACCACCGGACCTGGTATCGGACTTGGTACCGAAAGACCAATATTCAAACTTCAATAAGCCCTGGACACAGCGGTACTACCATTGATGCTACCGTAAAGCGGTAGTACCGCAAATGGCAACCGGTACTACCGGACGTGAAGTGGAATCAGCAGTTTAGACGAAAAAACTCTCTGTCACGCCGGGTAGTAAAATGCGGTACTACCGCATTTTACTACCTAGGCAGACAGAAGCTTTTTGCCAATGTACAAAAGTCTCTGCCCTATGCGGTACTAAAATGCGGTACCGAAGCAGGCAGAAGCTTTTGACAAGTGGTCAAAAAGCTACTATCGCGCTAGGTACTAAAATGCGGTACCACCGATTTTTAGTACCTAGCCCGACAGAGGCTTTTTGGCAGTTAGTCAAAACTTTCTGTCGCATCCGGTAGCAAAAGGCGGTACTACCGCTTTTTGGTACCGCACCAGGTAAATATTCAAACGGCAATAACTTTTGACTGGAAGCTCCGATTGACCCGATTCCAATTGCGTTGGAAATATTGATTATCACCAAGTGAGAAAGTATCAAGTAGAATAAATGTGATATACCTCACTTGGTGAGAAACCGAAAAGCCGCATAAATAAAAATCGCAACAAGATACAAATGGGATATCTGATTTTGATGAACAAGAGCTTGTTATGGAGATTACCACAAGCTCTATATCCTCACATTGACAAGACCAAATAACAACCAAATACGATGATGCAAGTATGCAAAGGTTTGAGCTCTCTCCAAACGATGTGACCGAATTACTCATACAAGAGCCCCTCTTAATAGTATGGTTATCTATCCTAAACCCGGTCTCCTACACACAACAAGAGACCGGAAAAAGGGAAAACCTATCAAGATTATACCTTTGACTTGAGCATTACACTTGAGATCGATGTAGACGATCTTGCCCTTCTCAAGATGGAATGCCTTTCTTAATTCCTCATCATCGACCTCGCATATTGAGCTTGCGCAACATATCTTCTTTGCATTTCATCGACCTTGAAGCCAACACATGCTCCAAGCAATGCAAATGGACAAATGCTACAAGTATAACTTAATACACACATTATTCCATAAAGATTGTCATTAATTACCAAAACCACACATGGGGGCCCAACATGTTCTTTCACCATGCCTATAGGGGGTGTGGCCCACTTGGCCGACCTCCGACTCCGCCCTCTCGCCTATATCTTCCCCTCTAAACCCTAAAACACGGGGAGCAACCGCCGCCTCTATGGGGCGGAAAACACCGAGAGAGAAAGAGTTCTCCGGCAGACAGATTTCTGCCAGGTAAATTCCTTCCCGGAGAGGGGATATCGTCGCCATCAACACCATCATCAAGCTAGACTTCATCGGGATCATCCTCATCATCCACACCATCATCTCCACCAGCACCATCATCACCATTCCGTCCCGCTGTAACAATTGTGTTGAATACTTGCATAGATCTAAGGGGAAACTTTTCCGGGGTTGATTACTATTGTAGTTGACGCTTGTGAGTGGAACCATTGGATTATTGTTTATATTCATATTGTTATCCATCACCATATCATCTTTGATCTTGATCCATGTGATTTCTTGTGAGTAGTTCATTTAGTTCTTGAGGACATGGGAGAAGTCATGTTGTTAGTAGTGGATTTGTGTTGAGATATTATTCAATGGTTTAGTCTTTAAGTTGTGGTGCTATTCTTCTAGTGGTGTCATGTGAACGTCGACTACATGATACTTCACCATTTATGGGCCTAGGGGAATGCATTGTGTATTTGGCTACTAATCGTGGGGTTGCCGGAGTGACAGAAACCTGAACACCCATTAGGACACCATTGCATAAGGGAGTGTAGGATCTCAGAGTTTAAGGCTGTGGTTAGGTTTATATCTTAATTGCTTTCCTGTAGTTGCGGATGCTTGCAGGGGGTTTGATCACAAGTATGTTTTAGTCCAAGTAAGGTCGGTACATTAGAACAGGTTCACCCACACGACACTTACAACACCAAAAAAGACTACTCAGCTATTTGAAGCGAAAGCACTTGACAGAATTCCCATGTGTCCTCAAGAACGTTTGGTCCTTATAAGTATTTCCACTGGCTTGTCCTTTGCCAATAAAGGATTGGGCCACTTGCTACAGTTGTTCGTTGTCTTTATTACTTGCACTTTATTTCTTTGCTTTATCAGAAAACCCCTAAAAATCCATTTGCTAAGTATTTACAGAGATTTCCTGCTCCATACCACTAGGCAACACCTCCTGCTCCTTGTTGAGATCGACACTCCTATTTATCAAAAGTACTACAATACACTGCCTATACTTGTGGGTCATAACCTAAGTTTTTCGTACATGTTAGTAACTTGCGAGGCAAAGTAAAGCGATAACCAGTGGGTTATCCAAGAACTTACCGGTGTCGATGAGTAGTATGTCCTAGCAAAATTGTCCCTCGATGGCATGCATGGCGGCTGCCCCGGCATGGGAGGCATAGGACCTAAATCCGAAGTCTGTCTAGTTTGAATATTAACCAACATCTAGGGACTAGGTTTTGCATGTTTCAACATAACACCACACTTCCATGCATGTGCTAGGGCCACATGCAAGTTCTTGAGGTATTCCAACGCCCCGGAGGGCGGTTTGCTGTGGAACTCTGATCTGTGGGTCTCGGATCGTCTACCCCCTAGACGTTCCTCTGATAGGAGTAGACCGGCGTAGCTCTCTCTTGTTTTGTGTTTGTTTAGGTCATATGATGATGTAAAACCATGTTGGTTCACAAGGTGTGGCAGTATCCTACCTGTTTTCACCGAAACAGGGAGTTTCCCCCTTATATAAGTCTAGAACCTTCGCTTTTAGGTTACAGCGCATGTCCAAGAAGGGGGATACATGCACCCGGGGACTAGGTTTTGCATGTTTCAACATAACACCACACTTCCATGCATGTGCTAGGGCCACATGCAAGTTCTTGAGGTATTCTGATACCCCGGAGCGCGGTTTGCTGCGGAACCCTGATCTATGGGCCTCAGATCGTCTACCCCCTAGACGTTCCTCTGATAGGGGTAGCCCGGCATATCTATATCTTATTTTGTGTTTGTTTAGGTCATATGATGATGTAAAACCATGTTGGTTGACAAGGTGCGGCAGTATCCTACCGGTTTCACCGGAACAGGGAGTTTCCCCCTTATATAAGATAGAACCTTTGCTTTTAGGTTACAACGCATACAGGCGAAGGGGGACACATGCACCTAGGGACTAGGTTTTGCATGTTTCAACATAACACCACACTTCCATGCATGTGTTAGGGCCACATGCAAGTTCTTGAGGTATTCCGATGATGCGGATCAGATCACTGTAGAGCTTCGTTGGGAAACCCCAAGAGGAAGGTATGATGAGCACATCAACAAGTTTTCCCTCAGTTATGAAACCAAGGTTATTGAACCAGTAGGAGAAAGGAAACAACTCCAAGGTGTTGCTAACAACTTGGAATCCCGCACAACACAAACTCAAGACTTTTCCCCAACTTACAGTGAGGTTGTCAATCTCACTGGTTTGCTGAAAACAAAGGATGAAACGTATAGTGTGGAAGGTAATGATTGCTTGCAGAAAGTAAACGGTAACAGTAAATGATGTAACAATGGTAAAGATTGTATCGGGGTCCACAGTTCACTAGATGTGTTCTCCTTAAGATAAATAACATGACATGCTGGGTAAACAAATTACTGCGGGGCAATTGATAGGAACTGAGCAAGGCATAACAATGCAAATACTATACATTCATGATCCTATGAGATTTTATTGGGCATGATAACAATGTACATAGACCGCCATCCAATTGCATATATGACTAATAATCCACCTTCAGGTTATCGTCCGAACCCCCTCCAATATTAAGTTGCAAGCAACAGATAATTGCATTAAGAAATGTGTGTAAAGTAAACAATACAATTGTTCCATGAACAAAAGATTGTTGTTTTCTCCCTAGTAGCAACAACACATCTACAACCTTAGAGATTTCTGTCACTTCCTAGATTCAATAGAGGCATGAACCCAGTATCGAGCATGAATGCTCCCTCTTGGAGTCACTAGCATCTACCTGGCCAAGATAGCTACTAGAAACGGAGAGCATGCAAGATCTCAAACAACACAAAGATGATAGAATCAATAATCAATAAGACATGATAGAATCAATAATCAATCTGACATAGTATCTCAATATCCATCGGATCCCCGCAAACACAACATGTATGATTACAAATAGATGATCTTGATCATGAACGGATCTCACAAGATCTAAACATGATAGCACAAAGGAGGAGAAACAACCATCTAGCTACTGTATGGACCCATAGTCCAAGGGTGAACTACTCACGCATCATACCGGAGACTGGCATGGTGATGAAGAAGGCCTCCGGGATGATCTCTACCCTCCGGCAGGGTGCCGGGAAGAGCTTCAGATCCCCCCGATCTAGGGACGATGGTGGCGGCGGCTACTGATATGTCGGAAACGTATCTATAATTTTTGATGCTCCATGGTTGTTTAGTATCTACTTTGCTTTGATTTGTCTACACTTTGAGGTACTTTTTACATGATTTCTGGTACTAACCTATTAACAAGTTGCCACAGTGCCAGTTGCCTGTTTTCTGCTGTTTTTGGTTTCAGAAAAGGTAGTAAAGAAATATTCTCGGAATTGGACGGGACAAACGTCAAAGTCAATTACTTTTCGTGGGAAACAAGAAATCCAGAGGGGAGCCGGAGAGGCAAGCCAGGGCGGCTAGAACCACCCTAGGCACGGGTGGGCCCTGCCCCGCGACTGGGAGGGGTGTGGGGCCCCTGGTCACCACCTCAGCCTTCCCCTTCGCCTATAAGAAGCCCCCAATGCAGAAACCCTAAGTACCCGATCAAATCTCCACGAAACCTTCTGTAGCCGTCGCCACCGTCGTCCCTAGATCGGGGGGATCTGAAGTTCTTCCCAGCACCCTGCCGGAGGGGAGATCACCCTGGAGGACTTCTCTCCGGTAAGATACGTGAGTAGTTCCACCTTGGACTATTGGTCCATGTAGAAGCTAGATGGTTTTATCTCCTCCTTTGTGCTTTCATGTATAGATCTTGTGAGCTCTGTTCATGATCAAGATCTAATCTAGTTGTAATCATGCATGTTGTGTTTGCGGGAATCCGATGGATATTAAGATTATTATGTTGGTTTGATTAATGGTTTTGTCTTTATGATTCTATCATGTCTGTGTTATTTGTGATCTTGCATGTTCTCCGTTGTTAGTAGCTATCTTGGTGGAGCACTTCGCTGGAAACCCCAAGAGCAAGGTGTGATGAGCACAAAGCAAGTCTTCCATCAAGAGATACCGAGGTTATCGAACTGTATGGAGGAAGGAACGCCACATGTGTGTTGCAAGCAATGTGGAGACCTGCACAACACAAACTCAAGACTTTGCCCCAACAAATCAGTGAGGTTGTCAAGCTCACCGGTTTGCTATAACAAAGGATTAAACATATGGTGTGGAAGGTAATGGTTTGCAGCAAGTAAACAAGTAACAATGGAAGATGTATCGATGGTAAAGATTGAACCGGGGTCCATAGTTCACTAGAGGTGCTCTCCTTAAATAAACAACATGGCATGAAGGGTAAACAAATTACAACAGGGCAATTGACAGGAACTGAGCAAGGCATAACAATGCAATTACTAGTCAGAAAGATCCTATAAGGTTGACTGGGCAATACAACAATATACATAGACCGCCATCCAACTGCATCTATGTCTTGAAGTCCACCTTCAGGTTATCATCCGAACCCCCTCCAGTATTAACTTGCGAGAACCAGACAACTGCTTTAAGCAAAGTGTGTAAGGTAAACTGTCCACATATTCCATGAACAAGAGACCGTTGTTTTCTCCCTAGTAGCAACATCACATCTACAATCTAAGAGATTTCTGTCACTTCCCTTGGAAACTAGAGGCATGAACCCACTATCGAGCATAAATACCCCCACTTGGAGTCACTAGCAACTACTTGGCCAAGATATCTACTAACAACGGAGAGCATGCAAGATCACAAACAACACAGACATGATAGAATCATAAATACAAAACCATTAATCAAACCAACATAATAATCTCAATATCCATCGGATCCCCGCAAACACAACATGCATGATTACAAATAGATTAGATCTTGATCATGAACGGAGCTCACAAGATCTATACATGAAAGCACAAAGGAGGGGATACAACCATCTTGATACTACATGGACCCATAGTCCAAGGTGGAACTACTCACGCATCATACCGGAGAGAAGGCCTCCGGGATGATCTCCCCTTCGGCAGGGTGCCGGGAAGAACTTCAGACCCTCCCGATCTAGGGACGATGGTGGAGGCTACAGACGGTTTCTTGGATTTCTGATCGGGTACTCAGGTTTTCTGCATCGGGGGCTTCTAATGGGCGAAGGAGCAGACCGAGGAGGCGGCCAGGGCCATCAAACCCTAGCCAGGCGTGGGGTGGGGCCCACCCGCGCCTGGGGTGGGTCTGGCCCCCCTGGCTGGCCTCCCGGGCTCTCTTCTGGACTTCTTGTTCCCCACGGATAGTAATTGACTTTGTCCTTTGTCTCGTCCAATTCCGAGAATATTTCTTTACTAACTTTTCTGAAACCAAAAACAGCAGAACACATGCATCTGGCACTGTTGCAACTTGTTAATAGGTTAGTACCAGAAAACATGTAAAAAGCACCTCAAAGTGTGGACAAGTAAAGCAAAGTAGATACTAAACAAGCATGGAGCATCAAAAATTATAGATCGTTCAACATCAGCATCCCCAAGCTTAACTCCTGCTCGTCCTCGAGTAGGTAAGTGATAAAAGAATAATTTTTGAGGTGACATGCACCCTCACAATAAAGATCCAACCGTTTGCAAGCATTGAAAGCTGGGATCAAAGAACTCTAAACATGTGCATGATAGATGGAGTTCTAACAATAATACATAGTAACTATGCATGTAACATGACAAGCTACAAACAAAGATCATGAATAACATTTCATAAAAAACGTTTGTTTGTTTCACATGTAGAAAACATAGCATAGTGGCAATCAGCTTGTCCCTCATAGAGTAGCAATATAGATGCATAGGACACCTGCAAAGTTCACAAGGGTGACTAGAAACAAGTAGCACAAGAGCAAGTAATAACACAATATGCATCAATAAATAAGCCTTGAAACACTGCACACAGAATGACAACTATGCTCTCTTAATGGTGCCTAAAGGTAGAAGGTGGAGACTCAATAGTGGTGGAAGAAAGGCCTTTTTGTAAAGGAAGCAGTGATTACAAGTTTCAAAAAGAGCTTCCAAAAATTATGGTACTTGTTAGCTTTCAGCCCTCATTGCCCCTATCATAAGCATCTTGAATTGGTTATGGTTAAAGTGGCAAAGCTAGAGTATATGCTTGACGAAGTATAAGTTGGCAATCTCATGGCCCTTGAATACGAGGGCCACACCTCATGCATACTCAACTTTGGGTCCAGGTAAGTTCTTGTCACTGTAAGTATTTTCATATCATTGAGAACCGCCAATGGGGTACCCCTTGCACATGGTACAGGAGCTTTTCCATAACCAAAATGACAAGGCAAGCAGACAATGAGCATCTCAGCAATCTTTTTATTTACCATATGCATAGATTTTTATTGAGGATGCTTCATAGATAGCTCATTATGGTGATGCTGCAAGTTTCCACCATCATTAGGCATGGCTTAGGCTAGCAGCCTAGGCGTTTCTCTAACACAGGATACAAACTCCATGGACTTACAAGTTCCCTCTTTATTTCACACCGGTCATATCCATAGACAAAAGAACATGACATCAACTGAGTACAACAAGGTACAAGTGCAATGTTGAAAACGTTCCCCGTGACAGCACGGTTCTGCTAATTCCAACTTATAAGTGCAAGCATATACAACAAAGTTGTCACAATGGTTCAAGTTTATTAGGGGTAAAGAATAAAGTGTGCCATCAAGTTCGTGAGGGCTTTAATCACTAAGTTAATAGTTTTTAATTGTAAGATAGTTGAAAACAAGAATATACTTGGAATGGTGTAACTATAGTGGGAGTGGCCCAACCTTTAAATAACATAAGGTGGTGTCCCCTGTGTTTACAATGCTAGTCCCTGGATCAATAGCTAGCATCCACAGTTTAGATGTAATATCAAGAAACAAAGGTCATAATATAACTTTATAACCGGGAATAACATAATTTTATTACATCTTTACATAGCTCATTTGGCTATTACATTACATTGCAGCGGAATAACTATAGTCATGGGGTCCTTCATCTTCAAAGTGCCACAGGCAAATGCTGGTTGTAGACTTTGTAATCCTAATCAATCAATCGATCTTCTAAAATCAATCAACCTGCAACATTACAAGTTACAGCCACAAGGGTCAATACATTTGAATTGTATTGGCAAGTTTCACTACTATGTGGAATATGGGTGGATCCTATCATTACATGCATATTTAGCTAAGTAGAGTTTTAGGCTCATTTGCTTGAAGCAATAATTTATCCTATCTTTTCAAAATGGTTTTGGTCCTTTGTCAAATCTCTTTTTCCAAATCCCTTGAACTCCTTGGTAGACACTCAAGTGTTCAAGTTCTTGTCAAAATCCCTTGAGCTCCTTGGTAACCCCAAGTGCATCAAGTTTTATAAAATCTCATGAGTTCCTTGGTAACCCCAAGTGTTCATGTTTTCATCAAAATCTCTTGAGCTCCTTGGTAACCCCAAGTGTATCAAGCTTAACAAAACCTCTTTGAATTCCTTGGTACTCCCAAGTGCATCAAATTTTTATTTTAGAAGTTGGAATGTCGAGATCTCCCATAGTTCAAACTTTAGTTGCTCAGTATTGTCCATAACCGGGGACACGGATAAGTACTTAGATTTTATTATCTTCTGCAGAAGGAGTACACTTTACCCACATGTCACAATCCCATCCTTTTGCCACCAGTGGCCTACTGGATTAGTGCTCACCAAGATGGAGTACTGGCAGATTGAGAATGTGACGAAGTCTTTCCAAAGGGTCCTCCCATACACCATTTCTAGCTTGTCTTCAGCACCCATGAAGCATTCCAGATCCCCATGTCCAGTAAACTGAAGACAATGCATGGGTCTTCCCAATGTAGTTGACTAAGCCAGAGCCATAATAGCATGTGGTTGCACACGAAAGCCACAATTGGAGAAACATGTTCAATCTCTAAGTTCCCTAGGTGGGTTTTCTTTTGGAGCACAACACAAAGAGATCACCATAGACATGGTTCCTTTTGTTGCCACCTTCTCCAAAACTTAAAGTATCCTCCACCTAGGTGGTTCATTGAGTCCTTGTTTTATTATATAAAACACAAGTCCTTTTCTCAACTTTGTAAAATCTCAACATGTATCTCTTTTCCCAATAAAGCATGGCTAAGCATGTACAACTACAATGTTTTCTCTAAGGAATGTATAGGGTATCCTATTAGGATTTAGCATAGCATAAGTATAAAATTATTTTCATGCATGTTTTCAAAATCCACTAAGTATAATGAAAATAGTAGGACTTTAGATGATAGTGTAACTTGCCTTTTTGGTAGGGAATGATGGTTCACTCCTTGATCTTGCTAGTCTCACACTTTGCTAAATTCACTATAATCAATCAAGCAAACACCAAATCAGCTAGCATTCCAAATAATCAACCAAACAACAATTCACACACATAATACTATGGGATCTAAGTCATGCATGTAAGCATGCAAGAGATGGTTCTAATTGCAAAGATGGTCTCCACTAGGCTTCTAAACTTTGTAAGTTCCAAATTGGTCATTTTCCAAAGTGGCAAAGTCATTTGCAAAAGGGTTTTGTCCATGAACCATTTTTAAATCCCTTCATTATTTTATGTGGTGGAAAAACATTTTTATAATAGCAACAACTCTATGTGGTTCACCAAATAAGTTGTTGTTTCTCAAAACTTGGTGTTTTGGGTCAGTAGGTTTGATCCAACCATTTTCTCAAAGTTTTCTTTCCATAAACATTTTCATAACAAAAAAACATTCTTTTATTTGGCTAGAATTGGGCTAAATCAATTAATCCATCATAGATATTATCAAACTCATTTTCCAAACTATGGGTTGGTTCCTAGGGTCAGTAAGTTCACCATAAACTATTTTGCCAAGGTTTCAAACTCAAAAACATTTTTGAATCATTTTTCTAGTCTTAACAAGCATTCAAAAGTTTCTACAAAAACCAACAAGCTAACAGATACTATTTGCTAAACCAAAGGCATGGTTGGCTAGGGTTTGTTCCACTGATTCCAATGGTATCAAATTTGTAAATTTTGGACGTGCGGATTGAAAGTTACAAAGGTTTGAAATTACAACTTAAATCTGATTTCCAAATTCTGTTTTAAACAGACCTGGCCACGCGTCGCATTCTGGTTGGACGGTACCGGTTCGGCCGGATCGGTGTTGCGGTGCGTTGGATCTAATTAGATCGGGTGGTCCAGAGGGCGTACCCTTTCGCAGTTAAGTGATTCTATCATGCTCGCCCGATCTAGATCGAACGGCTCCTACTGGCTTGCCAAAAGCTGGCGGCGCTAGGATAACGGCGAGCGGCGGAGCGGCCAGATAGTGGCGGCGCTGGCGTCGCAGGAAGCGTAAAAGGAAGGGAGTAAGCTCACCAGATTTGCAGGAGGCTAGGGAAGTTCGTCGTGTGGTCGACGAGGCAGGGGGCGCACGGTTGTAGGTGTAATCGCTCGCCGGAGTTCGATTACGGCGACGGCGTCTCGTCGTGATCGAGAGGCGATCTTGTGGTTCATGAGAAGGCAAACCGAAAGTGTGGTCAGACGTAGGAGAATGAGGCGAATGTGTGAGCGTGATTTAGAAAGTGCGGGGCGGTCTGAAACTACCTGGGCGCTTGCCGGAGTTGAAGACAGACGCGGCGGCGAGGCTAGAACTTGTCGAAGGTGACACTCTGGGGTGCCCGCGATCGAACGAAGGGTACCGGCAGATGCGCCAGGGAGTGGTGAACGTGCTCGTGTGCTCGGGAAGGCAGGAGGTGGCTATGGTTTGTCGGATTTCACCGGAGGAGCTCGCCGGAACAGCGGCGGTGCAGGGCCAATTCGAGGCAGCCTGGTGGCGATGTGGAGTTGGTGTTTGAGGGAGATGACAGAGGGAGGAGAGGCGCTTATGTACGCATGGTCGGGGGCGAGATTAACGCAGCCATTAAGAGGAATTAAGCGTGCAGGTTGAATGACAGTGAACGGCAGCGAGGTTTGGGGAGAGGTGGTCGCGCGGGTGAGGAGGATGAACAGGAGAGTGGGGTCCAGTCGTCAGCGAGAAAAAGAGTGAGGGAAGGGTCCACTGGTCAGCTTCTCTGTGGGTTTAAAATCGAGTGCGAATCGTTTTTCTTCGGGGAGGGAAGCTGGGCTGGTTCCTGGGCCTTGCTGGGCTGCTGGGTTGGGTCAGGTCCAAATCTATTTTTTTTCTTTCCTGAACCTTTTTCTATTTCTATTTTTGATTTCTGTTTTGAAATTCCAAACAAACAAACATCAACCAAATCAATTCAAACAACACCAAACTTTGTAATTTTGAAATTAGTTCTATTCAGTAACATGAACCAAAATCCAAAATCAAATAATAATTTTAATAATAGGGTCCATTATTAATTAAATAAATGGACCATTGTTATTAAATTGAAATAGAATTTGATTTATTTCAAAGCTCTATTTAAATCCAAATATTTTCCAAAACCAAATCAGTAGGTTTTATTTGAGAATATAATATACTTGGAAAACTCATTTTTAAACCAATAAACAAGTTTTGATGGTTTAGAAATAATAAAATCTGTATTAATAAAACTTGGATATTTAATCCTTATTGTTTTATTTCAAGTAAACCTCTACTATTTTAATCAAATCAAAACCTTTGGTTTCAAAATCTTGGCCAAGGTTTAATTGGGCTTTACAAAATAATTTCTTATTTTAAAATCTTTCCTTTTCTTTTGGAAACTAAATCCTTTTATTTAAAAGATTCAAAATAGTAATTCCAAAATATTTTATTTCCTCTATTTAAATGTTTATCTCTTCAAACCTCTTTAGGAATTTATTTGATCCAAATTGGTTTGAAGTTCCATTTGAATTCAAAAAGTTTCTTCTGGCTCTGAAAATCAAACAAAGTTTTATTTTATTCATTTATTTTCACATTACAAGATTTTGGAAAATCTTGGGATGTGACAGGCTACCACCCTTAAAATAAATCTCGTCTCGAGATTTGGGAAGGTTAGGGTTACAAGCAGGCTCAAAACAACTAGGGTACTACCACCCTTAAAAAATTTCTAACAAAAATTACATATTGTCCTACTTGGGATCCTGGGAAAACTTTCTCTAAGCAAACAGTTGCATTTGTGTCCTTAGTTTCCATGCTTGACTCATGGGCCAAGGTTGAGTTTCTCCATAGGCTTGTTCAACTTGTTCTTCATCTTTTTGGGACAGTTGCTTGCATAATGTCCTGGGTTTTTGCAATTGAAACAATGGATGTCTTGGAGTTCTTTACGTGGCTCTTGTGGACAAGTTGCTACATAGTGGCCTAATTCTTTGCAATTGTTGCACATCACTTGGCCAATCTCTTTATTCTTCTTATTCTCTGGGCATCCACTGGAGTAGTGTCCCATTTCCTTACATTTACGACATTGCACAAGGCTCATGTCCTGCTTTTGTTTCTTGGGTTTCTTTAGTCCTTTGAATTGGGTTGTCTTGTTTGGAGGTATAAGTGGTCCTTTTCCTTTCTTGGTAGAATTGGATCCTTCTTGTTTCCTTTGTTCCATCATGGAGTAGATGGGGCATTGGATAGGTACATGGTTGTTTCCTTCACAAAGGTAGCAAGTAGCTTGAGAGATGGGACATTGTCCAACAGGATGTTCCTCTTCACAATTGGGGCATTGATCTTCATGCTCCTTGGAAGTATGATCCTTGTCTCCACAAATAATGTAAGCTGGGGCTCCATCTAGAATAACATTCTTGTCATCCTTGTTGTCATAAACCCTGTTGGGATAGTTTTATTCCATGTTGATCATTTGATTAGTCACCTTAAGCATCAGTTGGGTTTGTTCCTCCAAAAACTTTTGCAGTGCTGGATCTTTATCACTAGTGTTGGCTATGAACTGAGCTGTCAGTTGGTTTAACTGGTGTTGAGTTGCTATGAGCTCTTTCATGTTGTCCTCTTGGTTGGTGTTGGTGTCATCAACCTTGATGTTGGAGTCTCTTGGAGTAGTCATCTGTTTGGGTTGAATGGAGATTAGAATAGGCAAAAGATTTTTCTAAGGAATCAATTCTAATCACACACATCACAATTCACACAAGCAATGTGCAAGCATTCACAACAAAACATTTCACTCAAACACAAAGTTCAAGCACATACTTAGGCAACAAAAATATTTTTGTTACACCACATAAGTTGGTGTGGTTGACTTAACTAAAATATGGTAGTCCATCTATAGGGTTTACTTGTGATCTTTCCATCATTCTTGGGTTGATTCTTTTTTTTACATGAGGTCATGGTTTCCTTGGGAAAAACTCTTGGTTACTTTGACTTCTAGTGAGGTGAACTCCTTCTAATTTTGCATTCCCTTAGTCTCCAAATCTTGAGCAAGATTTCCTTGTCTCACTTGTAGTCCTTTGTGATATCCATTTGGAAGTCCTTGGTGAATATGCTGAAGATGTTGAAGTCATTAGAGTTGAAGAAGTTGAAGTCATTAGAGTTGAATGTGTTGAAGAAGTCCTTTTCACATGGTGTAGTCTTTGGCCATGGGGTAGGTTTTTCCACTAAGTTGAAAATAGAAGAGAGGTAGAGTTGAAACCAAAATGGTTGAGGAAAGAGTTTACAAGATTGTTTGTAAATAAGTTTTGGAACAAATACAACTCCTATTTTTCTAAGGGTTTTTGTCCAATCCTAGGTTTACAAATCCTACAGGCAACACAATGCTCTGATACCATCTGTAGTGGGAGTGGCCCAACCTTTAAATAACATAAGGTGGTGTCCCCTGTGTTTACAATGCTAGTCCCTAGATCAATAGCTAGCATCCACAGTTTAGATGTAATATCAAGAAACAAAGGTCATAATATAACTTTATAACCGGGAATAACATAATTTTATTACATCTTTACATAGCTCATTTGGCTATTACATTACATTGCAGCGGAATAACTATAGTCATGGGGTCCTTCATCTTCAAAGTGCCAGAGGCAAATGCTGGTTGTAGACTTTGTAATCCTAATCAATCAATCGATCTTCTAAAATCAATCAACCTGCAACATTACAAGTTACAGCCACAAGGGTCAATACATTTGAATTGTATTAGCAAGTTTAACTACTATGTGGAATATGGGTGGATCCTATCATTACATGCATATTTGGCTAAGTAGAGTTTTAGGCTCATTTGCTTGAAGCAATAATTTATCCTATCTTTTCAAAATGGTTTTGGTCCTTTGTCAAATCTCTTTTTCCAAATCCCTTGAACTCCTTGGTAGACACTCAAGTGTTCAAGTTCTTGTCAAAATCCCTTGAGCTCCTTGGTAACCCCAAGTGCATCAAGTTTTATAAAATCTCATGAGTTCCTTGGTAACCCCAAGTGTTCATGTTTTCATCAAAATCTCTTGAGCTCCTTGGTAACCCCAAGTGCATCAAGCTTAACAAAACCTATTTGAATTCCTTGGTACCCCCAAGTGCATCAAATTTTTATTTTAGAAGTTGGAATGTCGAGATCTCCCATAGTTCAAACTTTAGTTGCTTAGTATTGTCCATAACCGGGGACACGACTAAGTACTTAGATTTTATTATCTTCTGCAGAAGGAGTACACTTTACCCACATGTCACAATCCCATCCTTTTGCCACCAGTGGCCTACTGGATTAGTGCTCACCAAGATGGAGTACTGGCAGATTGAGAATGTGACGAAGTCTTTCCAAAGGGTCCTCCCATACACCATTGCTAGCTTGTCTTCAGCACCCATGAAGCATTCCAGATCCCCATGTCCAGTAAACTGAAGACAATGCATGGGTCTTCCCAATGTAGTTGACTAAGCCAGAGCCATAATAGCATATGGTTGCACACGAAAGCCACAATTGGAGAAACATGTTCAATCTCTAAGTTCCCTAGGTGGGTTTTCTTTTGGAGCACAACACAAAGAGATCACCATAGACATGGTTCCTTTTGTTGCCACCTTCTCCAAAACTTAAAATATCCTCCACCTAGGTGGTTCATTGAGTCCTTGTTTTATTATATAAAACACAAGTCCTTTTCTCAACTTTGTAAAATCTCAACATGTATCTCTTTTCCCAATAAAGCATGGCTAAGCATGTACAACTACAATGTTTTCTCTAAGGAATGTATAGGGTATCCTATTAGGATTTAGCATAGCATAAGTATAAAATTATTTTCATGCATGTTTTCAAAATCCACTAAGTATAATGAAAATAGTAGGACTTTAGATGATAGTGTAACTTGCCTTTTTGGTAGGGAATGATGGTTCACTCCTTGATCTTGCTAGTCTCACACTTTGCTAAATTCACTACAATCAATCAAGCAAACACCAAATCAGCTAGCATTCCAAATAATCAACCAAACAACAATTCACACACATAATACTATGGGATCTAAGTCATGCATGTAAGCATGCAAGAGATGGTTCTAATTGCAAAGATGGTCTCCACTAGGCTTCTAAACTTTGTAAGTTCCAAATTGGTCATTTTCCAAAGTGGCAAAGTCATTTGCAAAAGGGTTTTGTCCATGAACCATTTTTAAATCCCTTCATTATTTTATGTGGTGGAAAAACATTTTTATAATAGCAACAACTCTATGTGGTTCACCAAATAAGTTGTTGTTTCTCAAAACTTGGTGTTTTGGGTCAGTAGGTTTGATCCAACCATTTTCTCAAAGTTTTCTTTCCATAAACATTTTCATAACAAAAACCATTCTTTTATTTGGCTAGAATTGGGCTAAATCAATTAATCCATCTTAGATATTATCAAACTCATTTTCCAAACTATGGGTTGGTTCCTAGGGTCAGTAAGTTCACCATAAACTATTTTTCCAAGGTTTCAAACTCAAAAACATTTTTGAATCATTTTTCTAGTCTTAACAAGCATTCAAAAGTTTCTGCAAAAACCAACAAGCTAACAGATACTATTTGCTAAACCAAAGGCATGGTTGGCTAGGGTTTGTTCCACTGATTCCAACGGTATCAAATTTGTAAATTTTGGACATGTGGATCAAAAGTTACAAAGGTTTGAAATTGCAACTTAAATCTGATTTCCAAATTCTGTTTTAAACAGACCTGGCCATGCGTCGCATTCTGGTTGGACGGTACCGGTTCGGCCGGATCGGTGTTGCGGTGCGTTGGATCTAATTAGATCGGGTGGTCCAGAGGGCGTACCCTTTCGCGGTTAAGTGATTCTATCGTGCTCGCCCGATCTAGATCGAACGGCTCCTCGGCTTGCCAAAAAAGCGGGCTAGGATAACGGCGAGCGGCGGAGCGGCCAGATAGTGGCGGCGCTGGCGTCGCAGGAAGCGTAAAATGAAGGGAGTAAGCTCACCAGATTCGCAGGAGGCTGGGGAAGTTCGTCGTGTGGTCGATGAGGCAGGGGGCGCACGGTTGTAGGAGTAATCGCTCGCCGGAGTTCGTTACAGCGACGCGATGCTCGTCGCAATCGAGACGATGCTGTGGTTCATGAGAAGGCAAACCGAAAGTGTGGTCAGACGTAGGAGAGTGAGGCGAATGTGTGAGCGTGATTTAGAAAGCGCGGGGCGGTGTGAAACTAACTGGGCGCTTGACGGAGTTGAAGACAGACGCGGCGGCGAGGCTGGAACTTGTCGAAGGTGACACTCTGGGGTGCCCGCGGTCGAACGAAGGGTACCGGCAGATGTGCCAGGGAGTGGTGAACGTGCTCGTGTGCTCGGGAAGGCAGGAGGTGGCTGTGGTTTGTCAGATTTCACCGGAGCTCGCTGAACAGCGGTGGTGCAGGGAAATTCGAAGCGGCTGGTGGCGATGTGGAGTTGGTGTTTGAGGGAGATGACAGAGGGAGGAGAGGCGCTTATGTACGCATGGTCGTGGGCGAGATTAACGCAACCATTAAGAGGAATTAAGCACGCAGGTTGAATGAAAGTGAACGGCAGCGAGGTTTGGGGAGAGGTGGTCGCGCGGGTGAGGAGGATGAACAGGAGAGTGGGGTCCAGTCGTCAGCGAGAAAAAGAGTGAGGGAAGGGTCCACTGGTCAGCTTCTCTGTGGGTTTAAAATCGAGTGCGAATCGTTTTCTTGGGAGGAAGCTGGGCTGGTTCTTGGGCCTTGCTGGGTTGGGTCAGGTCCAAATCTATTTTTTTTCTTTCCTGAACCTTTTTCTATTTCTATTTTTGATTTCTGTTTTGAAATTCCAAACAAACAAACATCAACCAAATCAATTCAAACAACACCAAAATTTGTAATTTTGAAATTAGTTATGTTCAGTAACATGAACCAAAATCCAAAATCAAATAATAATTTTAATAATAGGGTCCATTATTAATTAAATAAATGGACCATTGTTATTAAATCGAAATAGAATTTGATTTATTTCAAAGCTCTATTTAAATCCAAATATTTTCCAAAACCAAATCAGTAGGTTTTATTTGAGAATATAATATACTTGGAAAACTCATTTTTAAACCAATAAACAAGTTTTGATGGTTTAGAAATAATAAAATCTGTATTAATAAAACTTGGATATTTAATCCTTATTGTTTTATTTCAAGTAAACCTCTACTATTTTAATCAAATCAAAACCTTTGGTTTCAAAATCTTGGCCAATGTTTAATTGGGCTTTACAAAATAATTTCTTATTTTAAAATCTTTCCTTTTCTTTTGGAAACTAAATCCTTTTATTTAAAAGATTCAAAATAGTAATTCCAAAATATTTTATTTCCTCTATTTAAATGTTTATCTCTTCAAACCTATTTAGGAATTTATTTGATCCAAATTGGTTTGAAGTTCCATTTGAATTCAAAAAGTTTCTTCTGGCTCTGAAAATCAAACAAAGTTTTATTTTATTCATTTATTTTCACATTACAAGATTTTGGAAAATCTTGGGATGTGACAGTAACACACCATGCATAGGAATTTATAGTGGACACTTTTGAATAACTTGGTTTCTTGGGAGTTGGAGGCACGAGTAGAACTTACTCATACAAGTGGAGGCTAGCAAAAGACTAGGAGCAACCAACTAAGAGAGCATAATGGTCATAATCATGCAGAGCAACAAAGCATTACTAATCAAAGCATAGAGTGGTACTACAAGTAAGGGACTAAATGATCATATAGGCTAATGGTGACTTGTCGTAGTCATAACATGGTGTGAGCATGTGCCAAGTCAATCCAAACAAAGCATCAAAGGAGAATACCACAATACTATGCTTTTGTATGCTAAAACAACACATAATTTCTTCAAGGCACACTAAGAAATCCTAATTGTTTGGAACAAGACATGCTACAGCAATAATCACTAAGCATAATGCTAAAACAACACCTAGCATGTCATGCTAAAGTCTAAGTCACAGTCAATGCAAGCTCCTCTTGCACTTCAAGCAAGAACTTACTACTCATTTCCAACACCAAGCAAACTTATTTGCAAAACAACACAACGAGAACGAGGGTCCAAACTACTTTATTCAAGCAAACTAAACAAACTAAGCAAAGCAAACGAGAACTAAGACGCTCCAAGAACAACACAACTGTGCATGAAACAATAAAAACGAAGTGTCTAGACAGACCTGAGCTTTTTATTGATGAAGAAGGGGATGCCTTGGGCATCCCCAAGCTTTGACGCTTGTACCTCTTGGATATTTCTTGGGGTGACACCATGGTGGCATCCCCAAGCTTGAGCTTTTGTCCATTCTTCATCTCATTGCATCATTCTCTCTCTACACCTAAAATTTTTCCTTCATACGAAACTTCACACAATCTTCATTATCAACATTAGTGTATTCAAAAGATATTAGACCACTGGCAAAGCTTTGGAACAGCAAGGCTTTTCACTAAAAACACAAGCTACTGTAGTAACTCCTTCAAAAAGCTCAATTTACCTAAAGAGAACTCAAAAAGGAATCAATAAGAAGCAAATGCAAATAATGGCAGAAATCTGTCAAAACAGACCAGCAGGTAGAAACCGTTTTTTTTCGAAAATCTGCTGTTGCTCAAATCAAAAAGTGTTGAACTAACGAATGTTAGCTAACATACTGGGGGATTTATTCATAATTTTCAGCTCAATCCGAGTTACAGAGCCTCCTCACGATTTTTTTTGGTGGAGGACAGAAATCTGTTTCAGGACAACAACTCCCCAAATCTTACTTCCCTCTCATTAGAGGTTATTCTTGGCACAAAAAGCAAACAAAAAGGATAAGGAGAGGTCATTACAGAAGTAATAACTTCCAAGACTCAAGGAAACTCTTGGGTTATCTCCCAACAAGTACTTTTCTTTAACGCCTTCAAGTTAGGCACAAGAAGCAAGAAAAATCAAGTATTTTTAAATGAAGAATTGCCCCTCTTGTTCCTTATTTTATTACCTTTCTTTTTCTCCTTGGGGAAGATATGATTGCTTACCGGGGGAGCAAAGTGCATGATGCCTTTTCCCACATCTATTACTGCCCCAAGGTGTTTCAGTAGAGATCTTTCAAGTGTGATCTGTCCTTTGCCTACACATTCAATAACAAGATAATCAGTAGACATCATTTTCCCTGAGATTTTTGTAAACACACCTTCAACTATTCCAATGGGCAATATAGTGGCATTGTTGGTAAGAGAGATTTCCTCTCCTCCTTCAATAAGCCCCCAAAGACTCAAGGAATCAAAAATATCTTTAGGCATGAGACAAAATTTAGACATGATATCACAGCGAGCATCAAAAAGTGTAGTATTTATAGAGACTTTGATTGTGGTAAACCACTTTGAAGGCTCGGAATTTATGGGAACATAATCATGGTAAGCCCTAAGCGTGTGATAGCAACTATTCATAGCAGCAATACTAGTCTCAAGAGTGTTCAACCTAGCAAAAATATTTGTGAAAGAGGAATCAGACTTGCCAGGTGTACCATAGATCATTATTAATTTCCTTATTGCATCAAAAGCTTCATCCTCAGTACAAAGCAAAAAATCTTTCTCAGCCACAGCATCCAAAGCATATCTATAATGAAGTGCAATACCGTAGTAGAAACTATCAATAACCAGGCTAAGGCTCACCTCAGGCACAGTTTCCCTCTAGAAAGCAGAGATTCTAGACCAAGCTTCTTTAAAACTTTCTTCACTTTTTTGCTTAAAAGTGGAGATTTCTACCATAGGTTAAATAAGGATTGGTCCAAAACCATACATGGTAGCAACTAGAGTAGTAACTATTTTTTTGTGTTTTTGAATAAAGCAAGCAAACCAAACTAGACTTATTTTTTTGGGTATTTTGAAAAGAGGCAAGCAAAACCAAACAAAAGAAATAAAGAAAACTAAAAACAAAGTAAAGAGAAAGGAAGTGAACGACTACCCTAGTGAAGACGTCCTTGGCCTTCCCGGCAACGGTGCCAGAAAACTTGTTGGCGACTCCTTGATGGCGCCAGAGAACTTGGCGGTGGTGGATCACTTCGTTGGAAACCCAAGAGCAAGGTGTGATGAGCACAACAGCAAGTCTTCCCTCAGTAGAGACCGAGGTTATCGAACCAGAAGGAGGAAGGAAACATCACACATGTGTTGCAAGCAACATGGAGACCTGCACAACACAAACTCAAGACTTTGCCCCAACGAACCAGTGAGGTTGTTAAGCTCACCGGTTTGTTGTAACAAAGGATTAAACGTATGGTGTAGAAGGTAATGGTTTGGAGCAAGTAAACAAGTAACAGTGGAAGATGTATCAATGTTAAAGATTGGACCAGGGTCCATAGTTCACTAGAGGTGCTCTCCTTAGATAAACAACATGGCATGAAGGGTAAACAAATTACAGCAGGGCAATTGCGAGGCCCGAGCAAGGCATAACAATGCAATTACTAGTCAGAAAGATCCTATGAGGTTGATTGGGCAATACAACAATATACATAGACCGCCATTCAACTGCATCTATGACTATAAGTCCACCTTCAGGTTATCATCCGAACTCCCTCCAGTATTAACTTGCGAGAACCAGACAACTGCTTTAAGCAAAGTGTGTAAGGTGAACAGTCCACATATTCCATGAACATGAGACCGTTGTTTTCTCCCTAGTAGCAACAACACATCTACAACCGAAGAGATTTCTGTCACTTCCCTTGGAAACTAGAGGCATGAACCCACTATCGAGCATAAATACCCCCACTTGGAGTCACTAGCAACTACTTGGCCAAGATATCTACTAACAACGGAGACCATGCAAGATGACAAACAACACAGACATGATAGAATCATAAAGACAAAACCATTAATCAAACCAACATAATAATCTCAATATCCATCAGATCCCCGCAAACACAACATGCATAATTACAAATAGATTAGATCTTGATCATGAACGGAGCTCACAAGATCTATACATGAAAGCACAAAGGAGGAGATACAACCATCTAGCTACTACATGTACCCGTAGTCCAAGGTGGAACTACTCACGCATCATACCGGAGAGAAGGCCTCCGGGATGATCTCCCCTCCGGCAGGGTGCCGGGAAGAACTTCAGATCCCCCAATCTAGGGACGATGGTGGCGGCGGCTACAAACGGTTTCGTAGATTTCTGATCGGGTACTCAGGGTTTCTAGCGGTGGCTTCTTATAGGCGAAGAGGGAGACCGAGGAGGCGGCCAGGGCCACCAAACCCTAGCCAGGCGCAGGGTGGGGCCCACTGCGGTGACCCAGCATACCACTGCATGTGTAGTACACTATAGTCGTTGACATGACATCCACAGAACACCGTTCCGTAAATATCACATCCCTCAGAGTGGTACAACAGAAACATTGCGGGTCCATATTACAAAGGTACACACATTATTATTATTACAATACTGGAAGTTCAAGACTTCCAAAAGATCCAACTTACAAACCAAAATATAAGATGTTCAGCGGAAATTTAAAAGTAACAACTCCGACTAGGAGTGGGGCTCAACAGCTTATTTTATAGAGTTCATGCTGCTCGGCTCCATTAGTTACTACTAACTAAACCCTTAAGTGGACTCGTTCTCATCGACACCATAGCGGATCTCGTAGTCCACGCCTTCAACTCCTCCGGATAGATCAGGTTCCTTGTAGAGCACGTCTTCTTGGCATTTGGCTGCATACATTGGCACGTCTTAGGGATCCTTAGAGTCTAAGCAAGGGATCAAAGGAAAAAATGAGTAACAGCGTTACCCAACAAGTTCATTATATGCAAGGTGGGAAGTTTGATGCTCTAACTACCACCTCAGATTATAAATCCTTGGCACTATGCAGTTTTTGTAAATCTTTCTTCAAAGATTGATTTTATTCCGAAAGACTATGACAATCAGCCTTCACAGGTTGACTAGAACTTTCATGGAGTTCCTTTCCTGCTGCGTTCGTAGCTCCTTCCTGGAACATGGAGTAACAAGTTATAGTTCTTACACTCTGCAGAGGTGCGTTACTTTACCCATGAGAGATCAACTCCTTGTTGCACAACCGGGCGTACTTTCCCGTCCACAATTCCATGATGTGGGGCCCAGTAGTTGGTCCAAGCCAATCACTGCCCCCTTCGCGACCCCGCATGCCTCCTTGGTGTACACCATGCCCACATAATGAATTACGGCAATGGTTTGTACAAACCGTTAGATGCCAGAACTATCGTGGGACGTTGAGGGTTCCCACCCATATGCTGCATATCCTCTACGAATTACCAATTAATATGCACGCTACGAGGATAACAGCCACGACCTGCACATCCGGCTTCATGCGAGAGGAAGAAGATACAGCTGACTTCTCCGTCCCATTCCAAATCTCATGGCTAACGCGTAATATACGGTGCTAGAATCACTGATGTCAGGGGTTATTAAGTCCCTATTTGATCATCATTGTTGCAATTAGAACTCTAAGTTCTATTGCTCCATTATATCACCACTTAGGATGATATCTGTAGAGGTCCCAACCTTTAATAAGGTAGAGATCCCTGTGTTTACAATGCTAGTCCCTAGATCAATAGCTAGCATCCACAGTTAAGATGTAATATCAAGAAACAAAGGTCATAATACAACTTTATAACCAGGAATAAAATAATTCATTACATCTTACATAGCTCATTTGGCTATCTCATTACAATGCAGCAGAATATAACAATAGCATGGGGTCCTTCATCTTCAAAGTGCCACAGGCAAACATGTTGGTTGTAGACTTTGTAATCCTAATCAACACGTCTCACTAACATCAAACAAACCTGCAACATAACAAGTTACAGCCACAAGGGTCAATACATTTGAATTGTATTGGCAAGTGATACTATGGTAGTATAGTGGAGTCTATCTTCTATATGCATTTAGCTAAGTGGAGCTTAGGCTTGCTTTGCTCAAAATAGATTTTCCTTATCATTTGAAAAACACTAAGTTTTTGCTTGACAAAATCACCCAAGGCATCTCCCAATAGAAATTGGTGATCCTTTAACCCTTGTTCAACCACAAGTTTTTAACTTAGAAATTGGGATGAGGAGATTCTTGATAGTTTCCATGCCTTGATGCTCAAATTGTCCTTTACCAGGGACATGGCTAAGTACTTAGATTTTACACTCTGTAGAGGTGGTGCACTTTCCCCACAATACTTGGTTTCACCAAGACAAGATCTTTCAGAAGCCTTCCCTTAGACCAGAATGGACGCGTTCCAACCTATCAAACCCCTACCACTAACTGTCCATTTGGCTAAGTTATTGCAACCTATATGATCCAGGCAGAGCCCATAATGCCAAGTGGCTGCACTTGAAGCTTCTCAACATTTGACATCTCAAATCTCTTTGTTCCTGGGTGGCCATCCACAAGTGAGATACACAAAGTAAACCATAGAAATGGGCCTTGTGAACCACTCAACACAAACCATTCCTTCCATTCCACCCAGGTGATTCATTCACATAGTTGTTTTATTAAAAAAACACAAGTCCTTGACTTAGAAATATTCCATAGTATGAATATATATTCCACCCTTGTTTTCTATTAGCTAAGCTAAGCATGATAGTAGTAGGAATCTTAACTTAGGAAATTTCTACTAAGGTTTCATCTACTAGGATTTCCCATGGCATAGTTTATACTTAGCAAAAATTCCATGCAACTCCTACTTAGAAATATCACAAATGCATAGTGAAAATAATGGGACAAAAGTATGAAGCATCACTTGCCTTTTTTGTAGAGAATATAAGTTCACTCCTTGATCTTTGTGATGTTCACACTCTTCAAATCACTGCAATTCAATCAAGCAAACAATATTTTCAATCTACCATTCAAGCAAAACATCACATAAAAATAATAAAAACAAAGCAATGCATGCAAGCATGCAAAAGATTGTTTTATTTGGAAAAGTGGTTTCTAATAGGTTATAAACATTCTAAAACACCTATTGGTCATTTTATAAAATGGCAAAAACATTTGCAAAAGATTTTGCTATAAACCAAATTTAAACCAAAGCATTATTTTATGTGGTTGAAAATGTCTTTAGCAAAGTAATAATTTTTATAGGGTTCACCAAATACATTTTCAAATCATAAAACTTGGTGTTTGGGGTCAGAGAGTTTAAATCAAAACATTTCTCAAAGGTTTTCCTCCAAAATCATTTTTAAACCATAATCAACACTTTTATTTGGCTAGAAATGCTTTTATTCAAAGTTTTGTACCTTTGCTTCACCAAATACATTTTTGAAACCACTAATTGATTTATATGGCCAGTAGGTTCAAAACAAACCATTTGCCAAAGATTTCATCTGAAAAATCATTTTAGAACAAATTTTATATTCTAAACATGCATACACAAGTTTCTGTAAAAACAATCAATTTAACGAAGCATTTTACTAAACAAAGTGCATGGTCAGAAAGTACTTGTCTTGCTGAATCCATTTATATAAAATTTGCAAAATTTGGACGTGTGGTTTGAAAGTTATGATTTTTACAAAATTGAACCACAAATAGATCAAATCTTGTTTTTAAAACAGACTCTGTGACACGCGGCGCTATCCTACTGGTGCGTACCATTTCACGCGGATCAGCAAATACAGCTGTTAGATCTAATTACATCGCACGGCTCAGAGGCTCTCGTACCCCTTCGGGTTAGTTCTAATCTTAATCGTCAGATCAGGATCCTACGGACCTCACTGCTTTGACCATGAAGCAGCGGCGACTGGCGGCGCGCGGTCAGACGGTGGCGTTGCTGGCGATGCAAGAAGCGAGAGAGGGTGGGAAGATGCTTACCAGAATCGCGGGGTCGTGGTGAAGCTCAATGTGCTCTCTGCTTGTCGAGGGGCGCATAGGGTCAGTTGGAATTCCTCGCCGGAGTTCAAGACGACGTCTGGTGGCTCTGTCTGTCGTCGGGGCAGAGCTAGAGGTCGCGCTAGATCAAATAGAAGGCATGGTTAGGTTCGCAAGAGGAAGGCGAGCATCAGAGTGTCGACTAAGGGGAGATGGGCGGTCAGGTTTACCGGGGAGAGGTCGTCGGAGTGGAAACAGACGGCGGCGGTGACGGTCTTGGTCGTTGTCGAGGCTGGGGGTCAAGTGCGAGCAAGATGAGGCCATTGGGAGGTGCGGTGGTTGATGGGGAACAAGTTAGCATGGTCGAGGAGGCAAGGTGCAGCGAGGGGTTGCCGAAATCGGCCAGGAAAGCCATCGGAGATAGTTGCGGTGCAGGGAAAATTGGAGACAGCCTGGGGGCGTAGAGGGTCTGGCGAGCGAGGGGAAAGAGAGAGGGGGAGCAGGCGACTTAGTAAGCATGATCACGGGGAAGATTTATTCACCAAATAACTCGTATTGAATCGGATTAAACGCGGAGTAAACTGTCAGGCGAGTTCATCGCGGGGTGAAGAAGATGATGACTTGGCTGTGGGGTCTGGCGTCAGCGAGAGAGAGAGAGAGTGTGGGGGTGGGGTCCACTGCTCAGTGACTTTGTGGATTCTATTCTGAGTGAAAAATGTTTCACTGCGGGGGTGAGCAGGTGGGCTGCTGATGGGCTTAGTGGGCTAGGTTAGTTGGGCTGCTCCTATTCCATTTTTTTATCTGATTATTTTTCCTTTTTCCATTTCTATTAATCTGTTTTGGTTTTGTTTAATTAATTCAAACATCAATTTGATTTCAAACCTCAACCAAAATTTGTTTGGATTCATATACTGATTAATAAAACATTCTGAATTCACTTTTTGGAATAAACCTTTATTCTTTTTGGGGTCTTTTAATTATTTAAAATTAGGCCCTTGTATTTAATCAAATAAGGTTTAATAATATTTTCAAACACCATTTGAATTTCTAAAACCTTCCAAATATTTTCAGTAGGTTTTTATTTGATTATTTGGGTGTCAAATAATTCATCTTGAATTATTTGGAAAAGTTTTTAATATGATTTATTAATCATTTAAAATTGGATTTGTCTTTATTCAAATAGCATTTGGTTTATGCCATTTATTTTATTTTGGAAAATTCTTTATCCTTTTATTTTTATTTGGATTTCGATTGTATTCATTCCATTTGCTTATGGTCTTGGCCAAGATTTAATTTGGTCTTTAAATGTTCCTTATTTAATATTTCTTTCTTCATCTTATAAAATCCATATCTTTTTATTTATAGATCCAAACTTGGTGGTTCCAATTTTGTAAAATCTTATTTAATATTTGTTTATCATTTTAAACCCCTTTAGGATTATTTTCTTACCATTTTTATGGATTTTAGATAGTTGCTTTATTAGCTTTGGAAATTCAATTTCCTTATCTTATTAAATTCATAAGATTTTATCCATGGCTCCAAATTAAGTGAAACCAATTTCTATGGCTTATAATATTTCTATTTGTCATTCTTGATCTTTTGTAAATGTTTGTTGACAAATTTTTATATGGATCAAATCCATAGGCTTGGAGATACTTGGAAATGATTTTATTCCATTAGGGTTTAGAGTTTGGATTTATTTTCCAAGTGTTTGAATTTCAAGATACATTCATTGAGGAATGCACTTCACTAGATTTGAATTTAGTTAGATTCAAACTTTAACCAAAGTTTGTTCAAGATGGGATTTTTAAGTTTCCATTTAGAAACAAAAGTTTCTTTTCACCCTGATTTCAACAATAATTTATTTTTTTTATTTATTTTTTTAACATTACAAGATTTGGAAAATCTTGGGATGTGACAATATCTATGATTTCTATGTTTATGAAGATAATATTTTCTTTCTTTTATAGCACATATGATAACACACAATTTGCAAATACTTTGATAAAGACTCTTCAAAGGACATGAGCAAGTGATGAACTTGCCTTGTGATGGCAAGGTAGTGAAGTCTGATGCTTGCACTGGACCTTGAGCTTCTAGTTCTACAAAAGCATCATTATTGCCCGGTAAGGACAATATTTAAAGAAGCAAAATGATTATGCAAGTAATGTAATGCATTATTTAAATTTATATGCATTTATCCCAAAAAATCCCTTTTGAGTAATAAGGGATTTATAAATATTTCTTTTTAATATTTATAACATGTATTGAGTTATTTTATTTTATTTCCATTTATTTGACTTTTATTGATTTAATAATTCCTTTAGGAATTATTAATTATACCTTTATTTTATTACTAAATATTTATTTAGTATTTTCAAAAATACTATAATATTAATAAATAATGAAAGTGATTTTTATTTATTTTTTATCACCTTTCAATAATTTTTTAAAATTCCATAAGGAATATTTAAATTACAAAATTCTTATAAAAACTTGAATGTCCAAAATTTGATATCTTATTTTATTTGGACAGAATGGATTATTGTGAATTCAAAAATATTTTATTTATAATTTTTGGACTATTATTTTATTTTCTATAATTTTATTGAGGTCAGGGGTATTTTGGTCTTTTCCAATTGATCAAAAGATTTATTAAATAACCTGGGCTGGCCCCTTGGGCTTATTGGGCCAAGGTGGCCCAATAGGGCAGGGTCAAATGACTACCCGAAGGGTTTTGGCCCACCCAGCCCAGTCTGCCTCCTTCTCTCCCTCGACCTCATTTCCTCCTCCTCTGGCTCGATCCCGTGGTCGGCGATGCCGCCACCGTCGTTCCCCGCCGCCGTCGGCCGTTCTGGCCGCCGTCATGGTGCGAGTTGGGGTTGTCGATGACGCTTGTTCGTTCTATCCACTTGGATTTGACTCTGGGGCTTCCCCGTGGCCAGGTCCACCCTATTCCCGAACCCTAGGGTTGGGAAAGGTACTGCCGCCGTCGCCGCGATCCCGCCTGCGGTGGTGTGCTGGCTCGTGTCTTTTCTGCCGCTGCCGTGGTAGGTGCAAATTCTGGCGCCCTACAGGTGCTCACTGTCTTGTCGCAGTTCGTCGGCCACACTGCTTCCTCTTCGATTCGTCAGCGAGGACCTCGGGTAAGTGGTCTCTGTGGTCCTTGTTCATGCTATTGTCCTGATTCTCTTTGTGTGTTCCTAGTGGCTTCTCATGCCAAGTGATTATATGCTGATTGGGTTAATCTCTGGATTAGGGTTCTTGCTCTGATTAGGGTTCATCACCCCCTGTTGATCATATCTATGATGCTTTAAATCTAGTGTTGATCATATTTGCTCATGGGAAAATATTGTTTGTTGTGATTGATGATTAATAGTAGCGTTGTTGCTACTAGTTGGCTGTCAGATTAATTCTAGTGGTAATCCACCATGATCCATGCTAGTGTATCAATGAAATCCTTGATTGGATTATGTTGTTGATCTAAGAGTTTATTCTACTGTCAGATTGCTTATACTGACAGTAGTTGCTTATTGCAATTATATTGTTGGTTTGTCTGAAATTATACTCACTGAATCAAATCATTGATTGCAATGATTTCTATGGATGTATAAATGAATTTAAGGTTGATTCCTGGCACTTGGCTTCAGGAAAATGATATGTAGTGGTTGTCCCTGTTTATCTATGAAAGCTAAGTAAAGATTGGTTTTAGCTCATTAAGAACTTGTCCTTGTGATACCATTGTATTCTGGCACACAAGTGATTGAGTTTTATTTCTGGGCTTAGCTTGATTATGCTTGTGATTAAAACTGATAAGATGATATGGAAGCTTTCTTATCTTGCCTATGATGTTGGTCTGAGGCTCTAGGATGTAATTCCTAGTTAGTTGGGCAATAGTTTGTTTGAAACTTATAGGATTAGAGGTGCTACTCCTTTTTAGAGATGTGCCCTGATCTGATGAGATCAAATGAATGATCTAAGTTGCAAAAGTAACACTGAACCCAGTGATGTTGGCCTGAGGGTTCAGTGTTTGTGGTTGAGCTTGATTTCTTATCTTATACTTGAAATCTCTAGGATAGATTCACCTCCTCTGGGTGAGTATTGACAGATTACTTCATAAAACAACACATGCTTTGGTTTAGATAATATGATGAAATCATGTGATGGTTTTATGAGGCTCACCACAAAATCTGATGTTGGTGTAGTAGATTGCTGATGATCTTGATCTACTTTTGCTGGCTCCTGACCTTGCTCTTGAGTTTCCCTGCTCCTCCTAGCTCCTGGGCTTAACCTTGTGTAACATCCCTAAAATCATGTTTCAAACTCATGCATATCATCCATGCATCCATGATCATATAGAGTTCATTTCATTTCAAAACCATTTCAAAACAGGAGCATCTGATGCTCATTATTTTATGTGAACAGCTATTAGTCTAATGCCACTCTCAATTGAAGAGTTAGTTGTTCTAAACCAAGCCTTGCTTTCCCTCTTGTTATTGTGTTTGATTGTTGAAGTTTGTTGAAATTTTACAAAACAAATATGATTCAGAAACCATTTCCAAAACTTATCCAAATCATGTGCTATAGCACTGCTTATTTTGTTTGATCAAAAGGACCAAGCCAATACAAACAGACCACATGGTTTTATGTCCAGAAATATGAAGGTTATACTCTACAAAAATCTAGAAAAGATTTGAATTCAAATGGCTTTTGAAATCATTTGAAAATCATTCCAGAAAATCAAATCAGAAAAAGAAAAAGAGAAAGGAAATAGAAAAAGGCCAGCGCCAGGGTTTGAGCCCATCAACAGATCCAACCTAGTTAGCCCACCCGGGTTCCCTCTCTCTCTCTTTCACTCGCAGACGCACCCACTGAGTCACTGACGCCAGGACCCCACCCCCACTCTGTTTCTCTCGCAGATAACTGGGCCCTCTCCACGTCGACTCCTTCTTCCCCAAATCTCGCGCACGGACGCCGTCACCGCCCGTTTCTTCCCCACCTCTGCCGCGATTTTAATCCTCTTAATAGGCGATGAATGCGTGCGTAATCTCCGCCCCTGCTCTGGCTATAAGATCCTCTCCCCACTCCGCTCCATTCCCCTCACTCACCAACCATAGAGCGCCGCTAGGCTGTCCACCATCGAACTTGCGCCGCCGCGGTACTGAGCATCTCCGGCAGCAAATTTCGGTGAGTCCTGATCGCCCCTGTGCCTCTGATTCAAACGAGTGTGTCCAGCATGACCTCGTGCATCTTCTGATACCATTTGCTTGCCTGTTTGTGACCCAGGACGTCGTCCTCGTTCGTTTCTGCAAACGACTGAGCCGCTACTCAACTCCGGCGATCGATTACGGTAAGCACTGCGCGCCCCTTGACCTCTCTCGCATACGACTAGGTTCGCCACTGTCTTGCGCATCTCCTAAACCATCTGGCTCGTGCTAGGGCGACGCAGAACCTCGGCAACGACTTCGACAGCAAGCATCTGACGCCGCCAGCAACTCCGACGAGCTCCCTCAGCCACTACAGCGCGCCCCTTGACCAGCCATCGCCACCTTGAGCATCAACATCGCACATCGAGCTCGGTAAGCCCCTTCCCCCTCTCCCGCGCGACCTAGAAACGCAGCACCGCCATTCTAAGCGCCGCTCATATCTGGGTCATCATTGAGCGTTAGATGTAGATCTTACGGCTAGGATTAGAACTTAAACGAAGAGGTATGAGCGCATCTGAGCCACTAGATCTGACTTAAATCCTGCGGCTCGCAGAGATCGATCCGCCCGAGCCGGTACGGGCCAATAGGAAACAGACGCGTGGCTAGCATTTGGATTTAAAACTGGATTTGAATCTGATTGTTATTCAAATTTGATTGGGCTATAACTTTTGATCCCCACGTTAGAATTTGACAAATTTTATACCGTTGGAATTAGGAGAGCAAGCTCTTTCTAAATGTGCAATGTGTTTAATGTTTAGCTTCTGTTAAAAAGGTTTTATTTGCAGAAACTTGTGTAAGGATAATTTGAGTATAGGAAATGTTTAGGAAATGATTTAGGGTTTAAATAATTGATGTTTGGCAAGTTTTTGACTTGTTTAGGATTCAGTACTATGCACTTGCTTGGTTGAGTTTTAAAAACCATCACATATCATTTTGCATGCATGCATGTATTTTTGTTTGTATATGTTTGGTATGTGATTGTGGCTATGATGCTTTGTGTAGATTTTGGTGCTAGTGATTGTGATTGTGAGGAGTGCTACTCTCCAAACTACCAAGGCAAGTGGTACTTCATGAATATTTCTATCCCTATATTTTATACTAAGCATTAGAAATATTTTGCTAAGTCTTGCATGTTATTATTTTGCCTATATGCCATGATGGGAAATCCTAAGTAGTTGTAGAATTGCTAGGGAATTTCTAAGTTAAGTTACTATCTATGCCATGCTTAGCCTAGCTAGTAGCAAACTTGTTGGAGATATGCCCTAGAGGCAATAATAAATATAGTTATTATTATATCTTTGTGTTTATGATAAATGTTTACATTCATGCTATAATAGTATTAACAAGGAAACATTAATACTTGTGTGATTTGTAAACTTAATTTGAAGTCCCTAGTAAAGCCTCTATATAATACTAGCTTGTTGGTTAATAGATGATTGTGGTTTCCCTATCATGAACATTGAGATGTTATTAACAACAAGATCATATCGTTAGGAGCATGATATGGTGGACATACTCCTATAGATAAGCATAGCATAAATATCAAGTCATTTTAATAGTTCAATTGCTATATGCTTTCTGATACATAGTAACCTAATTCCTTCAACCATGAGATCATGCATATCACCTTTACCGGATGGATGCTTTGATGACATCAAACACCACACCGTAACTGGGTGGCTATAAAGGTGGCATTGAGTGTTCGGAAAGTATTGGTTGAAACACATGGATCAAGAGTGGGATTTGTCCATCCATATGACAGATAGATATACTCTGGGCCCTCTCGGTGAAATGTCATCCAATTAGCTTGCAAGCATGTGACTGGCTCACAAGGGATCACATATCACAGGAACGAGAAAAGAGTACTTATCGGTAACGAGGTTGAACTAGGTATGCAGAGATACCGACGATCATAACCTCGGATAAGTAAACTATCGTGAGACAAAGGGAAATTGGTATCGTATGTAAGTGGTTCATTCGATCGCAAAGTAATCGTAGAAATATGTGGGGGCCATATGAATTTCCAGATTCCTCTATTGGTTATTGATCGGAGAAGTGTCTCAATCATGTCCGCATAATTCACGAACCGTAGGGAGACACACTTAAGGATTCGACGTTGTTTGAGTAGTTATGGAATGATGAGAAAGAGACCGAATGTTGTTCGGAGTCTCGAATGGGATTCGGGATATCACGAGGAGATCCGGAAGCTATCACAATGGACAACTTGAGCATCAAGACATGGAAGCTATCAAGAATCTCATCATCCCAATTTCTAAAGTAAAAACTTGTGGGTGAACAAGGGTGAAGGACCTCAATGTCTATTGGTGGTTCCTTGGGAAAAGTTTTGACAAAGAAAAACTTAGTGATTTCAACTAATAGGCAAAACCTATTTTCAGCAAAGCAAGCCAAGCTACACTTAGCCAAATTTGCATATAGTATCTAGTCCACCTAAATTATACTAAGGTATCACTTGCCAATACTATTCCAAAGTATTGACCCACTGTGGCTGTAACTTGTGATGTTGCAGGTTATTCTGATGAGGATTAGGTGTCATGAGTCTACACTTAACATGTTTGCATGTGGCACATGAAGATGAAGACTTTTATTTATTTACTTATTCAAACTCTTATATCAGGCCTATGGCCTTGGAGTTGTAAAGACTATGTTTATCTCTGGAATGGCTGTAATAATGACCTTTGTATCTGTGTACCTCATCTTAAACTGTGGATGCTAGCATTGATCTAGGGACTCGCATTGCAATCACAGGGATCCTTTTCCTTTATAAAGGAGGGATCTTACACCTTGCTATCCACCAGATTCATCCCTCTCCTTATGTCACCATCCTGGTGATGTTTGGGTTAATCTGGGTGGTTGGTTTGGCTGTTGATCTTGGTTTACTTGCTGTTCTTGGTTTACTTGTTGTTCACCCTGGCTGTGTTGTGATGTGGTGTGGTGTGGTGATGCACTGAGGTGCTTCCCCACGGTTGTGCTTGTGAAGTCGACAGCACACCCTTTGCATGCTTGTGTGTGTGCAGCATGTGTGCCTGCTATGCACATATGGATAGGTTCAGAAAATTTGAACTTACTATTACCAATCTACTTTTACCTTGGCTGGTGAATTGGTCCCTTTTGGCTGTCATTTGCATTCTGGATGGGAATGTATGAAAGATGAAATCTTTCATATCGGTGAAACTTTCCCCTCCTTAACATTTCTCAATGATGAGATTGTCAAGTGCACCTCACTGACATATCTGAGAGAAATACATACTAATACTAATCTTGTTCTATTTCTGTTTAATCTTTGTTTTGCAGGTTCAAAGATAAAGATGAAGATTTAGTATAGGTTTTAGATATAGGATAGTTAGTAGATGTAATTTTCTTAGTCCTTTGTAATTTTTATTTTATAATTCTTGTAATCTTTATTTTATCAATTGTAATAAAGATTATATTATTATTAATAAAGAATATTCTTATTCTTTATTCTGTTGTAACTTGTTTATGTCTTTATAATATGAAAATGAATTTCATAATTTCTATTGTTTTGAGATTTAAGTCCTACTACCTATATCTTAATTAATTTAAGATTCAAATCTTATATCTAAATCATTTAAATTATTATTCAAACACTTAAGGTTTTTAAATTCAAACCCATTTCAAAACACACATAATTCTTTTAAGATCACATCAAAGTTTATAACAATCCTCCTTTAAGTCTAAACCTAATCTTAAATTAAGAAAGAAAAATTGATCACTTAAGGTTTTATTTGGCGAAAAAAATTCCCACCTTTTCACAAATAGATGCATGCAACAATACATAATCCTAAATATACCCTTCGTTAGCTTCCTAAATGCTGGGATGTTACAGACTTCCCCCCCTTAAATTAAAATTCGTCATGAAGTTTGTGGAGATGTACCTGAATAGTTCTGGATAAGTTTTTCTTAAATCCTCTTCCTTCTCCCATGTGGCTTCCCTTTCAGGGTGATGTTCCCATTGTACCTTGCAATATTTGATTGCCCTATTCCTCAATCTTTTCCAATTTTCTTCCAGAATCTTGCAGGGCTTTTCAATATAAGTCAGGTCTGCTTGTAGTTCTATCTATTGAGGTGTTATTGCATCCTCTGGAACTTTCAAATATTTGCAAAGTTGTGACACATGAAAAACATTATGCACTTGAGCCAGTCTTGATGGTAACTCTAAAGCATAAGCTATAGTTCTGTTTTGGCTCAGTATCTTGAATGGTCTGATATATCTTGGACTTAATTTCCCTATAACTCCGAACCTTTTTACTCCTTTCATTGGACTTACTTTCAAATAGACCATATCTCCTACTTCTGGATGCCATGGTCTTCGGCTTTGATCCGCATAACTTTTCTGCCTGCTCTGGGCTATTTTCAGTCTATCCCTGATCTTACCAATGATGTCTTGTCTCTCCTTGATATAATCTGGCGCAAATTCTTTGCTGCTTCCAGGTTCATACCAACATATTGGTGATCTACACTTCCTTCCATACAAAACCTCATATGGAGCTGCCTTCAGACTACTCTGATAGCTATTGTTATAAGAAAATTCTGCCAATGGTAGGTGATCCTCCCATGTTCCTCCAAAATCTAGTGCACAAGCCCTCAACATGTCTTCTAGTATTTGATTTATTCTTTCAGTTTGACCTCCTGTCTCAGGATGATATACCGTGCTGAAATCTAACTTTGAACCAAGTGCTTCATGCAATTGCTTCCAAAATGCTGAAGTAAACACTGATCCCCTATCAGGTACAATCTTCTTGGGTACTCCATCATTACTTACTATCTCTTTGACATATACTTCAACTAACTTTTCGGCATTATCTTTTTGATTCACTGGAATAAAATGTGCACTCTTAGTGAGTCTGTCCACTATTACCATATCATATCCTTCTTTTTTGGTGTCATAGGTAATCCTGTGATAAAATCCATGCCTATTTCCTCCCATTTCCATTCAGGAATTTATAAGGGTTGTAATGGTCCTTCTGGATTTTGATGTTCAACTTTCACCCTTTGACAAGTATGGCATTCAGATATATATTTAGCAATATCGCTTTTCATGTTATTCCACCAGAATAGTTCTTTCAAATCCATATACATCTTAGTACTCCCTGGATGTATAGAATATGGGGTAGCATGTGCTTCTTTGACTATGACATTTCTGATCTCAGTCACATCTGGAAAACATAAACGATCTTGGAACCATAAAGATCCATAATCTCCATGGCGAAAAACTGATTTTTGCCCTTGAGATATCCTCCGAATTTCCTCCGCAATAAAAGGGTCTTCTTCTTGACGTCTAAAATTTTCTTGCTTAAGATCACTGTCATGTTCTGCATCTACCTGCATAGTCGCCAATCCTCCAAGAACCTCTGTCCTGATGAATTGAAGTTCTAATCTTTCCAAGTCCATTTGTAACTCTTTTGGTAACTCCCTATTGCTAGGTTGAATATCTGCACTCTTTCTGCTTAAAGCATCCGCTACAACATTTGCTTTCCCTGGAGTGTAGTTGATTGTTAAATCATAATCCTTGATTAGTTCCAACCAACGCTTCTGTCTCATATTCAATTCCTTTTGAGTGAAGAAATATTTGAGACTTTTATGGTCAGTGTATAACTCACATCTGGCCCCATAAAGAAAATGCCTCCATCCTTTTAGTGCAAAAACAACTGCTGCTAACTCTAAATCATGAGTTGGATAGTTGACTTCATGTGGTTTCAATTGTCTTGAACCATAAGCAATTACTTTCCGATATTGCATTAATACACAACCCAAACCTTCTTTCGACGCATCACAGTATACGGTAAAATCCTTCCCTGTTTCAGGAACTGCTAAGATTGGAGCTATGGTTAATCTCGTTTTCAACTCTTGGAAACTTGCTTCACACTTCTCATCCCACTTAAATGGTTTATTCTTCCTTAATAATTTGGTCATTGGTCCGGCTATTTTGGAGAAACCTTCAATGAATCTCCGATAATAACCAGCCATTCCTAGGAAACCTCGAATTTGTTTCACATTGGTTGGTGCAGTCCACTCTAGTACCGACTGAACTTTAGATGGATTCACAGCAATCCCATCTTTACTAATCACATGACCGAGGAATTCTACCTCATCTAACCAGAACTCACACTTACTAAACTTAGCATAAAGCTTATGGTCTCTTAAAGTCTACAATGCTATTCTCAAATGGTCAGCATGCTCTTCCTTATCCTTGGAATATATCAGAATATCATCAATAAAGACGATGACAAACTTATCCAAATATGGCATGAAGATCTTGTTCATCAGATTCATGAATATTGCCGGTGCATTGGTCAAACCAAATGGTACCACCAGATACTCATGGTGTCCATATCTTGAGACAAATGCTGTTTTTGGAACATCTTCCGGCTTGATTTTTATTTGATGGTATCCCGATCTTAAATCGATCTTTGAAAATACTCCAGCTCCTTTCACTTGATCAAACAAATCTTGAATTCTTGGTAAAGGATACTTGTTCTTGATCGTCACATTGTTCAGATTTCTATAATCACCACACATCCGTCTTCCACCATCTCTCTTATCCACAAAAATTACTGGTGTTCCCCATGGAGATACACTTTCCTGTATAAATCCTTTTCTTGCTAACTCATCAATTTGCTCCTTGAGTTCTTTCAACTCCTTGGGTCCCATTTTATATGGTGCCTGAGCTATTAGTCTTGTACCGAGTATTAGGTCAATGGTGAACTCTATCTTCGATGCAGTGGCATTCCTGGTAATTCCGTTGGGAAAACATCTTGGAATTCATTAACTACAGGAATTTCTTCTAATTTAACTTCCTTCATTGAATTCAACTGCAGATCCACCATGATATGACTGTGTTTATTTGCCTGGTAAACTATCCTTGCTCCACTTGGAGTTTTGATTGAGACAGTTTTCTCTTCACAATTAATCTGAGCTCCGTGTTCCATCATCCAATCCATCCCCAGCACTACTGCAATTCCCTTCAAAGGAATCACATAAAGGTCTGCGAAATATGTACAACCACAGATCGAGATAACTTGATCTTGTTTTATGTGGCGTACAATCACATTCCCTCCTACCGTAACTACGGTCATAGGACGTTCTAACGTTGCCCTTCTAATCCCGAACTTATCACAGAATTCTTCAGAAATGAATGAAGTAGTTGCACCATTATCAAATAGAACTTTGCTGGGATTGGTAAGGATATTGAGCATACCTATTACTGCATGCTCCGAATTATCCACCTCCTCGAGGGTTGCACAATTCAGTTTTCCGGTAGGTCGGTTTCTCTTGCCATTATTGTTCTTGCCATTGTTTCCTCCTTTATTGGGCTGTCTATTTACTCCACTGGCTTGTCCTCCTCCCTTGGTAGGCCATCCTCCCGATGGTTTGCTCGGACAATCCGGCTTGATATCCCCCTTCTGACCACAACTGTAACATATCACTATAGGCTTTTTGCACTCCCTCTGGAAATGCCCTGGAATTCCAAAGTTGTTACAGATAACATTCCTTCTCGGATTAGATTGATTTCCACCACTGCCCTTGTTATTGTTATTGTTTTTGTTTCCATAATTCCTATTCTGGGGTTTGAACTCCAGGTTAGGTTTAGGTTTGCTTGCCTGAATTCTCTTTGTTTCCTTCTTGGCTCTCTTCCTCCGGTCCTCTTGGACATTCTTGTAATCATCTTTAAAAGTAATGGTTGCATCCAACAACTGTTGATAAGTTTGCTTATTGGCTAACCTTAGCTGCATCTTCACAAACGGATTTAATCCACGCAAGAAACGTTTCTTCCTCTTCTCTTCAGTGTTAACATCCTCCTCAGCATAACGAGACAGTTGGCTAAACTCCCGGATGTACTTCATGACACTAGTATATCCTTGCTGAAGCTCCTCAAATTCTCTCCGCTTCAACTCCATGACGCTTTCCAGAACATGATATTCATGGAATCTCTGCTTAAACTCCTCCTAGGTAAACTCCCTTCCTGGTGGTTGCATAGCTAATTGATTTTCCCACCATGATGCTGCAGGTCCGGTCAGCAGATGAGTTGCATACCTCAATTTTTCCTCATCATTGCAATCTATAGTTTTCAGCTTCCTCTCTGTATCTGCTAGCCAGTCTTCTGCATCCATTGGTTCAGGAGCTGATGCAGAAGGTAACGGTCTTGCATTCTGGAAATCAGATAAACTCACTCCTCCACCTTCAGGTGCCCTCTGATTTGCTCTACCCAGCAGTTCTTCCATGAACTTGTTCTGGGTCTCTTGCATCATTTGCATACATTGCATAAAGTTCTGCTCCATTAATGGCCTCATTGGTGGTGGTGGTAATGCTCCTTGATTTACTGTATCGGCATCGGCCTTTTCCTTGGCCTCACGCTCCATCCGCTGCTACTCAGTTTCCATTTCTACCCCCGTATCCATGACCCCCTAGTCCTGCATCATAAAGCGAATACTCATAATTACATCATGCACATGTGTTCTGAGCTCGATTTTATGCACAGAACTAGTCACACAATAAAGATCCAAAGAAAATCCAAATATGCATTTTACATATTTACATAATATCACAATGATACAAAATCATTACAACATATACCATATTGGTATTTTACAAAACTACCTTATTTCTGGAGTAAAATACACAGTACTTGATACTACTGTCTAGTTGTCTCTTTCTAATAGTAACTACGCTCATCATACAAGCCTGAGGTCCAACCGTGATGACGTGTTGACCGTCACACTGTTTGTGGAACAAATGGCCTTCCAGAAGGAACATACATTGTATCTGAAGTATCAGGACTTGAGTCATTACTCAACCTGAGCGCATCGACTCCCTCCAGCTCAGCTGAAAAAGTCTTCAGAAACATATTCAACATTATCTCTAGCCTGCATATCCTGAGATTCATCTCTAGAGTTGTCACCAGGATACACAGATCCTGCTGCTCCCCAGGTGCTCTCGTGGACAAGATAATTGAATACTGGATAATGTATATTCCCTGGGCTTTGAGAAGATGTTGATGATTCAAACACTCTTTCCTCGGGATCTTCTTCTTCATCCTGATCATCTATTGACATGGTATTTCTACTTATGTTATTAGGATTCATCCTTGCACCCATCCAACTAGATTGTCCAACATTTCTGTCAGAACCATCTGTGGACATCTAGTGTTCATGAGGTCCATTATATGATCCCATTCTCCATCCATCCGAGTTCTCAATAGGAAGTTCTGAGTCAGAACCATCCTTTGAGCCCTGTGGTACTTCATATCGCATATCTATAGTAGGATCATGTGTAGGTTCAGGTCTTGGTGAGTAAGGATATGGTGTAAAAGATTCCGGATCTATAGGTATATCCTTAAAGATAGGTGTTGCACTGCTACTTGCTTCTTTCTCTAACTGGGATGCTAACTGCTTCCTCCTTTCCGGATCAGTTAGATCCTCTAACATGTCATTTTTGTCTTCAACAATCACTTGATGAGTCTTATAAAAATACGCAACGAGTGTCCGGTATCTGTCCATAAACTTGGAAGCTAACTTAGGATGCTTCTTAACCAAATTAAGATGATCCGGTATAGGCTCTGAGTCTATAAAATCATGAGGTATCACAGAAAATGTGCTACCTTCTAGCTCCTTGGTTTTCTTCTCCCGGATATTAGCTATTGCCTCCACAACAATAACATGATAGGCTGCTAAATGACTCCTACCTTCTCCTATGGGTAGATCGTGGTACAGTCCAAGATTCTCTGGAAGTTGGATACTCACACGATACTTGGATAACATCCGGCCATCAAGATAAATGATAGTGTTCACTGGGATTCTAATTGGACAATTAAAGATCTTTAGAAGTTGACGAAGTTGGTCAGTAAATGATCCTTGATAATCATCAAGAGTCTCCTCTTTCCTTACCAAAGTCTGTTTTGGAAACTTTGGTGCCATATCTCTGTATATCAGAAAAATAATTTTGATTAGTATCTAATAATATATTGCATCATAACAAAGAATTATCGCACTAAAATATATAACGGAATATTCTCATTTGAATACCATTATATTACTTTTATAGAATTCTTTATCGTTGCCAAATCTCCTACAGGTAATACCCTTAACTAGGTTTCCAACCTAAGGTCAAAGCAATTTGCTCTGATACCAACTGCGGTGACCCAACATACCACTGCATGTGTAGTACACTATAGTCGTTGACATGACATCCACGGAACACCGTTCCGTAAATATCACATCCCTCAGAGTGGTACAACAAAAACATTGCGGGTCCATATTACAAAGGTACACACATTATTATTATTACAATACCGGAAGTTTAAGACTTCCAAAATATCCAACTTACAAACCAAAATATAAGATGTTCAGTGGAAATTTAAAAGTAACAACTCCGACTAGGAGTGGGGCTCAACATCTTATTTTATAGAGTTCATGTTGCTCGGCTCCGTTAGTTACTACTAACTAAACCCTTAAGTGGACTCGTTCTCATCGACACCGTAGCGGATCTCATAGTCCATGCCTTCAACTCCTCCGGATAGATTAGGTTCCTCGTAGAGCACGTCTTCTTGGCATTCGGCTGCATACATTGGCACGTCTTCGGGATCCTCAGAGTCTAAGCAAGGGATCAAAGGAAATAATGAGTAACAGCGTTACCCAACAAGTTCATTATATGCAAGGTGAGAAGTTTGATGCTCTAACTACCACCTCAGATTATAAATCCTTGGCACTATGCAGTTTTTGCAAACCTTTCTTCAAAGATTGATTTTATTCCGAAAGACTATGACAATCAGCCTTCACAGGTTGACTAGAACTTTCAGGGAGTTCCTTTCCTGCTGCGTTCGTAGCTCCTTCCCGGAACAGGGAGTAACAAGTTATAGTTCTTACACTCTGCAGAGGTGCGTTACTTTACCCATGAGAGATCAACTCCTTGTTGCACAACCGAGCGTACTTTCCCGTCCACAATTCCATGATGTGGGGCCCAGTAGTTGGTCCAAGCCAATCACTTCCCCCTTCGCGACCCCGCATGCCTACTTGGTGTACACCATGCTCACATAATGAATTACGGAAATGGTTTGTACAAACCGTTAGATGCCAGAACTATCGTGGGACATTGAGGGTTCCCACCCATATGCTGCATATCCTCTACGAATTACCAATTAATATGCACGCTACGAGGATAACAGCCACGACCTGCACATTCGGCTTCATGCGAGAGGAAGAAGATACAGCTGACTTCTCCGTCCCATTCCAAATCTCATGGCTAACGCGTAATATACGGCGCTAGAATCACTTATGTCAGGGGTTATTAAGTCCCTATTTGATCATCATTGTTGCAATTAGAACTCTAAGTTCTATTGCTCCATTATATCACCACTTAGGATGATATCTATGATTTCTTTGTTTATGAAGGTAATATTTTCTTTCTTTTATAGCACATATGATAACACACAATTTGCAAATACTTTGATAAAGACTCTTCAAAGGACATGAGCAAGTGATGAACTTGCCTTGTGATGGCAAGGTAGTGAAGTCTGATGCTTGCACTGGACCTTGAGCTTCTAGTTCTACAAAAGCATCATTATTGCCCGGTAAGGACAATATTTAAAGAAGCAAAATGATTATGCAAGTAATGTAATGCATTATTTAAATTTATATGCATTTATCCCAAAAAATTCCCTTTTGAGTAATAAGGGATTTATAAATATTTCTTTTTAATATTTATAACATGTATTAAGTTATTTTATTTTATTTCCCTTTATTTGACTTTTATTGGAATTATTAACTATACCTTTATAAATATTACTAAATATTTATTTAGTATTTTTCAAAAATACTATAATATTAATAAATAATGAAAGTGATTTTTATTTATTTTTTATCACCTTTCAATAATTTTGTAAAATTCCATAAGGAATATTTAAATTACAAAATTCTTATAAAAATTTGAATGTCCAAAATTTGATATCTTATTTTATTTGGACAGAATGGATTATTGTGAATTAAAAAATATTTTATTTATATTTTTTGGACTATTATTTTATTTTTTATAATTTTATTGAGGTCAGGGGTATTTTGGTCTTTACCAATTGATCAAAAGATTTATTAAATAACCTGGGCTGGCCCCTTGGGCTTATTGGGCCATGGTGGCCCAATAGGGCAGGGTCAAATGACTACCCCGAAGGGTTTTGGCCCACCCAGCCCACTATGCCTCCTTCTCTCCCTCGACCTCATTTCCTCCTCCTCTGACTCGATCCCGTGGCCGGCGATGCCGCCATTCCATGCCGTCGGCCGCCGTCGTGGTGCGAGTTGGGGTTGTCGACGACGCTCGTTCGTTCTGTCCACTTGGATTTGACTCTAGGGCTTCCCCGTGGCCAGGTCCACCCCATTCCCGAACCCTAGGGTTGGGAAAGGATCCGCCACAGCGATCCCGCTATGGTGGTGTATTGCTCGTGTGTTCTGCGGCCGCCCGTGGCAGTGCAGTGCGGCGCCCTTACAGGTGCTCCTTGTGCTGCAGCGGTTAAATCGCCTGCCTTCCTCTTCGATTAAATCGGCGAGGACCTCAGGTAAGTGGTCTCTACGGTCCTTGTTCATGTTATTGTCCTGATTCTCTTTGTGTTAGGGTTCTTGCTCTAATTAGGGTTCATCACCCCCTGTTGATCATATCTATGATGCTTTAAATCTAGTTTTGATCATATTTGCTCATGGGAAAAGATTGTTTGCTATGATTGATGATTAATAGTAGCTTTGTTGCTGCTAGTTGCCTGTCAGATTAATTCTAGTGGTAATCCACCATGATCCATGCTAGTGTATCAATGAAATCCTTGATTGGATTATGTTGTTGATCTAAGAGTTTATTCTACTGTCAGATTGCTTATACTAACAGTGGTTGCTTATTGCAATTATACTATTGTTTTGTCTGAAATTATACTCACTGAATCAAATCATTGCTTGCAATGATTTCTGTGGATGTATAAATGAATTTAAGGTTGATTCCTGGCACTTGGCTTCAGGAAAATGATATGCATTGGTTATCCCTGTTTATCTATGAAAGCTAAGTAAAGATTGGTTTTAGCTCATTAAGAACTTGTCCTTGTGATACCATTGTATTCTGGCACACAAGTGATTGAGTTTTATTTCTGGGCTTAGCTTGATTATGCTTGTGATTAAAACTGATAAGATGATATGGAAGCTTTCTTATCTTGCCTATGATGTTGGTCTGAGGCTTTAGGATGTAATTCCTAGTTAGTTGGGCAATAGTTTGTTTGAAACTTATAGGATTAGAGGTGCTACTCCTTTTTAGAGATGTGCCCTGATCTGATGAGATCAAATGAATGATATAAGTTGCAAAAGTAACACTGAACCCAGTGATGTTGGCCTGAGGGTTCAGTGTTTGTGGTTGAGCTTGATTTCTTATCTTATACTTGAAATCTCTAGGATAGATTCACCTCCTCTGGGTGAGTATTGAGAGATTACTTCATAAAACAACACATGCTTTGGTTTAGATAATATGATGAAACCATGTGATGGTTTTATGAGGCTCACCACAAAATTTGATGTTGGTGTAGTAGATTGCTGATGATCTTGATCTTGATCTACTTTTGCTGGCTCCTGAGCTTGTTTCCCTGCTCCTCCTAGCTCCTGGGCGTGACCTTGCTATCCACTAGATTCATCGCTGTCACATCCCAAGATTTTCCAAATCTTGTAATGTGAAAAATAAATGAATAAAATAAAACTTTGTTTAATTTTCAGGGCCAGAAGAAACTTTTTGAATTCAATTGGAACTTCAAACCAAGTTGGATCAAATAAAATCCTAAAGGGATTTAAAAAGATAAAACATTTATTAAAGGAAAATAAAAATATTTAAAATTACTATTTTGGATCTTTTAAATAAAAGGATTTGGTTTTCAAATGAAATGGAAGTTTTATAAATAAAGATTATTTTATAAAGCCAAATTAAACCTTGGCCAAAGCTTATGAAATAAAATGCTTTGTTTTGATAAAAATAGTAAAGGTTATTAAATAAAAATAATAAGGATTTAATATCCAAGTTTTATTAATAAAGGTTTTACTATTTCCAAAACATCAAAACTTATTATTTATTTAAAATAAGTTTTCCAAATATATTATACTCTCAAACAAAACCTACTGATTTGGTTTTTAGGTTTAAAAAGGAGTTTTAAATAAATCAAATTCTATTTGTTTTATTAAAACAAGGTCTATTTATTTAATTAATAATGGACCCTAAAATAAAGTTATTATTTTGTTTTGGAAATTTGGTTTATGCTACTGAACAGAACCAAATTCATAGTTGCAAAGTTTGGTGATTGTTTGAATTGATTTGAACATGTCCTGCCACCCCGTGCCTCCCCGACCTAGCTCACACCTTCCCACCTCCCTCGTCTCGTCTGTGCCCCTCGATTTGGCGGCCCCTCGAAGGCCGACTCATTAAAGCTCGGCGTCTGTCATCTTCAAGCTGACGACGACTCCTGTAAACCAGACCGCCCCGTGCCTCCTCGTTCACACTCCCTCACTCGCCTCGACCATGCGCATCTAACCCTACTCTCGGTTTGCCCCCTTGTGACCTGCAATGTCGCCCTCGACAGCAACCAGAGCCACCTGACGTCTTTCTCCACTCCGGCGAGCAATTACTACAGTCCCTGAGTGCCCCTTGTCAAGCCAACCACACGTCGAGCATCACCACTCCCTTGCGACCTTGGTGAGCTTACTCCCTCCCTTTTTCGCTTCGCGCCGCCAGCCGCCACCATCCGCCGCTTCCCGTCATTGTTGACCTTTTGCGCCGGTTCGGCTAGTTGATAGGAACCGTTCGATCTAGATCGGGCGAGCAAGATTAGATCACTTAACATGAAGAATGCGCGTCTGCACGATCTGATTAGATCCAATGGCTGCAACTACGCGATCCGGCTGAACCGGTACCAGCGAATGACGACGCGACACATGGCCAGACTTTGGTTAGAACTGATTTTTGAAATCAGATTAGATTGTGATTTTCAAACCTTTGTAACTTTTGATCCACACGTCCAAAAATTGCAAATTTGATATCATTGAAATCAGTGGAGCAAGCCCTAGCCAACCATGTCATTGGTTTAGCAAATAGTAACTGTTAGATTGTTTGATTTTGCAGAAACATTTGTATGCTTGTTTAGAATAGAAAAATGATTCAAAAATGTTTTTAGGGTTAAAACCTTTGCAAAATGTTTTGTTGTGAACTCACTGGCCCTAGGAACCAACCCATAGATTGGAAAATGAATTTGGTAAAGTCTAGGATGGATTAAATTGACTTAGCCCATTTCTAGCCAAATAAAAGTAATGGTTTTGTTATGAAAATGATTTTAGAGTAAAAGCTTTGGGAAAATGTTTTGGATCAAACCTACTGACCCTATTTTTGAGAAACAACAACTTATTTGGTGAACCACTTAAAGTTGTTGCTTTGATAAAAATGTTTTTCATCACATAAAATGTTGAATGGATTTGAAAATGGTTTTTGGATAAAACCCTTTTGCAAATGACTTTGCCATTTTGGTAAATGACCACTTTGGACCTTACAAAGTTTAGAAGCCTAGTGGAGACCACCTTTGCAAATAAAACAATCTCTTGCATGCTTACATGCATGACTTAGATCCCATTGTTTTATGTGTGTGAAATTGTTTGATTGATTATTGGTTTGGAATGCTAGTTGATTTTGTGTCTGCTTGATTGACTTGTAGTGAAGTTAGAAAAGTGTGAGACTAGCAAGATCAAGGAGTGAACCAACATTCCCTACCAACAAGGCAAGTTACACTATCATCTAAAGTCCTACTATTTTTTCATTATACTTAGTGGATTTTGAAACATGCATGAAAACAAATTTTATACTTATGCTATGCTAAATCCTAATAGGATACCCTATACATTCCTTAGTGAAAACAATGTAGTGGTTACATGCTTAGCCATGCTATATTTTGAAAAGAGTTACATGTTGAGATTTTACAAAGTTGAGAAAAGGACTTGTGTTTTATATAATAAAACAAGGACTCAATGAACCACCTGGGTGGCCAAGGTTACTTTGAGTTTTGGAGAAGGTGGCAACAAAAGGAACCATGTCTATGGCAATCTCTTTGTGTTGTGCTCCAAAGGAAACCACCCAGGAAACTTAGAGATTTAACATGTTTCTCCAATTGTGGCTTTCGTGTGCAACCACATGCTATTATGGCTCTGGCTTAGTCAACTACATTGGGAAGACCCATACATTGTCTTCAGTTAACTAGACATGGGGACCTGGAATCCTACATGGGTGCTGAAGACAAGCTAGCAATGGTGTATGGGAGGACCCTCTGGAAAGACTTCGTCACATTCTCAATCTGCCAGTACTCCATCTTGGTGAGTTCTAATCCAGTGGCCACTGGTGGCAAAAGGATGGGATTGTGACATGTGGGTAAATTGTACTCCTTCTGCAGAAGATAATAAAATCTAAGTACTTAGCCGTGTCCCCGGTTATGGACAATACTGAGCAACTAAAGTTTGAAGCTATGGGAGATCTCGACATTCCAATTTCTAAAACAAAAACTTGATGCACTTGGGGGTACCAAGGAGCTCAAGGGATTTGATAAAACTTGATGCACTTGGGGTTACCAAGAAGCTCAAGAGATTTGGTTAAAACTTGATGTACTTGGGGTTACCAAGGAACTCAAGAGATTTTTGTTGAAGACTTGAACACTTGGGGTTACCAAGTAGTTCAAGGAGATTTTGATAACAACTTAAAACCCTTGGACTTTACCAAGAAGATTTCAAAGATTTGACCAAGGACCAAAACCATTTTGAAAAGACAGGATAAAATATTGCTTTATGCAAAAAGCCTAAAAACTCTACTTAGCCAAATATGCATGTAGTGATAGGATCCACTTATATTCTACATAGAAGTGAAACTTGCCAATACTATTCCAAAGTATTGACCCTTGTGGCTGTAACTTGTAATGTTGCAGGTTTGATTGATTTTAGTGAAGATTGATTGATTAGGATTACAAAGTCTACAACCAGCATTTGCCTGTGGCACTTTGAAGATGAAGGACCCCATGCTTATAGTTATTCTGCTGCAATGTATTGTAATAGCCAAATGAGCTATGAAATGATGTAATAAAATTATGTTATTCCTGGTTATAAAGATATATTATGACCTTTGTTTCTTGATATTACATCTAAACTGTGGATGCTAGCTATTGATCCAGGGACTAGCATTGTAAACACAGGGGACACCACCTTATGTTAATAAAGGTTGGGTCACTCCCTCTACAATCGCTCTCCTTATGTCACCATCCTGGTGATGTTTGGGTTAATCTGGGTGGTTGGTTTGGCTGTTGTTCTTGGTTTACTTGCTGTTCTTGGTTTACTTGTTGTTCAGCCTGGCTGTGTTGTGTTGTGGTGTGGTGTGGTGATGCACGGAGGTGCTTCCCCATGGCTGTGCTCTGGTTTTGTTTGATCTGGTTGTGCTTGTGAAGTCGACAGTACACCCTTTGCATGCTTGTGTGTGTGCAGCATGTGTGCCTCCTATGCATATATGGATAGGTTCAGAAAATTTGAACTTACTATTACCAATCTACTTTTACCTTGGCTGGTGAATTGGTCCCTTTTGGCTGTCATTTGCATTCTGGCTGGGAATGTATGAAAGATGAAATCTTTCATATTGGTGAAACTTGCCCCTCCTTAACATTTCTCAATGATGAGATTGTCAAGTGCACCTCACTGACATATCTGAGAGAAATACATACTAATACTAATCTTATTTTATTTCTGTTTAATCTTTGTTTTGCAGGTTCAAAGATAAAGATGAAGATTTAGTATAGGTTTTAGATATAGGATAGTTAGTAGATGTAATTTTCTTAGTCCTTTGTAATTTTTCTTTTATAATTCTTGTAATCTTTATTTTATTCAATTGTAATAAAGATTATATTATTATTAATAAAGAATATTCTTATTCTTTATTCTGTTGTAACTTGTTTATGTGTTTATAATATGAAAATGAATTTCATAATTTCTATTGTTTTGAGATTTAAGTCCTACTACCTATATCTTAATTAATTTAAGATTCAAATCTTATATCTAAATCATTTAAATTATTATTCAAACACTTAAGTTTTTTAAATTCAAACCCATTTCAAAACACACATAATTCTTTTAAGATCACATCAAAGTTTATAACAATCCTCCTTTAAGTCTAAACCTAATCTTAAAGTAAGAAAGAAACATTGATCACTTAAGGTTTTATTTGGCGAAAAAATTTCCCACCATTTCACAAATAGATGCATGAAAATATACATAATCCTAAATCTACCCTTCGTTAGGTTCCTAAATGCTGGGATGTTACACCCACCCACGCCTGGGGTGGGTCTGCCCCCCCTCCCCCCCGGCTGGCCTCCCGTGCTCTCCTCTGTACTTCTTGTTCCCCATGGAAAGTAATTGACTTTGTCCTTTGTCCCGTCCAATTCCGAGAATATTTCTTTACTAATTTTTTGAAACCAAAAACAGCAGAAAACAGGCATCTGGCACTGTTGCAACTTGTTAATAGGTTAGTACCAGAAAACATGTAAAAAGCACTTCAAAGTGTGGACAAGTAAAGCAAAGTAGATACTAAAAAAGCATGGAGCATCAAAAATTATAGATACGTTTCCAACGTATCAGCCATCAAGCTATTTTCTGGCGCCGTTGTCGGGGAACTAAAAGGCCATCAAACTTCTTCCTCCCCGTCAAGCACCAGCTATTTTTTGGCGCCGTTGCCAGGGAGGCTAAGGACGTCTTCACTAGTGGAGTCCTTCACTTCCTTTCTCTTTACTTTTTTTTTAGTTTGCTTTGTTTCTTGTGCTTGGTTTTGTTTGCCTCTTTTCAAAAAACCCAAAAAAATAGTCTAGTTTGGTTTGCTTTCTTTATTCAAAAACACAAAAAAATTAGTTCTTACTCTAGTTGGTGGCCTGTCATTGCCTTGTTTGGTCATGCTTTCCATCAATGGATGGATTCTTTGAAACTAGTGCTTATTGGCAAGGTGGATTCACGGAAGAACAAAAGTATTATTATAAGGAACATCGTTTGTCATAAAAAGGGAAGCACTTATGGGAACAAATTGATAAGTTGAATACTATTGCTAGAGACTTGTGCTCTACTTATAGTGTTACTTATTGCTTTGATAAATCTTGTTGTTGTAGGAGGTATAAACACCTGCCTTTTCAATGTGAGTATAATGATAATGTTACCATATCTTATTATGTTAAAGGAAATTATGACTTTTATGATGTGGAACAAATTGAAGAATTTATTGCTTTCAAGGGTGCATTTGAGCGTGCTAGTTTTCTTGAAAATACTGATGATGCACCTTATGAACGTGAGGTTTATGAGATACTTAAATTTTGATTTGATAATTACAAGGAAGCAAATGGCTATATTCTTGAATATTTTAATAGGCGTTTTCCACAAATGGAAGAGACTAATGCCTTGCAGGAGCCTATGGAAGAAGAAATTGTTGAAACTAGAAGCTCATTAGATGAAAAAGAGGGGGAGAGTGATGAACAAAAGGAGGAAGAATGGATCTACCCATGCCTACCTTCTAATGAGAGTAACTCTTTATACCTCACATTATTTGATTGTCCCCCATGCTTACTGAAGGAGGATGAATGTTATGTTCCTATGGACCCTTTTGAAATATCTACTTTGGGTAAAACCTGTGAAGGTTTTAATCCCATTATTTTTGAGCTTGATAGAAATTATGTGTTTATAGATAATGAAAAGCATGCTTTATGTGATAGCTATATTGTTGAGTTTATTCATGATGCTACTGAAAATTATCATGAGAGAGGAAGTATGGTGGTAGAAGTTTTCATGGTACTGAAACACCTCTCTATGTGCTGAAACTTTTGAAGTTGCTCTTGTTTCATCTTCCTATACCTGTCACTTTGTTATTTGTGAATTTATTTGCATACAAGATTCCTATGCATAGGAAGTGGGTTAGACTTAAATGTGTTTTGAATTTGCTTCTTGATGCTCTCTTTGACTTCAATTCATAATTCATATGTGAGCATCTTCTCAAGCTTTCAAACCTAACTTAAAGGCGTTAAAGAGAAGTACTTGTTGGGAGATAACCCAAGAGTTTCCATGAGTCCTGGAAGTTATTACTTCAGTAATGACCTCTCCTTATCCTTTTTGTTTGCTTTTTTTTTGCCAAGAATGACCTCTAATGAGAGGGAAGTAAGATTTGGGGAGTTGCTGTCCCGAAACAGATTTCTGTCCTCCACCAAAAAAATTCGTGAGGAGTCTCTGTAACTCGTATTGAGCTGAACAATTACGAATAAATCCCCCAGTATATTAGCTAACTTTCGTTAGTTCAGAACTTTTTGATTTGGGCAACATAAGATGTTCGAAAAAATCGGTTTCTACCTATTGGTCTGTTTTGACAGATTTCTGCCATTATTTGCATTTGCTTCTTATTGATTCCTTTTTGAGTTCTCTTTAGGTGAATTGTGATTTTTGAAGGAGTCACTACAGTAGATTGTGTTTATAGTGAAAATCCTTTCTGTTTCAAAGCTTTGCCAGAGGTCTAATATCTTATGAATAAGCTAATGTTGCTAATGAAGATTGTGTGAAGTTTTGTATGAAGGAAAAATTTCAGGTGTAGAGAGAGAATGATGTAATGAGATGAAGAATGGACAAAATCTCAAGCTTGGGGATGCCACCATGGTGTCACCCCAAGAAATATCCAAGAGGTACAAGCGTCAAAGCTTGGGGATGCCCAAGGCATCCCCTTCTTCATCAATAAAAAGCTCAGGTCTGTCTAGACACTTCATTTTTATTGTTTCATGCACAGTTGTGTTGTTCTTGGAGCGTCTTAGTTTTCGTTTACTTTGCTTAGTTTGTTTAGTTTGCTTGAGTAGTTTGGAACCCCGTTCTCGATGTGATGTTTTGCAAATAAGTTGCTTGGTGTTGGAAAGGAGTAGTAAGTTTTTGCTTGTAAGTGCAAGAGGAGCTTGCATTGACTGTGACTTAAACTTTAGCATGACATGCTAGGTGTTGTTTTGACCTTATGCTTAGTGATTATTGATGTAGCATGTATTGTTCCAAACAATTGGGATTGCTTAGTGTGCCTTGAAGAAATTATGCGTTGTTTTAGCATGCAAAAGCATAGTATTATGGTATTCTCCTTTGATGCTTTCCTTGGATTGACTTGGCACATGCTCACACCATGTTATGACTATGACAATTCAACATTAGCCTCTATGATCATTTAGTCCTTGACTTGTAGTACCACTCTTTGCTTTGATTAGTAATGCTTTGTTGCACTGCATGATTATGACCATTATTGCTCTCTTAGTTGGTTGCTCCCAGTCTTTTGCTAGCCTCCACTTGTATGAGTAAGTTCTACTCATGCTTCCAACTCCCAAGAAACCAAGGTATTCCAAAGTGTCCACTATAAACTCCTATGCATGGTGTGTTACACCATTCCAAGTATATTCTTGTTTTCAACTACCTTCCAATTAAAAACTATTTTGTTATGTGAAAACTTAGTGATTAAAGCCCTCACAAACTTGATGGCACACTTTATATTCTTTGCCCCTAATAAACTTGAACCATTGTGTCATCTATGTTGTATATGCTTGCACTTATACGTTGGAATTAGCAGAACCGTGCTGTCACGAGGAACGTTTTCAACATTGCACTTGTACTTTTTACTCAGTTGATATCATGCTCTTTTGTCTATGGATGTCACCGGTGTGAAATAAAGAGGGAACTTGTAAGTCCATGGAGTTTGTATCATGTGTTAGAGAAACGCCTGGGCCGCTAGCCTAAACCATGCCTAATCATGGTGGAAACTTGCAGCATCACCCTAGTGACATCTATGAAGCATTCTTCTTATAAAAAAAGAGAGGCACATTGAGAAAGAGGAAAGAGAGAAAAAACACCATATTCCCATGGTAAATAAGAAGATTGCTGAGATGCTCATTGTCTGCTTGCCTTGTCATTTTGGTTATGGGAAAGCTCCTGTACCATGTGCAAGGGGTACCCCGTTGGCGGTTCTCAATGATATGCAAATACTTACAATGACAAGAACTTACAGGTGACTACAGTTGAGTAGCATGAGGTGTGGCCCTCGTATTCAAGGGACTTGAGATTTCCAACTTATACTTCGTCAAGCATATACTCCATCTTTGTCACTTTAACCTTAATCACTTCAAGATGCTTATGATAGGGGCAATGAGGGCTGGAAGCTAACAAGTACCATAATTTTTGGAAGCTCTTTTTGAAACTTGTAATCACTGCTTCCTTTACAAAAAGGCCTTTCTTCCACCACTATTGAGTCTCCACCTTCTACCTTTAGGCACCATTAAGAGAGCATAGTTGTCATTCTGTGTGTAGTGTTCCAAAGCTTATTGATTGATGCATATTGTGATATTACTTGTTCTTGTGCTATTTTTTTCTAGTCACCCTTGTGAACTTTGAAGGTGTCATATGCATCTATTTGCTACTTTATGAGGGACAAGCTGATTGCCACTATGCTATGTTTTCTGTATGTGAAACAAACAAACGTTTTTCAATGCATGTTATTCATGATCTTTGTTTGTAGCTTGTCATGTTGCATGCATAGTTACTATGTCCTATTGTTAGAACTCCATCTTTAATGCACATGTTTAGAGTTCTTTGATCCCAGCTTTCAATGCTTGCAAATGGTTGGATCTTTATTGTGAGGGTGCATGTCGCCTCAAAAGTTATTATTTTTATCACTTACCTACTCGAGGACGAGCAGGAGTTAAGCTTGGGGATGTTGATACGTCGGAAACATATCTATAATTTTTATGCTCCATGCTTGTTTAGTATCTACATTGCTTTGCTTTGTCTACACTTTGAGGTACTTTTTACATGTTTTTTGGTATTAACCTATTAACAAGTTGCCACAGTGCCAGTTGCCTGTTTTCTGCTGTTTTTGGTTTCAGAAAAGTTAGTAAAGAAATATTCTCGGGATTGGACGGGACAAATGTCAAAGTCAATTAATTTCCGTGGGAAACAATAAGTCCAGAGGGGAGCCAGAGAGGCAAGCCAGGGCGGCCAAACCCACCCTAGGCACGGGTGGGCCCTGCCCCGCGCCTGGGAGGGGTGTAGGGCCCCTGGTCGCCTCCTCGGCCTCCCCCTTCGCCTATAAGAAGCTCCCGATGCAGAAAACCTAAGTACCTGATCATATTTCCACGAAACCTTCTGTAGCCACCGCCACCGTCGTCCCTAGATCGGGGGATCTGAAGTTCTTCCTGGCACCCTGCCGGAGGGGAGATCATCCCGGAGGCCTTCTCTACGGTATGATGCGTGATTAGTTCCACCTTGGACTATGGGTCCATGTAGTAGCTAGATGGTTGTATCTCCACCTTTGTGCTTTCATGTATAGATCTTGTGAGCTCCGTTCATGATCTAGATCTAATCTATTTGTAATCATGCATGTTGTGTTTGCGGGGATCCGATGGATATTGAGATTATTATGTTGGTTTGATTAATGGTTTTGTATTTCTGATTCTATCATGTTTGTGTTGGTTGTGATCTTGCATGCTCTCCGTTGTTAGTAGCTATCTTGGCCAAGTAGTTGCTAGTGACTCCAAGAGGGGGTATTTATGCTCGATAGTGGGTTCATGCCTCTAGTTTCCAAGGGAATTGGCAATAATCTCTTCGGTTGTAGATGTGATGTTGCTACTAGGGATAAAACAACGGTCTCTTGTTCATGGAACATGTGGACTGTTTACCTTACACACTTTTCTTAAAGAAGTTGTCTGTTGCTTGCAACTTAATACTGGAGGGGGGGTCAGATGATAACCTAAAGGTGGACTTCTAGTCATAGATGTAGTTGGATGGCAGTCTATGTATCTTGTTGTATTTCCCAAACGAATCTCATAGGATCTTTCTGACTGGTAATTGCATTGTTATGCCTTGCTCAGTTCATGTCAATTGGCCTGCTGTAATTTGTTTAACCTTGATGCCATGTTGTTTATCTAAGGAGAGAACCTGTAGTGAACTATGGACCCCGGTCCAATATTTACCATTGATACATCTTCCACTGTTACTTGTTTACTTGCTGCAAACCATTACCTTCCACACCATACGTTTAATCCTTTGTTATAGCAAACCGGTGAGCTTGACAATCTCACTGATTCGTTGGGGCAAAGTCTTGAGTTTGTGTTGTGCATGTCTTCGTGTTGCTTGCAACACCTGTATGACGTTTCCTTCCTCCTACTGGTTCGATAACTTCGGTTTCTTACCGAGGGAAACTTGCTGCTGTGTTGCTTCATACCTTGCTCTTGGGGTTTCCAACAAAGCATTCCACGACAACTGTTGGGCACCATCAGCTACAGACTATTTCGTGGAGATCTGATCGGGTGTTTAGGGTTTTGGAATCGGGGGGCTTTTATAGGCAAAGGGGCAAGGCAGGGGGCGGCCAGGGCGCCCACGCCATATGGCGACGCAGCCTAGGGTGGTCCCGCGCGACCCTAGGGTGTGGCGGCCCTGTGACGCCCCTCCGGCTACCCTTCGGTCTTTGTGTTCTCCTCGGTGAAATATTGACTTTGGATTTTGTCCCGTCCAATTCCAACAATATTTCCTTACTAGCTTTTCTGAAACCAAAAACAGCAAAAAACAGGCAACTGGTACTGCGGCATCTTGTTAATAGGTTAGTCCCAAAAAATGTATAAAAATACCTCAAAGTGTAGACAAAGCAAAGCAAAGTTGATACTAAATAAGCATGGAACATCAAAAATTATAGATATGTTTACGACGTATCAAGCATCCCCAAGCTTAACTCCTGCTCGTCCTCGAGTAGGTAAGTGATAAAAAGAATAATTTTTTAGGTGACATGCACCATCACAATCAAGATCAAACCATTTGCAAAGCATTGAAAGCTGGGATCAAAGTACTCTAAAAATGAGCATGAAAGATGAAGTTCTAACAATAAGACATAGCAACTATGGTGCAACATCAAAGGATACAAACAAAGATCATGAATAACAATGCATTGAAAGACGTTTGTTTGTTTCACATATAGAAAACATAGCATAGTGATATTCAGCTTGTCCCTCATGGAGTAGCAAAACATAAATGCATATGACACCTTCAAAGTTCATAAGGGTGACTAGATACAAATAGTTCAAGAGTAAGAAATATCAACATTATGAATCAATCAATAAGTTTTGGGACAATGCACATAGAAATAAGAATGACAACTATGCTCTCTTAATTGGTGCATAAGGATAGAATGTGGAGACTCAATATAAAAGTAGGAAGAAAGGCCCTTCATAGGGAAGCAGGGATTTCAAGTTTCATAAAGAGCTTCCAAAAATTATGGTACTTGTTAGCTTTCAGCTCTCATTGCCCCTATCATAAGCATCTTGAAGTGATTAAGGTTAAAGTGAACAAAGTATGAAGTATATGCTTGACAAAGTATAAGTTGTCATTCTCATGTCCCTTGAGTATGAGGGTTGTTCCACATGCTACTCAACTTTAGTTACCGGTAAGTTCTTGCCATTGTAAGTATATGTGTATCATAAAGAACCGCCAACGGGTACCCCTTTCCCCATGATAGAGGAGCTATCCCATATCAAAATGACAAGGCAACAGACAATGAGCATCTCAACAATCTTTTTATTTGCTATTTGCATAGGTTTTTATTGAGGACGCTTCACAGATTGCTCACTATGGTTATGCTGCAAGTTTCCACCATGATTAGGCATGGCTTAGGCTAGTGGCCCAGGAGTTTCTCTAACACATATACATAAATCCATGGACTTACAAGCTCCCCTTTTATTTCACACCGCCGACATCCGCAAACAAAAGATCATGATATCAACTGGGTAAATATGTATAGGTGTTGAATGAGTTCCCCGTGAAAGCATGGTTCTGCTAATTCCCAACTTATAAGTGCAAGCATATACAACATAGATGACACAATGGTTCAAGTTTATTAGGGGCAAGAAAAATAAAGTGTGCCATCAAGTTTGTGAGAGCTTTAATCACTAATTTTCTCATAACAAGTTTAATTTGGAAGATAGATAAAACAAGAATATACTTGGAATGCTATAACACACCATGCATAGGAATTTATGGTGGACTCTTTGGAATAACTTGGTTTCTTGGGAGTTGGATGCATGAGTAGAGCTTACTCAATACAAGTGGAGGCTATCAAAAGACTGGGAGCGACCAACTAAGAGAGCAATAATGGTCATAATCATGCAGAGCGACAAAACATTATCAACTAAAGAATAAAGTGGTATCACAAGACAAAAACTAAATGATCATAGAGGCTAAGGTGACTGGTTCATAGTCATAACATGGTGTAAGCATGTGCCAAGTCAACCCAAACAGAGCATCAAAGGAGAATACCAAAATATTATGCTTTTGTATGCTAAAACAACGCATGATTCTTGCAAGGCACATTAAGCAATCTCAATTGTTTGGAACAAGTCATGTGATGACCCACAAGTATAGGGTGTGTATCGTAGTACTTTCTATAAATAGGAGTGTCGATCCCAACGAGGAGCAGAAGGTGTTGACTAGTGGTATGGAGCAGGAAATCTCTGTAAACACTTAGCAAACATATTTTTAGGGGTTTTCTGATAAAGCAAGGAAATAAAGTGCAAGTAAATAAAACAACAAATAATTTCAGCAAGTGGCCCAATCCTTTTTTCGCAAAGGACAAGCCGGTGGAAATACTAATGAGGACCAAACGTTCTCGAGGACACATGGGAATACTGTCAAGTGCTTTCGTTTCATATAGCTGATTAATCTTCTTTGGTTTTATAAGTGTTGTGTGGGTGAACCTGTGCTAATGTACCAACCTTACTTGGACTAATACATACTTGTGATTAAACCCCTTACAAACATCCGCAACTACAAGAAAGCAATTAAGATAAAAATCTAACCACGGCCTTAAACTCTGAGATCCTACACTCCCTTCTGCAATGGTTTACTAACAGGGGTTCATGTTTCTGTCACTCTGGCAATAGATGATGTAACAATGGTAAAGATTGGATCGGGGTCCACATTTCACTAGAGGTGTTCTCCTTAAGATAAATAACATGACATGCTGGGTAAACAAATTAAAGCGGGGCAATTTATAGGAACTGAGCAAGCATAACAATGCAAATACTAGACATCCATGATCCTATGAGATTTGATTGGGCATTACAACAATGTACATAGACCGCCATCCAACTGCATCTATGACTAATAATCCACCTTCAGGTTATCGTCCGAACCCCCTCCGGTATTAAGTTGGAAGCAACGGATAATTGCATTAAGCAATGTGTGTAAAGTAAACAATACAATTTTTCCATGAACAAAATATTGTTCTTTTCTCCCTAGTAGAAACAACATATCTACAACCTTAGAGATTTCTGTCACTTCCCCAGATTCAATAGAGGCATGAACCCACTATCGAGCATAAATGCTCCCTCTTGGAGTCACTAGCATCTACTTGGCCAAGATAGATACTAGAAACGAAGAGCATGCAAAATCTCAATCAACACAGACATGATAGAATCAATAATCAATAAGACATGATAGAATCAATAATCAATCTGACATAGTATCTCAATATCCATCAGATCCCTGCAAACACAACATGTATGATTACAAATAGATGATCTTGATCATGAACGGAGCTCACAAGATCTAAACATGATAGCACAAAGGAGAAACAACCATCTAGCTACTGTATGGACCCATAGTCCAAGGGTGAACTACTCACGCATCATACCGGAGGCTGGCATGGTGATGAAGAAGGCCTCTGGGATGATCTCTCCCCTCCAGCAGGGTGCCGGGAAGAGCTTCAGATCCCTCCCGGATCTAGGGACGATGGTGGCAGCGGCTATGGACTGTTTCATGGAGATCTGATCGGGTGTTTAGGGTTTTGGCATCGAGGGGATTTTAATTTTGCTTCTTTAAATATTGTCCTTACCGGGAAATAATGATGTTTTTGTAGACATAGAAGCTCAAGGTCCAGTGCAAGTATCAGACTTCACAACCTTGCCATCACAAGGCAAGTTCATCACTTGCCCATGTCCTTTGAAGAGTCTTTATCAAAGTATTTGCAAATTGTGTGTTATCATATATACTATAAAAGAAAGAAAATATTATTTTCACAAATAAAGAAATCATAGATATCATCCTAAGTGATGATATAAAGGAGCAATAGAACTTAGGGTTATTTTTGCAACAATGATAATCAAGTAGGGACTTAATAACCCCTGACATCAGTGATTCTAGCGCCGTATATTACGCGTTAGCCATGAAATTTGGAATGGGACAAAGAAGTCAGTTGTATCTTCTTCCTCTCGCATGAAGCCGGATGTGCAGGTCGTGGTTGTTATCCTCATAGCGTGCATATTAATTGGTAATTCATAGAGGATATGCAGCATATGGGTGGGAACCCTCATCGTCCCACAATAGTTCTGGCATCTAACGGTTTGTACAAACCATTGCCGTAATTCATTATGTGGGCATGGTGTACACCAAGGACGCATGCGAGGTCGCGAAGGGGGCAGTGATTGGCTTGGACCAACTATTGGGCCCCACATCATGGAATTATGGACGGGAAAGTACGCTCGGTTGTGCAACAAGGAGTTGATCTCTCATGGGTAAAGTAACGCACCTCTGCAGAGTGTAAGAATTGTAACTTGTTACTCCCTATTCCGGGAAGGAGCTACGAACGCAGCAGGAAAGGAACTCCATGAAAGTTCTGGTCAACCTGTGAAGGCTGATGGTCATAGATTTTCATAATAAAATCAATCTTGCAGAAAGATTTACCAAAGTTGCATAGTGCCAAGGATTTATAATCCGAGGTGGTAGTTAGAGCATCAAACTTTCCACTTTGCATATAATGAACTTGTTGGGTAACGTATTACTCATCCTTTCCTTTGATCCCTTGCTTAGACTCTGAGGAGCCCGAAGACGTGCCAATGTATGCAGCCGAATGTCAAGAAGATGTGTTCTACGAGGAACCTGATCTGTCCGGAGGAATTGAAGGAGTGGATTACGAAATCCGCTATGGTGTCGATGATAACGAATCCAACTAAGTATCCTAGTTAGTAGTAACCATCGGAGTCGAGCAGCATGAACTCTATAGAATAAGATGTTGAGCTCAACTCCTAGTCGGAGTTGCTACTTTTAAATTCCTCTCAAACACTTTATAGTTTGGTTTGTAAGTTGAACCTTTTGAAGTCTTGAACTTCTGGTGTTGTAATAATAATAATGTGCGAATGTTTGTAATATGGACCCGCAATGTTTCTGTTGTACCACTCTGAGGGATGTGATATTTACAGAACGGTGTTCTGTGAGTGTCATGTCAATGACTATAGTGTACTACACATGCAGTGGTATGATGGGTCACCGCAGTTGGTACCAGAGCAAATTTCTTTGACCTTAGGTTGGAAACCTAGTAAAGGGTATTACCTGTAGGAAAGTTTAGCAACGATAAAGAATTCTCTAAAAGTAATATAATGGGTATTCAAATGAGAATATTCCGTTATATATTTTAGTGAGATAATTCTTTGTTATGATGCAATATATTATTGGATACTAATCAAAAATTATTTTTTCTGATATACAGAGTTATGGCACCAAAGTTTCCAAAACAGACTTTGGTAAGGAAAGAGGAGACTCTTGATGATGATCAAGGATCATTCATAGACCAACTCCGTCAACTTTTAAAGCTCTTTAGTTGTCCAACTAGAATTCCAGTGAACACTATCACTTACCTTGATGGCCGGATGTTATCCAAGTATCGTGTGAGTATCCAACTCCCAGAGGAACTTGGATTATATCACGATCTACCTATAAGAGAAGGTAGGAGTCATTTAGCAGCATATCATGTTGTTGTTGTGGAGGCGACGGCTAATTTTCGAGAGCATAAAACCAAGGAGTTAGAAGGTAGCACATTCTCTGTGATACCTCATGATTCTATAGACTCGGAGCTTATACCGGATCATCTTACTCCGATTAAGAAGAATCCTAAGTTAGCTTCCAAGTTTATGGATAGATATCGAACACTCGTTGCGTCTTTTTATAAGACACATCAAGTGATTGTCGAAGATAAAAATGACATGTTAGAGGATCTAACTGATCCGGAAAGGAGGAAGCAGTTAGCATTCCAGTTAAAAAAGGAAGCAAGTAGTAGTGCAACACCTATATTTAAGGATATACCTATAGATCCAGAATCTTTTATACCATATCCTTATTCACCAAGACCTGAACCTATAAATGATCCGACTATAGATAGGAGGTATGCAGTACCACAGGGCTCAGAGAATGGTTCTGACTCAGAACTTCCTATTGAGAATTCAGATGGTTGGAGAATGGGATCATATGATGGATCTCATGAACACCAGATGTCCACAGATGGTTCTGACAGAAATGTTGGACAATCTAGTTGGATGGGTGTAAGGATGAACCCTAATAACAGTAGTAGAAATACCATGTCAATAGATAATCAGGATGAGGAAGATGATCCTGAGGAGAGAGTGTTTGAATCATCAACATCTTCTCAAAACCTAGGGAATATGCATTATCCAGTGTTTAACTATCTTGCCCAAGGGAGCACCTGGGAAGCAGCAGGATCTGTGTATCCTGTTGACAACTCAAGGAATGAAGCTCGGGAGATGCAGGCTGGATATAATGTTGAATATGTTTCTAAATACTTTTCAGCTGAACTGGAGGGAGTCAATGTGCTCAGGTTGAGTAATGACTCAAGCCCTGACACTTCAGATACAGAGTATGTTCCCTTCTGGAAGGCCATTTGTTCCACAAACTGTGCAACGAATAACACGTCATCACGGTTGGACGTCAGGCATGTATTATGAGCATAGCTACTACTGGAAGGAGGCAACTAGTTAATGATATCAAATACCGTGTATTGTACTTCAAGTAATAAGGTAGTGAGATGAATACAGTAGTTTTGTGATTATACAGATATAGTATATGTTTTAAGGACTTTGTATCATTATGATATTATGTAAAATATGTGAAATGCATATTTGGATTTTCTATGGATCTTCATTGTGTGACTAGTTATGTGCGTAAAGTCGAGCTCAGAACACATGTGCATGATGTAATTATGAGTATTCGCTTTATGTTGCAGGACTAGAGGGTCATGGATACGGGTGTAGAAATGGAAACTGAGCAGCAGCGGATGGAGCAAGAGGCCAAGGAGAAGGCCGATGCAGATGCCGCAAATCAAGGAGCATTACCACCACCACCACCAATGAGGCCGTTAATGGAGCGGAATTTTATGCAATGCATGCAAATGATGCAAGAGACCCAGAACAAGTTCATGGAAGAATTGCTGGGACGAGCAAATCAGAGGGCACCTGAAGGTGGAGGAGTGAGTCTATCTGATTTCCAGAATGCAAGACCATTACCTTTTGCATCAGCTCCTGAACCAATGGATGCAGAAGATTGGCTAGCAGATATTGAAAGAAAGCTGAAGACTGTAGGTTGCAATGATGAGGAGAAATTGAGGTATGCAACTCATTTTCTGACTGGACCTGCAGCATCATGGTGGGAAAATCAGCTAGCCATGCAACCACGAGGAAGGGAGTTTACCTGGGAAGAGTTCAAGCAGAGATTCCGTGAATATCATGTTCCGGAAAGTGTTATAGAGTTGAAGCGGAGAGAATTTGAGGAGCTTCAGCAAGGATATGCTAGTGTTATGAAGTACATCCGGGAGTTTAGTCAACTATCTCGCTATGCTGAGGAGGATGTCAACAATGAAGAGAAGCGAAAGAAGCATTTCCTGCGTGGATTGAATCCATTTGTGAAGATGCAGCTAAGGTTAGCCAATAAGAAAATTTATTAGCAGTTGTTGGATGCAGCCATTACTTTTGAAGATGATTATAAGAATGTCCAAGAGGATAGGATGAAGAGAGCCAAAAAGGAAACCAAGAGGATTCAGGCAAGCAAAACTAAACCTAACCTGGAGTTCAAACCTCGGAACAGGAATTATGGCAAAAATAATAATAACAATAACAATAACAAGGGCAGTGGTGGAAATCAATCCAATCCGAGAAGGAATGTTATTTGTAACAATTGTGGAATTCCAGGGCATTTCCAGAGGGAATGCAAAAAGCCTGTAGTGATTTGTTACGATTGTGGTCAAAAGGGACATATCAAGCCAGATTGTCCGAGCAAACCACTTGGAGGTTGGCCTACCAAGGGAGGAGGACAAGCCAGTGGAGGAAATGGACAGCCCAATAAAGGACGAAATAATGGCAAGAACAACAATGGCAAGAGGAACAGACCTACCGGGAAACTGAACTATGCAACCCTAGAGGAGGTGGATAATTCGGAGCATGCAGTGATAGGTACGCTCAATATCCTTACCAATCCCGGCAAAGTTCTATTTGATACTAGTGCAACTACTTCATTCATTTCTGAAGAATTTTGTGATAAGTTCGGGATTAGAAGGGCAATGTTAGAAAATCCTATTATCGTAGTTACGGCAGGAGGGAATGTGATTGTACGCCACATAAAACAAGATCAAGTTATCTCGATCTGTGATTGTACATATTTCGCAGACCTTTATGTGATTCCTTTGAAGGGAATTGCAGTAGTACTGGGAATGGATTGGATGATGGAACACGGAGCTCGGATAAACTGTGAGGAGAAAACTGTCTCAATCAAAACTCCAAGTGGAGCAAGGATAGTTTACCAAGAAGATAAGCACCGTCATATCATGGTGGATCTGCAGTTGAACTCAATGAAAGAGGTCAAATTGGAAGATATTCCTATAGTAAATGAATTTCAAGATGTTTTTCCAGCAGAGCTACCAGGAATGCCACCAGACCGGGAGATAGAGTTCACTATTGACCTAATTCCTGGCACAACACCAATAGCTCAAGCACCATATAAAATGGGACCCAAAGAGTTAAAAGAACCCAAGGAGCAAATTTATCAGTTAGCTAGAAAATGATTTATTCAGGAAAATGTATCTCCATGGGGAACACCAGTAATCTTTGTGGATAAGAGAGATAGTGGAAGAAGAATGTGTGGAGATTATAGAAACTTAAACAATGTTACTATCAATAATAAGTATCATTGTTGGGGAGGTAACCCCGGATAGGGTAAAGACGGGGAAAGACGAAAGGGTGTTCCCCGTCTAGTTTCCGAGTTACACTCTGAGTCGGCCGAATCCTGTAGAGGTCGGCCGAGATAGGAAAGGACAGAACCCTTATACTAAGGCCAAGGCATTACCCGGCCGAGATACTGCGTAAGTCGGCCGGGTTAGCCCGAGTAATCTTGATGCAGGTGAAGGACAAGCCGAAGTTACGCGAGGCAGGGCCGAATGATACGAAGCTTGCAGGAGAAGGAGAAGCCTAAAGTCAAACTCTAGTAGCAGGCTAGGGAGAATCTGAGCGAAGCCAAGCACTAGGGACAAAGGTGCAGAGCTACAGAGAGACAGAAGGAGGTCACGGAGGTGACAGTCAAGCCCGAGGCACCAGGAGGGCCCCTCTGAACCTTGCCGTCATTAGGGAGCGACAGGAAAGGGGGGCCGAACTACTATATTGGGACAAGCATATTCCTCGAATATGCTTGCCACATCAGCCCTAAAGGAACCCAAGGCTCTCCTTTATAAGGGCAGGCTTGGACCCTAAGGAGGGGATGGACTGATTTTTCTTGGTACCGTTAGGCTGGTAAAGTTCTCTTTTTCTCCTTGTATACAGCTCAAGGAGCACTTGTAACCCAAGGAAGGAGAAATACAGATCTTTGCGTTAGCTACGTGTAGAATCCACTACATCTTCCCTCCCGGATCCCACTAGCATCCATTGGCCCCAAACTTTAGCCTACCCATGGCTCGCCAACGGCTACCATCATGGGGCCAGCAGCGGTGCTAGCTGGAGTTATGATCCGGACGGGAAACTTCATCAAGACTAGCGAGCGCGTTGTTTCTGGCTTGGTCCAGAGATTTGGTCTCTGTGACTATGTCAGCGACAATGCAGGGAGCTTCAGGGGGAAAACTCCACCGCGTAATGGCGTCTTCATCAGCCTGGGCGAGCACGAGGTCTATGTCGGCGTCGACACCTCCAGTGTTTATCCTCGCAAAGTTGTTGTTGCAGGAAATCCACCTCTCCACGCTGCAAGCCATCTGCCCGGAGCGCATCCTCCAGGCAGCGTCGAGGTGATGGTCGCCGGGTGCAACCGAGCAGCAGTGCCGGTCAAGCAGAGAACCAGCTGCGTGCAGGCGGCGCACCAGGCACCACACCACTACTCACCGAGGTAATCCCGCCTGCGACCAACCCAACAGAAGTGCAGGACACAACCCCAAAGGCACCAAGGGTAAGAGGACCACCTCTGGAAAGGCCAGAGAACATTCTTCAGGCGACCATAGAAAACTTGACTATGCCTGTAGCGCCGATACTTGATCCGGCAAATGCTCAGGCAGAGTTAGAGGAAACCAGGCAAAAGGTGCTGGTAGAGGCCAAAAAAGTGTCGGCCTTGCGGGAATCCTTAAACAGGACCCTGCGAGAATATGCCAAAGCTAATAAGCTTGACGTCGCGCCCGAACGGGCAGACAAGTTAAGGTTGAGAGGGAAGAACCTCATGGATGACATCAACAAAGAGCATGATGCTCATAAAGCAGAATCAGAGGATTTGGGCTTGCCGAGTGCAAGACCGGCAAAAAACCTAAGAGCGCAAATGCCGCAGCATTAGAGTTAGAGGGGCCGTGCGAGGCCCGGCGAAACAACAAGAAAGAGTGAACGAGCTGGTGCGCATCGCGAACCAGCAAACGAGGAAATGCTCAGAAACCCGGCGAGGCCGGGGCCTCATGAATGGTTCATTCGGCAGAGCAGACCGCCTTGTCCGTGGCAAAGATCCTCACCGGAAATAATGCTCAAGAGACAAAGCAATAACCTCGGGAAAGAGGAACAAGCGATTGTCCCATATGATCCGGCGGTGGCCAAAAGGCAAATGAGAAGAGGCAATGCAAGCCGAGGTAACAGTGGGGCGAAACCACGGCCGTGTGGAGAAAGATGGCGGAAGCCGAGGCAACAGAGACCTCGGCGGAGAGAACCCGCGAGAGGCAATCATGAGAACAATACCGGTCGAAGTAAGGAGAGAACGCCACTCAACCCGCAATCGAGGCATGAACCCCAGAAAGAGAAGCGAGGCCAGCTCGCCACAATCAAATTAATGAGAGATACAATGATGGTTATTCGAAATGGAATATGCGATCCATGGCGGAAACAACCATTATGGAATACAAGATGAGTTACATGGGATTTGCCATCAAATGATGCAAGAGTGAAGCTAGACCGCTATACAGTCCGAGTTGTTGGAAGAACAGGTCCACCAGGGCCGGCATGCTTTGGACCACAGATCATGGGCGAACCTCCGTGCCAAACTTTCAACCTGGCGAGGGGCACGAAAACATATAATGGGAGTACCAAACCACAAGACTGGTTAATTGACTATGCCCTCGCCGTAAAAATAGCGGGTGGGAACTTACGATGGGCAAGACGGTATGTACCACAGATCTTTGGAAGGACCAGCTAGGGTGTGGCTGAATAATCTACCAGCGGGCAGTATCAACTGTTTGTTGGATTTTTAAGAAATGTTTGTCAGTAACTTTACCAGTACATACAAGAGGCCAAACAGGCCACAACAGTTAGCCATGTGCAAGCAGAGGCCGAATGAAACAGATAGAGAGTTTTTAACTCGGTGGTGTAACCTGAGAAACTCATGTGAAGGAGTCATAGAATCGCAGGCAATTGCTTGGTTCGCACAAGGATGCCGTTATGGCAGCGTATTGTGGCAGCGTCTACAAAGAGATATGCCGACCACACTGGCAGAAACTATCAGAATAGCGGACTCCTACGCATTAGGAGACCCAACGCAGCCAAAGTTAATGTCGGCGGATCATCGCGAGCAGCAGGACCATTATGCAAGAGATTCGGCCGGGTCATCCAGGCGCGGTGATTTCAGAGGAAGAAGAAGAGAGGAAAGACTGGATTATAGATATAATTCGGCCCAAGTAGCGGCAGTAGCACAAGATCAGCCGAGTCACGGAGCGGCTCAACGGCAAAAGAATGGTCCCCAGTAGTGGACACCGAGGAATGAAGGAAAAAGGCAATGGACCCCCGAACAAAAAAAACAGTGGCAGGAGAGGCCGAAGTACACGTTCGAATCCATGTTAGATCAGCCGTGCAAATTTCACACGTCAAACCTATCCAGACCAGCCAACCATACAACCCGCCAATGTGCATGGATGAAAAATGCAATGGGTAACCCCGCAGCGGTTCAGGCACCCCATCAAGTACATCAGCAGCGTCAACCGCAGTTGACTGGAGAAAATGCACAGCAACTGATGTTACCGCCCCCTCCCCCGAGGTACGATGACTCGGATCAGAGAGACGTGGTGCATCAAGTGATGAACCAAGTCCAGGATGGAAGAACAAACCCGGCGAATACGGGACGCAATGATTACAGAGAACATCATCAGTCTTATTGCGTGTTCACAACGGAACAGCAAGACAAACAGAGTGTGCAACGCCGGCATATGGAAGTAAATGCAGTTATGCCGGCGATACCGAGATATGTGCCTTGGTCTGATCAGGAAGTAACTTGGAGCATAAAGGATCATCCCAAGATAATGCCGAATCCTGGTTCATATGCACTCATGTTGGATCCGACATTTGTTGGACCAAGCATCAATGTGAAATTCTCAAAGGTACTCATTGACAATGGAAGTAGTATCAACATCATGTACAAAGATACCATGCATAAACTTGGAATATCGCAGAACATGTTGCAGTCCACGAGGACCACTTTCCATGGGATAGTGCCAGGGCTTTCATGTGAACCCATTGGTAAGGTCCGAGTTGATGTATTATTCGGCACAAGAGATAACTGCAGAGCAGAAAACTTAGAATTTGAGGTGGTGGATCTAGAGAGTTGTTATCATGCTTTACTCGACTGACGGCGTTGGCCAAATTCATGGGCATTCATGTAAGTTATCTGAAATGAAGCTACCGGACCACAAGGAGTGATAACTTGATTCAGGGGATTACAAGAAGTCAATGGAGTGTGCTTCAGCCGGTCAAATTTGGCTGAGTCATTGGTTATAGCAAGAGAAAAAGAAGGATTCAGGAGGTAGCAGCCTCGCTCGGCGATTCCGAACATGCCGGCACTAGCCAACCCGCATGGCAGTGTCTCTTTTCAGCCGACTAAAGAAACGAAGAAGTTTCACATAGATGAGCAATTCCCGGAGCGCACTGTTACTATTGGTGCAGGCCTGGACGCTAAATAGGAAAGCGAGCTCACCAACTTCCTCTGTGAGAATCGGGACATATTTGCATGGTCAACTCAGGATCTGCAAGGTGTTCCGAGGGAGTTGGCTGAGCACTCTTTGAATGTAAGGCCCGGAGCAAGGCCGGTGAAGCAACCTCTCCGCCGCTTCGCTGAAGACAGAGAAAAATAATAGGGATGAAATAGCTCGGCTCCTCGCGGCCGGGTTCATCATGGAGGTCTTGCATGCGGATTGGTTGTCGAATCCGGTGCTGGTAGAAAAGAAGAAAGATGATCCCAATGTAGCCATTGTATGGCGAATGTGTATCGATTACACGAACTTGAACAAGGCGTGTCCAAAAGATCCTTTTCCATTGCCTAGAATAGACCAAGTCATTGATTCGACCGCTGGTTGTGAGTTATTATCATTTGTAGACGTGTACTCTGGTTTCCACCAGATACCGTTAAATCCGGCCGATCAAATAAAGACTGCATTTATTACCCCGTACGGGGATTATTGCTATCGCACAATGCCATTCGGCCTACGAAATGCAGGAGCAACATATCAAAGATGCATGCAAAAATGTCTACACGATCAAATAGGGAAAATGTACAAGTATATGTAGATGATGTGGTCATCAAAACCAAGGAAAGCAAAACCTTACTGGAAGATATACGGCAAACTTTCGTAAACTTGAGAAGATTCCGAATGAAACTTAATCTGGAAAAGTGCATGTTTGGCGTGCCGGCAGGAAAATTGCTCGGTTTTCTTGTATCTAGCCGAGGTATAGAAGCCAACCCAACAAAGATAAAAGCAGTAGAAAGAATGGAATTGCTGAGATGCTTAAATGATGTACAAAAATTCACAGGTTGTCTAGCCTCGCTCAGCCGGTTTGTATGTCGGCTGGGAGAAAAGGCACTACCACTATATCAGCTGATGAAGAAATCAGATAAATTCATTTGGACCCATAAGACGATTGCATTTCATGAGTTGAAAAAATGTTAGTCACAAAGATCTTGGCTTCTCCATTATCAAAAGAGCCTATGTTACTCTATATAGCGGCTACCAAGAGTAGTGAGTCTTTGTAGTCGTAGTAGAACGACTTGAAGATGATAAATCCGCATACAAAGGCGGTGTATTATTTAAGCGAGGTATTATCCGCTTCAAAACAGAATTACCCACATTATCAGAAGATGGCTTATGGAGTATATATGTCGGCAAAAAAGCTTAAACATTACTTCGAAGAACATCCCATCAGAGTGATCTGTGAAGCGCCCATAGCCGACATATTGAGCAACAAAGATGCAAGTGGCCGAATAGCAAAATTGGCCATCGAGATGTCACCATACGCTCCACAATTTGATAGGAGAGATGCAATTAAATCTCAAGCGCCCGACTTCTTCGTAGATCGGGTCAAGTGCAATCTGAGCCACCATTACCAGATCTAAATTATTGGACGATGCATTTCGATGGTTCCAAACTAAGAAATGATTTGGGGGTGAATAGTGTTAACCTCACCTAAAAAGATCAGCTGAAATATGTGCTACAAATACATTTTGCCGCATCCAACAATGTAGCGAATATGAAGCACTGGTCCATGGATTGAAAGTAGCAAAGAGATTGGCATACGCGAATCTTATGCTATGGGGACTCGGACCTAGTAGTACAAAGCAAGTCTCGTGCAATTGGGATGCATTAGATGCTAATATGGCTTCATACAGATTTCATGTGCAAAAGATCATGGATACTTTGAAGGATGTGAATTTTTCCATATAACTCGGGCTGAAATTGATGCCGCAGACAAGTTGTCAAAGCTCGGATCAACCCGGCAATCAATTCCACCGGTATTGCCCTGGAACACCTCAGAAAACCATCAATAATCCCTTCACCAGAATCCGAATCTATCTTTATCCCGGCTAATTCGGCAGCAGACAATGTGCCAATGGAGGTAGACCAGCAATATAACTCGGAATCCCCCCAGAGGGGGACAGCAGAAGTAAGCACAATTATGGAGAAGGCCGAGGTAGATATGTCGGCAGAAAACATGGAAATAGACAGTGAGACCACACCAGAAAAAGTCACACCGCTATGGGCGCAACCCATATTCTCTTACCTTAAAGACGCGGTATTACCAAGCAATGAAGTATTAGCAAGACAAACTGTAAGGAGAGCGAAAGCTTATACGATCATAAACAATGAGCTATATAAAAGAAGTGTCACAAGCGTATTGCAGAAATGTGTGAGTTCGGCAGAAGGCCGGGAGATCCTCCTAGATATACATCAAGGAGAGTGTGGACATCATGCCTCTTCTCGTGCATTGGTAGCCAAAGCATTCAGGCATGGATTTTATTGGCTGACGGCGTTGAAAGAAGCCAAAGAGTTGGTGGAAAAATGCAATGGTTGCCAGAGATACGCAACCAAAATACATATGCCATCGGTCGAGTTAAAAACGATACCCATCACTTGGCCATTTGCTGTGTGGGGCTTAGATATGGTGGGACCATTTAAGCCGGCCCGAGGGGGAATGACCCACATATTGGTTATGGTGGACAAGTTCACAAAATGGATTGAAGTGAAACCAATAAAGAAATGCGATGGGCCCACAGCAGTGAAATTTCTCAAAGATATTATTTTAAGATATGGGTACCCACACAGTATTATTATAGATAATGGCACAAATTTTGCGTATGAGCCTTGCCAGATTTTGTAGAAAAATACATAAGGTTAGATATTGCCTCTGGCTCACCCGTCTAATGGACAAGTGGAAAGGTCTAATGGACTAGTATTGTCGGGAATAAAACCACGACTTGTTGAACCACTTTGCAAAGGTCGGCGGGATGTTGGATTGAGGAACTCCGGCCGTATTATGGAGCCTCGAACTACTCCAAATAGGTCAACAGGATACACACCATTCTTTCTAGTGTATGCAGGCGAGGCCGTGCTTCCACCGACATAATACATGACTCGCCAAGAGTTACTCGATATACAACCTCGAGTAAACGAAATAGCTCGGCAAGATCTTGTAGACCTGCTAGAAGAAGCCAGAGAACTGGCACTATCACGATCAGCTATTTATCAGCAGAACCTGCGACGATATCACAGCAAAAAGGTGAATCCAAGGGTATTCAAAGAAGGAGATTTAGTCCTCAGACTGGTGCAACGGTAAGATGCATGCACTGTTGTCACCTCCATGGGAGGACCATTCATCGTGAGCAAGGCATTACATAACGATGCCTATTATTTAATCGATGCTCAATCCTGGAAGGGACAAGCGAACAAAAGTGGCGAAGAGCGAAGCGGCCATGGAACGTAGCCCCTTCGCGTCCATTTTACTCATAGCATAGTATTTCAAGGTCAAGGACCAATGATGTATTAAACCTCGGCATCCAGAGCAGTGACTCGGGGACTGCCATATGTTATTTCAATTTCATGTTATGTATTAAACCTCGGCATCTAGAGCAGTGACTCGGGGACTGCCATATGTTATTTCAATTTCATGTTATGTATTAAACCTCGGCATCCGGAAAGCGGTGACTGGGACTGCCATATGTTATTTCAATTTCATGTTATGTATTAAACCTCGGCATCCAGAGCAGTGACTCGGGGACTGCTATAGATATTTGAAGTTTCGATTTATGTACTAAACCTCGGCAGTCAAAGCAGCAACTAGAAAACTACCATATACCGCCCGAGCTATGTTGAGCACCAAACCTTGGCATACAGCGCTTCGGCGGTGGTCTTATATTGTTCCTGAGATTTAGTTTACACACTAGACTTCAGCGAAGGCAATCACTCGGGGATCGCCATGTATTGTTCCAAAGTGGCGATCAATCTTTGATACGAAAAGGGTATCACACTTGACTTTTCGAATAAGAACAGATCAACCCCGTATGATGTTTGAAGCTCACACACAGATTACTCAAACACGAGAAAACAAAGACAAAGATACATCCTAACATCAAAATATTGCAGGATACCAAAGCAAGAATTCGGATGAGAACCCACTTAAGCAAAGTTATGATAACTGCAAACTTATATGTCGCAGCAATGTACGGCAAAAGGAGATTCAGGTCATACAGGAAGTAAACAAGCATTCCACGGACATCGTACGCCCGACATACCAGGGATAGGAAATGACTTAAATGTTTTTAGCTGGAGAGGCGGCAACCTGGTCAGGGACTAGGGACTCCGAGGTAGGAGGAACTTTGGCCGATGTTACCTCGCCCTCCGCAGACCTAGGTGCAACCTCGGCCGAAGCCTGAGGCTGCTGAGGAGCATCAATTTGCGTAGTGGAATGCCCGGTACCCTTGGAGGAGGATCGCGCGTCGCCGTTGTCATCCGAGCTCGAACTAGAGTCACCAGAAGTGGCCGAGTCATCTTCATCTCCCCCTTGCTCAGTTGAATCATCTGATGCATCCTCGACTATGACCTCCTCATCCGGGTTTGAAAGGAAACTCGGCCCTTCATTCCAGGTGTGCACGTCGGCATACTCGACGAGTTGAAAGGCGCGAGCTTGCCGAAGAACGGGAACCTGTGCGAAAATTCCTCAGGATATCAAGAGAAATGTATTCGTACCATGACATGATAACGGTGAGGGCCATATCAGCACCAGCTCGCCCAGCAGATTCCCTCCAAAGACTTAGTTGTTTTTCAGAGGCATTCAATCTAGTCACCAGCAATTCGATCTTGCTGATGTTAGGAGTCCCAGAAGTATTCGGCCAGAGAGCACGGTGGGCTCGAATAGCTGCCAGCACCAAGTCCCTGCCCATGATTTTCATCGGACCAAGGGCAGCGCCGACAGAAACCAAGAAATCTTCTATTGAATATTCAAAATTCACGTCAATAGGGAGACCTCGGCGCACACGAGCAGCAAGGACCGCTTTAGAGCTCACGGGCTTAGCTTCAGGAAAATGACCTGCGCAATTCAGGAGGCGTCAGAAGGCAGCAGAAGGAAGAAAGATAATCCGGCTATGTTAAGATGCTTACGATGAATGTAACTCATCATCACCGAAGGTCCTTCCTTGATCAATCTTGTTCTTCTCAAAGCGAGCAATTTCCTCGCTCATTCCTCGAAGTTTTCAGCCCAGCCTCAAAGAGCTCTTTATTCTTTGCAAGTCCAAAGCCGGTTCTTCTCCTCGGAGAACTCCTGATCGACCTTTTCTAGCTCGGATTTCTGAGAAAGCTTAAGGGCCTCCACCTCGGCGCTTAGGCGAGCTATCTCGTTATCCTTTTCTTTTAGCTGCGCCGAATGAGTGGCGCCTTGTTCTAAAAAATGCAGCATTACATCAGGCATGGGCGTACAATCTTGGTGAGATGATGCAAAGGTTCGTATCTCGGCTTTACCAAAGCCAAACAAAGTAAAAGAAATTTAGTGCACGTCTTAGAAAGGGAAAAGTACGAGGTAGATAGAAAACTAACCTTCCAAGCTCTTGACTTTCTTCTCAAGACGAATGTTGAGATTATTGATGTTACCTGTTAACCCACAAAGTAAGCCGGCATCCCGCAAACAAAACAATGACAATATTAGAGATGACAAGGAAAATGATCGTCCTACCTGCTTTTTTCACCACAGGAATAACTTTTTCATATTTTTCTTCCAACTTCTTGTGCGAGAAAAGCAGTCTTTGAAATTCAGCAGTCCGCCGGTCATGTGCAACCTGAGCAACAGAACAAACGATGAGTGGATATTCAAAGCCAAAACAGATCCGAGTTAAGCAAAAAACTTAACCCAGATCTAGGTGGCTGGATATTCAAAGCCAAAACAGATCCGAGTTAAGCGAAAACTTAACCCAGATCTAGGTGGCTGGATATTCAAAGCCAAAACAGATCCGAGTTAAGCGAAAACTTAACCGGATCTAGGTGGCTGGATATTCAAAGCCAAAACAGATCCGAGTTAGCGAAAACTTAACCGCATCTAGGTGGCTGGATATTCAAAGCCAAAACAGATCCGAGTTAAGCGAAAACTTAACCCAGATCTAGGTGGCTGGATATTCAAAGCCAAAACAGATCCGAGTTAAGCGAAAACTTAACCCGGATCTAGGTGGCTGGATATTCAAAGCCAAAACAGATCCGAGTTAAGCGAAAACTTAACCCAGATCTAGGTGGCTGGATATTCAAAGCCAAAACAGATCCGAGTTAAGCGAAAACTTAACCCAGATCTAGGTGGCTGGATATTCAAAGCCAAAACAGATCCGAGATTAAGCGAAAACTTAACCCGGACCTAGGTGGCTGGATATTCAAAGCCAAAACAGATCCGAGTTAAGCGAAAACTTAACCCGGACCTAGGTGGCTGGATATTCAAAGCCAAAACAGATCCGAATTAAGCGCAAACTTAACCCAGATCTAGGTGGCTGGATATTCAAAGCCGAAAGTAGATTCGAGTTAAGCGAAAGCTTAACCCAGACCTATGTGGCTAGACATTCAAAGAACGGCTAGATAAAATTTAAGCAAAGTTTAAGATAGATCTACTTGAATATAGGCTCGAACCCTAAATTAAGTTGAGTTAAATATAGCACTATAAAAACTTCCAAGCGAATAACAAATTACTCGTTTGCAAGTTTCGGGGACTAATGTATATATAATAGCATATGGAGAATCAATCTAAACCCCGAGAAGTAGCAATTACCTCGTTCATCTTGTTGCTATCCAGAATAATCTTGGCAGCTTGATCCAAACGGCTGCTGATGTCGGAGAGTTGAAACGGCTGACTGTTTCGATTGCCCTCAAGTTGATCAGCAGCATTCCAGTTATGAGCGTATTCCACCAGCGAGCCGAGGCTGTTCCCACTAGCCGTCCGGGTTAAGACTTTACCTCGGACATGTGGTGCAACCACTGCAGCCGCAGGACTTGTATGAAGAGCAAGGTGGGTGTTGGCGGCCGGAGTAGTAGAGGCTTTGGCGGGAGCAATCCCTTTACGCAGCACGTCGGCAATACTCGGTTGAGAAGAGCCGGCCAAACCTTTTTGGGAAGTGGAAGCCTTGGTGGCAACGGTTTTTCTTACTGTAGAGGAGGCGCCAGCAGAAGCCGATACCTCGGCAATGGGAACAGTGCCCTTAGAAGCAGGAGGGATCACAGGCGCAGAGGACGCCGGGGTATTAACGACCACGGCTGCGGCTGGGGTTACAGTAGGAGCTACCGAGGTAGAAAGAGGCTCGGTGGATATGCTCGAATTCAGTGGAGGGGCAACGGGTTCGGTAGAAATCTCGGAGACGCGAGTATCAGGCGCATCGTGACGAGGGGGTGACATATGTGGAGTTGGAGGAGACGTAGCACGAGCAGGACTAGGAATCCTAGTATCTTCAGCAGGCGGAGGAGACGGCTGCGAATCGGGCGACTAGTCATGCTAGGACCGCCAGCTTAACGGAAGCGAACCGCGAAAATAAGAAAGAAAAAGGGTGTCGGGATGAAAAGCGAAACAAGGAAACAAGAAATACGAGCAAAACAGACTTACCTGTGACCCAGGCATGGTCTTGTGCACAGGAGGGTTGAGGAGACTTCTTCAATCGTTTCTTGGGGCCGCCTCAAGCACTAGCAGAGCCCCACGTTTCCCGAGGTAATCGGGGCCGGGATGCAATAGGCTCGGCGTCGTGAACCTGACCCCGGATTAGCTGGGAAAGTAGAAGCCGAAATGCATAAGAAATAGGCATTGCAACTACCTCAAGAGCTTGGACCTCGTCAATCACCTTCCTCCTCATGGACGAAGTCTTGCCACGGCCTTGAGCCAGAGCAGGATCCGACTTAGGACGAATTCTTGAGTCCGGCTCCCCAACGTCCGGGTATTCCGATCCGCGATCCACAGGCGACAAAACCTCGGCGTCCTCGTCCTTTTGCTCTGCGAACCTCTGTGAGGCGAAAAAGAAGAAAGGTTAGGGAAAACAGCTATGAAAACAATAGAAAATCAAAGCATTGATGGTTAAACTTACTGCGGGAGGAGGACGCTCGTGGGTAAACGGTTTCAATCCCCAGGTCCAATCTTCAGGCATCTCCGTCTTAAATATAGCTCGGACGCGCTTGAAGACAAGGTAGTTGTCCAGTTCGACGGTAGAGACTCGGTTGGGATCGAGTGGACCACTCATGTAGCAAAGTTTGTGCGTCCTTTTCTGGAATGGGCAGATTCGGCTGCTGATGAAGGTAGCCATCGGGTCCTCGCCGCGTAATCCGGCCCGGATAAGTTCTTTGAGCCGAGTCTCGAAAAGCTCGGCCAAGACGTGGCTCCTCCTCGGATTGTAAGTCCAATTCACCTTGGAAGGCGGACCAATGGAGAAGGCAGGGAGCCGAATCTTGTCTTCTGTCCCTTTGTTCTTGATGTAAAAGAAGGATTTGTGCCACTTCTTGCACGACTCTAACCCGGTGACGCGAGGAAATACAGACTTCCTCCGAGGTGTAATGGGCGCCCGCCCTTGAGTAGCGTTTCTCGGAAGGGTGCAGAGACTTGTCAGGGACTACATTAGAACGGATCTGGAAGAACATCGCCCAGACGTGCACGGACGGCCATAGGCCGAAGTATCCCTCCGAGGCGGAGATGAATGCAGAAAGAGAAGCTATGGCGTTCGCAGGAAGATGATGCGGCTGAAGGCCGAAGTAGTCGAGAAACTCTCTTGCAAAATCGCTAAGAGGGAGACCGAAGCTGCGCGAGAAATGCGACATAAAAACTACATACTCGCCCTCACTAATTTCCGGAGATAACTCGTTGCCGGGTAAACGACAAGAGACCTCGGCGGGAATCCTCCGGGTTCGGATGAGCCACTCGATCTCCGCCGGTAATCGAGAGCCTGCCACGAGCCCCGCTCAGGCCCAGAGGCAGCATCATCATCCTCTACCAGGGCACCGCTAAAGGAACTAGACATGATTTCGCCGGAGAGATCGCCGGAGGAACAACTCGCGGCGGAGGAAAACTTAGAGCTACGAGGCCCTGTCGCAATTCTACGCAAAAACGGCGGCGGAACGACGACAGAACCGCAGCGCACGAACAAAGAGGAAACGAAGAGGTCTAGAGGAAAGCCTAGGCGGCAAGACCGAAAAGAACTCACCGGCAACGACGCCGGAACAAATAAGCGGCGACAAGGCAGACGGAGCAGCGCGACGGAATCCTCCTCGTCGCAGAACCAGTTGAGCATGCGGCGGCGGAACCACGAACGAGCGTAGAAGCGCGAGGAAGAAGAAGGGTGCGGGCGAGCGAGAAGTGGAAAAAGAAACTCCCAGGCGCCGCGCCCCTCTTTATAACCTAGCCGCAAGCAAGGTAGTGGGATCGTGGTTGTGGAAGTTGGCAGCGCGGATCGTGTGCGCAGCACGACCACACGTCGCTGAGCGGAACCGCACTGAAGGCCACACGATTGACCAAGGAGCTCACGATCCCCAACAAGAGCAAGACGAGGCGTCAAGAAGAACGGCGCGACAGCGCGACAAAGAATCGTAGCTTGTCAAGAACGCTGTAGAGGAACAAAAAACTAGAGAAACAATGATGAGAATGACACGTGGGACGAGGAGTGCACTACCAAATATGGTGTTATCACCACGACAATATAACTCGGAAACAATACATAACGAGTGTCGTGAAACTGATACGACCCGGCCGAGGTTATCGGCGGGACCGTACCAGCTTCGGGGACTAATGTTGGGGAGGTAACCCCGGATAGGGTAAAGACGGGGAAAGACGAAAGGGTGTTCCCCGTCTAGTTTCTGAGTTACACTCTGAGTCGGCCGAATCCTGTAGAGGTCGGCCGAGATAGGAAAGGACAGGACCCTTATACTAAGGCCAAGGCATTACCCGGCCGAGATACTGCGTAAGTCGGCCGGGTTAGCCCGAGTAATCTTGATGCAGGTGAAGGACAAGCCGAAGTTACGCGAGGCAGGTAATGATAATGGCTTGCAGGAGAAGGAGAAGCCTAAAGTCAAACTCTAGTAGCAGGCTAGGGAGAATCTGAGCGAAGCCAAGCACTAGGGACAAAGGTGCAGAGCGACAAAGAGACAGAAGGAGGTCACGGAGGTGACAGTCCTGAAGCCCGAGGCACACAGGAGGGCCCCTCTGGAACCTTGCTGTCATTAGGGGAGCGACAGGGAAAGGGGGGCGCCGAACTACTATATTGGGACAAGCATATTCCTCGAATATGCTTGCCACATCAGCCCTAAAGGAACCCAAGGCTCTCCTTTATAAGGGCAGGCTTGGACCCTAAGGAGGGGATGGACTGATTTTTCTTGGTACCGTTAGGCTGGTAAAGTTCTCTTTTTCTCCTTGTATACAGCTCAAGGAGCACTTGTAACCCAAGGAAGGAGAAATACAGATCTTTGCGTTAGCTTTCTGTGTGTAGAATCCACTACATCTTCCCTCCCCATATCCCACTAGCATCCATTGGCCCCAAACTTTAGCCTACCCATGGCATCTGCCGTGCCAGCACCACGACAATCATTTACCAAGAATTCAAGATTTGTTTGATCAAGTGAAAGGGGCTGGAGTGTTTTCAAAGATCGATCTAAGATCTGGATACCATCAAATAAAAATCAAACCGGAAGATGTTCCAAAGATAGACTTTGTCTCAAGATATGGACACCATGAGTATCTGGTAGTACCATTTGGTTTGACCAATGCACCGACAATATTCATGAATCTGATGAACAAGATCTTCATGCCATATTTGGACAAGTTTGTCATAGTCTTTATTGATGATATTCTGATATATTCCAAGGATAAGGAAGAGCATGTTGATCATTTGAGAATAGCATTGTAGACCTTAAGAGAACACAAACTTTATGCTAAGTTCAGTAAGTGTGAATTTTGGCTAGATGAGGTAGAATTCCTCGGTCATGTGATCAGTAGGGATGGAATTGTTGTGAATCCATCCAAAGTTCAGTCAGTACTAGAGTGGACTGCACCAACCAATGTGAAGCAAATTCGAGGTTTCTTAGGAATGGCTGGTTATTATCGGAGATTCATTGAAGGTTTCTCCAAAATAGCCGGACCAATGACCAAATTATTAAGGAAGAATACACCATTCAAGTGGGATGAGAAATGTGAAGCAAGTTTTCAAGAATTGAAGACTAGATTAACCACAGCTCCAATCTTAGTAGTTCCTGAAACAGGGAAGGACTTCACAGTATATTGTGATGCGTGTAAAGAAGGTTTGGGTTGTGTATTAATGCAAGATCGGAAAGTGATTGCTTATGGTTCAAGACAACTGAAACCACATGAATTCAACTATCCAACTCATGATTTAGAGTTAGCAGCAGTAGTTTTTGCGCTGAAAGGATGGAGGCATTTTCTTTATGGAGCCAGATGTGAGTTATACACTGACCATAAAAGTCTCAAATATTTCTTCACTCAAAAGGAATTGAATATGAGACAGAAGCGTTGGTTGGAACTAATCAAGGATTATGATTTAACAATCAACTACACTCCAGGGAAAGCAAATGTTGTAGCGGATGCTTTAAGCAGAAAGAGTGCAGATATTCAGCCTAGCAATAGGGAGCTACCAAAGGAGTTACAAATGGACTTGGAAAGATTAGAACTTCAATTCATAAAAACAGAGGTTCTTGGAGGATTAGCTACTATGCAGGTAGTTGCAGAACAGGACAGTGATCTTAAGCAAGAAATCTTTAGAAATCAAGCAGAACATCCTTTTATTGCTGAGGAAATTCGGAGGATATCTCAAGGGCAAAAATCAGTTTTCCGCCTTGGAGAATATGAGTCTTTATGGTTTCAAGACCGTCTATGTGTTCCAGATGTGACTGAGATTAGAGATGTCATACTCAAAGAAGCACATGAAACACCATATTCTATACATCCAGGGAGTACTAAGATGTATATGGATTTGAGAGAACTATTCTGGTGGAATAACATGAAAAGAGATATTGCTAAATATGTATCTGAATGCCATACTTTCCAAAGGGTGAAAGCAGAACATCAAAGTCCAGCAGGACCATTACAACCCTTGGAAATTCCTGAATGGAAGTGGGAGGAAATAGGTATGGACTTCATTACAGGATTGCCCATGACACCAAAAAGGAAGGATATGATATGGGTAATTGTGGACAGACTCACTAAGAGTGCACATTTTATTCCGGTGAATCAAAAAGATAATGCCGAGAAGTTAGTTGAAGTATATGTTAAAGAAATAGTAAGTAAGCATGGAGTACCCAAGAAGATCATAACTGATAGGGGATCAGTGTTTACTTTAGCATTTTGGAAGCAATTGCATGAAGCACTTGGTTCAAAGTTAGATTTCAGCACAACATATCATCCTGAGATAGGAGGTCAAACTGAAAGAACAAATCAAATACTAGAAGACATGGTAAGAGCTTGTGCACTAGATTTTGGAGGAACATGGGAAGATCATCTACCATTGGCAGAATTTTCTTATAATAATAGCTATCAGAGTAGTCTGAAGGCAGCTCCATATCAGGTTCTGTATGGAAGGAAGTGTAGATCACCAACATGTTGGTATGAACCTAGAAGCAACAAAGAATTTGCGCCAGATTATATCAAGGAAAGACAAGATATCATTGGTAAGATCAGGGATAGACTGAAAATAGCTTAGAGTAGGCAGAAAAGTTATGCGGATCAAAGTCGAAGATCATGGCATCCAGAAGTAGGAGATATGGTATATTTGAAAGTAAGTCCAATGAAAGGGGTGAAAAGGTTCGGAGTTAAAGGAAAATTGAGTCCAAGATACATCGGACCATTCAAGATATTGAGTCAGGACAGAACTATAGCTTATGCTTTAGAGTTACCATCAAGATTGGCTCAAGTGCATAATGTTTTCCATGTGTCACAACTTCGTAAATGTTTGAAAGTTCCAGATGATGCAATCACACATCAGGAAATAGAACTACAAGCTGACTTGACTTATATTGAAAAGCCCTGCAAGATTCTGGAAGAAAACTAGAAAATATTGAGGAACAGAGCAATCAAATATTGCAAGGTACAGTGGGAACATCACCCTGAAAGGGAAGCCACGTGGGAGAAAGAGGATGATTTAAGAAAAGCCTGTCTAGAACTATTCAGGTACATCTCCACAAACTTCGGGACGAAGTTTAATTTAAGGGGGGAGGTCTGTAACATCCCAGCATTTAGGAACTAACGAAGGGTAGATTTAGGAAATTGAAATATTGCATGCATTCATCTGTGAAAATGTGGGTAACATTTTCGCCAAGTAAAAAAACTAAAGTGATCAAGGTTTCTTTCATACTTTGAGATTAGGTTTAGTCTTAAAGGATGATTGCTATAGACTTTGATGTGATCTTTGAGGAATTATGTGTTTTGGAAAATGAATTTGAATTTTAAATTTGAGTGTTTGAATTATAATTCAAATGAATTAGGAATAAGGTTTGAATCTTGATTTAATTAAGAGTTAATTATTATAACTCAAACTTTATCCAAAGAAAAAAATTAAGAATATGAATACTTATTTCATATTTTCATTCCATATACAAGTTACAAAAAAATGTAACTTATTGAAATTATCCACAAACTTCACAATAGCAACAAAATAAAGAATAAGAATATTTCTTTATTGATAATCATATAATATTTATTACAAAATAATAAAATGAAAATTACAAAAGAATAAAGAAGATTACATTAACTATCCTATAAAGAAAACCTAAACAAAGATCTTCATCTTCCAATCTGTACCTGCAAGACAAACACTAATAAAAAAATAAAGGTTATGGTTAGAATTTTTTTACTATCAGACATGTCAGTGAGGTGCACTGAACAAGTTTCATCATTGAGAAATTTATAAAAGGGGCAAGTTTCACCAATATGAAAGAATCTATCTTTCATAAATTTTAAGCCAAAAAGTCAAATTGACAGCATGGAGGGGCAAGTTTCACCAGCCACGTAAAAGTAATCAGATCAAAGTAACTCTCAAGTCCAAAGCATATCCACAAGTGCACAGCAAGCACATAGGCAGGACACACACCTAAATGCATGTGGTGTGCTGTCAGCTTCACAGCACAGCTCAAACACACAAAACCATCAGCATAGCCGTGGAGAGGCACTAGTGCATATCTTCACTGCTCACACACACAAGAACAGCCAGTAGCTAGCAGCCAAACCAAGCACAACAGCCAGCAACCAAACCAACCAAAGCCCAAGATCTCATCACCAGGATGGTGACATAAGGAGGGGGAAGGATCAGGTGGATAGCAAGACCAAGTCCAGGAGCTAGGAGGAGCAGGCTAGCTCAAGATCAAGCACAAGAGCTCAACAAAACAAGATCAACATCATCACCCAACTCCATAATCATCAGTTTTTGTGGTGAGTATCATAAAACCCTCACATGATCTAATCATATTATCTAGACAGAAGCATGTGTTGTTTTATGAAACAAACTCTTAGAAAGCACCAAGTGGGTGAATCCATCATGGAGAATTTAAACTCTAAAATCAAACAACAAAGTAAAAGGATCCAACCAAAACTCAGAACAACATCATTGATTTGGTTGTCAAGCTATATATTTCAATTCAAGCACAAATATAGCTAAGATTTAATTTCTAGGCACATCCCTAAGATAAGGGTAGCACCTTAGAAGCTAATCTTTTAGATCCATATAATGATCAAGCCTACTATCAATTTTTTTCCAAGCTGTGATTCAAAAACAATAGCTGGTACCACTACCAGGACTATCTATATGAATCAACTAGATAAGGCCTAAACCCCTAAGCCTCAGACCAACATCATTGGTCTTAGGGATTTCAGAGAAGAACATTTTTATTTATCTTACAGAGCCAAACTTGTCTCAAGCTTAAACCAACCCAATCAGTGGAGTAAAATCAATCTTGTGTGCCATACAATGATGGTGTCACAAGAACAATTCTACATGAATCAGGATAAACATTCAATCATCACAGATTCAACCAAACAATCTACTAATCATTTTCCTGCCATTACAGGAATCATAATTAGGACATTCCTATGTTTATCTTCACTATTTGAGATCCTTGTGATCTCAAACCAGACATTAATTCTCAAGCCAACAGCACTAAGACAGTGATTTCATCACACCATATCCATAGTCATTAACCAAGAAATGGCAGTGGAAAGTTACCAAACCCACTGACTTTACCAAGCATTGGTTTTAGAACAGCTAGGTCATCTAAATCATATGAAATCTAAGCATATAATCATCTAATAAGCCACCAGAACCATTATAGTTCATCTCAAGAAACAAGCCTTGGGCTAATAACCATTAGCATGCTTACAGATTATCCACACATGATCTAATTCATCCAGTATAGGATCAACCACAGGATAAGAACCCTAAATGAAATAAATCATCTTAATCAGGACAGGACAGTAACCAAAGAGGTCACTGCCAACATCCAGCATAGGATGAGCGAGCACAGAAAGCACAAGGGGAGAGGAAAAGAACTCACCAAAGGTCCTCGCTGGAGACTAGAAGAGGAAGTAGAGGTGGCCGATGACCATGGCGGCACGGGGAGCACCCCCAGAGGGGGCGCTGCAACCCATACGGTGCCACGGTGGCGACCATGACCACGCCTAGAGGCGAGGCGGATCAACGGTGGCGGCGCTAAGATCCACGCCAACCCCTAAACCCTAGGGTTCGGAACTGCATCGATCCGTCGCAGGAGATCCCTATGCTCAAATCCAATTGGATAGAAAGGATGGGCATAGTCGACAACCTCCTACTGCACCACGTCGGTGACCAGAACGGCCCACGACGGCGGGAATCGCCGGCGGTGATATCACCGACCACAGGGTCGAGGGCAGAAGAGGAGAGACGTGAGCTCGAGGGTGAGAGGCAGCGAGGAGATGGGCCGAGTGGGACAGAACCCTTCGGGGCGGTTGTTTTAACTAAGTCTCATGGGCCACTAGGGCCCAATAAGAACAGGCCAGCCTAGAAATCTTTAAGGCCTATTTTATTAAATAGGAAAAGACCAAAATACCCCTGAACTTAATTAAACTCTAGAAAATAAAATAAAAGTCCAAAAATTATAAATAAAATATTTTTGGATTCACAATAATCCACACTATCCAAATAAATTCATAAATAAAATTTTAGACACATAAAGTTTATTGAGAATTTTGTAATTTTTATAAACTTTATGGAATTTTACAAAATTATTGAAAGATGATAAAATTAATTAAAATTCACTTTCATCATATATTAATATTTTAGTATTTTAGAAAAATACTAAAGAAATATTTAAGAACAATTTTTAATATATAAGTGATAATTCTTAAAAGAATTATTAAATCAATAAAAGTCAAATAAAAGGAAAATAAAATAAAATAATTCAATACATGTTATAAATATTAAAAAGAAATATTTATAAATCTTTTATTATTAAAAATACTTTTTATAATAATCGGGAGATAGAATATCAAGTTAGATGATGCATTACATTACTTGCATAATCATTTTGCTTCTTTAAATATTGTCCTTACCGGGAAATAATGATGTTTTTGTAGACATAGAAGCTCAAGGTCCAGTGCAAGCATCAAACTTCACTACCTTGCCATCACAAGGCAAGTTCATCACTTGCTCATGTCCTTTGAAGAGTCTTTATCAAAGTATTTGCAAATTGTGTGTTATCATATATACTATAAAAGAAAGAAAATATTATTTTCATAAATAAAGAAATCATAGATATCATCCTAAGTGATGATATAACAGAGCAATAGAACTTAGGGTTCTTTTTGCAACAATGATAATCAAGTAGGGACTTAATAACCCCTGACATCAGTGATTCTAGCATTGTATATTACGCGTTAGCCATGAGATTTGGAATGGGACAGAGAAGTCAGCTGTATCTTCTTCCTCTCGCATGAAGCCGGATGTGCAAGTCGTGGCTGTTATCCTCGTAGCGTGCATATTAATTGGTAATTCGTAGAGGATATGCAGCATATGGGTGGGAACCGTCATCGTCCCACGATAGTTCTGGCATCTAACGGTTTGTACAAACCATTGCCGTAATTCATTATGTGGGCATGGTGTACACCAAGGAGGCATGCGAGGTCGCGAAGGGGGCAGTGATTGGCTTGGACCAACTACTAGGCCCCACATCATGGAATTGTGGATGGGAAAGTACGCCCGCTTGTGCAACAAGGAGTTGATCTCTCATGGGTAAAGTAACGCACCTCTGCAGAGTGTAAGAATTGTAACTTGTTACTCCCTGTTCCGGGAAGGAGCTACGAACGTAGCAGGAAAGGAACTCCATGAAAGTTTTGGTCAACCTGTGAAGGCTAATGGTCATAGATTTTCATAAAAAAATAAATCTTTGCAGAAAGATTTACCAAAGTTGCATAGTGCCAAGGATTTATAATCCGAGGTGGTAGTTAGAGCATCAAACTTCCCACTTTGCATATAATGAACTTGTTGGGTAACGTTGTTACTCATCCTTTCCTTTGATCCCTTTCTTAGACTCTGAGGATCCCGAAGACGTGCCAATGTATGCAGCCGAATGTCAAGAAGATGTGTTCTACGAGGAACCTGGTCTGTCCGGAGGAGTTGAAGGAGTGGATTACGAAATTTGCTATGGTGTCGATGATAACGAATCCAACTAAGTATCCTAGTTAGTAGTAACCATCGGAGCCGAGCAGCATGAACTCTATAGAATAAGCTACTGAGCTCAACTCCTAGTCGGAGTTGCTACTTTTAAATTCCGTTGAAACACTTTATAGTTTGGTTTGTAAGTTGAACCTTTTGAAGTCTTGAACTTCTGGTGTTGTAATAATAATAATGTGTGAATGTTTGTAATATGGACCCGCAATGTTTCTGTTGTACCACTCTGAGGGATGTGATATTTACAGCACTTGGTTTTGTGAGTGTCATGTCAACGACTATAGTGTACTACACATGTAGTGGTATGCTGGGTCACCGCATTCGCCGTCGCCAAGACCCTTCTAGAGCAGGATAGATCACCTGTAGTGGTGGAACAGGTCTATGACCTTGTGGCAAAGGGGGTGAAACAGCAAGAAAAGGCCACCTCTCAGAGGCTTGAGTCTGACCCAACGTTTTGCTAGTCTAGCAATCCTAAGCCGCCACGGGACCGATCTCCTCAGGATGTCGGGTCTCAGACGGGTTCATCAGAACAAAAACAGAGGGATGCACGCAACCGGAAGGATGCTATCCCCATATCCTCAGACCACGGAGGCAAGGCTCATCCTCATCGCCCATCTCCACCGCCCCGATCCCCCCGACATTGCGAAGACCCCAAGGCTCACCATCACACGGACATGCCTCCGCCAAGGCAAAGCGACATCGTCATCCGCGACAACACGGAGCAGGCCAGTCACGACGGAGAGTGCAACCAAGGACACAAGAGCAGGTCGCGTCATGACCCTCTGCGTCCGACAAGCAATCACGGCAAGCGTGAGGCGTCGTAGGAGGGTAACAGCAAGAAGGCTAACCCACCGCCACCTCCGCCCCCATCGCCCCCTAGCAGCCACCATGGCGGAGGAGGCCCCCGTTGTTCACGCAGCCCATCCCGTAGCGGCAAGAAGAAAAGGACAAGCCAGGATCCATACGATGCACGTTCACGCCTGGACAAGATTCAAGAGGCCTGGGAAGGACAGTACCTGGGACCACGTTGTTTTGGACCTACAATACGGACCGCAACTTACCCCAAGGGTTTCCGGATAAATAAGACCATCAAGCCCTATGACGGCACCGCCAAACCAGCTACGTGGTTGCAGGATTACGGAAACACGGTGGAAATAGCCGGGGGTAACCCCAACGTTGACGTCAAGTACCTCCCACTGATGTTGACGGGCACGGCCCGCCAATGGATTGATGACTTGCCGGAGAAGTCCATCTGCAACTGGTTGGACATGCAAGAAGCATTCACCAAGAACTTAGAGGGTATGTATAAGTGTCCCTGCACTGTTGGCGATCTACAGTGGTGTGTGCAAGATAAAGACGAGTCATCTTGCGTCTACCTCTCTTGCTGGCTAGATATGAAGAATTCCTGCGCAGGAGTGCATGCTCAGACCACCATGGCCGCCTTCATCGATGGGTTGAAGAAAGGTACGTTGCTCCGACATAAGTTGAAGCGCCTGCAGGACAATCGCATGCTCGATCTCAACTAGATGATCCAGCTGGCCATTCAGTTTGCGGCTACCGACGATGATTCTTGTGGCTCCTTGCCGACAACGGCCATTCCAACTCAAGCTAAGAGGAACAACAACACAAAGCGGAAGAACCCGTCAGAAGAAAAGAAAACCTCCGACATGGTCACCATGAAATTTGCAGGGCGAGGTGATGGCGGACAACGTGGCCGAGGACAGGGGCTGGTCGTGGGCAGTAGCGAGGAAGTGAAACTACCTCGGCAGCGCTCCGTGTTCCCCAGACATACGAGGAATACCATGATATGACATGCCTTGTACACTTCTACACCAATGGCAAAGCTGCGCACACCAATCACCATTGCAAGTTCGTCAACGACCTCAAGGAAGACCCGAAATCCGGCTACAAGAAAAGTCGGACGAATAGACCACGCGGCAAGGGTAAGGGGGAGAAGAAGGAGGAGGAGTCCAAGGATTCAAGCGACATGGACGAGGATGTTGACCCCAAGCATGCCGACAAGAGAGATGGCAAGGGCAAGAACCCCTTTGAGAAGAAGGCGGCCGTCTACCACACTTTCCTTGGCACCCCTACTATTCGTCAACAGAAAACCTCCATCAGGATACTGATGGCCACCCAACCCCCAGATCCCCAGTACCTGCGCTGGTCGAAGATTCTAATCACTCGGGACAGGAAGGATCACTCAGACCTAATCCCTACGGAGAACCAGTACGCCATGGTCATCAACCCCCTGATTGACGGCAACGAGTTCACCAAACGCATGGTGGATAGTGGAAGCAGCATCAACATCATGTACCTGGATACGCTGCACAAGATGAACTTGACGGAGGCTAACCTAAGGCGGACCAGCACCATGTTCCATGGCATATTTCCTGTCCGGGAGGTTCGATCCCTTGGGTGCATTACACTTCAGGTCGCTTTTGGTGATGTTAACAATTACCGCCAAGAACGCATGACCTTCAAGGTGGTCCCCTTCAAGAGCGTGTACCACGTCATCTTCGGACGCGACATCTTCCACGTCTTCATGGCCAAGCCATGCTTCATCTACAACAAGCTTAAGATACCTAGACCAAACGACATCATCACCGTATCCGGAAGCTTTACCAAGGCAAGGGACTGCGAGATTGGAGAAGCAGCCTTTGCAGAAGCTGTCCTCTACAGCAAAGAATTCAAGGAGATCCAGAGCAAGGTCGATGCCACGGAGATGCCGGCATCGAAGAAGCAGGTTTCTGACTCCGTCCCTGCCTTCAAGGCCACCATCGAAACCAAGCCGGTCGAACTTGTGGTAGGCGATGCCTCCAAGACCACCGCCATTGGGACGAACCTAGATCCCAAATAGGAAAGCGCGCTCGTTGAGTTCCTTCGTGAGAATAGGGACATCTTTGCTGGCAACCTTCCGACATGAAAGGTGTACGTAGGGAACTTGCCGAGCACATCTTGAATATTGATCCAAAATGCAAACCGGTGAAACAACATCTATGACGCTTCGGAGACAAGAAGAAACGCGCAATATGCAAGGATATATCTAGGTTACTTAAGGCTAGGTTTATCCGAGAAGTCCTTCACACCCGATGGGTAGACAATCCTGTACTTGTCCCTAAAAAGGGAACCAAAGAATTAAGAATGTGCATTGATTACACCGGCTTGAACAAAGTGTGTCCCAAAGATCCGTTTGCTTTGCCTCGCATTGACCAAGTCATTGACTCGACGGCTGGCTCAGAACTTTTGTGTTTTCTTGATGCATACTCAGGATACCACCAGATAAAAATGAGGAAGTCGGACCAATTGGCCACTTTGTTCACCACACCTTACGGCACGTTTTGCTATGTCACGATGCCCTTTGGGCTGAAAAACGCAGGTGCTACCTACCAGCGGACTATGCAGCGTTGCCTCCACGATCAAATTGGTCGGAACGTTCACGCCTATGTGGACGATATATCAGTGATGTCTAAAAAGTCAAATGACTTAATCTCCGACTTAAAAGAAACCTTTGATAATCTCCGGAAATACAACATGATGCTTAACCCTAAGAAGTGCGTCTTCGAGGTTCCAGCCGGCAAATTATTGGGCTTCATCGTTTCCCAACAAGGAATCGAGGTCAACCCCGAGAAGATCAAGGCCATCCTAAACATAAACCATCCGACATGCCTGAAGGACATCCAACGGCTAATAGGCTGCATTGCAGCGGTAAGCCGGTTCGTCAGCCGACTTGGAGAGAAGGCCCTGCCGCTATACAAGTTGCTGAAGAAGGCAGACAAATTTACATGGACGGACGAGGTAGATGCAGCACTAAAGAAGCTAAAGGAGATACTCTCCTCGGCACCTATACTTGCAGCACCCGAGCCTATGGAGCCTATGTTGATCTACATGGCGGCCACCAACCGGGTAATCAACATCGTTTTCGTGGTAGAGCGGAAAGAACCAGGGCATGAGTACGGCATTCAACGACCAGTTTACTATGTAAGTGAGGTGTTGACGGAGTCTAAGCAGCATTACCCGCACTACCAGAATCTAGCTAATGGAGTGTTCCTTGCTTCTCGGAAGCTAAGACACTATTTCCAGGAGCACCCTATCACAGTTGTGAGCAAAGCTCCACTGTCCGACATCATCAACAACAGCGACGCTACAGGAAGGGTCGCGAAATGGGGCATTGAGCTTTCCGCCTTCGAGATCACCTACAAGATACGCGACGCTATCAAATCATAGGTCTTGGCGGATTTTATCGCAGATTGGATGGAAATGCCAGATGCTACCCCTATACCAGAGCCATAATACTAGGTGATGCACTTTGACAGATCAAAGTTACTCAATGGCTCAGGCGCTGGTGTACTGCTACAGTCACCAACTGGGGAGAATCTACACTATGTTCTGCAGATCCACTTCGAGGCTACAAACAACATGGCGGTGTATGAAGCACTCATTCACGGACTACGTGTAGCCAAGGATATTGGCATCAAGTGCATATTTTGCTATGGAGATTCCGACTTGGTTGCCCAGCAGGTGGCTGGCACCTGGAACGCGCGGAACCCTGTGATGGCGGCATATCATGACGAAGTGGACGAGATAGCCAAGAGCTTCTTGGGTTACGAAGTCAAGTATGTCCCAAGGGAGGAAAATGAGGTGGCTGATCTTTTATCAAAGCTTGGGTTAGGTCACAAGCAAATTCCTCCTGGTGTTTTTCTGGAGCATCTACGGACACCATCCCTGAAGGGAGCGGACCCCAAGAACCCGGATAGAGTTGAATCTTCCGTTCACACTGTGACAAAGGTCCCTCTGGCTTGGACAAAACCGTTCATGGAATATCTCGTACACGGAACTTTGCCCATCGATAAGGTCGAAAGTCAGCAAATAGTACGTCAAGCAAAGGGCTATACCATAATCAATGGATAGCTCTATAAAATAAGCACCACTGGTGTATACCTCAAGTGTGTTTCCCAGCAAGAAGGTGTTGAAATCCTTCATGAGATCCATCTCAGAGATTGCGGGCATCATGCTGCTCCTCAATCATTGGTCTCCAAAGCCTTTCGGTAAGGATTCTACTGGCTGACCGCTAAGGCAGACGTCGATAAGCTGGTTGAGACATGCATGGGATGCCAGTATTACGCCTAACAACCACATGTTCCAGCTAAAGAATTGCGAACAATACCAATAACTTGGCCATTTGCAGTCTGGGGGCTAGACATGGTTGGTCCATTACATACGGCACCATGTGGGTTTATGCATCTGCTAGTAGAATTTGATAAATTCACCAAATGGATAGAAGCTAAATGATACGTTGTAAACGTATCTATAATTTTTTATGCTCCATGCTTGTTTTATATCATTTGTCTTATGTTTTGTCTACACTCTGAGGTATTTTTATACACTTTCTGGAACTAACCTATTGACAAGATGCCACAGTGTCAGTTGCCTGTTTTCTGTTGTTTTTGGTTTCAGAAAGCTAAAAAATGAATATTCTCGAAATTGTACGGGACAAAAGCCAAAGTTCATATTTTTTCCTGAACGATACGGACAATCGAAGACGACACGGAGGAGGACACCAGGGTGGCCACACCCTAGGTGGGTGCGGGGCCCACCCTGGCCGCGCCCACAGGAGGTGTGGGCCCCTGTCCCTCCACCGACCTTGCCTCCTTCGCCTATAAGAAGCCTCCGACCCAAAAACCCTAAATAATATGGCGGAAATCCACGAAAAACCTCCATAGCGCCACCGCCACGGAAGGGGATATTCGGGGGACAGAAAGTCTCTGTTCCGGCACCCTGTTGGGACGGGGAAGTGTCCCCCGGATCCATCTCCATAGATCTCCACCACCATCTCCATCACCGTTGCTGATTCCCATGATGAGGAGGGAGTAGTTCTTTGTAACAGCCCAGGATTGTAATATATGTAATTAGTACCTAAGCATTGCATGCATCTGTTTAAATCAATAAAATGTTTGCATGTGATCAAGTGAGTGGATCAAAATACAAGTACAAACCCTAAAACCCTAGTCTTTTTTCCCTCTCTCTTTGAAACCACATTCAAATGGTGTTTGGATTTTGAAAATTACAAAATAAAGGAGCCAAAATGGTTTACCATGGCCTCTGAATATTTTGTAAACTTTATTAAAGTCTCTAGTATTTTTGAATTGTGCAAAACAGATTTCAAATGAGATTTACAAAAGACAAAACTGAAATCAGAAAAAGAAAAGGATTTCTAAGAAAAAATAGACAGGAGAGAGAACCAGGCCGCAGCCCACTCCCCTCCTCCCCTCCTGGAACTTCTCCACGGCCCAGCTTCAGACCACTCGGGGCCCAGGAGCCGGCCCGATATCCCTTCACCTCTTTTCCCCTTTCTTTTTCCTCGGTGACAGAAGGACGATGACGGTGAAGCTTCTGCGTGTCGCTGCCTCCATCGATCGCCAGCCTTGCGATGCCCGCCGTGCATCAAGATCCTTGCTACCGCCGCCGCCGATGTCTATAAAACCCCCTGCCGCCGCTAAACGATCCTTATCTTCTCCCTATCCCCAATTTCCACCTCCGGTCGAACCCTAGCTCACGGGAGCTCTGGCTCGTCGTCGTTTCTCGCCTCCCCTCGTTGTTCCGAGCCCACAGGCTTGACCACCGAGGTTGGATCCGTTGATTGCCCCCACCCACTTGAGTCGGCGTGCTCCCAGAAGTTCCAATTGAGACCTCGGTCTCTGACGAACTCCGCCGCCGTCCCCGACGATTCCGACCACCCCAAGCCTCTCTGTCGATCCCTGCTTGCTCCTGGTGAGCTAACGGTCCCAGTGGACCTCTCCAGCCTCTTCTTCCCCCTCTGGTTCGACCCCGAACCGTGCCTCGCCGTCTGCCACCGTCGGGCACCGTCACCACCACACCTCCGGTGACCATTTAGCAGCGGCGCCGCCACAAATAGGTAGCCCGTGATGCCCTCGTTCTAGCGCGCCTAGTCTCGCAATCACGCGCGCCCCCCTCCGCCGTGTTTCGCTGAAGTCTGGTCGTTCTCCGGCAAGTCAGACATGGTGCCACGATGGCAACCGACTTGGCCCAGGCCCCACCTGGCAGCCGCAGTGGCTAGAGCCAGCCCCAGTGAGAAATGCCCTAACCCCACTTTGCGCGTGTGGCTGCTGATGTGGCTTCGGCCCCACCGGTCAGTCACTTTGTGTAGGATCAGGTGTGGTATCAAATGTTCTGGGTTGTCTTATGACATCAGCCTGATGCAATAAAAGCTTTTAATTATAGTTTTAATAATTCCAGAAATTGGTTTAATCTTATAAATTCAATATCTTTTTATTTATAAGTCAGAAAAATGTGTATAACATATCAAAATGTTTAGAAAATTAAGACATATATGTTTAAGCAATCATTATACATTGTTAACCCATTTACATGACAAGTTTAATTATAAGAATCATTTGAACCCCATAAGTGATTCCGAGGATCCCCCTGTTCTAGGGTTTGGACCTCTCGGACCCCGTTAAAAATGCCCAAGCATGATCTAGGGTTCCTTTTAACACTATTTAACTTGTCATATCATCCATATTGATTGCGCATTGCATTATGCCATGTCTTGATTGTTGCCTTTCTTTCCTGTGTTGGTTCTTCGCGATAGGATCTGAACCTAAAGCTAAAGTCAACAACAACACCAAAGATCCATACCTGTCTACTGACGGACAAGGCAAGCATAGCCTCTCATTATGAACCTACTTTTACAAAGTATAATACTTTCTCGCTATGTTGCACATGATTCCAATGTGGTCTTTTGTCAGTAGCTAGTGTTACCTATCTGCTGCACTGTTTCCCTCTTGTAGCCTTATACTCCTGACCCACTGCTCCTAGCATACCTAGGTCTGGCATTTGAGCGTTGCTAGAGCTTCGGTGACTGACAGCTTAGCCATGCATAGTAACAACGTCTCATCTGTCTGAATGATGACTAGAGATGCCGGAGAATCTAGAAAGGTAGGAGATGGTGACATCATCAAAGGAGTTAAATAAATATGCTAAGGCCTGTATGGGAGGCCATGTTGGGTGTGGTTTTTGTAGTCACATGCTCGCCACCTCTAGGAACTGAGTTCTTGCCTTTGGAACCGAGATGAGCGTACAACCACACGGGGCTTGGGAACCCCTCGAGTGACTAACTTGCCTAGTAGATTCCATGAGTCACATAGTTCGGGCTTTCCATTTGGCATACGCATTGAAAACGTTTTCGAAAGAGGAGGTGATGGAGGTGAATCATAACAGGTAGGGAAGCATGGACCGGGTTGCTTGGGGTCGATGGAGCCCCTGGTGAACCAACCTCGCCTCACATCTTTAAGTACCGGCTTCGGGATTTGACCCGTTACGGTGGAACCATACTTATTGCATGACTCATGGTATCGGCGAAAGCAGGGTAAAGGTCATGGTCAACCACCCTCTATCGGCCTTCCAAGGAAGAGGGCTAATAATATTTGGCATTAAGAGTCGGTTGGTACATGTGGGTAAAGTTGTACACCCCTGCAGGGTATTAATCTTTTTGAAAAGCCGTGTTCACGGTTATGAACGCTTGGTGACCAGATTCTAAGATCATAGATAACTTTAACCATTATAAAACTGGTTGATCCACGTGTGCTTAAGGATGCTTCCTCTGGGTCGAGGGGGTGACCCTAGATAGGAAGTTCTGATGAAGCTGGTGGTTATCAAGATGTGATGAACAAGATGAAGAAGTCATTACCTTATCCCCTTTTAAAGATTCTGAGTAGACGAGCCTCTTCTCTATCTTGTTTACAAATAAAGATTGCTTTACGCAAAAGAAAATCTAGAGAAAGCCTTTCTAGCCAAAGCATGTAGATACTAGGTTATCTAAGTCTTGCGGAGTACATTCTCGTACTCAGCCTTGCGCCATTGTTGTTTTTTCTGAGGATGTTGCAATCGAAGGTGGCTTCTCGTTGACATTGATGAGTAGTTGGGGTCCTGTGCATGATGGACTATGTGATGGACTTCACTTTTGTTTATGGCCTCTTAGGCCTTTTGCTAAGTTGTTGTGTACAACAATATATTTGCTTTCGTTGTGTGATGTAATGTTGGGTCTATGACCTCTAGTTTGTAATAACTCTAATATCTTACTCTGTTAAGAGTTTAAACTTATGTTGTTGAATCCCTGTGTTCTGTAATGTTACCGAATTATACTGTGATCTCCCGTGTTTGGAGTTGAACTTATCTTAGATGGTGATCTGAGGTTAGTTTAATCATAACCCCGGGGGGTGCTATAGGTTTTGGTATCAGAGCAGGACTGCCTGTAGGAAACCCTTTTATTGGTCGATGTTGAGTCTAGAATTTGACAAAACTATTTAAACGTTAAAAAATTATTTGTAGAAACTCTAACTAGGATTCTTTTTACTCTTTATCTGGTGTGTTCCTGATGCTGGAGTTTCTCTTACCCTATTTGGTTTGAAAAGGTTTTCATTCCGTATCTCATATCTCAAAACTTTTAGGATCGTGGTTTTGGGGTTGTTTCTCTGAAGTACTCCGTACATGGTTGCTATTCTCAGAGTTCCAAGATATTTCAGTTTTGCTTGGTATGTAACATCTTATCATTCCATTGTCATGGTTTGTAAGTCAGCTGGTTAGTGTATACATTAGTATGCTTTGATACTACCATGCTTGATAAGATGATACCTTTATATCAAGTACTCGTTGTTCATCTTTCCGTCTTGTTCCTTTGGATCCCTTGTCTAACCTTCTTTTTGATCTTTCAGGATGGGTGACACCTCCCGTGCCCGTACCTGTGCTCATGCACGTGGTGCTACCAATGAGGGTGAATCTTACAACCTTCCTCCACCGCCGTCCATGGTTCAGCTCATGGCCATGTACGAAACCAACCGTGCTGACAACATGAGGCTCCTTGAAAGGATTGAGCGCAACACTGCTCAATGCCAGAACAACCAAGTTGGTATCAAGGACTTCACACGTCTCACTCCGCCATTTTTTAGCTATTCCACTGAGCCACTTGATGCGGACTATTGGCTTCGCACCATGGAGCGCAAACTTCAGGTTGGTCATGTTGCTCAAGCTGATTGGGTGACTTTTGCTGCCTATCATCTGGAGGGATCAGCTAACTCCTGGTGGGAAAATTTCTTGGCTATGCAAGAAGCTCAACATGTTGTTACATGGCAAGAGTTCACTGAAGCCTTCCGAGCCTATCATATTTCGGAGGGTTTGATGGATCAAAAGAGGGAGGAGTTCCTCAAGCTGAAGCGGAGCCTTCGGTTACGTGTGAATACTGTATAACTTCAATCGTCTTGCCTGCTATGCTACCGAAGAGGTCTCCACTAATGTTAAGAAGCAAGCTCTGATCCGCAAGGGACTGGATCCTGAGGTTCGCCGTGATATCCATCTCATGGACTTTGGTAACTTCCAAGGTCTTGTCAACAAGGCTATGAAAGCCGAGAGTGGAAAGGTGGAGTATGAAGAAACCCGTAAGCATCCTCAGGAAGGGTACAATAAGGCTGGTTCTAGTAATAAGAAGCATCGTGTCTTTGTGCCTTACAGTGCCGTGCCACGTGCTCCTTACACCCCAAGGTATTCTGGATATGCTCCTCGTCCAAATGCTACTCCAAACAATGCTGGTGGATCAAACTATCCTTCTGCTGGCAATGCGTCAGGTTTTATATGCTTCAACTGTCGCCAGCCAGGCCACTATGCAAAGGAGTGTCCTCAAAAGAGTGCCACTGAGAAGGCACAACCCCCAAAGAAGAATGACAAGTACCAAGGTGTTGTAAGAGGTCGCCTTAACCATATTTCTGCTGAGGAGGCTCAGGAAGATCCAAGCGTCATCATGGGTACGCTTCATATCAATCAAATTCCAGCTAAAGTTTTGTTTGATTCTGGAGCATCGCATTCGTTCTTGTCACAAGCTTTTGCTCAAATGCATGGTATGAGTTTTGAGGGGTTATCTGTTCCTCTGCTAGTTCAGTCTCCTGGTTCTAGGTGGTGTTCCACCATGGTTAGTCGTGGGAATCTAATTGAAGTTTCATTTCAACTTTTCCCCACCTCCCTTATTGCCCTCAAGTTAACTGACATTAACATCATTTTGGGCATGGATTGGCTGACCCGTTATCAAGCTATCCTCGATTGTACAACTAAGTCTGTGACTCTAACTAGTCATGTTGGTATAACAGTCAAGTATTGGACCGTAGGGTCACTATCTCCTTCAGTTGTTTCTATTCCTGAAGCGGAGTTGTATGCTCTTAAGGTTCTACCTCCATTAGAGATTCAAGATGTTTCCGTGGTCTGTGAATTCCCGGATGTCTTTCCTAAGGAGTTGCCTGGCATGCCACCTGATCGAAGTGTGGAGTTTGTCATAGAGTTAGTTCCTGGAACTGCTCCTGTTTCTAAAAGACCCTATCGTATGCCTCCTCACGAGCTTGTGGAGTTGAAGAAGCAATTAGAGGAGTTAGAAGGAAAAGGATACATTCAGCCCAGTACATCTTCTTGGGGATGTCCTACCATCTTTGTCAAGAAGCAGGATACCAATATACCGCGTCTGGTTGTGGACTATCGCCCACTTAATGCTGTGACTATCAAGAATAAGTATCCCCTCCCTAGGATCAACGATCTCTTTGATCAGTTAAGTGGTGCCACTGTCTTTTCCAAAATGGATTTAAGGTCAGGGTATCACCAGATAAAGATCCGTAAGGAAGATATTCCAAAGACTTCTTTCACCACTCGTTATGGTCTTTACAAGTACACCGTCATGTCCTTTGGTCTTACCAATGCTCCAACCAATTTCATGCGGCTTATGAACTCTGTCTTCATGGAGTATCTTGACAAGTTTGTCGTGGTCTACATCGATGATATTCTGGTCTATTCCAAGACTGAAGAAGAGCACGCTGAACATCTTCGTCTGGTGTTGACAAAACTCCGAGAACATCGTCTCTATGCCAAGTTTTCCAATTGTGAGTTTTGGTTACAAGAGCTCGTATTCCTTGGTCATGTTGTTTCCACCCAAGGGGTTGTTGTTATCCCAGACAAGGTCCAAACTATTCTCGACTGGGAGTCTCCTAAATCCGTCAAGGATGTCCGAAGTTTTTTCGGGATGGCTGGTTATTACCGTCGATTCATCGAGAACTTCTCCAGGATTGCAAAGCCAATGACTGATCTTATTAAGAAGGATAATAAGTTTGAATGGTCTAATAAGGCTGAAGAAAGCTTCCAGATGTTGAAAACCAAGTTAACGACTGCTCTGGTGCTGGTTCTCCCAGACACTAGCAAAGACTTTGTTGTCTTCTGCGATGCTTCCCACCAAGGTCTCGGATGTGTGTGTTCACGCAAGATGGGCATGTGGTGGCTTATGCCTCCCGGCAGTTAAAACCACATGAGAATAATTACCCAACTCATGATCTTGAGCTTGCAGCTGTTGTTCATTCTCTTAAGCAATGGCGACATTACCTTCTCGGTAGTTGTTGCGAGTTATACTCGGATCATTAGAGTCTAAAGTATCTTTTCACCCAACCTGATCTGAATCTCAGGCAAAGAAGATGGTTGGAACTCATCAAGGACTATGATTTGGGTCTCAACTATCAACCTGGAAAAGCCAATGTCGTTGCCGATGCGCTGAGCCATAAGTCTTATTGCAACACCCTGATGATCAAACAAGATCAACCTTCTCTTCATGAGCAATTTGCTCGATTGAATCTTGAAATAGTTCCTCGTGGATTCCTTTCTACTCTTGAAGTGAAGTCTTCTCTAGAGTATCCTTAAAGCCAAAGGTTTTGGAGTTAAATGGATTTCCTGGATTCAGATGATCTTTGGGTCTGCTTCTTCCTCTGTGCTTTTAAATGGTGTGCCTGGGAAAAAAATACTGTAGAAGGGGTGTCAGGCAAGGAGATCCTTTGTCTCCTCTATTGTTTGTTACAGGCGATCTCCTTCAAAGTATCCTCAATAAGGCAATGAACACAGGTCTTCTTTCTTTGCCGAGAATGTATTCTGTCTGACTTCCACGTGGTTCGATGTCAGATGACACTTTAGTAATCCTTAAGGCTGATTCGAGCAACTCTTGTGTCTTAAGGCAATCCTTCATACTTTTGCTCTTTCCTTTGGACTCAAAGTCAATTATTCTAAGTCGGCATGATGCCAATTAATATGGATTCAGAGGCTTGGGCATTTTGCCAATACCCTTTCTTGCCTCCTTTGGTTCCTTGCCTTTTACCTATCTTGGTTTGCCCTGAGCTTGAATAAACCTTTGTGGAACACTTCTTGCCTATTGTTGAGAGTTGAAAGAAGATTGTGTGGAATAGTGACTTTCTGAATTATGGGGAAATTGCGATTAGTTAAATCATGTTATCTTCCCTTCCCATATATTACATGAGTTGTTTTGATCTCCTGTCACTATCAAGGAGCAGTTGATTAAATATATGAGGCAATGCTTGTGGAGAAAGAAAACTTGATGTTCAAGCTAGAGTCTTGCTCTTGTAGCATGGAAGAAAGTTTGTAGACCCAAAAACCAGGGAGGATTGGGAGTTCTTGATCTTAATGTTCAGAATTCTGCTCTTCTTTTGAAGAATTTGGATAAGTTTTATAATCATAAGGATATTCCTTGGGTTCACTTGATATGGAATACTTACTATTGTAATGATAAGCTACGGAAGAAGTCTTGAGGATCCTTTTGGTGGAAAGCTCATCTAAAACTGATTGACATTTTAAAGGACTTGCAAAGTGCTTGGTTGGAAATGAAATCCACACTATTCGGGTGATATGTGGAATGATAGTTGCCTCCAACATAAGCTTCTCACCTCCTTTCATATGCAAAAACCTCACATCTCATCGGTGAGTTCTGCATCTTGCAAATACTCAGGATCTCTTTTATCTTCCTTTGTCCCAACAAGCTTATCAGGAATACCAAAGTCTTGAACAAATTCTCAATTCTGGCAGGGAAGGGGAATCTGATTGTTGGTCTTACATTTGGGGCAGTAATTTTTCGGTCAAGAAGGCTTACTGCTCTTTAATAGGTTACCAGCCGGTTCAGCCACATTTCTCTTGGATATGGAAATCTTCTTGTCAACAAAAGCACAAATTCTTCTTCTGGCTCTTACTACTTGATAGACTCAACACAAGAAATCTTCTGAAAAGGAAAGGTTTTTCTCTGGCATCTTATGATTGTGTCTTCCAGGGCTGCAATAGTGAAGAAACAAGTTTACATTTGTTTTGGGAATGCCCCTTTGCAAGAGCCTGCTGGGCTGAAATTTCACAGGTCAATTCGGCTGATCAAAGCATCTTTGAAGTTTTAGCCAGTATTAAAAAAGACCTCAAGGTCCCTTTTGCAATGGAAATTCTGATTCTTGTAACTTGGAGCATCTGGATTTGCAGAAATAATGAAATTTTCAACAATCAGCATGCGTCGATAGAGACCTGGAAGGCTATTGTAGCCCAGGAATTAAGATGGGTCCTTTATAAAATTAAGAAGAAATATTGTCAGGGCCTTAAGATTTGGATTGAAACCAATTTAGACAGGAGATAGTTGATTAGCATGTTATCCCTCTTTTTTTGAGGTGGAATATGTTTGTAAATATTCTTTTGTAACTCTCTATAATCTATAAAAGTTGCAGTGGGGTTTTTTTGCCCTACTGTTTTACCCTCAAAAAAAAGTCTTCTCTAGAGGATCAGATCAAAGCTGCACAAAGGAAAGATCTTGAGATGGACTTAATTAAAGAGAACATTGCTAGAAGAGTTGCTAAATGTTTCTCTGTTAACGAGGAAGGTGTACTATATTTCGGTACATGGTTGATAGTACCAAATGGAAAGGACTTGAAGCAGATAATTCTTACTGAAGCTCATGAATCCCCTCTTTCTATCCACCCTGGAGGTACCAAGATGTATCGGGATATTCATCAAAGATTCTGGTGGTCTGGTATGAAGAAGGATATCGCTCGTTTTGTGGCTGAATGTGACGTTTGCTGTTGTGTCAAAGCTGAGCACCAAAGGCCCACTGGTCTCCTGCAACCACATAAAATCCCTGACTGGAAATGGGATGAAGTTGGTATGGATTTCATTACTGGTCTCCCTAAGACTCAAAAGGGAAATGATGCCATCTGGGTAATCGTTGACTATTTGTCAAAGGTCGCTCACTTCCTACCTATTCGCGAGAGTATCAATGCTAGTTAGTTAGCAGATCTATATATCTCTCGAATAGTTGTTCTTCATGGGGTACCGAAGAAAATCGTCTTTGACCGAGGGAGTTTATTCACCTCAAGGTTGTGGGAAAGTTTCCAACAAGCTATGGGAACTCGTCTGTCTTTCAGTACAACTTATCATCCTAGTACCAGTGGTCAGACCGAAAGAGTGAATCAAATCCTCGAAGACATGCTAAGAGCGTGTGTCATATATTTCGACAAGGACTGGGAGAAATGCCTTCCTTTCGCTGAATTCTCCTACAACAACAGTTATCAGTCCAGTATAGAAATGCCACCTTTCCAGTTCTTATAAGGAAGAACTTGCCGTACTCCTTTGAACTGGTCAGAAACCGGCGAAAGAAAGTTCTTTGGTCCGAATATGATCCAGGAAGCAGAAGATCAAGTTTGTATCATTCGAGATCGTTTGAAAACTGCTCAGTCTTGCCAGAAAAGCTATCATGATCGTCACCATCAACATGTTGAATATTAAGTTGGTGATCAAGATTATCTCCGGGTCACTCCTATGAAGGGTGTACATCATTTCGGCATCAAAGGCAAACTAGCTCCTCGCTATGTTGGTCCTTTTCGTGTTCTGTCCAGGCAAGGTAACCTTGCATACAAGCTGGAGCTGCCTGCAAATTTCCCTGAGGTACATGACGTCTTTCATGTGTCTCAACTCAAGCGTTGCTTCAAGGACCCTGTTCGTGGTGTTGATCACCAAACTCTTGATCTCCAGAAGGATCTGACTTACCGTGAGTATCCTATTCGTATCCTTGATGAAACTGAGCGCAAGACTCGTCGTCAAAACATCAAGTTCCTGAAAGTTCAGTGGTCTCATCACTCTGAGGATGAAGCAACCTGGGAACGAGAAGATCGTCTTAGATCTGAGTACCCTGCCTTCTTTTCTAAAACTTAGGAATCTCGGGTCGAGATTCTTGTAAGGGGGGTAGAGCTGTAACAACCCAGGATTGTAATATATGTAATTAGTACCTAAGCATTGCATGCATCTGTTTAAATCAATAAAAAATTTGCATGTGATCAAGTGAGTGGATCAAAATACAAGTACAAACCCTAAAACCCTAGTCTTTTTTCCCTCTCTCTTTGAAACCACATACAAATGGTGTTGGATTTTGAAAATTACAAAATAAAGGAGCCCAAATGGTTTACCAGGGCCTCTGAATATTTTGTAAACTTTATTAAAGTCTCTAGTATTTTTGAATCATGCAAAACAGATTTCAAATGAGATTTACAAAAGACAAATCTAAAATCAGAAAAAGAAAAGGATTTGTAAGAAAAACATAGATAGGAGAGAGAACCAGGCCGCAACCCACTCCCCTCCTTCCCTCCTGGAACTTCTCCACGGCCCAGCTTCAGCCCACTCAGGGCCCAGGAGCCAGCCTGATACCCCTTCGCCTCTTTTCCCCTTCTTCCTCCGTGACAGAAGGACGACGACGGTGAAGCTTCTGCATGTCGCCGCCTCCATCGATCGCCGACATTGTGATGCCCGTCGTGCATCAAGATCCTCGCTACCGACGCTGCCGATGTCTATAAAACCCCCTGCCGCCGCTAGACGATCCTTATCTTCTCCCTATCCCCAATTTCCACCTCCGGTCAAACCCTAGCTCACGGGAGCTCTGGCTCGCCATCGTTTCTCGCCTCCCCTCGTCGTTCCGAGCTCACAGGCGTGACCGCCGAGGTCGGCTCTGTTGATTGCCCCCACCCGCTTGAGCCAGCGTGCTCCCAGAAGTTCCAATTGAGACCTCGGTCTCCAACAAACTCCGCTGCCGTCCCCGACGATTCTGGCCACCCCAAGCCTCTCCGTCGAGCCATGCTTGCTCCTGGTGAGATAACGGTCCCGTTGGACCTCTCCAACCTCTTCTTCCCCCTCTAGTTCAACCCCACACCGTGCCTCGCCATCCGTCGCTGTCGGGCACCGTCACCACCACGCCTCCGGTGACCATTTAGCAGCGGTGCCGCCACTAATAGGTAGCCCGCGATACCCTCGTTCTAACGCGCCTAGTCTCGCAAGAACGCGCGCCCCTATCCGCCGTGTTTCATCGCCATCTGGCTGTTCTCCGGCGAGTCATACATGGCGCCACGGTGGCAACTGACCTGACCTAGGCCCCACCTGGCAGCCGTAGTGGCTAGAGCCAGCCCCAGTGAGAAATGCCCTAACCCCACTTTGCGCGTGTGGCTGCTGATGTGGCTTTTACCAGTGGCCAGTCAACATGGAGGATCAGGTGTGGTATCAAAAGTTCTGGGTTGTCTTATGACATCAGCCTGATGCAATAAAACCTTTTAATAATAGTTTTAATAATTCCAGAAATTGGTTTAATCTTATAAATTCAATATCTTTTTATTTATAAGTCAAAAAAATGTGTATAATATATCAAAATGTTCAGAAAATTAAGACCTATCTGTTTAAGTAATCATCATACATTGTTAACCCATTTTCATGACAAGTTTAATTAGAAGAATCATTTGAACCCCATAGGTGATTCCGAGGATCCCCCTGTTCTAGGGTTTGGACCTCTCGGACCCCGTTTAAAATCCCCAAGCATGATCTAGGGTTCCTTTCAACACTATTTAACTTTTCATATCATCCATATTGATTGCGCATTGCATTATGCCATGTCTTGATTGTTGCCTTTCTTTCCGGTGTTGGTTCTTCACGATAGGATCTGAACCTGAAGCTGAAGTCAACACCACCGAAGATCGATACATGTCTACTGACGGACAAGGCAAGCATAGCCTCTCATTATGAACCTACTTTTACAAAGTATAATACTTTCTCGCTATGATGCACACGATTCCAATGTGGTCTTTTGTCAGTAGCTAGTGTTACCTATCTGCTGCACTGTTTCCCTCTTGTAGCCTTATACTCCCAACCCACTGCTCCAAGCATACCTAGGTCTGGCATTTGAGCGTTGCTAGAGCTTTGGTGACTGACAGCTTAGCCATGCATAGTAACAATGTTTGATCTGTCTGAATGATGAATCAGAGATGCCGGAGAATCTAGAAAGGTAGGAGATGGTGACATCATCGAAGGAGTTAAATAAATATGCTAAGGCTTGTATGGGAGGCCACATTGGGTGTGGTTTTTGTAGTCCCATGCTCGCCACCTCTGGGAACTGAGTTCTTGCCTTTGGAAGCGAGACGAGCGTACAACCACACGGGGCTTGGGAACCCCTCGGGTGACTAACTTGCCTAGTAGATTCCATGAGTCACATAGTTCGGGCTTTCCATTTGGCATACACATTGAAAACGTTTTCGAAAGAGGAGGTGATGGAGGTGCATCATAACAGGTAGGGAGGCGTGGACCGGGTTGCTTGGGGTCGATGGAGCCCCTGGTGAACCAACCTAGCCTCACATCTTTAAGTATCGGCTTCGGGATTTGCCCCGATACGGCGGAACCATACTTATTGCATGACTCATGGTATCGGCAAAAGCAAGGTAAAGGTCATGGTCAACCACCCTCTACCGGCCTTCCAAGGAAGAGGGCTAATAATATTTGGCATTAAGAGTCGGTTGGTACGTGTGGGTAAAGTTGTACACCCCTGCAGGGTATTAATCTTTTCGAAAAGCCGTGTTCACGGTTATGAACGCTTGGTGACTAGATTCTAAGATCATAGATAACTTTAACCATTATAAAACTGGTTGATCCACGTGTGCTTAAGGATGCTTCCTCTGGGTCGAGGGGGTGATCCTAGATAGGAGGTTCTGATGAAGCTGGTGGTTATCAAGATGTGATGAACAAGATGAAGAAGTCGTTACCTTATCCCCTTTTAAAGATTCTGAGTACACGAGCCTCTTCTCGCTCTTGTTTACAAATAAAGATTGCTTTATGGAAAAGAAAATCCAGAGAAAGCCTTTCTAGCCAAAGCATGTAGATACTAGGTTATCTAAGTCTTGTGGAGTACATTCTCGTACTCAGCCTTGCGCCATTGTTGTTTTTCTACAGAGGATCTGGTTGCAACTGAAGGTGGCTTCTACGTTGACATCGACGAGTATTTGGGGGTCCCAGGTAGCAGCCTGCGAACTATGGGATGGACGTCACTTTTGTTTATGGCCTCTTAGGCCTTTTGCTAAGTTGTTGTGTAGAACAACATATTTGCTTTCGCTGTGTGATGTAATGTTGGGTCTATGACCTCTGGTTTGTAATAACTCTAATATCTTACTCTGTTAAGAGTTTAAACTTATGTTGTTGAATCCCTGTGTTCTGTAATGTTACCGAATCATATTGTGATCTCCCATGTTTGGAGTTGAACTTATCTTAGATGGTGATCTGAGGTTAGTTTAATCCTAACCCCGGAGGGTGCTACATTCTTCATGAGGCTAAGGGCTCTACCGGTAGCTATGTGTTCATCTCTCTCTCTATGCATGATCATGTTGTGGTCATGAGCTTTGTAATCAAGTAGATCTACCTTGCTACTTAAGTGCTTTAATAGATCTCTGCTCTCCCCATGTGTGTGAAAGTGACAGCGTGCATGCCATGGTGACACTTAGGCTAGAGTCTACATAAATACTCATCATGCTTTAATAGATCTATGCTTTTCCCCACGTGTGTGAAAGTGACAGCGTGCACGCCGTGTGTGGCACTTAAGCTAGACTACATATATATTTTTATGAGTTATATTTGGAGTTGGATGTCTCTATGAAATTGTGGTGTCTGTTGGAACCGTCTAGCGCTAAAGGTGCCAGTGTGGGGTTATCTAGATTAGGGAAGGCGGACTTTGAGGAGTGTTGTTATAGCCCTACCATGGATTAGAGTGTCCAATCAGAGAGTAGTCAGGGTAGTATCATGAATAGAAGATATTTATATGAGAGTGTTCACTAGTGAAAGTATGATCCCTAGGCCTTGTTTCTAAACATTGAAACACCGTTTGCATCTAGATATGTTGCATGTTTGCTTGCTTCCATCTTTTTGCCTTTAGTCTTTACCTCACCGTCAGAAGCTATTTTCTAGCACTGTTACCACTTGTATTTCACTATCTCTTCGCCGAACTAGTGCACCTATACACCTGAAAAGTGTATTGGGTGTGTTGGGGACACAAGAGACTTCTTGTATCTTGATTGCAGGGTTGTTTGAGAGGGATACCTTTGACCACTTCCTCCCTGAGTTCGATAAACCTTGGGTAATCCACTTAAGGGAAACTTGCTGCTGTTCTACAAACCTCTGCACTTGGAGGCCCAACAATTGTATACAAGAATAGAAGTGCATAGACACCACTAAACCCATTAAAAAGCTTGATGGGGCAACTGCCCTTAGGTTTGTCCGGGATCTAGTGGTGAGATCGGTCTCCCACATAGCATTATCACCGACAACGGCAGCAACTTATCAATCGGAGAAGTGGAGGCTTATTGTTGGGAGAAGGGCATCCGACTTGACCTAGCATCTGTGGCACATCCACAGTCCAATGGTCAGGTTGAGCGAACCAATGGATTAATTCTGCATGGAATCAAGCCACGTCTAGAGGCACCGCTACATAGAGCAGCTGGAGACTGGGCGGAAGAATTATACCATCTGTTATGTGGAGTTTACGAACTATACCCAACAGATCTTTTGGATACTCCCCTTATTTCATGGTATATGGAGCAGAAGCCATCCTGCCTTTCGACATCCTTCACGATTCACTAAGGGTTTCCGCCTACGACGAAGATGATGCTGAAGAATCCAGGCGCCTAGATGAGGACCTTCTCGAGGAAGAGCGTGTATTAGCATGCCAAATATACGCCATATACCAGCAGAAGCTACGCACCTACCATAGTCGCCATGTTCGGCATCGCTCGTTTAAAGAGGGGGATCTGGTGCTCCGACTTAAGCAGAAGAAGTCACACAAATTATCCCCACCATGGGAAGGACCGTTCATCATAAGCAAGGCACTTCTCAATGGGTCTTACTACCTCGTTGACAATCGTGAACTTGAGGATAGACCCAGCGATGATCATAAGCGTAAGCGACGTGACCCGGATGATGACTACCCGGAGCTTGATCAGCCATGGAACATAGCACAGCTACGTCCTTTTTACACTTAGCATATTTATTATATACTATGTATTTCTTATATGATCAATGAAATAAATACCTTTGGTTCACTCATATTCTTGAGTATTTTACCTCATTTAGTGTTCATTTTTGGATCATATAAAAGCTTTATGCGCAAGTTTTGCATTTGCACTTGTGAAAATTCCGCCTACAGGCGTTAGCTTAAGTTTTCTGGTCTACACGTTCTTTGTTGTTTTTATGTGGATTCTGGAGTAGTGACTTTTGGCACTTGAAGTCGACGATTTTGTGCTTAGGTTTTGACGGTGCGATTGGGCATCATCACTTGAGCGCATGGTTCCGACTACGAGTCTTCCGACTCATGAAAAGTCAAGCATAAAAACCAAAGTAATGGATAAGTCAGCACTTGCTTAAAAAATATTTACATGCTGGAACTGGTACTTGAGTAGCAGGAAATATACAATTATTGTTTTCCGCCTTAAGATTACACGCAATAGTTTTTTCCGCATACATAAACCTAGAGGAAATAAATATTACAAAGTGTTTTTCATTCCTCTGGCGCAGGAGACTTTAAGGCATCATCATCGGTAGCAGGAGAGCCATCCTGATCATCTTCAAAGTCGATGGTCTTGAGGGACTCAGAGGAGCTGGGATGGTCGCCTTCAATGATATCAAGAGGCACGAAGATGTTGTGATCGACCAACTCGGCAACCCTAGTGTCAAAACCCGCGAGTGATGCCCAGATAGCTTTATGATCAATCTTCTGGCCTTCATCGTCTATGTCGGGCGGACCTAAGGTCACCGTTTCAATGTCGGCATTATCATAATGGGCCTTGACCATTGCCAGCGACATTCTTGCACCAGCCCGGGTACATGAAGCTTTCTAGCTTACCATACGCTCGGGGGCTTGGCGCAGAATCTCTGAGTACTTCATGACGGAATCCACCGCCTTGATGTTGATGTTCAAAGGCTTGGAAATCTCTTTGGCTTGCTTGATGGCGGTGCTGATGAAGTTGCCGGCGAGAACCATGCATTCCTTTGGTGGAGGAGGCATATTGGTCAAGCCAATAGGAGCTACATTTCCGACAAGGCAAAGGAGTACATGAGTTCAAAATAACACAAAAAAGTTCAGAGTACCTGGATTACAGAAGTACAAGACGGATATCGCTTACCAACGATGCTCGCCTCCGCCTGCTGGAGTGTCTCCGCCATGGAGTCCCGTTCTTGTCGGAGAACCTTGTAAGCCTCAAGGTTGCGATGATTCTGCTCATCGGCAGTTCTCTTCTGCTCCTTGAGGATGGAAATTTCCTCCTTCAGACGGTTCATCTCCGGTTGGTGGACTCCTGCAAGGCCTTCATGGATTCCTCGTGCATCTTCAGAGTGCAAGCCCTCTCCTGCTTAAGGATCTTGTTTTCACTATCCAGCAGCTCAATGTGCTTAGATTGTTCGACAATGTCCTTGGCCTTGGCGATGGTTTCTACAAGTCGGAGAAATGATGTAACATAATGAGTAGTCGGAGAATGATGGCTCAAAGACCAAGTTTGAGTGTGAAATTGAAAGTAAAGATAGACTCTTGCTCTTGGTGATTTGTTCCTTCAAGAAGGCAGTTTTACCCTTTTCAGCTTCAAGCTCAGCGCGCATCTTGTGTAACTTCTCATTGGCGACGCCTCTTCGAGCATTCTCATTTTGTGGAAACAAGGTTAAAGTTACTTAGTCTACTTGGAGCATCTAGCCGAATAAATATCCACCTAGAGGCTTGGGGGCTACAATGAGAGTTTTTAACTCGGCAATATGCTTAGTCTTTCTTTAAGCATCTAGTCGGAACTAATTCTGTTTCAACTAGAGGCTTGGGGGCTACAGTATTGAAATTTACAAACACTGTGTATGCTACTCTAAAAGTATCTAGTCGGAATAATTCATTCAAACTAAATACTTGGGGGCTACGGTGTGAAGTTTTCTAGCTTAGTCACTCTTAGAGCATTCAGATGCAAAGACCTATGCTTTTCCATATAAATCCTCGGGGGCTACAGTGGGATACTACATATGAAATGCAAAAGTCAAATAAAACTTACAAGTGCGATGATCTTGATGTTGGTGGCACTCCTGGCAAATATCTTGCTGAAGGAAAGACTATTTCCACGCAAGATATCCGCTTTGCTGAGTGTCCTCAGGCCAGGTCGGAGAGAAGTTGGCGCTGCACCAGAAGCCAGAGCTGAGCTACTTGGCATAAGCACCGAGTAGACAATCTTCGGGAGCTCTGCTAGCATCTTGGATGCAGTGGCGCCACCTTCGGCAGGCGTTCCGCCTTCCACTATCGCCTTACCGCTATAGATGGCATCCTTAGCCGGAGATTCAGCCATTTTGGACATGGTACTTTCTTGTGTCGCCTGCTCGCCGACGACGGCAAGATGCGCAGTGACACCTGGATCCACTTCCATGGCGGAAGAGCCGGATGCTACCTTTGTTGGAGAGCTTGTCGGTGCGGCAGCAGGCTGGACGCTAGGAGTAGTAGGGGCGATGGAGGGAGACGCTTGGTGCAACATATCTCTAATGTTTTTAGAATCCCCCGATGTTTTGGAGGTCTTCTTCAAACTTAAACTAGCCTTCTTCTTGAAACGTGCAAAAGTATAAGTACAGGAATAAGACGAGAAAGAGACAATGTCGGAAGATAAGAAGCTTACACAACGGTTAGTGCCTTGGTGAAAGGGATGCTGGTAATTCTTCTTTTCTCCGCCTCTAGAGCGGCGGTGGACTTCTTGGAGGCTCCACCCTCTGTCTTCTTCTTGCCTCCGTCGGCAGCATCATAGGTGGAGCTCTTCCGCTTACGCGCCAACGGGACATCATCGTCGGACACGACGGTGACTTCCTTCATCTTGGGATCATAGATTTGGACAACCATGCTATTCTTGTCTAGACTCTTTAGCTGTTAAGTGAAATCCCAAAGTGTTAGATGCAACAGTAATGGCTAGGCGGAAGAACTGGAGTATATGTCATATACAGAAAATAAACAGGTACCTCTGGGCACTTGCCCTCCACGAACATGTTGTAGGTGATGGCGAAACCGCGCTTCCTGTCCTTCACCTTGACGATGTCCTTGAGGCGAATCTTAATGGGGTCACTCGAAAAGTTGTCCTCGGAGATGCAGAGGCTATCCTTCCTATCCTTGGTATATTAGTGCATCAGCTTCGCGCGGTGCTGCAGAGGCTGGATCCGTCTGACGAACCAGCACATGTCTAGGTCCAATCCGGTCAAACCCGTCTCTATGAACCACTCGATCCGCCTAATGTCGCGGGAAGCTTCATTGTCGGAGGGAAGGGTGGCCTGGGATCTCCATGTCGGGGCTTCAGCGGCGGCCCCATCGACGAAGTCCGGGTACGTTGCTTCTCGGCCGTCCAGAGGGATGTCTAGGCCGTAGAAGTACGCCAGCTGCCAGTTCTTGCAGGACTCGTGGACTACGATGTCGGGGAACCGCCGGCCAGGCCGAATCTTGAAGCTAATGGTTCCACAGTTTCTAAGCTCGTCCTTGCTAGCCCCGGATTCCCTCTTGATGGTGAAAAAGTAGATGAACATATCTAACCTAGGCCTAATTCCTAGGTAGCCCTCGCAAAGCGCCGCATAATTGCTAAGCGCGAGGATGCTATTCGGAGAAAGGTTCTGAGGTTGAACCTGGTAATGGCTAAGGACAGCTAGGAAGAAGTCGGAGATTGGGAGGGAGACGTCGCGTACCATCTATGCTTTGTGGTACACCTTCTCTCTGGCTTGGGGGAGAAGGAGTGACCTCGTCGGCCGGCGCCGGCCGCCAAACCAGCCCCTCCGTCGCGGGGAGGTATCCTTTGGCGAGCAGCTCCTTGAGATCGCCATCGGCGATATCGGAGCCACGCCATTCTCCTTTATGGGAGTCTCTCTCCTCCTCCAGCGGTTCCCCCCGCTGGAATATGGTCGCCGCCAGTGGTTTACACCACCGTGGAGCGTGGCACAACCACGCCCTCTAGAGGCACGTGGACGGAGCCTGTTGGCTTGACCGTGGCTTCTTTTGTCGCCGCCATGGACGGGGTGGAGCTACTGCTTGCCATTGGAGTAGGAGGAGAGGTGACTAGGAGATTGGGGAATAACTAGGGTTTTTCCCATGCGCGCGGAGAGCTCGAGGAGATGGCTCGCAAGAGGAAGAAGATGACACGGGGGGAATGAGGTGAAAAGATAAAATCTACCATGGTTGTAATTTATAACCCTCGGCGTCAAGATTCATGCAAAGTGATTGAGTGGTTGCTACGTAGACAGCGTGTGCGTGTACGTGCGTGGAAATTTCGCCACGTTCCCACCGCCGCCGCCAACGGTTCGTATCCTTCGCGCGGGAAAAATGGCTATGATTACTTCTCTGCATGTGTGAGTTACGAGGCATCGCTGACCTATGGTCTACTTTACTCTAGATGACATGGACAGGTGAACCATCCCATCCAAAGATTCCGTCATGGACAGATCCAGTCCGGATACGAGAAGAGTACGATGGAAGATTCAGCAGTTCTCCGACTTACAAGTTGAAGACGGAGAGCATTGCAGGGTTCTTGGGAGGACTACAAGATATTGCTTGACGATTTGCCGACATTCATCTAGACGAAGCATTCAACCTGAAGAGGCAAGATGGCGCAAGATCTCGGAGTTCTCTGGGGGATACTATTGGGGATATGCTATATGTGTATCATCATAGCATGTCTCTAATTCGGATAACCCGGGTGGCCCACAGTTGGTAGCAAGGCCCATGGCCTGCTGGGCGGCCCAGTTAAATGGATCCAGAAGGGAGGCTCATGCCGGATAAAGGAAGGCTGCGGAGGAGTCACCGACATACCCGGAGCCTTGGAGTGCAAGACAGGCTAGACTAGTTGTATGCTGTGTAGGACTTTGTAACCTGCCCGGCAAGGACTTTACCTATAACCCTGGATCTGGCGACTATATAAGCCGGACCTATGGGAGCCTTTAGAGCAGACCGTCGTGGGATATGAACCTGGGTAAGCTATGTTACCTCGTACCTGCCAACCTTCTGCCTTACCCCACGTCTCTAAACACGCACTGTGAGGACCCCTCCATGGCGTACTTGTCGTCAATACCACGACCCTATCCATGCCATCGGATACATCATACGGGATAAAGTCCCTTAATAGCGCAGTAATTTGATTAATGTCGATTGCTTGTCAGCTGTGGTTATGAGGATGATGTGAGCAGTGGTTGCTGCCTATTCGTCCAAATACGGAGTTCCTTCCACACATACATAGTTTTGAATGTTCATGATAGTAATCTTTACCTTAAACCTTTTATAATTCTAGAGGTGTATCCGCTACTCCGTGAGAACGCTTTTTCCCATTGCAGTTTCACATCTCTTTTACATACGCAATACTTATTTTCCGTATTCAGTTTGTTTTACTTTACTTATTATTCTCCTATACAAAAATCCAAAAACACCTTTTTACACAACACTCGCATTTTATCTTGTTACTTAGAACGTTATTTAGCATTACTATTTCAGTATTTAATTCAAAAGTTATTAGACTTCAGACTCCTACTCCCTATGGGATCGATATCTTTATTTCAAAACTAGTTACAAATGATTTGTGCACTTGCAGTCATCACCCCACACCGGCAATCCCCAAACGGTCAAGCCACAAATAAAGTATACATAGTTCCATTCATATTACATAGGAATTTAAAACTTTAACATAGGAATGAAAAACAACTAGCAGCGCTACGGGCGGCGGCGCCTGGAGGTCTCGCTAGGAGGGATCGGGGATGGCTCATCGAGGACCCACTCATCTTCGAGAGAGCGAAAGACCGCCTTATCTATGTCCAGCTCCTCCCGAGCTCGGTCGAGGCGGGCACGGAGGTCCGGGTCACGTAGGGTTGGCACGGGAGGCGCGAAGAAGTCGATGTATGCGTTCTGGAGTTCTTACCTCCAGATGTGATGCAGATAGAAGATGCAGTCAAGGATGTCGAAACTGAAGCGCTTGCCGGTGGTTCGGTTAACTGGACCTCGGTATGGCAGTGATGGCCTACTGGGCTGCGCCACACCTTCGTTGTCCTTGCTATCGTCAGAGAAGTTGTCATCACTATCCTCATTATCGTCGGCGCTGCGACCATTGGGTGGATTGCGTGGGGCGGGAGGAAGATGGCAGCCAGCGGGTGGATTATGATGTGTGCTGAGAGGAGGAGGGAAGCCAGGCATGGCTATTTTTGGTGGCGCGGTGTTGCGCCGATACTCCACGTGGCTCGCCCCTTTTTATAGCAGAGCAGCCGTTCCAGCGGGAAAGCCCGCGCGAAGAGGCCTGAACCTACTAGAACAGAGGGAACCGGCTATAGGCGCGAAATGATGGCAGAACCGGTAGGAAACTATGATGGCAAAACCTTTCCTTCCGTCGAGAGAGGAGCCATCACGGGTGAACGTTTTTTGTCATTGGCAAGAGGGCCCGGCGCTGGGTTTCGAACGCGGCGCGTGTTACCGGCAACCCCATCCCAGCCCTTAGTTGCCGGGGTGGTAGGGGTGACGAACAGTTTAGTGGGTGGCCCAAACTATAGGGGTTTGGTGTAGAAAATCAAAAAAAATTACTACGCGGCAAACCCCGGAAGCCCAAGATGTATCTACTAGTAATGCAGTAACGGGAGAGAGATACGGTATTCATACCTTTCAAGACCGAACGCGGTTAACATACCGCGAGGAACGTGGATTATGAAGATGCCTCGACGATGACCTCGAGGTCACGATGTCCTTGCAACTCCACGACAACTCCTAGCACCGAAAGCACGGTGCCGCCAGAGGGAGTCACACACGTATGGTGGTTGAAGACGGCCCCCGCTTCTGACCGATCCAGCCGAGATTGCGGAAATAGATCTCCCTCTCCAAATCCCACAGAGCGACGGTGCTCCGCAGTGAAGAACTCCTCGCTCGCACAACCCAAACAAGGGGGCCACAGTCGCAAGAGAGAGAGAGGAGAGAGGCAACACAAGCCTTTTATTGATTTCCAGGTGGAAATTGGTGTATATTAATCCTCCTATAGGCACCTCTTTATATAGGCAGAGGGAGGAGGTCCCTCCACCTTTAGGTTTCAATGTGGGACTAAAAACAATAAGAAAAGGGAAAAATAAAACCAGCCATACGGGTAGGCCAAGTCCCAAGTCCCAGCCATGCCCCAATAATAGAGGTGGTGGCCAGTGGGTGGGACCTGCCAATGACCCAGCAGTGACGGCCGACAGCTAGTGCTGGCCTAGGTGGGCTTGCCCATGGCGTCGCCGTCTTGACAGCAGGCGGCTGGTGGGCCAGCTGGCTGACGACGATGGCGGAGGGTAGCAGCTGCTGCCCCCACGTGTCCCACTTAATCTGTCGCCCATTTGGGCTGGTTCAAAACCGTCCCCTCTGCTGTTTCCCTTTTGTCTTTTTAGTCCGTTTCTTTTTAGGCGGAATTTTACCTAACTTTTAGGACGCCTTTTATAAATCTTTATTTAAATATGAATTAATATATAATAATCATATTTAAATAACCATCTATCTGAAAACCCTTTTCCGGTCCCTTTCCTTAGAGGAACACCTTCAGATCTTCCTAGAACTTTTCTAGTTTCTCCCTTCTCACTTCTTCAGTGATTCAAACTAACCATTAACGATCTCCAAGCTTCATCAAGATCTTAAGCGTGTTATCCAATAGTTCGATAATACTACATAGATGACCAAGACTCCTCTATGACCAATGATCAACATCAGGATCTGGATATCCATAATGACCACCTATGTACTCAACGATATTTGTCGTTGAACCGTAAACATTGTGTCTTACTGTATTGTCCGAGGTTTTGATCAAGTGACATCCTCATGACGGTGTTCAAACACGTTACCAACAATACCTTTTTTTACTCGATCCAATAAGTGATATCCATGTAACCTAGTCACATGTTGCGCAGCTTATGGATATAACTTATACGAGTGGGTCCAGAGTATCTTCTGCCACGCGGATGGACAAATCTCTCTCTTGACATAGTCTCCTCAACATGTTCCTTTGGATACCCAACGTCACCTTTATGATTACCATTTCACCGAGTGATGTTATGTGTCATCAAAGCATCCTCGGGTGACAGTGATTTGATATGGTCTCACAGTCTAAGGAAAGAGTCATTATGTTTCCTAGACATCATAACCTAAACTTCGTGACATGATCGTGATACGATGCTATAGACAGGGTATGTTGAACATCACATTCCCAAATGAAATGACCCCATTGTCAATTAGGACCCAAGGCACCTTCATAATTAGGAAACCTTTGATCATCCGTTGACCAATGAACCCGTGACTAAAGTTTCACCAGGAACCATTGTTTGTTTGTATATGTTGGAGATATGCCCTAGAGGCAATAATAAATGTAGTTATTATTATATCTTTGTGTTTATGATAAATGTTTACATTCATTCTATAACAATATTAACAAGGAAACATTAATACTTGTGTGATTTGTAAACTAAATTAGAGTCCCTAGTAAAGCCTCTTCATAATACTAGCTTGTTGGTTAATAGATGATCGTGGTTTCCCTATCATGAACATTGAGATGTTATTAACAACAAAATCATATCATTAGGAGAATGGTATGATGGACACACTCCTATAGATAAGCGTAGCATAAAGATCAAGTCATTTTAATAGTTCAATTGCTATATGATTTCTGATACATAGTAACCTAATTCCTTCGACCATGAGATCATGCTTATCACCATCACCGGAAGTATGCTTTGATGACATCAAACACCACACTGTAACTAGGTGGCTATAAAGGTGGCATTGAGTGTTTGGAAAGTATGGGTTGAGACACATGAATCAAGAGTGGGATTTGTCCATCCATATGACGGATAGATATACTCTGGGCCCTCTCGGTGGAATGTCATCCAATTAGCTTGCAAGCATGTGACTGGCTCACAAGGGATCACATACCACGAGAACGAGAAAAGAGTACTTATCAGTAACGAGGTTGAACTAGGTATGCAGAGATACCGACGATCAAAACCCCGGATAAGTAAACTATCGTGAGACAAAGGGAAATTAGTATCATATGTAAGTGGTTCATTCGATCACAAAGTAATCATGGAAATATATGGGAGCCATTTGAATTTCCAGATTCCTCTATTGGTTATTGTTCGGAGAAGTGTCTCGATCATGTCCACATAATTCACGAACCGTAGGGAGACACACTTAAGGATTCGATGTTGTTGAGTAGTTATGGAATGATGAGTAAGAGACCGAATGTTGTTCGGAGTCTCGGATGGGATTCGGGATATCACGAGGAGATCCGGAATGGTCCGGAGAATAAGATTCATATAAGGAAAGTCCTGTTTCGGGGTTGGAGAATGGTTCCGGTGTTTTCATCGGGAATGTTCTAGAAGGTTCCGGAAGGTCCGGCACTCCGGAGGGGAAGGGTACATGAATGTGTCATTACAAGTTGGAATGGTTGCATCATGTACTAGGTGTCATCGCTGAGCAAAATAAAAGGATAAATCAAATCCTAGTTTGAAAAGTCAAACGCCAATTTGAAAAGTCAAACGACAAGTTTGCTTGGTGGAGGGCGAGTAGGAAACCTACTTGGGGAGGAGTTCCTCTCCCTCCACCGCCGGCCAAGGAGGCCGAGTTGGGGAGGGACTCCCCTCCCCTTGGCCGCGCCCTCCCACCTATATAAGGAGGGGCAGGGCTGCCCCTCCAAGACCTACACCTTGCACCTCGAAACCCTAACCCTAGCCGCTGGCGCCACCATCACCAAGTCGCCGCCGCCACCTAGGGTTTGCCCTAGCCACCGACTTGGGGCAATCCCCTTGCCCTAGCCGCCGGCCTAGCTCCCTCTACTTGGTGCCTCTAAATCCTAGATCGCCAAGCCTCTCTCATAGTCCACCATACTCGCTTCGGTTTAAGGCGAAGCCTCATGGGATCTCCCTCTACTTAGGTACCACGCCGTCGTCACGAATCGCGAGGAGAAGTGCTACAACCTCCGCTTGCTGGAACAAGGGAGAGGAAGGTTTTCATCGAAAATCAACGTGTGACCGATCATGGGAGCGCTGCCGAAACGCGGCGCCGGAAGGATCGTCTACACGATCTTGAGATCGGGAAGAGTACGACTACATCACCCACGAGAATCCGCTCTCATTAACCGCTTTGGAATCTTCGAGGGTGAGTTCCCCTATCGACTCGTTGCTACAATCTAGTAGATAGATCTTGGCTTGTTTGTTTGCATGCGATAGAATTTTTTTGTTTTCCATGCTACGAACCCCTACAGTGGTATCAGAGTCGTGTCTATATGTAGATTTGTTGCACGAGTAGAACACAATGGTCATTGTGGGCGGTGGTGCTTTTATTATCAATTGCTTATTGTGTACTTTGCATCTTGCGGTATGATAGGATGAAGCGGCCCGGGCTAACCTTACATGACATCGTTCATGAGACTTGCTCCACGCTAAACATGCAACTTGTATTGCATAACTGGCTTTGCGGGTGTCTGTCTCTCCCATTATAGTAAGATCCAATTTACAACGGGCACTTGATAGTTCTAGCATCAACGTTGTGGTTCTTGTTCGTAAGTTAGAGCGACACTTATTAAAAGCCCCAAACCACGTAAAATATGCAAAGAAAATTAGAGGCGTCTAACTTTGTTTTGCAGGGGTGTGATGTGATGTGATATGGCCATGATTGTGATTATATTTGATGTATGCAATGTTCCTTATTGTAAGTTGGCAACCGGCAGGAGCCATATGGTTGTCTTTAAATTCTGTTAAGACCCGCATGTCTATTCAAAGTAGTTGTAATAGTTGAAGCTGGTGGACGACAACCATGGAGCGGCGTCATTGACCTTGATGCAATGCCGGTGATGATGGAGATCATGTTCGTGCTTGAAGATGGAGATCGGAAGCACAAAGAAGAAAGGCCATATCATATCACATATTATGAATTGCATGTGATGTTAATCCTTTATGCATCTTGTATTGCTTAGTTAACGATGGTAGCATTATAAGATGATCCCTCAAGCACACAAATTTCAAGTTTTAAAGTGTTCATCCTTAGTTAGCATCATTGCTAAAGCTTGTTGTTTCGAAGCACCACGTGATGATCGGGTGTGTTAGATTCTGCAAGTGTATACAACGTGAGCAAGCCAGTTTTGCTCATGCAGAAGCTAAGGTTTGATCTTGACGAGCCTAGCATGTACAGACATGGTCTCGGAACACGGATCACCGAAAGGTAAAGCATGAATCATATAGAAGATATGATGAACATGTCGATTGTTCACCATTGAAGCTACATCAACTCTCGTGATGATCGGTTTTGATGTGGTGGATTTGGTTCGTGTGATCACTAAAACAATGTGAGGGATATTGTTTTGAGTGGGAGTTCACCTAGATTAATTTAACTATTAATTAGAACTCAATTTGTCATAAACTTATTCTAAACTATTGCAAATATGTTGTAGATCAATGGCGGCCCCTACCATCAATTTTAATGCGTTCCTAGAGAAAGAAAAGTTGAAAAACAATGGAAGCAATCATGGATTGGTTCCGCAATTTGAGGATTGTCCTCAATCTTTGGTAATTTGACCTATGTCTTTGGATGCCATTTGGTGACCACTCTTGCTACCGATGAAGTAAAGAATATTTACCTCACTTGGAAGAATCAGTACTCCACAGTTCAGTGTGCTATCTTGTATGGTTTGGAATCGGAGATTCAGAAAAGGTTTGAGAATTCAGACCCACATGATATTGTCCGCGAACTCAAAATGATATTTGAGGCTCACGCGGCAGTTGAGAGTTATGAGGCTTCTGAAAAGTTCTTTAACTGCAAGATGGAAGAGGGCAGCTCCGTTAGTGAGCATGTGCTTAAGATGTTTGGGCACGCAAACAAACTCCAAAGTTTGGGTATAGTGATTCCTAATTCTTTGGGGATACATCGTGTCCTCCAATCACTACCACCAAGTTACAAGAACTTTGTGATGAACTACAATATGCAAATCATGGACAAGACGTTGCCAGAACTCTTCTCCATGCTGAAATCTGCAGAAGTGGAGATCAAGAAAGAGCACCAAGTGTTGTTGGTCAATAATACCACCAAATTCAAGAAAGGCAAGTCTAAGCAAAAGGGACACTTCAAGAAGGGTGGTAAGAAAGTTACCGCGACCTTAAGAAGACCAAGGCTGGACCTAAGCACGACATCTTGAGTGCTTTACTACAAGCAAGAGGGTCACTGGAAGCGGAATTGCCCAAAGTACTTGGCAGATTTGAAGAACGGCAACATCAAGAAGAAAGGTATATCCGATATACATGTTATTGATGTGTATCTCACTAGTACTAAGTAGTGCACGGTATTTAATCTTGGTTCGGTTGCTCATATTTGTAACTCAAACAAAAGCAGAATAAACGGAAGCTAGCGAAGAACAAGGTGACGATGCGCGTTGGAAACGGATCAAAGGTTGATGTGATCGCGGTCGGCACGCTACCTCTTCATCTACCATCGGGATTAGATTTACTTAAATAATTGTTATTTGGTGCCTGCGTTGAGCATGAACATTATATCGGGATCTTGTTTATTGCGAGACGGTTACTTGTTTAAATCCGAGAATAATGGTTGTTCAATTTATATGAGTAATATGTTTTATGCACATGCACCTTTGATAGATGGTCTATTCTTATTGAATCTCGATAGTGGAAATACACATATTAATAACATTGAGGCTAAACGTTTGAAATTGAGAGATAACTCGACCTATATGTGGCACTGTCGTCTTGGTCATATCGGAGTGAAGCGTATGAAGAAACTCCATTCCGATGGACTTCTTGAATCACTTGATTTCGAATCACTTGAAAGATGCGAAGCATGTCTGATGGGTAAAATGACTAAGACTCCATTTTCTGGTATGATAGAGCGAGCTATAGACTTATTGGAAATCATACATACCGATGTGTGTGGACCAATGAGTGTAGCATCGCGCGGTGGTTATCGTTATGTTCTTACCTTCACGGATGACTTGAGTAGATATGGGTATATCTATTTCATGAAACATAAGTCCAAAACTTTCAAGAAGTTTAAGGAATTTCAAAGTGAGGTAGAGAATCAACGTAACAAGAAGATTAAATTTCTACGTTCTGATCGTGGAGGTGAATATCTAAGTGACGAGTTTGGCGAGCATTTGAAGAAATGCGGAATACTTTCACAATTGACACCGCCGGGAACACCACAGCGTAATGGTGTGTCCGAACGTTGTAATCGAACTCTCTTAGATATGGTTCGTTCTATGATGTCACTTATAGATTTACCGCTATCGTTTTGGGGTTATGCATTAGAAACAACCGCATTCACTTTAAATAGGGCACCATCTAAATCCGTTGAAACGACACCATATGAACTATGGTTTGGGAAGAAACCTAAATTTTCGTTCCTTAAAGTTTGGGGTTGCGAAGCCTATGTAAAGAAGTTATAGCCGGACAAGCTTGAACCCAAAGCGGAAAAATGCGTCTTCATAGGATACCCAAAGGAAACTATCGGGTATACCTTCTATCATAGATCTGAAGGCAAGAATGGATCCTTTCTAGAGAAGGAATTTCTCTCGAAAGAAGTGACTGGAAGGAAAGTAGAACTTGACGAGGTTGTTGAACCTTCTCTCGAACTTGCGAGTAGCGCAGCACCGGAAGAAGTTCCTGTGGTGCCTACACCAGTAAGAGAGGAAGCTAATGATGATGATCATGAAACTTCGGTTGAAGTTGCTACAGAGCCTCGCAGGTCAACGAGAACTCGTACCACTCCTGATTGGTATGATACCGTTATGAGTGTCATGTTGGTGGACAACACCGATGACCCTGCGACGTATGAGGAAGCGATGATGAGCCCATATTCCAATAAATGGCAAGAATCCATGAAATCTGAGATTGGATCCATGTACGAAAACCAAGTATGGACTTTGGTGGACTTACCGGATGGCCGGAAGGTTGTCGAGAACAAATGGATTTTCAAGAAGAAAACAGATGCTGATGGTAATGTAACTGTCTATAAAGCTCGACTTGTCGCAAAAGGGTTTCGACAAATTCAAGGAGTTGACTACGATGAGACTTTCTCACCAGTAGCAAAGCTAAAGTCTGTGAGCAATCGCTTCATATTACGATTATGAAATATGGCAGATGGATGTCAAAACAGCATTCCTCAATGGAGACATTGATGAAGAGTTATATATGATGCAACCCAAAGGTTTTTTAGATTCTAAGGATGCTAACAAGGTATGCAAACTTCAAAGGTCCATATATGGATTGAAGCAAGCATCCCGAAGTTGGAATCAACGTTTTGATAAGGTTATCAAAAGTTTTGGTTTTATGCAAACTTATGGAGAAGCTTGTATTTACAAGAAAGTGAGTGGGAGCTCTGTAGCATTCTTAATACTATATGTAGATGACATATTGTTGATTGGGAATGATGTGGACCTTCTTAATAGTGTCAAGGAATATTTGAATAATAGTTTTTCAATGAAAGATCTTGGCGAAGCAGCTTACATATTAGGCATAAAGATTTATAGAGATAGATCGAGACGCCTAATATCATTGTCACAAAGTACATATTTGGACAAAGTTCTAAAGAGGTTTGGAATGGAAGATAGCAAGAAAGGGTTCTTGCCCATGTTTCAATATCGACCTTGAGTAAAACTCAAAGTCCAAGAACGGCGGAAGATAGAGAAAGGATGAGTAAGATTCCTATGCCTCACCATAGGATCTCTAATGTATGCCATGCTATGTACTAGACCCGACATTGCATATCGTTAGTTTAACTAGCAGATATCAAAGTGATCCAGAGTGGATCATTGCACGGCGGTCAAAAACATCCTTAAGTACTTGAGAAGAACTAAGGATATGGTACTTTCTTATGTAGGTGATGAACATCTCTTTGTTAATGTTTACACCGATGCTAGTTGGAACACCGAGGATGATTCTAAATCACAACTGGATACGTATTTACTTTGAATGGTGCAGCAGTTAGTTGGAGGAGTGCAAAGCAAAGCGTTGTGGCGAGATCTTCAAGCGAATCGAATACATAGTTGCCGGAGGCTTCACAAGAAGCGATATGGATGAAGGAGTTTATTACAGAGCTCGGTGTGGTTCCAAGTGCGCTGGACCCAATGTCTATCTACTGTGATAACATGGGCGCCATAGCCAATGTGCAAGAACCAAGGTCACACAAGAAGCTGAAGCACATCAAGCTATGTTTTCACGCTATTCGAGAACATGTCCAAGATGGGGACATAAAGATTTGCAAAGTACACACAGATCTGAATGTGGCGGATCCGTTGAATAAACCTCTCCTGAGGGAAAAACATGACCAACACCAAACTGCCATGGGTGTTCGGTATATTACCATGTAATCTAGATTAGTTGACTCTAGTGCAAGTGGGAGACTGTTGGAGATATGCCCTAGAGGCAATAATAAATGTAGTTATTATTATATCTTTGTGTTTATGATAAATGTTTACATTCATGCTATAACAGTATTAACAAGGAAACATTAATACTTGTGTGATTTGTAAACTAAATTAGAGTCCCTAGTAAAGCCTCTTCATAATACTAGCTTGTTGGTCAATAGATGATTGTGGTTTCCCTATCATGAACATTGAGATGTTATTAACAACAAAATCATATCATTAGGAGAATGGTATGATGGACATACTCCTATAGATAAGCGTAGCATAAAGATCAAGTCATTTTAATAGTTTAATTGCTATAAGCTTTCTGATACATAGTAACCTAATTCCTTAAACCATGAGATCATGCTTATCACCATCACCGAAAGGATGCTTTGATGATATCAAACACCACACCGTAACTGGGTGGCTATAAAGGTGGCATTGAGTGTTTGGAAAGTATGGGCTGAGACACATGAATCAAGAGTGGGATTTGTCCATCCATATGACGGATAGATATACTCTGGGCCCTCTCGGTGGAATGTCATCCAATTAGCTTGCAAGCATGTGACTGGCTCACAAGGGATCACATACCACGGGAACGAGAAAAGAGTACTTATCAGTAACGAGGTTGAACTAGGTATGCAGAGATACCGACGATCAAAACCCCGGATAAGTAAACTATCGTGAGACAAAGGGAAATTAGTATCGTATGTAAGTGGTTCATTCGATTGCAAAGTAATCGTAGAAATATATGGGAGCCATATGAATTTCCAGATTCCTCTATTGGTTATTGTTCGGAGAAGTGTCTCGATCATGTCCACATAATTCACGAACCATAGGGAGACACACTTAAGGATTCGATGTTGTTGAGTAGTTATGGAATGATGAGTAAGAGACCGAATGTTGTTCGGAGTCTCGGATGGGATCCGGGATATCACGAGGAGATCGGGTCCAGAGAATAAGATTCATATAAGGAAAGTCCTGTTTCGAGGTTGGAGAATGGTTCCGGTGTTTTCATCGGGAATGTTCTAGAAGGTTCTGGAAGGTCCGGCACTCCGGAGGGGAAGGGTACATGAATGTGTCATTACAAGTTGGAATGGTTGCATCATGTACTAGGTGTCATCACTGAGCAAAATAAAGGGATAAATCAAATCCTAGTTTGAAAAGTCAAACGCCAATTTGAAAAGTCAAACGGCAAGTTTGCTTGGTGGAGGGAGAGTAGGAAACCTACTTGGGGAGAAGTTCCTCTCCCTCCACCGCCGGCCAAGGAGGCCGAGTTGGGAGGACTCCTCCCTGGTCGCGCCTCCCACCTATATAAGGAGGCAGGCGCCTCCAAGACCTACACCTTGCACCCCGAAACCCTAACCCTAGCCGCTGGCGCCACCATCACCAAGTCGCCGCCGCCACCTAGGGTTTGCCCTAGCCGCCGACTTGGGGCAATCCCCTTGCCCTAGCCGCCGGCCTAGCTCCCTCTACTTGGTGCCTCTAAATCCTAGATCGCCAAGCCTCTCTCATAGTCCACCATACTCGCTCCAGCTTAAGGCGAAGCCTCATGGGATCTCCTCTACTTCCTGCATACGATGTCGTCTTACGAATCGCGAGGAGAGTGCTACAACCTCCGCTGTCTGCTGGAACAAGGGAGAGGAAGGTTTTCATCGAGTACCGAACGTGTGACCGACTGCGGGAGCGCTGCCGGAACGCGGCGCCGAAGGATCGTCTACACGATCTTGAGATCGGGAAGAGTACGACTACATCACCCACGAGAATCCGCTCTCGTTAACCGCTTTGGAATCTTCGAGGGTGAGTTCCCCTATCGGCTCGTTGCTACAATCTAGTAGATAGATCTTGGCTTGTTTGTTTGCATGCGATAGAAATTTTTTGTTTTCCATGCTACGAACCCCTACAGTATATCGCACGTGTATTGATGTTTCCATATCAATACAATTATAGCATGATATAAAACTTAATCATAAACTTTATGAAATATGCCATCTAATATTTGACTCTAGGACATATTCCCTTCACAAACTGTTGGCACCGGTTAGGGGCCTCCGGTGTGGTATGTTTTTTGTCCTCCGCCCCCAACTCAGTTGGACGCCAGGTTGAGGGCGCCGATGGAGATGTTCTTACCCATAAATGATCTCCACACCAAAAAAAAATATGGGTGGTCGTCGATTTCGGTCGCTCTACCCATCTTACCCATATTTGCTGCCACGTAGGATATTTGGAGCAGGAGAGGCAACCGACCGCGCGGTAGTCAACCACGCACGTGTGTCTGTGTGAGCCAACGTTGCCACCAGTGCTCCGGTTGTCGCCTGCGCCATGTACCACCCTGCCGAGCTTCTCCCTGGCCCCGTCGCCTAAATCTGTCCCTCTCACCAGGCCGCTCGCGGGGGCATGTTGTGGGGTCAAATCCCCGACCGCAGCCGACCTCTCTATCGCCGCACTCCTACTCTGCTTATAGGCCACTACGCTGAGGTACGAGCTCACTGTTGTTGGCGCGCCCCTGCCCGCCCGAGCATGCCTGCTTCCTAGAGGTCGCATGCTGAGCCCGCCGCCGAGACCGCCACCGCTGCAGCTCATCCCAGCAAGAACGGGGATTCTATTGCTTTTTTAAAGGTCCTTGGTGTAAAAAAACTGCAACTATTATTTATATATTCTTAGTATCTGACTATGTTTTAGATAGCTAAAATATGAGTAAGCTCTTTGAGCAAACAAAATTTTGGTTTACCTAAACCTTCTCTCTATTCATAACACAATTTGGCTTGCCCATTTGGGTAAGCTATTACAACTGGTTCTCCTTTTGCCGGAGAAGAGAGCTCAAGCAGCTTCGACGCGCTCATGTGCTCATCCGAATTGGTGCCACAAGTTTTGGACATCATGAAGCAGATGAAGATTTGTCGGCATCCCAAGTCATTTTAATGAGTAGTACTATGCGTTCTTGGAGGATAATTTCTCCACACTTACTCAACACGTGTCCCCAAAATACCATTAATTCCGTTTTTTCTATAACTTGCTTGTTTTTGCTATATGTAGCTAAAAAATAGTTTGTTTACAAGACAAAAAAGAAAAAGATAGATCTCGTCGAAGACCTTGTAATAAAAAATTTGTGCTAATATAGCAAACTAGACTTTGCTGAACACTTTTACCGGAGAGACCTCACCAAGGACCTTGTAACAAAAACACAAAATAGTGGTAGCAAAAAATATGCTAATGTAGCAAAAAAAAAAAACCTCGTCGGAGACACTGCCTGTGGCTTGGTAGAAAAAAAAGCTAGGAAAACCAACTTTTGCTAGGGACTTTTATCGAAAATATCGTAGCAAATACTTTGTGCTATTATAGCAAAAACATAGAACATAAATAGCAAAAAATTGTTACTATTGTAGCATCGTCCTGTAGCAAAATTTTAAAACGCATTCATTAGTCGGTAGCATTGCGATTCTTCATTTGTAGCAACGACGACCACTTCTAGTAGCACCGCCGTCCTGCCAGTGTACTACCATGCCATGTAGCAAAATCCGTCGGCGAGGTTGTAGCATCCACCCTCACCGGTGCTAGCGACGCCCGTCGCCGGTTGTAGAAACGCTCGTCGCTAGTGGTAGCATCTTTATTGCCTTCTCTTAGCTGTCAGGACATAGCTCATAGCATCAATAGAGAGTTTGCCAGCAGTGTCGTCATGGCTGCAACGAGCTGTAGGCATCTGCCTCTGGTGAGATTAGGGGCAAGGGCAGGCATTCGCCATGGAGCGCGGGGGCGGCGCGAGCTGCAGGGAGTCATGACGGCACAACGACAGGAGCTGCGGGCGACGCAAGCTGCACCGGCAGGCAGCGCACGAGCTGCAGGAGGCCTGGCGGCCGGAATTGCAGGGGCACAACAGGCGGCACACGAGCTGCAGCGGCGGGCGGCGCATGAGTCACGGCGGCACGAAGGAGGCATGCAGCGGCGTCGAGGACACCAACCATGGGAGGAGCAAGGGCGACGCGTGGGAGGAGGAGCAGGTGCGCCGCAGTGGATTTTGGCTTGAGAGGATAAGGTTGTTCGTGAAGATAAGATAGGTGGTGGACTCCACGTCTGTCCATCTCCCGAGTGAGCCGGGACACACGTGTGCGAGGAGTCAGGAAAGCGTGCGATCCCACGGGTGAATCGTATTATTTTCCATTTTAATTACTGAATAATTAGTGCAATTACTACTCCCTCCGTCTTCATTTTAATTACCGAATAATTAGTGCAATTACTACTTCCTCGGTCCTAGTTAAATGACATAGGATGGAAATCATACAATCCCAAAATACCCCCACCTCCTAGACATATAAGCATTTAAATTCAGAAAAAAGTCAATGAGGATTACTGAGAGTAAATTAGTCTTAATCAGAGTACGTCTAAGATCCAGAGATTTGATATACTAGATGAATAGGCGAGCTTCGCCTCGCCGCATGCAACCCGTTGGCACAGTGTAGCCAGCATGGTTGATTTGCGAGGGTTTTCATTTAGGAAAACATGGATAGATTGTTTAACGTTATATCTTAATAATGTCATACATACATCTAAGCGTGTTAAGTAGAGCTTCGCCCGCTGGGTTACATAATCAGCTCAATAACCTTCTCAACCAAGATTTAGACTTGGTGCCCTTTAGGGTCTGTTCAGTTCTGGAACCAGAGTTAACTGTATATGTACCTCCAATCATTTGCACCATAAACCAACCAGGTTATCTTTAGGAGGAAGCATGAATTTATTCGGACGATCTTATCACAACCTAGCTGAATAGTACCCTCTAAATCAACAGTTAGATTTGCAATTATATCGCGTGCGGTCATTCTGTGTGACAGTTGAATAACCTGAAAGCAAAAAACCAAACATGACAATTGTACACCTGAGGCATGAGGCATGGGATGAAAGTCACAAAAGGTAGTCGACATACATGCCCAATTCCTTTTCTGAGAATCACCAGTCTGTAGTTTATGTTCCATAGATGATATACATTCTGATAAAAACAGGGGAATTCGAAAATTGATGACTACTGGGTTTAAGCTAAGAGCTTCACGGGTGTATAAATGTGCTGCTTTATTTCCATCTAGATGAGTGAAGTGCAACTGAATTCCTCGAGGTTGGAGAATGAATGCTTCTTTCATCTCCCTGAACAAGTGGACACAGGATAAGCGCTCCTTCAATTCACTTTGCCATGGGTGACAAAAGTTTGTCAATCAGTTTCCACCCATACTCTGGTATACCCATCTTCTCTCCCCAACAGAGTAGCATCTATGCATGCAAGAACTTCAGCTATTAATGGGACAGTGACATTCATATACTTCCTGCATTCCACTACAGCCAACAGTCCATCACCATTTCTGGCAACAACTCCCAACCTAGCACAAACTGAGCAGTTGTCATCGGTATTACTTTACATCTTCAGTTATTGTAGCACGACCAGTCGTTGTCCATAAATCCATTGGTTTCACCGATTGATCAACAAGCTCCATAGACCTGCAGGGCAGTTACTATACTTATCCATGATTATATTTATTTCTGCTCCCCCAAAGTAGCCCATAAAACTCATATTGCAATTGTTGTATCCGTCTTGTCCAAAACTAAATTATCCAGTAAATCTGTTGGACAAGTGGCTAGATTCAGTCTTGGCATCTTCAAACCAAAAACTTAAAGTCATGCAAGATAACTTTTAATAAGAATGTTCTGATTTGTGTAAAAAAAATGTTCTGATGGCAAGGATTTGGCCAAGGCCTTGATGATAACCATGCAAAAAAAATCTAGGTTGGCTGCTATAATTAGCTTCCTAGTGTAGTGTTCAGAAAAACATGTGGTGCTGAATTTCTGTAAGTAGTTTTCTTTTATAAATTAAAATCTCTTTGGTATACTTAGCTAGCATCAGCTCTAGATCTGCTATATGAAGCCTGCAAAATGAGAAGTTGACACAGTTATAGGCAATAAAATAGTGATTTTTTGATATTGCTTGTCAATTGGAGGTCACAACACAGCTAAAAGATTCCTATCACGCATTTTCAAACGTGTATAGATTATACCCACAAATGTTAGCTAGAAGACATGACGATTGCATAATGATAGATAATTTATCAACCGGAAATAACTGAAAAAAAACAAATCACTGTGTGATAAAAGATATTTGCTGCATCCAAAACTTTCAGCTATGTATTCAGATGTTAAATACGGAGAGGTGTAAATTGCAAATTTAAGTTATGTTTCTAATTCAGAACACATCTAGAAACATGATAAAAACAAAGCTAATACTAACAAGCCACAGCTTCCTTGATTAAAATAACCACATTAGGTGAACAAGCCTCGTGTTGACACTATCAAAATCTCAGAAAATTTAGACAGTTCAGTACTCGGTAGAAAGATCCAGCATTGGCAATACATATTTTTCTGATTGATGTTCACTACTTACTTTAGGGATTATATTATTCATATACAATATTCACAAACAGGATCTGAAGTGAACACCGATAGTTTTGATGAGAATCGAGAAACATGATCTTACCAACTCTGGAGCAGATGGGCAACCAGAAAATGAATTTCTTTTGTTACGCATCACACATCTTATGGCATCAACAGTTTTGGATTGAACAATATTATGTGAACAAAATGTTGATCAATACACATAAAAATCTTTAAAGAACATCATGATATCAATTCAGCAAATGCACGTTGTAATGACAGTATTGAACATGGAACCAACATAATTGATTTCTGGTAAATTTCTTGCAAGGGATTTCAGAAGAAAAAATAAACACAATGAGAAACTTCTGTTGTCTGGAAGTAAACTCACAATACACCTCAGTCAAAAAAACACATGATAATCAGATGCTTATTTCAGAACATACCCGATCGAGTCTACAAAATTATAATTCTCTTCTGGTTTGCCACTTGCTATTGGAGGATCTGCATAAGGAATATACAAAAGCACTTGTTCAAATTCAAATTTGTTCGGTCCTACTAAGAATTTTAGAAACTTAGTGGCTTACATAACAATGCTTACTGTATCAAGCAAAAATGAGTTTTTAGACAGAACTACTACAAAGGATATGGTTAAAGGATGGATCTCAGAATTTGAGGTTCCCGAGAACGACAAAATTGTACAAATATGACTGTAGATTTCTTGTACTCCTACCTCTCTGAAAAGATATGAGTGGACCTCTCATTTCTTCCCTGTGGTGTTGCATATGTGCAATATTTCCTCCAAGAATCTGCACTATGCAATAATCTTAATATAGCAGAACAAAAAAGAATATATATATCATGAAATGCAGAACCAGCTCGCAAGCAACAGGCAAAAAATAGCCACAAGTTCATATTATTTAGTACCTCAAGGGAAATGTCTTCTTATATCAACTGATCACTGCATTGTACAGGTATTCATTTGGTAGACCGAGACATCTAGAGTCAAAGCTTTCCCAGATTACTACTGGAGAGTCTCAAAGACTTGCAAAAACTGTAGATCAAGCAGTGTTAATATATTGCACTTAAATCCACCTATGAGACCTTGCTCCTGGCAGGAAACGGAGCCGTTCAGCCTCTATCCATACCATCTGAGTCGCCTATTTGGTGCATAGCCGATCTGGTGGAGATTTGGGTGGGGAGAACGGGAAAGGATGCCACCCTACGGGCGCAGTCGAGGAAGGCGCGAGGATTTTTAGAAGCCGACGCCGGGAGGGGTGGGTGAACCTTGGAGACAGAGGAGAGTCTGGCGTCGTACTTGACTCAGCACATCAAGGCGGCGAGCAAGCTGTGGTGGCTTCCCATAGACACGTGAGCGGATGGGGAGATGCGGGGAGAGGCGACGGAGTTAGTTAGGTGGCGGTGAAAACCTCGCAGGGAGAGACAGACCAAGGCGGAGACGGCCACGGCCAGAACCCTAGTGCGCTCGGCGCCTCCTCCGCATGATGTCCTCGTCGGCGCTCCCAGCGTGGATGCATTCCAGCCACGCGACCACGCTCCACTCCAGCGACGCCACCGCTTCTCACTCCGATTGGTCCCGGAGTGCCTTGTCCGTCCCACCACGTGGTGGCGCCCGCTTCCGAGCCATGGGAAGGTGGGAAGTGAGCGAGGGCTCCATGCCCCAAATCCGAAGCGGAGTCGAGCTCTCAGCTAGTCCTCCTTCATCGCCCCAAAAGCCTCAGCGACTTGATCTCCTCCACGCCAGTGAAGCTCCGTGAAGATGCCGGGAGGGGCGTGGCGACAGGGTCGGGGTTGGCGCCAGCGTGGACTTCAGGAGGTCGTGGATTTCGCGAGAGGTGGGTTGGGGTGAGGTTGGCCGGAGCTCGGTGGGCGGCAGCCGGAAACCTAGCGGGTGGAGAGAAAGAGGATTTGGGGGAGAGACTGAGAAAGAGGGGGAGGGTGGGTGCAGGGGTGCACCGCTCACCGCCCGTGCCAGCTATGGACGCGCAAAGGATGCCCCCTGGCCCATTGTCAGCAAAACAGACCGGAAAACGTCCAAACGCGGGAAAAAAACGATAGGCACGGGGAGGCCCACAACCAGCGACACAACACCACCTCGCGCACGATAGGAGCGCTCTCAGCGCTCCCTGCATCTCAGGCTTAAGTCTTTAAGTAATACCCTTTAAACCAGGAAGGGGAGTACTAATTAATCTAGGAATTAATCATAATTAATCTGGAAACTACTATCTAATTATTCTGCCAATTACTAATACGGCAACTAGAGCGAATTAATAGGCAATTAAGAATCTTTCAAAAAAAATAGGCAATTAAGACCTAATTAATACGTCAATGAGTAATATATGGAAACTAAAATCTAATGGCGATTTTCCTACTACTAGTTTCTATATTACCAGATTAATTAGCTCATAATTCCCTCCATAAAAACATCAGCTCACAATTATAGCTCCTAACCAATAATTTGGCCCATTCAAAGAGTCGGCCCTGCCCACGCCTCTGGCGGCGTCGCTGGCGTTGCTCTCAGAACAGAAACTCGATTTCGCCGGTCGGACAGGCCGTCACTCTCGTCATCCGACCACCAACCCACTCTCTCCCTCGCCTGCGCACTTGTAGGATCCCTTTCCTGGTGTGTTTGGGTGTGGCAGCTGCCGCCATGGGTCCCGTGCGGCTGGCCCTTCTCCTCGCCGCCGCCGTCTTGCTCGGCCCCGGCGGGGGCACCGTCGCCGAGGGGGTGTACATCCCCTACAACACGTCGGCGGGGGTGGCGACGGGGAAGCTCAACGTGCACGTGGTTCCCCACACGCACGACGACGTCGGCTGGCTCAAGACCGTCGACCAGTACTACGTCGGATCCAACAACTCCATCCAGGTTTCGTCTATCTGCTCGAACCGGCCCTGAATCTTGTCTTCATTTTGAGTTCCCGTGTTCTGTTACCCTTGTTCTGGGATTGCGATTGGTTGTTGTTGGAATCTGACCATTTCTAGTTCGTCAACGTTTGATACTGTTGGATTGGATCTCAGAACATGGGTGGTCCTTCCTTTTTTTAACCATTTTTGTTTTTAGCCTGTTTACCCATGTTCTGCCTGTTTATCTTTGGAGCATCATATCTTCACGCCACTTGCTGTAATTTTCACAACTTTGGGAATGACAAAACTGTAGAGTAACATAATTTGGATACACTCTTCTGGTCGCAGGCTGCATGCGTGCAGAACGTGCTGGATTCGTTGGTGCCGGCGCTGCTCAAGGACGAGAACCGCAAGTTCATCTACGTCGAGCAGGTAAGGAAATTTACACAAGGGTAAAAAAAAGCAATCTGAGAAGGTTGGAGCTGTAGACTTGTGCTTGGGAGGTCGGAAGCAATTACTTGCCATTTTTTTTGTTGCTTCTACAAGAATTTTCAAGCTCTGTTCATTGCTGTTAGTTTCAAGAAGTGTAGCTATATCAGGAAAAAAAAGATGCAGAAGATCAGCAATATTACGTCCAAATGGACGGTGTTGCAAGTATGGGTGTACACTTTTTGGTGTTTTCATGGTGTGATTTTTTTGTTTTTTGAGCAAGGACTGTTTATGTATTGGTCACAGGCGTTTTTCCAGAGATGGTGGAGGCAGCAGAGCAACAGCACCAAGGATATCGTGAAGGGCTTGGTCAGCTCTGGACAGCTGGAATTCATGTATGCTCCTTCTTGTTCCAAACTTTTCCTTTTTATAGGTTGTGCATTATCAATCATGTCTCTGTTATGTATTTTCTGACATATTGCTGCTTGTTATGTTGAAGAAATGGAGGCATGTGTATGCATGACGAGGCGGCTGTACACTACATCGATATGATAGATCAGACAACACTGGGCCACAGGTTCATCAAGGAGGAGTTCGGTCAGATTCCAAGGATTGGTTGGCAGATTGATCCATTTGGGCACTCTGCAGTTCAGGCTTATCTCCTCGGTTCACAAGTAATTCATTCTATCCATTTATGTCACACTTTCGGGTTTCCTGTGGCTTTGACACTTCCACAGAAGGAAACTAAACCGAAGTTCCTTACATAGTCCAATTCCGTGCCACTCTCCATTTGCATGATAAGTTGAGTTCACACTCAAGATGATGACTTCTGTACCATTATGATAACAACTACTCCGTAGTACTCACTCAGCGTAGCTGTTATGAACTTCCTCAATACAGTAATACCTAAAGTTTTGAAATAAAGTACTGTTAGTACATGAGTACTTTATCCCAAAAGTTCAGATATGCTGAGGAGACAAGATCTTATCCAAAGCTAGACAAAAGTAATTAGGAGTTGTTATGCATGTGCTAGTTTTGTTCTCTCTACAAGATTCTCTTGATACAGGACAACCTTGTTCCATATCTCACAATATTGTATGTCACAAGATTCTCTCTTTTCTAAATCTTTTATTATCTTTCAGGTCGGGTTCGATGCTTTGTATTTTTCCCGGATTGATTACCAAGATCGTGAGGTACGGAAGGGAACAAAGAAACTTGAAACTGTATGGAGGAGCTCCAAGACCTTCGGGTCGTCAGCTGATGTAAGTAACATTTTCTTTTCTATAGTAAATGTCATGAATAACTTTTGATGTTCTTAAACTTTGGTAAACCATATTTCATTTGAAATGTTGGAAATCTGATCATTTTCTTTCAGATATTTTCTGGCATCTTCCCAATAAATTATGAACCACCACCTGGTGAGTTTTACTTTGAAGTTGATGCTGAATCCCCGCTCGTCCAGGTAAGTGAATGAGAACTTCAGTTATGACATTATATATTCAACACCCAGAGGAAAACTTCATCGCTTTCCTCAATGCAGGATGATCCCCTGCTTTTCGATTACAATGTTGAACAACGGGTGAATGATTTTGTCCATGCAGCTTTCTCACAGGTAAATTAGGGTCTCATATGCTCGTAGCCTCGTACTGTTACACTGATGTATATTTTTGCCAGTTATATACATTGCAAGAAGATTTATGCTCCCTATTGTGTACTACAAACTTCTTATTTAATTAGAAGGGCCAGCCAGGTGTTGCAATAAGTTTTATCTGAAATTGTTACTGCAGCTTTGTTCTATGTTACTTTTTCGAAAAGGTTGTCCTATGTTACTGAGACCTATTTGCATTTCATGCTGAAAAATCATTATCTGGACTGTACCATTTCATACTTTTCCATTCATCTATACAGGTGATCATCCTAACTAAACTCGTTGCTATCTATTTTGTAGGCAAATATCACAAGGACAAACCATATCATGTTTACAATGGGTACAGACTTCAAATATCAATATGCTGAAAGTTGGTTCAGACAGATGGACAAATTAATTCACTATGTGAACAAGGTAAAAGATGGATACGTAATTGGTTGGATATTTTCTGTATTTATTTCTGTGTTCCACCATAAAGTTTTTTTACGTGAAATATATCCCGGCCTCTGCAGCAGTTGATGCACACAACCATTTACTGAGAACTTTCAATCCTCACATAAAGCATAAAACAAGAATAAAATGTCACTGCACTACATAATCACATCTTTCAAGATCTCACTATCATAATTGTTTCAGTTATGGATCATGCATTATATTTGAAATACTACCTCCGGTCCATATTAGTGTTCTCAACTTTATCTAGATACAAATGCATCTAGTCTAAATGCTTAACCAGATACATACGAATCTAGATAAAGTTGAGAACAATAATATGGACCGGAGGGAGTATGTTAAACTTCTCAGACTAATTTACATGTACGAATCGTAGAATGAATTAGATTTTTTCCCTTGTGTCATTTAATTAGATAAGAATATAAATGCTGAAGCAAGGGTTCCATGCTTTGCGTTTCTTGCTATTGATGCAACCTCATATATTTTGATCATTTTAAAGTGGAAAATATCTGTTAAAGCATTATAGAATTGACCATACTTGTACCTCAGGATGGCCGTATCAATGCTCTGTATTCTACACCTTCCATTTACACTGATGCAAAATTTGCTGCAAATGTGGCATGGCCTCTCAAGACTGATGATTTTTTCCCGTATGTTCAATTTTGTATTCATATTTGGTACGGTTTACTTTGCTTTTCTTCTTTCTCACTCATATGACTATATTTGGTCCACCAGATATGCAGATAAACCCAATTCATACTGGACAGGTTACTTCACAAGCAGACCTGCCTTAAAGCAATATGTCCGCTTGATGAGTGGATATTACTTGGTAGTCTTAACCCCCTCTTTTACTATGGTTTCTTCCAGATGTACATTACCTACTTTCTTGGTCACTTTGTAGATTTCATATGCTTACAGCTCAATATATTTTCACCTTTCAGGCAGCTAGGCAGCTGGAATTTTTCAAAGGGAGAAGCAACTTAGGTGTCACAACAGATAGTTTAGCTGATGCTCTAGCTCTTGCCCAGCATCATGATGCTGTTACAGGAACAGAGAAGCAACATGTTGCAAATGATTATGCAAAGAGATTATCTATTGGTTATAAAAAAGTAAGCTTCTCAAGGAAATGGTTGTAACTTATATTTGATGTTTCATTTGGGATACTATGATGGATCCATTTGGTTTGATTTTTTCCAGGCCGAGGAGCTGGTCTCGGCTTCTCTTTCTTGTTTGAGTGAGTCAGGCTCAAAAAAAATCTGTTCATCCGTAGCAACGAACTTTGTACAGGTCGGATTGCAGGTTTTTTGTTTTGAAAAGAAACTACTTTGTTACCTCAAATGACTTAGTATTTACTATGGACTGATATCACCTTTTTTCAGTGTCCTCTCCTAAACATTACATACTGCCCCCCTTCCGAGATGAACTTCTCTCAGGGCAGAAGCCTTGTGAGTTCTGTTATCAACTCATGCATGACTCTTCTTAGATGAAATTTGGATAAGTTTTAAATTCATGTATTATCTAATCCATATTGTTTTCAACATTTCTGCTACAGGTTGTTCTTGTATACAACTCTCTTGGATGGAAAAGAGAGGATGTCCTTCGCATACCAGTATGCTCTTTTTATTTCCTGCAACACAAAATATTTTGTTGGTTTCTGATTGCCCATTCACACATCCGTCCATATTGTAAAAAAGATACATCCATCTATTTGAATTTACATGATATGTGTCCAATTAATGAACAAGACCACTACCATGAAATTGCTCCCTTTAGAATGAATCTGAAAGTGCCCATTTATGGAATCAACAGGTTATGAGTGACTTAGTTGTTGTTCATGATTCTGAGGGAGCAGAAATTGAATCGCAAATTCTTCCCATAGCTAATTTCTCATTGAACATACGGGACAAATATACGAAGGCTTACATGGGTACATCGCCTGCTGCAAAACCCAAATTTTGGCTTGCTTTCCCTGCTTCTGTACCCCCACTTGGTTTCAACACTTATTTTGTCTCAAGCGGGAATAGATCAGGTGAATTCATGTCTATCATCTTGATACGCGCCGATTTCAGGAAGGAATTGTCAAAAGCTTGACATTTTTTCATATGCTTATACATTCCAGAATCTGTCTCTTCGGCATCCACTCCTTACTCTCAGGGAAATAAAAGTAGCAATCGTCAAGTTGGGCAAGGCCGTTTGAAACTTCAATTCAATGCAGCTGGGGCATTATCTGTATATTCCGATAGCAAGACTCAGGTAATTTGCAGAAGTCCAGTATTATTCTCAATCTGGAACTATTTATCTCTTGCCTTGCTTTTATTAATTTTTAAAAAAATTGCATACTCATAAGATTATCCCAAGTTATCAACATTTTCATATGCACACATGAAGTTTTACCTTCACTTTTGCTTGTGATCCAAAATCATCCATACTCAAACACCATTAACATATTTCAAGGTTGAAGCAAATTTCGAGCAGACGTACAAGTATTACATAGGAGATGATGGAAGTGGAGGTGATCCACAGGTGCACTAGGAGTTCTACAATTATTTCTATTGTTACCCCAAAAGTAGCAATTACTTTACTGGTGTTTGTTAACCCTGGACTGTAGAACTCTGGAGCATACATATTTCGCCCTAAGAGTACCATTCCTATCAGGACTGGTGGTCAGGTATGATGAAGGGATAAAAACATCTCTAGAATAACATATACATCACTAGCATCTGTTAAGAATCTGAAAAAGATGTATCGACAATCTTAATTCTATTTATGTTTCCCACTGCAAGGTTCCTCCCACTATTCTGCGTGGGCCCATATTGGATGAAGTTCATCAGCAGATCAATTCATGGATATATCAGGTTGTTAATATGAAAATTTCTTAAGTCTAATGACCACTTCGTAGCTTTTATTTGCTTCTTTTTGTTCCGCATATTAAGGTTCTCAAGTGAAAATGACCCCTTTGCTTGTGATGGTATTCATTATGAATATTTGTATAACTTGGACTCACAAATTTACTATTATTCAGTCGATTGTTCTACATAACATTTGAAATTCATCTATGATTAGATCGGAGAAATACTCAAGTAGATGCTTTTGGTGAATTGGCATATGTGAACGAAATGGGACTATGGGAGATTAATATTACTTCAAATATAGAGTTTATTCTGTTATTTCAATCCTTGTAATCGACGTAATCATATTTTTCTGGTGAATTGGCATATACTTTTTTTTGTATTTTATGCCTTTTCTTTCCTTTGCACAGATCACTAGAGTTTACAAGGGAAAGGACTATGTGGAAACCGAATTCATCGTGAGTGCTCTGTCAGTAAATTCAGCGCTGGTTTCCTATTCAAGGCCGTCATATAATATGCTCCTCATGTTTCTCTTCACCATTACAGATTTTTATCATGTTATGAATAATTTTTCTTATGCATAGATTGGACCAATACCAGTAGACGATGGAGATGGAAAAGAACTATCAACTGAAATAGTTACGAACATGGCAACAAACAAAACATTTTATACCGATTCCAGTGGCCGTGATTTCATCAAAAGGGTATGATGCACTAGAACTTTATCCCCTCTCCAGACAACACATATCCGTTGTCTTTCCAATATGACATATAATAGAGTTAATGCTACCCCATGCTACTTTACTGAAAAATTTCAGAGACGATGATGGGATGGAGTTAAGTGTTGTATGATGTGCCATTATGTCATATTTATTAAAAAATGTATGTTACCTATTTTCCTCCAGGTACGGGATTATCGATCAGACTGGGAGCTCGAAGTGCACCAACCTATTGCTGGAAACTATTATCCTGTAAGCTATTGCTTTTGTATAACATCATGTAAGCTATTTTTTTGCTTTGTTATATGTTCAGTATGGAAACTTAGCATCATTAAAAGATTGACATATTTCATAATTTTTCCATCATTGGGTCAATTATTGAAACTGGCAGTTCAATTGGCATTTTCTACTCAGTTTATACACTTTTTGCTTGATCATTTTTGTGGTCATTTTTTCTTAGAGGATGTTTAGGTTATTTTGAACTCGACGTGTTTGATGACAACTAAATCAGCTCTCTTCATCTGGTGGCCTTAGTAGTCTTTTCCTTTTTGAAACGTTATGGCACAAGAAAGGAACATTTAGTGGCCTTTGGAGTACTTTGGTAGGTAAGGGTTATCGATGATATGAATGGACAAGGACTTTGGTAGGTAAGGGTTATCGATGATATGAATGGACAAGGATTTCGTAAGCTTCATGAACTAGTCAACGCAACCAAAAATCCGAACTGATGAAAAAGGCTAGGGAATCCACATATACACGTATGGCCTCTTGAGCCATACCACTAAGTCTATCCATGTATTGACTTCTGCGTCACACATCAGAGGGGGGTATATCTGGATTGCCTAGCCCTTTCCATTAGTTGGCTAGTGCAAGAAGCTTTGACAAATTTAACATGTATAGCTCCAGGTTATTTCATAGTTTTCCAAAAACTTTTATATCTGTAGATTATTCCGCAGTTTATTTGAAGATTCTGTTGGTGCTGATTTATGCACAGATTGATGATATTGTATTTATTTTAGGTTAATCTTGGCATTTATGTGGAAGATGGCAGCAAAGAGTTGTCTGTACTTGTAGACAGGTCTGTTGGAGGTTCCAGCATAAAGGATGGACAAATAGAGCTAATGCTTCACAGGTAAATTTCAAGGAGCACAATTGTGCACTATTTTGTTGCTTCTTTCATACTTTTGTACTTTGTCCTATTCTACCTATGCTTTCTTAAATCCCTCTTACTCCCTGTAGGAGGCTAGTCAATGATGATGGACGTGGTGTTGACGAAGCATTAGATGAACCTGTCTGTGTCGATAATCGTTGTGAAGGACTAGTTGTAAGTAAAAGGAGATACGTTCCTGCAGTCAAAACCACTTGTTCGCTACTGAAATCCTGTCTGCACCAGACAAATATATGGCATGAAACAAATATCAGCATCTAAAATCTATTGTCTTGGTCAACCATTATGTACAAAATTGGCTTGGTCAACTCGTGTCCTAGAGGAAGCAATTTACATCAACTACCCAAATCATGTTGGCCATTTTTTTGCTATGTTGCCAAATATTTTGAAGATATATTTGGTGTGGCATTGCAGATCAGTTTGTTATATTATATCTACAAGCACACGGTGTTGTGCATAAATATTATTTAAAGCAACTTATTATGATAATTGACAGATTCAAGGCAAATACTATATGAAAATTGACGCACTAGGAGAAGGAGCTAGGTGGCGTCGTACATTCGGTCAGGAAATATACTCCCCTCTTCTTCTAGCTTTCTCCGAGCAGGTACATTCATGGTTGATCAAGCAGTCACTTACATATTCTATAGTAGATTATTCTCGTGTTGAACATTACTCTATTCGTTTATTCAGGATGGAGGTAACTGGGTAAATTCACATGTTCCAAAATTCTCATCAATGGATCCAACTTACAGCTTACCTGATAATGTTGCATTGATTACCCTTCAGGTATGTCACTCCTAGGAGAATAGAGCGTTGTTGTCAAATCTTCTTAAAATGTAAATATGCTGCTCATTCTAGAAAGTGTGTCATTAAACATGGTTACTCTCAAAGTTGTTGTGCTCTGTGTACTCTAGATGAACAGTATAGCCCCTAAATTAATAGATTGCGTGAACCAAAACTTCGCCATAAAATTTTGTGTGGACTGACCGAGAGATTGCTGGTCATACTGTAGTATTTTATATTTTTTCTATCTATATTTCGGCATTTGTGCAAGTTAATTCTCTATCCTGACAAATTGAAAAAAAAATGCTATCAAGATTCTTTTTTGCTGGTGATAATAATTTGATCATTGTACAGGAGCTTGAAGATGCAAGTGTTCTTCTTCGGTTGGCCCACCTATATGAGGCATCATACTTGATCCTTTACTTTCTCTTGCTCCAGCTAATATCCTGTTTTGGTTTGTAATTCTTGTCTCGTCCATGTAGGCTGGAGAGCATAAGGATCTTTCTGCTCTGGCGAGTGTAGACCTCAAAAGAGTATTCCCAGATAAAAAGGTTTTCTTCATTAAACTTGTTTAGATTTACAGTTGCATCTGAATTTTCATGAATGTTCTCAATCCCTTTCAAATCCAAATGCTCCAGATTGGCAAGATCGTTGAAACAAACCTATCAGCGAATCAAGAACGCGCTGACATGGAGAAGAAGAGACTGAAATGGAAGGTGGAAGGGCCTACCCCCCACGAAAATGTGGTCCGTGGAGGCCCTATTGATCCTTCCAAGCTCGTCGTCCAGCTTGGGCCCATGGAGATCCGCACATTTATTATCAGCTTCGACCACCAATGAACTAAAAAAAAAGTCCAGCTGTGGAGGAGCCCGGCTGAATTTTCATCATTAAGAATGGTGAGACACCGGAATTGACATCGACAAGGTTCGAACCTTGGTCGGTAGGGTGTGCCACTTCGTGCACGACCAGTGGGCTACTGCCCTGTTCCCACCGATGAACTAAGGTCTGAGCTTCGCGAGAGGAGGCATACTGTAAGCTTTAATCTTATTGTGACTCCAATGTTGTAGTGTTAACCCTGACTCGTCTTGTGATACTGAGTTAGCTAAAATCGATTTTCTCAATTGCATAGAGAGAGCATATACACAACGACATGGGCGTAATTGGGATTTTACTCTACACATACAAGATATATATATACCTAAACTGTTAGTCTAACTATACTCGTAACACCCCTTCAAACTCAAGGTAGATTTGAGACATTGAGTTTGAGAACATGAAATCTATGTTGTTCTCTTTTTTGAGCCTTCACGGAGAAATCTGCAATTTAAAGCTTCGATGGAATATATTAGAGATGTTGATTGTTGGCGGTGAGAGCGCATGAATAATGCATCCACACCAATGTGTTTGGTTAGTTCATGTTGACCTGAATGATTGACGTTCTGAATACTTTCTCCGATCCAAATTACTTTATTCAGATTTGTCGAGATTCAGATGTATCTAGACATGTTTTAATGATAGATACATTTGAATTTAGACAAAACCAAATCAATTAATTTGGATTGGAGGAAGTAGTAACATTACTATCACAGGGTAGCGAGGTGGGAGAGTAGCGAGGTGGGTGCATCACATGGCACACCGATATCATCAAAGAGCAAACAAAGCCATACAAACTAGTAGTACATAGCGGTACTGATGATATTCCCTATGGTAACATCAGCAAGAAATCCCATGCTAAAATTATATATCTCGTTGACTTTTTCGCCATTCCGTGTTCTATTCTATTCCGCAGGTGTAATTAATGTTGTGATTTCATTCCCGTGATCAGTTTGTGATGAATTTGGAAAAATCTTTCAAAAAGGCTCCAAATATGAATAGGAAATAGAGTTTCAAACGTTCAATGGAACTAGGAACCGATTGTGGGAATGCAGTCGTAACATGGAGGAGCTTCTTATTCATATATACATTATTTCAAATGAAAGCAATGTTAGCAAGATTAGAAGGGATTAAGAAAAAAGTTAGTTAAACACAAAACACTTTATTGCCTCGTGTTCATGATGTTCTTCTAGCTCTTCTGGCCTTTTGTGGGCAACCAATCAAAATGACAAGGCTGGCTCCACGACTCCATAGAGAAGATTTCTCCGGAAACCTTAAAAAGGTTACATGCATCCAAACACGCCCTTGACCACTGAAAGACAACCGGTCTCCGGCAAAAGAAAGAGCCAACCTTACCTCATGGACTCTGCATGTTTGTTTGGCACTTGATCTACGCAGAATCCAACTTGAGATTTTCAAACCGCCTCTGTGAATGGCCGGGCCTGCAACTTTGAACCAAATTCGATATCTATCAAAATAAATTCAAAAATAAAAACAGGCGCATTCAATCATTGTATGTGATGTAGTCTTCATAAATTTAGCTATCATGTACTACATCCGTTATAAAATATAAGATGTTTTATCTTTTTTTTAAATACATGTATCTAAACATTTTTTACTGTATAGATTCACTTATTTTGATCCGAACCTACAAACTAAAATATGTCTAGATCTATATGAATCTATATGAACACATTTTTTACAGTGTATGTTCAAATAAATCTATATACTAAATGAATCTATATACTTTCTAGATAAATTTACTTCACAAAGCTAAAACATATTATATTTCCAAACGGAGGGAGTAGTACATAGCGGTATTGAGGGTATTTCCTATGGCAACATCAGCGAGAAATCCTATGGTTAAAAGTATATACTTTGTTGACTTTTCCGTGTTCTATTCTGCGGGTGTATCAATGTTGTGATTTCATTCCCGTGATCAGTTCCTAATTATGTTGACTTTTCAGTGTTCTATTCTGTGTCCATGTTTGTACATTTTTTGGACGCTTTTTTGTCAAATTCGTTGCACACGGGCGACTATTTGATTTTCTTTCGAGGTGTAGTTTCATCTCATCGTTTCACACAAATTTTATGTTATAAGTTTTTGTTTTGACATTCATAAAAAAGTAGATATAAACTTTCCTAATGCATCGTACCTGGATGTAGATCTACTAGTATACAATTGTCAAAATAGAAAACTTACAACATGAAAGCCATGTGAAACATGAATTAAAACTTTCCCTCAAAGAAGATTTCAAACGGTCGATCGTGTGCGCCGAATGTGAAAAAATTCTTCCAAAAGGCTCTAAATAGGAACATGAAATAGAGTTTTAAACGCTCAATGAAACTAGGAACCGGTTATGGGAATGTAAGCATAACATCGAGGAGCATCTTATTCATATAGACACTATCTCGAATGAAAGCAAGGTTAGCTAGATTAAAAGGGATTAAAAAATGTTAGTCAAACACAAAACACTTTATTGCCTCGTGTTCATGATTTTCCTGCTTCTAGTGCTTCTGGCCTTTTATGGGCAACCAATCAAAATGACAAGGCTGGCTCCATGACTCCATAGAGAAGATTTCTCCGGAAACCTTAAAAAGGTTACAAGCATCCAAACACGCTCTTGACCACTGAAAGACAGCGAGTCTCTGGCAAAAGAAAGAGCCAATCTTACCACATGGACTCTGCATGTTTGTTTCGCACGTGTTCTACGCAAAATCCAATTTGAGATTTTCAAACTGTCTATGTGAATGGTCGGGCCTGCAAATTTGAACCAAATTCGGTACCTACCGAAATGAATTCAAAAATAAAAACATGCGCATTCAACTATTGCATGTGATGTAGTCTTCACAAATTTAGCTATCAGGTACTACATCCGTTATAAAATATAAGATGTTTTATCTTTTTTTTGAAATACATGTATCTAAACATCTTTTACTATGTAGGTTCACTTATTTTGATCCGAACCTACACACTAAACTGTGTCTAGATATACACGCTTCAGAAAAACACTAAAACGTCTTATAATTTGAAACGAATGGAGTACCAGTTTGCTTTGGCTTTTTTTAAGGGAAGTTTGCTTCGTTTTCAAACTCAAATGAGCAAGATCGTGCCCTGCCAACGGTAGATCCCGTTCAAATGTGTCCAACTTTTGCACATACACGTGTCTTCGCATGGCAAACAGAAGTCCTGACAAACAAATGATTTTCCATTTTGTGAAGGAAAAATATGATGCAGAATTGCACAACTCAAATTTTGCCACGACAGCGAGCAGAGTTCAAACGACATGCATGCATGGTAAACCATTCTCTGTCCGCCTGCCAACGGACTATGCGCGCGCACACATTTCTTGTCGAAGGAAGGGCGGAAGAACGTTTAAACCACCAAAGCTGAAACTAATCCGATGAAAAACTAATAATTACTTAGAAACTCCACCCATAGACGACTTAGTTGTAAGTCAGGCGTAGTCTACTAACGTATGGGTAAGAGCATGTTCACCCGCGTATTTAAGACAGCGTTTTCAGGACGTTTTTTTGTTTGGACAATGAATTTTCGCCCACGCCGATTTCGTCTGAATTAACGTTTGTCCGGATTTCCCAGGCCAATCCCGGGGTCCTGGGAACGCCGAACAAAGTGAAAACGCTAGTGGGCCAACCCTGTCGGCGTCTATAGGCCGAGTTCCCGCTCTTTTCTTCTTTCCCTTCCGCCTTTCCTTCCCATTCCCCCAAACTCCCGTCAGTTCTCCGAACTCCCGCCCGTCATGCCGCCCAAAGGTTTCGTCAAACCCCGATCCAACCTCGGCGAACCAGAGGAGAAGAAGGAGAAGAAACCGAGAGCGCTGACGAAGAGGCCGGAAGGCTTGACCAACGCCAAGTGGCTTGCCCTTGTCCAACGGAGGGGGAGGAAGGAGAGGGTGAAAGTGGCGAAGGAGCTCGTCGAGACCCAGGGCCTCTCCGAAAAGCAGATGATGAGGGCAAAGCAGGCGGTGGTGTCGCGCGCGGCGATGTTGCGCCCGAGGCCAGTATGGCGCCCACTGGGGTGAGCCATCCAAGCATCGGCTCGCCGACCAGGTTCTCGCCGATCTCGCCGGTCGGCTTCCAGGAGAGCCAGGCGAACCCGCTCCAGAGGTACTCCTCATCCCCCAAGTTTGACGACGGGTTCAGCCCGAACGTGATCTTTCCCTGCCCTGAGCCTCGCCCTCCTTCGCCCTTCAACGTCGACATCAACGTCCCCTACTCCACCTCTCCGGAGTACGCGGGCCCTTCGCCGTCCATGCGCCGCGGCCCCCTTCCTTTTGTCGACGGCTCATCGCCCGCAACCTTCAGCGAGGTGGACGCCCACACCATGTTCGACGGAATGTCGGCCGAGGCGTATATGCAGGACATAATCGCCTCAGGTTCGGTGGCGACCAGCAACACCTCTTTCTCCACTCAAGAACAGCCTCGGGCCGATGCCGAACACGACATCGAGTCTTAGGATTTCACCGAGGGCCAGGACGAGCATACGCATGTCGATGACGTGAAGGACGCCGAAGGGGATGCCTTGGCTCCAGCGGAAGCCAGAGGCAAATGCAAGTCGGCGCAGGAGCCCCGGATCAAGTGGACGACGCTTGAGGACCTTTGCCTCGCTGACGCCTGGAAATCGGTGAGCATGGATCCCATCACCGGTACCAACCAAAACTCAGACAATTACTGAAGCGCGTGAAGCTAGCATTCGACGAGCGCAACCTTTGCGACCCGAAGTATAGCAAGATTCACATGGAGCGAGGGGAGAAAGCCATGGCCAACCATTGGGGCCTCATCCAGTAGGCGTGCAGCAAGTGACACAGCTGTCTCGAGGAGGTCGACCGCACACTCGTCAGCAGTGAAATAATGGATAACAAGGTACTTCTTCGCACACCCATCAACCATTGGGGACTCATTCATGCCTGTACTGACACACTTTGTCTTGCATTTGCAGCTCTTTTGTGCACTCGGACTCTATCGGGACGACACCAAGACGGAGTTCAAGCTTCACCATGTGTTTTCCGTGATAGAGAAATGCGAGAAATGGCAGGACACTCTCCTGAGCCTCGCCAAGACCAAGGACAGCGTGTACAACCCGGAGGCTCCTCCCCTGCTGATACGTCGGAAACTTATCTATAATCTTTGATGCTCCATGCTTGTTTAGTATCTACTTTGCTTTGTCTACACTTTGAGGTGTTTTTATATCTTTTCTAGAACTAACCTATTAACAAGTTGCCACAGTGCCATTTGCATGTTTTCTTCTGTTTTTGGTTCCAGAAAGGCAGAAAATCAATATTCTCGAAATTGGACGGGACAAAAGCCAAAGTAAATATTTTACCGTGGGCGACACGAAGCCAAAAGACGAGATGGAGAGGCGCCACAGGGAGACCAAACCCCCTAGGAGCGGGTGGGCCCACCCCGCGCCTAGGTAGGGTGTGGCCCCCTTGGGGGCCCTCCTGCCTCGCCCCTCCTGCCTCGCCCCTTCGCCTATAAAAACCCCTCGATACAGAAACCCTAGGCACCCGATCAAAACTCTACGAAACCTTTTGTAGCCGCCGTCACCATCGTCCCTAGATCAGGGGGGATCTAAAGTTCTTCCCGGCACCCTGCCGGAGGGGAGGTCATCTTGGAGGCCTTCTTATCCGGTATGAAGCGTGAGTAGTTCTACCTTGGACTACAGGTCCATGTAGTAGCTAGATGGTTGTATCTCCTCCTTTGTGCTTTCATGTATAGATCTTGTGAGCTCCGTTCATGATCAAGATCTAATTTATTTGTAATCATGCATGTTGTGTTTGTGGGGATCTGATGGATATTGAGATTACTATGTCAGATTGATTAATGATTTTGTCTATTTGATACTATCATGTCTGTGTTGTTTGTGATCTTGCATGCTCTCCGTTGTTAGTAGTTATCTTGGCCAAGTAGTTGCTAGTGACTCCAAGAGGGGGTATTTATGCTCGATACTGGGTTCATGCCTCTAGTTTCCAAGGGAAGTGACAGAAATCTCTTCGGTTGTAGATGTGTTGTTGCCACTAGGGAGAAAACAACGATCTCTTGTTCATGGAACAAGTGGATTGTTTACCTTACACACTTTGCTTAAAGCAGTTGTCTGTTGCTTGCAACTTAATACTTGAGGGGGTTCGGATGATAACCTGAAGGTGGACTTATAGTCATAGATGCAGTTGGATGGCGGTCTATGTATATTGTTGTATTGCCCAATCGAATCTCATGGGATCTTTTTTGTCTAGTATTGCATTGTTATGCCTTGCTCAGTTCATGTCAATTGCCCTGCTATAATTTGTTTACCCTTCATGCCATGTTGTTTATCTAAGGAGAGCACCTCTAGTGAATTATGGACCCCGGTCCAATCTTTACCATTGATACATCTTCCACTGTTACTTGTTTACTTGCTGCAAACCATCATCACATTCCACACCATACATTTAATCCTTTGTTACAGCAAACCGGTGAGCTTGATAACCTCACTGATTCGTTGGGGCAAAGTCTTGAGTTTGTGTTGTGCAGGTTTCTACGTTGCTTGCAACACCTGTGTGACGTTTCCTTCCTCCTACTGGTTCGATAACCTTGGTTTCTTATTGAGGGAAAACTTGTTGTTGTGCTGCATCACACCTTGCTCTTGGGGTTTCCTGATGAAGCACTGCACGTTGACACAGTGCCATCAAGCTCTTTTTGGCGCCGTTGCCGGAGAGGCTAAGGACGTCTTCACAAGAGGAGTCCTCCTCAACCTTTCTCTTTGCTTTGTTCTTAGTTTGCTTAGTTTCTTTTGCTTGGTTTTGTTTGCCTCTTTTTATCAAAAACTCCAAAAAAAATAGTTTACTTTGGTTTGCTTTCTCTTATCAAAAACACAAAAAAATAGTTCTTGCTCTAGTTGCTGCTACTATTTTTGGCTTGCCCACCTTTGCCAAAATGAACTCTACTGAGAACACCAAGTTGTGTGACTTTACTAGCACAAACAACAATGATTTCCTTAGCACTCCCATTGTTCCACATGCTCCCGATGCTACCTTTTATGAAATTAAGCCTGCTTTGTTAAATCTTGTGATGAGAGAGCAATTTTCTGGTGCTAGTTCTGATGATGATGATGCCCATCTCAATAACTTTGTTGAACTTTATGAGATGCAAAAGTATAAAGATGTAGATGGAGATATTATTAAGCTCAAGCTGTTTCCTTTCTCCTTGAGAGTAAAAGCTAAAGAATTGTTGCTATCCTTGCCTAGAAATAGTATTGATTCTTGGACCAAGTGCAAATATGCTTTTATTAGAAATTACTATCCTCCTGCTAAGATTATATCTATGAGAAGTGATATTATGGAATTTAAACAACTTGATAATGAACATGTTGCTCAAGCTTGGGAAATAATGAAATCTTTGTTTAAGAATTGTCCCACTCATGGACTCACTACTTGGATGATTATCTAGACTTTTTATGCAGGTTTGAACTTCTCTTCAAGAAACCTATTGGATTCAGCTGCCGGAGGTACCTTTATGGGCATCACTTTGGGTGTTGCAACAAATCTCCTTGATAATATGATGGTTAATTATTCCGAATGGCATACTGAGAGAGCTCCACATGGTAAGAAGGTAAATTCTGTTGAAGAAACCTCCTCTTTGAGTGATAAGATTGATGTTATTGTGGCTATGCTTGTTAATGGGAAAGCTCCTTTAGATCCTAATAATGTTCCCTTAGCCTCTTTGGTTGCTCAAGAAGAGCAAGTTGATGTAAACTTCATTAGAAACAACAATTTCAACAACAATGCCTATAGGAATAATTTTGGTGGTAACAACAATTATAGGCCTTATCCTCCTAATAATGGAAATACCTATGGAAACTCCTAAAACAATGCTAGAAGTGCCCCCTCTAAACTTGAAGTCATGCTCAAAGACTTTATTAGTAAAAAAACTGCTTTCAACAAGACTATGGAGGAAAAAAAATAACTGTTGAAAAGAATATTTCCTCTTTGTCTGAAGCACAGTCCTCTTTGATTAATAAAATGGCTGCTAAACCTGAAACCATGAAAAGTACCTTTGCTGCTACTCATGTCATACAAGTTACTATTGATGAAAATGTTAGACTGTTAGCTCAACTTCATGCTAAGTGGAAAGGGAAGCTGACATTGATAGAAACAATAGTGTGTGCACCATCACTAGAATGGATACCACTAAATCACAAGAAGTCCCTATTCCTCCTCCTACAATGCCTAAGCCTAATGAGTCTACTACTAGTGATGCTAAGCTTGATTTTGATATAGATGGTTGCAATATTTCTGAAGTGATCCTATTTTTGCAAAAGCTTGCTAGAAGTCCTGATACTAGTGATATGCATGTTGCTTTCACTAAACACATTACAAATGCTCTTGTTAAGATTAAGAAAGAGAAGCTAAAACACAAAGCTTATATTCCTAGGAAGGTAGAAGATAGTTGGGAACCCATTATTAATGTGCAAGTGAATGACTTTGATCTCAAAGCTTCATGTGATCTTGGTTCTAGTGTCTCTATTATGCATAGGAATATTTATAAAATGCTTGATTTGGCACCTTTGAAAGATTGTTATTTGGATGTCCCACTTGATGATAATGCTAAGAATAAACTCATGGGGAGTATTAATGATGTTCTCATTATGGTTAACAATGCTTATGTCCCTGTTGATTTCTATGTTTTGGATGTTGAATACAATGCTTCTTGTCCTATTACTTTGGGAAGACCTTTTCTTAGAACTATTGGTGCCATCATTGATATGAAAGAAGGCACCATTAAATATCAATTTCCATTCAAGAAAGGTATTGACATTTCCCTATGAGGAGAGAAAAGTTGCTTTTTGCTCCTCCTTTAAAAGCAAGGTTTGATGTTAATCCTTCTTCATTTGAAAATACTTGATTTCTTGCTTCTTGTGTCTTACTTAAAGGCGTTAAAGAAAAGCACTTGCTGGGAGATAACCCAAGAGTTTCCTTGAGTCTTGGAAGTTATTACTTCAGTAATGACCTCTCCTTATCCTTTTTTGTTTGCTTTTTGTGCCAAGAATGACCTCTAATGAGAGGAAAGTAAGATTCGGGGAGTTGCTGTCCCAAAACAGATTTCTGTCCTCCACCATAAAAATTCGTGAGGAGTCTATGTAAGTCGGATTGAGCTTAAAACTACGAATAAATCCCCCAGTATTTTATATAAATTTCGTTAGTTCAACACTTTTTGATTTGAGCAACAGAAGATTTTCGAAAAAATTGGTTTCTACCTGCTAGTCTGTTTTGACAGATTTCTGCCATTATTTGCATTTGCTTCTTATTGATTCCTTTTTGAGTTCTCTTTTGGGGAATTGAGATTTTTGAAGGAGTTGCTACTGTAGCTTGTGTTTTTAGTGAAAAGTTTTGTTGTTCCAAAGCTTAGCCTAAAGGTCTATTATCTTTTAAATACACTAATGTTGCTAATGAAGATTGTGTGAAGTTTTGTATGAGGAAAAATTTCAGGTGTAGAGAAAGAATGATGTAATGAGATGAAGAATGGACAAAATATCAAGCTTGGGGATGCCACCCTGGTGTCACCCCAAGAAATATCCAAGAGGTACAAGCGTCAAAGCTTGGGGATGCCCAAGGCATCCCCTTCTTCATCAATAAAAAGCTCAGGTCTGTCTAGACACTTCGATTTTATTGTTTCATGCACTGTTGTGTTGTTCTTGGAGCGTCTTAGTTTTTGTTTGGTTTGTTTAGTTTATTTAGTTTGCTTGAATAAAGTAGTTTGAACCCCTGTTCTCGCTGTGTTGTTTCAAATAAGTTGCTTGGTGTTGGAAAAGATTAGAAAGTTTTTGCTTGATAAATGCAAGAGGAGCTTGCATTGACTGTGACTTAGACTTTAGCATGACATGCTAGGTGTTGTTTTGACCTTATGCTTAGTGATTATTGTTGTAGCATGTATTTTTCCAAACAATTGGGATTGCTTAGTGTGCCTTGAAGAAATCATGTGTTGTTTAGCATACAAATTCATAGTATTGTGGTATTCTCCTTTGATGCTTTTTTTTGGGTTGATTTGGCACATGCTTACACTATGTTGTGACTATGAACAAGTCATCGTATCCTCTATGATCATTTAGTCCTTGACTTGTAGTACCACTCTATGTTTTGATTACTAATGTTTTGTTGCTCTGCATGATTATGCCCATTATTGCTCTCTTAGTTGGTTGCTCCCAGTCTTTTGCTAGCCTCCACTTGTATGAGTAAGTTCTACTCATGATTCCAACTCCCAAGAAACCAAGTTATTCCAAAGTGTCCACTAAAAATCCTTATGCATGGTGTGTTACACCATTCCAAGTATATTCTTGTTTTCAGCTATCTTTCAATTAAAAAGTATTTTGTTATGTGAAAACTTAGTGATTAAAGCCCTCACGAACTTGATGGCACACTTTATATTCTTTGACCCTAATAAACTTGAATCATTGTGTCGTCTATGTTGTATATGCTTGCACTTATACGTTGGAATTAGCAGAATCATGTTGTCATGGGGAACGTTTTCAACATTATACTTAGTTGATATCATGCTCTTTTGTCTATGGATGTCACCGATGTAAAATAAAGAGGGAGCTTGTAAGTCCATGGAGTTATGTATTTTGTGTTAGAGAAATGTTTGGGCCGCTAGCCTAAGCCATGCCTAATCATGGTGGAAACTTGTAGCATCACCATAATGAGCAATCTGTGAAGCATCCTCAATAAAAAGCTATGCACATAGTAAATAAAAAGACCCCTGAGATGCTCATTGTCTGCTTTCTTTGTCATTTTGATTATGGGATAGATCCTATGCCATGTGCAAGGGGTACCCCGTTGGCGGTTCTCTATGATACGCATGTACTTACTATGGCAAGAACTTACAGGTGACTGAAGTTGAGTAGCATGAGGTGTGGCCCTCGTATTCAAGGGACTTGAGATTGCCAACTTATACTTTGTCAAGCATATACTCCATAGTTTGTTCACTTTAACCTTAATCACTTCAAGATGCTTATGATAGGGGCAATGAGGGATGAAAGCTAACAAGTACCATAATTTTTGGAAGCTTTTTTTGAAACTTGAAATCCCTGCTTCCCTTTGTGAAGGACCTTTCTTCCACCATTATTTGAGTCTCCACCTTCTACCTTTAGGCACCATTAAGAGAGCATAGTTGCCATTCTGTGTGCAGTGTCCCAAAACTTATTGATTGATGCATATTATGATATTGCTTGTTCTTGTGCTACTTGTATCTAGTCACTCTTATGAACTTTGAAGGTGTCCTATGCATCTATTTGCTACTCTATGAGGGACAAGCTGAATGTCACTATGCCATGTTTTCTGTATGTGAAACAAACAAACGTTTTTCAATGCATGTTATTCATGATCTTTGTTTGTAGCCTTTCATGTTGTATGCATAGTTACAATGTCCTATTGTTAGAACTCCATCTTTCATGCACATGTTTAGAGTTCTTCGATCCTAGCTTTTAATGCTTGCAAATGGTTTGATCTTGGTTTTGATGGTGCATGTCACCTAAAAAATTATTCTTTTTATCACTTACCTACTCGAGGACGAGCAGGATTTAAGCTTGGGGATGCTTGATACGCCGAAAATGTATCTATAATTTTTGATGCTTCATGCTTGTTTAATATCTACTTTGCTTTGCTTTGTCTACACTTTGAGGTGTTTTTATATCTTTTCTGGAACTAACTATTTAATAAGTTGCCACAGTGACAGTTGTCTGTTTTCTTCTGTTTTTGGTTTCAGAAAGGCAGAAAATCAATATTCTCGGAATTGGACGGGACAAAAGCCAAAGTCAATATTTTACCATGGGCGACACGAAGCCAGAAGACGAGATGGAGAGGCGCCACAAGGCGGCCAAACCCCCTAGGTGCGGGTGGGTCCCCCATGCCTGGGTAGGGCGTGGCCCCCTGGGGGCCCTCCTGCCTCGCCCCTTCGCCTATAAGAAGCCCCCGATAGAGAAACCCTAGGCACCCGATCAAAACTCCACGAAACCTTCTGTAGCCGCCGCCATCATCATCCCTAGATAGGGGGAATCTGAAGTTCTTCCCGGCACCCTGTCGGAGGGGAGTGTTGGAATTATGCCCTAGAGGCAATAATAAATATGTTATTATTATAATTCTTGTTCATGATAAAGTTTATATTCCATGCTAGAATTGTATTAAGCGGAAACTTTGATACTTGTGTGGTTTATGAACAACACCGTGTCCCTAGTACGCCTCTATGGACTAGCTCATTGATTAATGATGGTAAAGTTTTCCTAACCATAGACATGAGTTGTCGATTAATAATGAGATCATGTCATTAGGAGAATGATATGATGGACAGACCCAAATTAAACAGAGCAATTAGATCGTGTCATCGTGTTCATCTTTGCGAAGCTTTTTCCTATGTCATGTATTGTATTCCTTAGACCATGAGATAATACAACTCCCTGGTATCGGAAGAAAGCTTTGAGGTCATCAAGCGTCATCCTATGTGAGGGTGATCATAAAGGTGTCTCTCAGGTGATCGGAAAGTACTTGTTGGGTTGTATGTATCGAGATGGAATTTGTCCCTCCCGAGTCAGAGAGATATACTTCGGGCCCACTCGGTAATCGATATCAACACCATTTGCAAGCACGTGGTTAAGGAGTTAATCACAAAGTGATACCAGATTACAGAACGAGTAAAGTACTTGCTGTGAACGAGATTGAACTAGGTATGCCGATACCAACGATCGAATCTCGGGCAAGTAAAATACCGCGTGACGAAGGGAATACATATATGGGATTAATTGAATCCTGGCATCGTGGTTCATCCGATATGATCATCCATGAATGTGTGGGAGTCAATATGGGTTTCCAGATCCCGCTGTTGATTATTGATAGAAGATCATGTCTGCATATTCTCGAACCCGTAGGGTCACACACTTAACGTGCATCAACGCTAGGATAGAATGAATGATTGGTTTATGAGTTTTTGTTCGGAGTCTCGGATGAGATACAGGACATCACGAGAGGTTCCGGAATGGTACAGAGAATAAGATTCATATAAAGGAAAGCAGTTTTTGGATTTCGGAATCGTTTCGGAGTTTATCGGTATTGTACCGGAAGGTTCTAGAAGGTATTGTACCAATGTGGGCCCACTTGTCGGAGGCCTGCGTGGGCCTAAGGGGAAGTTCCCTAGCCACTTTGGGCTAGGGGCACAAGGCCCCCAAGGCCCAGCCGGCCAGCCCTAGGGGAAACCCTAGGGGAGCCTTCTAGAAGGAAGGGGAAAGACTTGCCCCCCACTCCACCCTTGGGGCCGCCGCCCTAGGGCTTGGAGGAGGGGCCAAGGGGGCCGGCCAGCCCCCTATATAAGGAGGGCAGGGGCGCACCCTCCCTCCTCCCATCCTCCAACCCTAGCCGCTGTCCTGCTGCGCCTCCACCTCTCTCTCTCCCGACTGCGCGTAGGCGAAGCCCTGCCGCATGAACTCTCCACCATAAGCACCACGTCGTCGTGCTGCAGATCCAATCTATCTCTCCACCATACTTGCTGAACCAAGGAAGGAGGAGACGTCGCGGCATCGTACGTGTGCATCTCTCGGAGGCGCCACCACTTGCGGCGTAGGATCGGATCGGATCGCGAGGAGGAGACGACGAGTACGACTACATCAACCATGTTCTGTTGAACGTTTTCGCTGTGCGATTTCTTCAAGGGTATGAAGATCTCATCTCTCTCTCTCTCTCGTTGATTGCATCTCCTAGATTAGATCTTGGCTTTCTTGTTCGCATCCGTAGAATTTTTTTGATTTACTATTCTACGAAACCCTTCAGTGGTATCAGAGCTAGATCTATGCGTAGATATGTTTCACGAGTAGAACGCAACATGCTTATTGCGGGCGTTGATGTTTTCTGTTGCAAACCTCTTGTTGTGTATTTCTTATGACGCGGCATAGTGAGATCGAAGCGGTCCAGGCCAACTTTACGCGACCTCGTTCGCGAGACCGGCTCCGCACTTGACGTGTGGCTTGTTCCACACATGCGGCTGGTGGATGCTAGTTTCTCTCACTATAGTAGTCATGGTATTTACAACGGATGTTGGCAACCATAATATCAACGTTGTGGCTTTCCGTAGATAAGAATCGTTCTTAGCTTGTTACTCTCATAAGCCACGTAAAACATGCAACAACAAAGTAGAGGCGTCTAACTTATTTTTGCAGGGAGTGTTTTGTGATATGGTATGGCCCAAGACATGATATGTATGATGTATGCAATGATCATGTTTTGTAATATTTCACGACTTGCGTGTCGATGAGTTCACAACCGGCAGGATCCGTATGGTTATCTTTATAATTGTGTATGACCTATGTGTCAACTTCTTATACGCCATGTAATAGCTTTACTTTATCGCTAAGTAGTTAGCAATAGTTGTAGTTGCTATTCATGGTGGAGGCAATCATGGTGGAGTGATGGAGATCATTGCGCGGAGATTGGCTATACCATGTCACATAAAATTATATGCATGTGATGTTTATCATTTTATGTATCTTATTATGCTTAGATCGCGACGGTAGCATTATAAGATGATTCCTCACTTAAAGATCAAGATAAACTTGTGTTCTCCCCATGTATGCACCGTTGCGAAAGTTCGTCGTTTTCAAGCACCTCGTGATGATCGGGTGCTATAAACTCTACGTTTACATACAACGGGTGCAAGCCAGTTTTGCACACGCGAAAATATTTGGGTTTGACTTGATGAGCCTAGCATGTACAGACATGGCCTCGAAACACACGTACCGAAAGGTTAAGCATGAGTCATATGAATGATATGATCGACACTTTGTTGTCCACCATTGAAACCACATCTCTTCTCGTGAAGATCGGATTAGGTGTGGTGAATTTGGATCGTGTTCACTAAACAACTTGAGGGATGTTGAATTTAGTGGGAGTTCATCTAGTAATTTGATTAAGTTGAACTAGTTATCATGAACATAATCTAAATTGTATTTGCAAATTTTGTAGATTAAATGGCTAAGTCTAACTTCAACTTCAATGTTTTTGCTGAGAAAGAAAAGCTTAAGAATAATGGGTCTAACTTCACCAACTGGTTCCGCAATCTGAGAATCATTCTCTCTGGCGGACAAAAGGACTATGTACTAGAGAAAGCGCTAGGTGACGCCCACTCTTGATGCTACTGATGAAAAAGTTGTTTATCAGTCACGCAAAGATGATTATGGAGTGATTAAGAGTACCATGTTGTTTGCTATGGAACCGGACCTTCAAAATCGTTTTGAGGAGTTTGCCGGGCCCTTTGAGATACTTGAGGAACTGAAAACCATGTTTCAAACTCAGGCCTGTTCTGAGAGATATGAGAACTCTGAGAAGTTCTTTAACTGCAAGATGGAGGAAGGGAGTTCCGTTAGTGAGCACGCCATTAAGATGTCGGGCTACACTCAACGTCTTGAGCAACTGGACTGCAAGATTCCAGAAGAGCTCAAGATTGACAGAGTTCTGCAATCACTCCCTCCTAGCTACAAAGGTTTTGTAGTCACTCACAATCAAATTGGTTCCACTGATACGATCACTGAGCTCTTTGCTAAGCTGAAAGCTGTGGAGGTGGATATCAAGAAAGATAATCATGTGTTGATGGTCAACAAGACCCTAGCTTTAAGAAAGGTAAGGATGCAAAGAAATCCTTCAAGAAAGGCAGCGGCAAGCGCTTTGCCCCTGCTGAGAAGAAGATCAAGTCTGGACCTAAGCCGGACACTGAGTGCTTCTATTGCAAGGACAAGGGTCACTGGAAGTGCAACTATCCGAAGTACTTAGCGGACAAGAAGACTGACACCATTAAAGGTATATTTGATATACATGTTATTGATGTTTACCTTACTAGCGCTCGTTGTAGTGCCTGGGTATATGATACTGGTTCAGTTGCTAATATTTGTAACTCGAAATAGGAGCTACAGAATAGATGGCGGCTAGCAAGGGATGAGGTGACGATGCGCGCTGACAATGGATCAAAAGTTGATGTGATGGTCGTCGGCACGCTCTCCTTAGTTTTACCTTCGGGATTAGTTTTAAACCTTAATAAGTATTATTATGTGTCTGCGTTGAGCATGAACATCATATCTGGATCATGTTTATTGCAAGACGGTTATTCATTTAAATCAGAGAATAATGGTTGTTCTATTTATATGAATAACATCTTTTATGGTCATGCACCTGTTGTGAATGGTTTATTTCTTCTGAATCTCGAAATCAATGAAACGCACATCCATAACATTGAGGCTAAGAGATGCAAAGTAGATAGTGATAATCCAACTTATTTGTGGCACTGCCATCTAGGTCATATTGGTGTAAAACGCATGAAGAAACTCCATTCTGATGGACTTTTGGAGTCTCTTGATTTTGAATCATTTGACACGCGCGAGCCGTACCTCATGGGCAAGATGATCAAAACCCCGTTCTCCGAAATAATGGAGCGAGCAATGGACTTATTGGAAATCATACATACCGATGTATGCAGACCAATGAGTGTTTCGACGCGCGGTGGATATCGCTATTTTCTCACTTTTACAGATGACTTAAGTAGATATGGGTATATCTATTTAATGAAACATAAATCTGAAATGTTTGAAAAGTTCAAAGAATTTCAGAACAAAGTGGAAAACCATCGTAACAGGAAAATTAAATTTCTACGATCCAATTGTGGAGATGAATATTTGAGTTATGATTTTCTCACGCATCTTAAAGCAAGCGAAATCGTTTCGCAACTCACGCCACCTGGAACACCACAGCGCAATGGTGTGTCTGAACGCCGGAATCGAACTCTATTAGATATGGTGCGATCAATGATATCTCTTACAGATTTATCATTGTCATTTTGGGGTTATGCATTAGAAACCGCTGCATTCACTTAATATAGGGCACCATCTAAATCCGTTGAGACGACACCGTATGAACTATGGTTTGATGCTAAACCTAAGTTGTCGTTTCTTAAAGTTTGGGGATGCGAAGCTTACGTCAAGAAGTTGATGCCGGACAAGCTCGAACCCAAAGCGAAGAAATGTGTCTTCATAGGATACCCTAAGGAAACGATTGGGTATACCTTTTACCACAGATCCGAAGGCAAAGTGTTTGTTGTAAAGAACGGATCCTTTCTTGAGAAGGAGTTTCTCTCGAAAGAAGTGAGTGGGAGGAAGGTAGAGCTAGACGAGGTTATTGAACCTTCTCTCGAGTTGGAGAGTAGCGCAGCACCTGAAATTGTTCTAGTGCCGTCTGCACCAACAAGAGAGGAAGCTAATGACGAGGATCATGAAACTTCGAACGATGCTACTACTGAACTTCGCAGGTCGACAAGGTCACGTGCCACTCCTGAATGGTACGACAACCCTGTCTTAACCATCATGTTGTTAGACAACAGTGAACCTGCGAACTATGAGGAAGCAATGATGAGCCCAGACTTTGAGAAATAGCTAGAGGCCATGAAATCCGAATTGGGATCCATGAGCGAAAACCAAGTATGGACTTTGGTGGACCCTCCTAGCGACCGTAAGGCCATTGAGTGCAAATGGATTTTCAAGAAGAAAATGGACGCGGATGGTAATGTTACTGTCTATAAAGCTCGGCTTGTCGCAAAAGGGTTTCGGCAAGTTCAAGGTGTTGACTACAATGAGACTTTCTCTCCCGTAGCGATGTTTAAGTCCATTCGGATTTTATTAGCAATTGCTGCATTTCATGATCATGAAATATGGCAGATGGATGTCAAGACTGCGTTCCTCAATGGCAACATTGATGAAGAGTTGTATATGATGCAACCCGAAGGTTTTGTCGATCCTAAGGATGCTAATAAGGTGTGCAAACTTCAGCGTTCCATTTATGGACTAAAGCAAGCATCTCGGAGTTGGAACCTTCGTTTTGATCAAGTGATCAAGAGTTTTGGATTTGTTCCAAATTGCTATGAAGCTTGTATCTACAAGAAAGTGAGTGGGAGCTCGATGACATTTTTAGTACTATATGTGGATGACATATTGATTATTGGAAATGACATTGGTATGCTTAACGATGTGAAGAGTTATTTGAATAAATATTTTTCAATGAAAGACCTAGGAGAAGCTGCTTATATATTAGGCATCAAAATCTATAGAGATAGACAAAGACTCCTAATAGCTTTAAGCCAAAGTACATATCTAGACAAAGTTCTGAAAAGGTTCAGAATGGATAAAGCAAAGAAAGGTTCATTGCCCATGTTGTCAGGTAAGATATTGAGCAAGGCTCAGTGTCCAGCTATGGTAAACGATAGAGATACTATGAGCAAAGTGCCATCTGCCTCGGCCATAGGTTCTATCATGTATGCCATGCTATGTACTAGACCGGATGTGTCCAATGCTTTTAGTTTGACGAGCAGATACCAAAGTGATCCAGGAGTGGAACACTAGACAACCGTAAAGAATATCCTAAAGTATTTAAATAGGAGTAAAGAAATGTTCTTGGTCTATGGAGGTGATGAACAGCTCGTCGTAAAAGGTTACGTCGATGCTAGTTTCGACACCGACCCGGATGATTCTAAATCTTAGACAGGATACGTTTATATTTTGAATGGTGGAGCTGTGAGCTGGAGAAGCTGCAAGCAAAGCGTGCTCGCGGGATCTACAACAGAAGCGGAATGCATGGCTGCTTCGGAAGCGTCAAGTGAAGGAGTTTGGATCAGAAACTTCATCACTGAGCTTGGTGTGGTTCCAAGTGTCTTGGACCCACTGGAGATATTGTGCGACAACACTGGCGCCATAGCACTGGCTAAGGAACCAAGATATCATCCAAAGACCAAGCACATCAACCGCCGTTTTCATATAATTCGAGATTATATAGCAGATGGAGATCTGAAGATTAGCAAAGTACATACGGATCTCAATGTCGCAGATTCGTTGACTAAACCTCTTCCACGAGCAAAACATGATCAACACCTTAATGCCATGGGTGTTAGATTGTTGCCAGATGTAAACTAGATTATTGACTCTAGTACAAGTGGGACACTGTTGGAATTATGCCCTAGAGGCAATAATAAAGATGTTATTATTATAATTCTTGTTCATGATAAAGTTTATATTCCATGCTAGAATTGTATTAAGCGGAAACTTTGATACTTGTGTGGTTTATGAACAACATCGTGTCCCTAGTACGCCTCTATGTACTAGCTCATTTATTAATAATGGTTAAGGTTTCCTAACCATATACATGAGTTGTCGATTAATAATGAGATCATGTCATTAGGAGAATGATATGATGGACATACCCAAATTAAGCAGAGCAATTAGACCGTGTCATCGTGTTCATCTTTGTGAAGCTTTTTCCTATGTCATGTATTGTATTCCTTAAACCACGAGATAATACAACTCCCTGGTATCGGAAGAAAGCTTTGAGGTCATCAAACGTCATCCTATGTGAGGGTGATCATAAAGGTGTCTCTCAGGTGATCGGAAAGTACTTGTTGGGTTGTATGTATCGAGATGGAATTTGTCCCTCCCGAGTCGGAGAGATATACTTCGGGCCCACTCGGTAATCGATATTAACACCACTTGCAAGCACATGGTTAAGGAGTTAATCACAAAGCGATATCGGATTACGGAACGAGTAAAGTACTTGCTGTGAACGAGATTGAACTAGGTATGCCGATACCAACGATCGAATCTCGGGCAAGTAAAATATCGCGTGACGAAGGGAATACATATATGGGATTAATTGAATCCTGGCATCGTGGTTCATCCGATATGATCATCGATGAATGCGTGGGAGTCAATATGGGTTTCCAGATCCCGTTGTTGATTATTGATAGAAGATCATGTCTGCATATTCTCGAACCCGTAGGGTCACACACTTAACGTGCATCAACGCTAGGATAGAATGAATGATTGGTTTATGAGTTTTTGTTCGGAGTCTCGGATGAGATCTAGGACATCACGAGAGGTTCCGTAATGGTCCGGAGGATAAGATTCATATAAAGTAAAGCAGTTTTGGATTTCGGAATCGTTTCGGAGTTTATCGGTATTGTACCGGAAGGTTCTAAAAGGTTCCGGAGTGGGACCAACATGGGCCCACTTGTCGGAGGCCTGCGTGGGCCTAAGAAGATGTTCCCTGTCCACTTTGGGCTAGGGGCACAAGGCCCCCAAGGCCCAGCCGGCCAGCCCTAGGGGAAACCCTAGGGGAGCCTTCTAGAAGGAAGGGGGAAGACTTGCCCCCACTCCACCCTTGGGGCCGCCGCCCTAGGGCTTGGAAGAGGGGCCAAGGGGGCCGGCCAGCCCCCTATATAAGGAGGGCAGGGGCGCACCCTCCCTCCTCCCATCCTCCAACCCTAGCCGTTGTCCTGCTGCGCCTCCACCTCTCTCTCTCCCGACTGCGCGTAGGCGAAGCCCTGCCGCAGAAACTCTCCACCATAAGCACCACGCCGTCGTGCTACAGATCCAATCTATCTCTCCACCATACTTGCTGGACCAAGGAAGGAGGAGACGTCGCGGCACCGTACGTGTGCATCTCTTGGAGGCGCCGCCACTTGCGACGTAGGATCAGATCGGATCGCGAGGAGGAGACGGCGAGTACGACTACATCAACCACGTTCTGTTTAACATTTCCGCTGTGCGATTTCTGCAAGGGTATGAAGATCTCATCTCTCTCTCTCGTTGATTGTATCTCCTAGATTAGATCTTGGCTTTCTTGTTCGCATCTGTAGATTTTTTTTTGATTTACTATGCTGCGAAACCCTTCAGTGAGATCATCCTAGAGGCCTTCTTCTCCGGTATGAAGCGTGATTAGTTCCACCTTGGACTACGGGTCTATGTAGTAGCTAGATGGTTGTATCTCCTCCTTTGTTCTTTCATGTATAGATCTTGTGAGCTCCATTTATGATCAAGATCTAATCTATTTGTAATCATGCATGTTGTGTTTGCGAGGATCCGATGGATATTGAGATTACTATGTCAAATTGATTAATGGTTTTGTCTATTTGATACTATCATAGCTGTGTTGTTTGTGATCTTGCATGCTCTCCGTTGTTAGTAGATATCTTGGCCAAGTAGTTGCTAGTGACTTCAAGAGGGGGTATTTATGCTCGATAGTGGGTTCATGCCTCTAGTTTTCAAGGGAAGTGATAGAAATATCTTCGGTTGTACATGTGTTGTTGTCACTAGGGAGAAAACAACGGTCTATTGTTCATGGAACAAGTGGATTGTTTACCTTACACACTTTGCTTAAAGCAGTTGTCTGTTGCTTGCAACTTAATACTTGAGGGGGTTCGGATGATAACCTGAAGGTGGACTTCTAGTCATAGATGCAGTTGGATGGCAGTCTATATATATTGTTGTATTGTCCAATCGAATCTCATAGGATCTTTTTTGTCTAGTATTGCATTGTTATGCCTTGCTTAGTTCCTGTCAGTTGTCCTGCTATAATTTGTTTACCCTTCATGCCATGTGTTTATCTAAAGAGAGAACCTCTAGTGAACTATGGACCGCGGTCCAATCTTTACCATTGATACATCTTCCACTGTTACTTGCTGCAAACCATCATCACCTTCCACACCATACGTTTAATCCTTTGTTATATCGAACCGGTGAGCTTGACAACCTCACTGATTCGTTGGGGCAAAGTCTTGAGTTTGTGTTGTGCAGGTTTTCACGTTGCTTGCAACACCTGTGTGACGTTTCCTTCCTCCTACTGGTTCGGTAACCTCGGTTTCTTACCGAGGGAAAACTTGCTGCTGTGCTGCATCACACCTTGATCTTGGGGTTTCTCGATGAAGCACTGCACGTTGACGTAGTGCCATCACCTGCTGCTGGCGAAGGAAGGCCGGAGCTCGGCCAGAAGAGGCTAAAATCCACAGGACCTCCCGCCGAGCGTCTCCATGCTTCAATCGAGAAGTGCATCGTCGACACCAAGTCTCATGCCGAGAAGAGGGAGGATAAGGCCGACGAGAGGTGGGCGCAGCTACTCCAAAACCAAGACCGAAAGCTCGACCTCTTCACGGCGAACTACACCGCCAAGAAAGGAACATGGATCTCCAGTTCCTCATGGGTGTCGAAGATACCTCGGCGATGAGCACGCCGGTCAAGGTCCCGTACATAGCGTGCCTCAACGCCATTCACTAGGAGGACAACGCCGCTAGCACGACAAGCTCTACGCCGACCGCTTCTGCCCCCACGGCTACGCCGAGCTCTGCTTCCACCTCCTCCAACTAGTCAGCCGGCAACGCTACCGATGCACCCATCCCCATCGCACCGGACATGCCGGAGGAGGTCATCCCCGTCGACGACTGATCGCCGTCCAGTTTTACCTAGTTCTGTAATAATTTTGTCACCGAACTTGTTGGGCGTACTTCTGTCTAACACCTTGGGCTGGAGATTTCGCCGGCGGTAACAAAAATATTCAAATTTCTCGCCGTTTTTCCTTCGCCTAGAAATTCGGCCTGGAAACGCGAGTGGGAACAAAAGTTATGTCCATCCGGCGCTATTTTGGTCTAAAAACGCCCAACGAGTGAAGATGGTCTAAATCTGCACATTTTATGCATTTGATGCTGCATCGGTCTGGTAGGGTAAGAGCATCCCCACTCGTTGGGCGAACCCAGGCCGAAATCCGGACCTTTTTTTGGCCGGACGAACGCGTTTTCGGCCTGGAAACGCCAAGCTTCCCACTCGCGTTCCCAGGCCGAGTTCTCAGGTTTGGCGAAATTCAGTTAATCTCGGCGAAATATGGATGAATATAGGCGGATTTCATTAACTAGGGCAAAGACGCACATATTACATCGAATTTAATAACTAGGAATAGGCCGCTGCCGCCATGGTCGACGCCAGATGCCGCATCTACAGGCCGAGGCGGGGGTGGTTGTCACCCTGGATGTGCTCCATGACGGCGGCGAGAGTTCGCCTAGGAACGCTCCACCAGCGGCGGCGAAAAGCCATGTTGTGACGCAGCGGCGGCGAGCCCGGCGGTCCGTCGTGTCGGGCGAGATCCTGGAGGCGCATGTCGCGAAGAACTGCCTCCAGAAGACCAGATTACCAAGATCCTCGACGAGATCCGAATCTTGCATGGCGGCAATAGCCGCCTGGATCTCTCCGGCGATGTCCTCGTCGGACGGCACCGGCGGAATAGGGATCCCACCGGCTACCGAAGTTGCCAAAGGCGGGAGCCGACATCCGGCCAAGGCCAGATAGCCCTCGTGGAGCGGGTTTCACCTTCTGCACGTGGTCGGCCGCTCGCCGCCACGATATCGCCTGGAAATCTCTCGGCCATGGCTTTTCGGCGGAGTTGAGGAGGTAGAAAGGTGCGAGCGTCTGCGGTTCGCTAGAGTTGGGAGTGGTCTGAGAGATTGTGAAGGGAGACGACGAGATGTACGCCTTTTATAGGCCGAGTTCGGCGGCGAGGGCGGGGTGGGTGTAGCGGCGAGGGCGGGAAAAGGGAAACGACGGGAAGAATGACGGCGACTCGGCTTCTGTCGCTGACAGGCTGGTCCACTCGGCCAATTCACTGCGTCGGCGTTCTTAGGGCGTAACCGGAAACCTGGGTTCGGCCTGGATAGTCCGGATCTAAGTTAGCTCAAATCCGAAAAAAACAGGTTACTGGATACGCGACTGAGCCAATTTTTGGCGTCCGGATCTAAATTCGACGATCGAATCGACGTCTTGGTTAGCCGAGTGGAGATGGCCTTGAGTGTGGGTGTGTGCGGCACGCTGTTTCCGTCCAATCGATCTGGACGATGTGTTTGTTCTCGCCGTGTCCGATCGCCGACGGAATCAAAAAACCACATGGCTCTGTCTGACATCCCCAACGTCTCTCCTCCAGTCCCTGTCTCTCCCCCCGTTCCTTTCTTCACAGCCCACCGCGCGACGGCGAACCCCTCCTGCCTGCCTGCCACCGTCGCGGAGGCCTCCCTGCGGCACAGCAGTTCCTCCCACCACGGAGCCGTACGCCGCTGCCTCCCCGACAACTGTTCCTCGCTGCGGCGGCCACAACTCGGCGCGCACATACCGAGACGCTCCACAACCGAGGTCGCTGCGCGCGGCCGGCCACCCTCGCTGGCTCCAGGGACCCACCCACGCCGCGGTCGCGCCACTGCTGCCAGGGACCCACGACCGCACTCGCCTCACCATTCATTCACTCCACTCGCTCAGTCACGCCCCGCTCGGGCACGAGGAGCACCACCGACTGAACGGTGGGTCCACGGGTTCTCCAGGGCACATGGCCCGACGCTCTGTTTCGCTGGCGCCCTGGCCCCACCAGCTCGCGTGTCATGTCCCAGGGAAGAGAGAGAGGAGGTGGGAAAAAGCGAAAGAGAGAAAAAAAAATACTCTACATTACTCCCCTCCCTGCCCCTGGCCACCATTAAAGACAAACAAAGGCGACGCCATTAGCCCACGCTTTGCTCTGCCTCCCCGCTCGCTCCCCACTCCACTCCCCCCACTGCTCCCCCACTTCCGCTTCCCACCCGAACCAACGGCGCGCAAACCCTAGCCGGACCCCCCGAGCACCTCGGCTGCTGCCACCGTCGCTCTCGCTCGCTCCTCCTCCGCCTACTGCCTGGGACGCGCCGCCATTCCGTGAGGCGGCCGGCGCGGGCAGTTCGACCGATCGAGCCAGGGTGGCGGCCGAGCTTGCGCCGGGGAATGCTTGGGTTCTCAGGTGATTCTACTCTTTCCCGATTCGCATTTCTCGTTCCCCCCCTTCCCCGTGCGGCGCCAGAGATATTTTTACATAGAGTATACTATACATTTTCTTCTTCTTCTTCGGATTTACCTTGCGCATGATTCAGTAATCTAGAGTGTTAGGACTACAACTTTGAACTGGCTACTGGTATAACAGTACTAGCATAAATGGGCGCATTAGGAGGGGATTCAAATTTTCTTTTAAAGCGCGTTGCTTTGAAAACACAAGTTTTTTTAGTTGGCCCGCGGCTGATCAAATGATCGTATATATAGCTTCAGTATGATTAGCCTCTCATTTTTCTCACGGCTGCGAGTTACTGTCTAGTGTCTACACAGTGAAGCAACAGTTTGCTTCTGTTCAATCAGTAATCAAGATACTTTTACTGATACGCCATTCTCAAGTGAAGCCATATATACTGGCAGTATCATCTGAATACACACATGTCCTCCATTGAGGACAACGGGCTTATTATTCTAATTCAGAAATGTATTACACTGCACATCCAACCTAGCCGTTTTACACCGCTAAATAGGAGTATAGTAACTATTCTTTTTTTTAACCCCTTGATGTATCGTTCTGAATGGCCATTAATATCTCTGGCCAGCCTAATTTAAGAGGTCCCATAAATGCACACTCATGGGAGACATATGAGATCGGCAACTCCGGCATCACAGAACGACGGTGGGGGCATCATGGGGACCATTCCTGCCTGTGACCGGGGGGTACTGTGTGATTTACTATAGCAGTACTGCAGACACATAGAGTCGTTGAACATTTGTATCATAGAGTACTACTGTCCAACTAATGCCCAAGAGCTGCAACTATTATGATGCTCATCAGCTCATGTTAAGAGCTTGTCTCTGATAGTGCCTCTTCTTGAAAAAATTCCGCAGTGTCGCTGTTCAGACGACGGTGAACATGAAGGGGCTCGGCCTTGCCTGTTTGCTTCTTGCCTTTGTGACACAGGTGGTACTTGGAACACATGATGTATATATCGTTACCATGGAAGGTGACCCCGTTGTGAGCTATAGAGGCGGAGTAGAAGGATTTCCAGCGACCGCAGTAGATTTGGATGAAGAGATGGACATTACCAGGTATTGTACCCTTGTACATGTTTTTTGCAATGTCTGTTAGCATTTATTTGTGTTGCCTGCCTTGCATGATTCTTCAAGTCTATCCTGTGAGATTCCACACAGTTGTAACATAGGACTGGTTATTGATTTTCTTTCAAAAAGGGGAACAAAGCCCCGGTCTCTGCATCAAAGTGATGCACACGGCCTCATTTATCGGAAAGCTTCAGAAACGAAGTGTACAAATCATGATCAGCCAACAGAGAAAAAGACACACAACACATCTATGCATCTTGTAATCTATTTGACCGCTGCCAGCCACCCTGGCTGACTATAGCCTGTATGAGTACGACCACCATCATACAAGTGCATGCAGTATCCATTCGTTCCCGTTGCTCCACAGGAAGGAGGAAGGACCACATGTGGATCCAGTAAGCAGCCCTGTGGTAACCTGCAAGAAATTAACAAGGACCAGTTATTGATGAATTGCAATCTTCAACTTCAATTAAACTTGGAACTACCCTCGTAAAAAGTTGCACTTCTTATATATGTTTTTATGCTGCAAACCTAATAGTTTGTGCTCACTCAAAATTTTCCTGACTTGCAGTGAGGCTGTCACATCATACTCGCTTCACCTCCGAACGCACCATGAGAAGCTTCTAGACTCGCTTTTTGTAGCAGGAACTTACGAGAAGCTTTACAGCTACCATCATCTTATTAATGGGTTTGCAGTCCACATGTCATCTTTGCAGGTATTTGGCAAACTAAATTTGCTGACAGGCACATATCGTTTTCTTTCCAGTTTTGCATTATTGTCATGGCTGAATACAGTAATGTTTCTGTGTGTTAGGCTGAGTTCTTAAGGAAAGCCCCAGGTGTTAAGTACGTGGAGAGAGATACAAAGATACAGAAATTGACAACACACACTCCAGAGTTTCTTGGACTGACAACAGCGGTATGGCCAACAGGAGGTGGATTTGATAGAGCAGGTGAAGATGTGGTGATTGGTTTTGTGGATTCAGGAATTTATCCCCAACATCCAAGCTTCTCTACCCACAAAACTGATCCTTACGGACCTGTTCTTCGTTACAAGGGGAAATGTGAGACAGATCCAGTAACACGAAGAAGCTTCTGCAATGGGAAGATAGTTGGGGCCCAACATTTTGCAAAAGCTGCCATTGCTGCTGGAGCATTTGATCCTGATGTTGAGTTTGCATCTCCACTAGACGGCGATGGTCATGGAAGGTCATGTTACATGTGATCCTCTTCGCTCTTATTCAGTATTTTTTTGTTGCACTAAAAATGCAACAGATGAAAAACATCTTCTGTTTATAACTTCGAACATGTGGCATCCTGTTCAAATGTTGGTGTCTGGCTTGTAAAGGAAACCGTGCCATTACAAGCATCATCTTCGTATTTAATCAATGTGGTTGTTTTTTTGCCTTGTTTTTCACTGAAAGTGTTTCCAGTATTGAGAAAATAGCAGTTTATCTGATACATGTATACTTTTTAACCCTCAACAGTCATATAGCCGCAATTGCTGCTGGAAACAATGGGATTCCGGTGCGAATGCATGGCTATGAATTTGGCAAAGCAAGTGGGATGGCTCCACGAGCTAGGTATGTTTTGATTTCTTTAGTATTTCTGAACAAAGGTAAACGTTATACAACAAGCTTCAATGCCTAATTACCCACCTCAAAGATAGGAGTTTTGCCCTGTCCTATCTTTGCATGAGTATTGATTAGCATTGTCCTGTTATACCAAGTACAATACCTTTTCCCTTCCAAAATAAACAAACAATATATGTAGCTTTCTATGGCATAAGAATATAAGCACTCATAGTAGTCAGTACTCAGTACCGTCGTAACTGGAATAATTGAGATAGCCGTTTTGATGTTACTTCCTCACCAGTCACCACTGCCTTACTTTTTTTAGCTTGTGCTTGTCAGGATAGCTGTGTACAAGGTTCTATACAGGCTCTTTGGTGGTTATGTATCTGATGTTGTGGCAGCAATTGATCAGGTACAGTACATGGTTTCCCAAAACTTCTCACGTCGTATACATGCAGTTATACCATTCTTTCCATCAGCTAGTTTACTATAGTTGATATTAAGTAGATACTTGGGGCAACTTTATGATTATTATGGTCTTGCGGGTTGACAGATATGATTTATGATGTAACATACATTTTCTTGAGAGGTTGACAGATAAATGAAGGCATCGTTGTTCAAGTAAACTAAGTGATTTGGTACTTTGTAGGATAGATGATCTTAAGTGACATGGATCTGAATTGTATAAATCCCCCGAACAGAACCCTGTGCTTACTTCTAACTAAAAGTGGGAGTCATTAGCTTTACTTACCAGTAAACTTTTGGTTTTACTTCTAGTGCGCATTTACTAGTATGGCTTCGAATTTTAGAGTCCCATTTCGTGCAAGATGTATGCTGCAATACATGTAATGGTAACTAACACACGTTTCGTGTATTGTGTGATGAATGAACAGAATATCTACAGGATAACTGTAACGCATGTCAGTACTTTAAGCCTCCAACATGTATGAACTAACTTATGTGGATGGCTACCTGCAGGCTGTTCAAGATGGTGTTGATATTCTTAACCTTTCTGTTGGACCAAATAGCCCACCAACAGCTACACGGACTACGTTTCTGAATCCTTTTGACGCAGCTCTTCTTTCTGCTGTGAAAGCTGGAGTGTTTGTCGCCCAAGCGGCAGGAAATGGAGGACCATTTCCAAAAACACTGGTGTCATTCAGTCCATGGATAACCACTGTTGCTGCTGGAGTTGATGACCGGAGATACAAGAATCATTTGATACTAGGAAATGGAAAGCGTCTTGGTGGACTTGGAGTATCACGTAAGTCCACTTGGTGCATTTTTTCTAACTAAAGATATCCTGACATTTGTCAATATAACTTGCATATGACCTCCTTGGCTACATCGCGCACACACATACTTGAAGTGTTAATGATCATGACAAGAACTTCACTCTGGGTTCCTGTTATACCATGTACTAGACTTATTGGATCCTAATATCCTATTTCTCCAGAACTTCTTATGTGATTGTGAAAATGATTTGTTTGGAAGATACATTCTGAGTTTTGTTCATTCTGTAATTGCACAAAGGCTCTTGATTGTAGAGCTGTTGTCCTTTTGTGCTGTCTTGCAATTACTGTTATGAATGTCCATTTATACTGTGGGTGGTGCTGGTATTCTTGCAATTTAGTGATTCACTAAAATTTCCTCTGGTTAGTTGACAATTCTCTGATCTCTCATCTCACTACAGCTGCAACACATGGAAATAAATCGTACGGCCTTATTTCTGCTACTGATGCTCTGCTGGGTTCATCTGCAACCAAGTACAGTGCACTAGACTGTCAAAGACCAGAACTCCTAAATAAGCGAAAGGTTCAGGGAAAAATTCTCTTGTGCGGCTATTCTTTTAATTATATTGCTGGGACAGCTTCAATCAAGAAAGTTTCCCAAACAGCCAGGACTCTTGGTGCAGCTGGCTTTGTTGTTGCTGTAGAGAATAGTTACCCAGGAACAAAGTTTGATCCTGTGCCTGTCAATATTCCTGGGATTCTCATCACAGATATCAGCAAAACAAAGGTACTCTTATCCGCGATGGAGCCTTATTGTGCAAAAAGTTATGATTGTCACCCATAGACAACCACCATTCTTAGAAGTATATAGACATTAACAAAATCAAACTGCAATATAGACATGAAATAGATAAGCCTGTTATTTGTTGTCTTTATCAGCTCCTTAGAAGTCATGGCTCCAAAAGTTCGCTAGAAATATGCTCCAATTTCAAGGGCCCAACTTGCAGATGCTTCCAGAGCAGTGATGTGGGTTAAATTCATCTAGTATAGTAGGCTTATACTATTGTAAAATGATAAAATTTGGTAAAATACCCATACGTGTTAGGATCTATAATGAATTTTCTGATACAGTATGATGACACGAATTTTGGCCATGTAGGATCTTATAGACTACTACAACTCGTCCACAACAAGAGATTGGGCTGGAAGGGCTACAGGGTTCCAGGCAACAGTTGGTATTGCAGATGGTTTGGCACCATCACTGTTCAATTCAGCTCCCCAGGTTGCTTTGTTTTCTTCTCGAGGGCCTGATGTAAAAGATTTTAGCTTTCAAGATGCTGATGTTCTTAAGCCTGACATACTCGCTCCTGGCAATCTTATATGGTCTGCATGGGCGCCTAATGGAACAGATGAAGCAAACTACGATGGTAAGTTTTCGTCAGCATTTTTCCCCTCAGTGACGCACATGCTTGTTTTCATCATGTCATGGTCAATCAATTATAATCTAGTTAAAACAAGAAATGCTACTCTGCTTCCTCTTATTCCCACATGCTCTGAATGCTTCAAGACTGGATCTAATCTAAATAATCTTGTCTCTATTGATGGTTGTATCATTTGTAAAGATGGAGGCACCAGCCACTCCATCTGAGCTAACCAAAACTATCTTTGCAGGAGAAGGATTTGCAATGATGTCTGGAACCAGCATGGCTGCACCACATATTGCTGGCATTGCAGCGCTAATAAAGCAGAAGAACCCCAAGTGGAGCCCCTCAGCAATAAAGTCTGCGTTGATGACTACGGCCAACACGATTGACAAGGGGAGCCATCATCTTAGAGCGCAGCAGTACACCACATCAGAAATGCTGACGCTTACACGGGCCACACCCTTTGATTATGGCAGTGGCGCAGTTAACCCGAAAGCTGCCCTGGATCCTGGCCTTGTTCTCGATGCAAGTAAGTTGAGATCTTTCGATGCAAGTCTTTGGTGAATTTCTCTTCGGTGCTATCCTGATGCATATCTGTTGTTAAATAAGCAGTTCCGAGCTATCAAGGCAGCGATGCCATATATATATTCAATTCTAATATTGCCATTGTTTGTATTGGCAGCTCACCAAGATTACATCACATTTTTGTGCTCGATCCCCGACGTCGATCCGAGCGAAGTGTTGAACATAGCCGGATCAAGCTGCAGCTCCAGCCCAAAGGGGCGGCGACCCTACGACCTCAACATCCCGTCCATCACGGTCTCGCAGCTGGAAGGCACGCAGACCGTGAAGCGGACGGTCACGAACGTGGCCGACGAGGCGGAAACCTACACCATCATGACCAGGATGTCCTCGGAGATCGCGCTGGAGGTTTCTCCTCCTGCGCTGACGGTGCTCCCAGGGAAGTCGAGGGAGATCACGGCGACCCTCACGATGAGGTCGGTGACCGGCGCCTACAGTTTCGGCGAGATCACCATGAAGGGCGACCGGGGCCACCTAGTCAGGATCCCTGTGGTAGCCATGGGATTCAAGTAGAGTTTGTGTATGGCTCTCTGAAAGCCCTGGGCTGAGGAGTGTTGTAATATTTTGTAGCTTGGTAGGAACTAGGAAAAATAATAAGAGCTACTGTGTTATATGATGTACTGTATCTGTGTGTTATGGTAGTGCTCCAGGTTGTAGAAATACTAGTGGTCTTTCTCTCCACCCAGTGTCCAGGGCGAAGCAGAGTTCGGCTCCTGAATTCCAAATACGGGAAGGTTTCTGACCTTAGATGGAAAATAAAAAGAATAGGAGAGGCTCTCTTTAGTTTTGTATCTTGATGATCAAGAGCATCTGCTGCAGTTTCCAGTACTAGAAAAAAGGTGTTAAAATTGCAGAGCATCAGAGCGAAGGGACAGTGGGGGCATTTTTTGGTCGATGCGTAGAGTGGACTTGGGCAGCAGATACGTTAACCACAGACCAACCAGCTGTCCAGCTAGATTCCCGCATGGTTTGACGTGTCACCGTTAGGGCTGATTAGGACGCCAGGTCCAGGTCCGAGCCTCGCCCGCCTCCCTTTAAAGAGAGCCGCCCGTGCTCACCCTCACCTCACCTCACCTCACCAGATCTGGATCTCGCAGGCGGCAGACCTCCTCTAGGTAATCACCATCTTCTTCTTTCTTCCCCTTTGGCTATGGCTAAGTATGGTGCTAGATCTTGCATATGCTCCTCTCGCATGTTCAGTATCCTTGGTGCTGTTTATGATGCCGTGAAGTTCCATCGATCGCAGCTCTCTGTTTACTACCACCAGCGATTTTGTCACTAGTTTTTTCCTATATTCCGAGGCGCGTCTGTAGGTCGAGTAGCGGCGCAAGGTGTGGTAAACAGCAATATTACTGTGTGATTTTGAGTTTACTGTGGGATTATAGGTTTCGGTTATGAGGTATATGCTCCTTGTGTCTGCTGACAATATCTGTATGGTTTACTGAGGTGTTGTTACACACTTTTACCCAGTTATTAGTTAGACTGTTGCTACCAAAGTTTCCATAGCATCTACCTCTGCCGTTAATTATAGATATGAGCACAAGTTTACTCGAGTAACTAGGAGTTGGATCTGGTAGCTTCAGAAATATTTGTCTGTTTTACTGAGGTGTTGTTACACGCTTTATTCCAGTTAGTTAAATAGTACTCCCTCCGTTTTAAAATATAAGATTTTTTAGCTTTGTGAATCTAATGTATCTAGACTACTTTTAGTGTGTAGGTTCATTCATATTTGGATTGAACCTACACACTAAAAACAGTCTAGATTCATTTACTTCACAAAGCTAAAACATCTTATATTTTAAAACGGAGGGAGTAGCTACCAAAGTTTATCATCTGTCTCTGCCATCGTAGATGGGCACAAGTTTACTTGAGTAACTAGGAGTTGGATCTGGCATAGCTTCAGAAATAACACTTCTCTCTTTGTTTTACAGCTAGTACAGAAGAAGCGCCGAGTGTGATGCTAGTGAGTGAGAGCTCAGAACCGGCTTTCGTAGATCCTAGCGGTTTTGATGCAGTAGCAGGCCTGGTTTTGCTTTTCCTTCGGAGCATCTTGACAGACCAAAATCTGCAATTTTTGGCACCATGTTGTCATCTAGTAGTATATTTGCAGGTTTGAGATCCAAGCGAAGAATATGAATCTCGTGGAGATTATGTAAACCCTCGCAAATTCCCTTGATTATTTTGTAGCGCGCTCTCCATTTAGGTATGATGGCACTCTTATTTCTAATTGTTATTATAATCACAGTTATTATGGACACTCAGTTTGGATACTGATAATACTTTTTGTGAACCGTAGGAATGGTTGGGCTTCTGACAGTTGCAATGAACCTGTCCAACACACATATGCATGACAAGTTCCACCAAGTGGTTGAACTAGAAAAAAGAAGAAAAAAAATCATGTTGACACACAAGGAAAGACATAAATATACAGAGATTTTGTCAAGTCAGACAAATGATCTTCTTTCAAGACAAATGCTCTTCTTTCATTTTGTCAAGTCAGACAAATGCTCTACCTAGATGGAGCCTTCATGCTCATATGAAAGGTAAGATCAAGTGTCACATAACATTGCTTTCTATCTTCTGTTTGCTTTCTACATTCTGTTTTTGTAGGTTGTTTAAGATTGCTTACATACTTTCCGTGTGGTTCGTTAAAAACTATCAGTTTCAAACATTCAACTCATATAATAGAAATTACTCACTATGTTTGTTTACTATCTAGCCTTTTCAAAGATTAAGTGCTTCTAGCATCCCAAATATCTAACTATCTCCTCTTATTTATAGACGCATGAATCTGCATGGAGAAAGCGCTATAAAATAATCAAGGAAGTTGAGAGGGTTTACACCATCTTCGCAAGAGTTGCATCGTTCACCTAGATCTCAGACCTACAAATATATTCCTGGATAACAATATGATGACAAAAATTGCCGATTTTTGTCTGGCAAGTTGCTTGAAGGAAATGTAAAACCAAGCTATTGCCTCAAAACAGTTCGGATCTATGTGGCCTCTTGAGACTGACATGGATAGCTCAGCAGTTGTGCAGGTAAGCTCACTATGGCATTCTGCACTAACCTCTTTTTTTGCCAGCGTACTTCTCCATTCCAGCCTTCGTTGCTCCGAGCTGGTGGATGACGTCAATCGTTGGACATCAACTAGAAAAGGGTTCTAGCAGGCAGCAACAAAGTTCACCAAAGGTATAGACATCATTGTTTAGCACTAGGCTGATCTTTAACAGGGCAATAGCAACATTTGTTTTGCCATAAGATGATGAGAATTCCGTATGCTTCTGTTTCTGTTGTATCGTTTTTCCTCGTCTAGAAGTGGAGTTTGCTAGAGTTAATTGTATCAGCTATCTTACTCCGGCTATCAACTCTGTTGCAGAGATGTTGGGAAGCTGTCTGTCCATAGATATACTGGCTGAACCGGAGGATATTTGGGCAGTAGCAGAGGCTGTCCAGTTCTTAAAGAGTGCCATGTTTTCTACCCCTGTTACAGGGAGCAACATCAGGATTCAGGGGAGACAAGCCAGGAAGAAAGGATGACCCAAGACAGAAGATTTGACCCCCTCTGCTCATCATACTCCATGACAGCTAGCTACTCCAGTTACCTGATCGGCTGAGAGTTGGGATGCAAACGTTAGAGAAAGTAGCATGTCTCCTTTGGCCATTTTATTGGAATGATTTTTCATTGGCTTATTCTTGATTTCCATTATGGACTAAGCCTCTTTTATCTTACATAGAGCACACTGGAGTTATTGTGTAGACATTCGGATTGAATGGATCTATGAATGCAATTGGTTATAAAAGTTTTTACATCTTAAAGTAGCTGCGTTTGCTGAATCAGTGCTGTGAGAGCTGTATATCACATTTCATGTGCCTGGTGTGACTCTTTGTTTTATTACCTCAATTTTATGCCCTTCCTTTTTAGCCTGGTTCCCCACTAATTAACTAGGCAATTCTTTTTTTAATAAAAAAAGCAAAAGTTTTGCCTCCGTTCAAAAAATAAAATCCTTAGGAGTATCAGACTGCACTTTGCTCCTCTCTCTTTTACTCTCTTTCTAAATATAAGATGTTTTAGGTTTGTAAAGAAAATGAATCTAGACTTTTTTTTAGTGTGTAGATTCAACCCAAAATTGAGTGAACCTACCTACTAAAACAAGTCTAGATACATTTACTTCACAAAGCTAAAATATCCTATATTTTGAACCGGAGGGAGTACTACTATGACTATCAAGATGTTTGGACGAGATGATCAAATCTTCCCTCTTTCCCGCACACATCTTTCTCTCCTGCTGCTAGCTGCCATTGCCTCTATAAACTCTGCCATCGCCCTCTGCCTCTGCTGCTGCTTCTCCTTCCGAGGGATCGCTGACGAGGGTTCATCGTCAATGGGGACAATTGCCCAGAATCGCCCTCCTAAACCTCTCTATAGCAATCTCTGGGTTGGATTAACCAAATATGAAGAAGTTGGGAAACGAAGAAGACATTTATTTGAAGAACAAAAAAACCCTTCTACTACATGTACAATGGTTGATAAGACGATCCTATCTTACACCTGCCACGTCATTTGATATGACAATAAAAAATAATATACAATGGTTTTTTTAATCTTATCTCTAGCCCCAGATGTTCCTAAATATGTTGTGCGACATAGTGTTGCTAAGAGATCAGCCAAGAAAACATAGACATCTTTTTTTTGTTTCTCTTTCCTCCAACTCAGCAACCATCCTATGTGGCAGTGTTAAGATAAAACCATTATACCTGCCCCTAACAAGTTACGAAATCCGTTTGTATCCATCAATGGACATCGCAGCCTTATTGGAGGCGTTGCCTTTCAAAGTGATGGGTGCCACTCTTGTTGATGTGGGGGCTGCAGGTTGGGCTGACGTTTAAGGTGTTGTCGGTGTGCGGGTGTAGCCTGCTTGTTTGCTGCAACCGTCTTCTTGCGAGTTGCTTGAAAGGTCCCACTCCTTCTCTTCGGCTTTGACTTCTTTTTAGGGATGTGGATCACGCGGCCATTGTGCTTGCCGCAGTTGTGATTCTCGTCCAACCGTCTCTAGGCCTAGTTGCGCTGTGTGGATTATAAACCAGATATGAGTGGACACCATGTTTGTATCGGTTTCCTTTATAGACCAGCCAAATCTCTTTGTATCGGTTTTTGCGGGTTTCCTTTATAGGCTAGCCAAATCTCTCAGTGAAAAGGAATAGCCGAATCTCTTTATAAACCAGACATGAGTGGACGGTGGAGGCGACGCGGACGGACGATGGCGGCGGCGAATGAAAGGCACCGACTGGGCACAGTGGGACTGTGGGAGTGAGCAAGGGGAGGAGCTAGCCTCAACGCACCGTGAGCCTTATCCATAGTGGACGGTGGTGGGGCCCGCGCGCCGTTAATGATGGTAACGGCCGTCATCTCTGCAGGTGGGTCCAACCGGTAAGCAGCGTCAATTCGGTTTTAGCATCGAAATGGTGTTTTCTGAGACAACTAATGGATTTTATGATAGATTTTGATACGCTTGTTACAAAGTGATATCAATCAGTACATTTTGCTATTAAAGTGGAGGTTTTACGCTATTAGCTCCTGACAGACAAGCACCACCACACTTAGCGGATGCCGTGGGTACTCCAGTACCTCCTCCAGCAATAATGTTAGATCTATGAAATTTTTGTTACGGGACAGTTCTAGGGCTAGCAATACCGATTTTGTCTTGAAAAAATGGTCACGTTAGGCCTAGGGACAAAAATGATTTGTAAATTTTTACCTAACACCGTTAGCTCTTAAAATACACTATAGTGTCATTTAAAGAAAAAGATTAAGATTACGTTTGATGACATATAGTGAAGAGAATTTTTTTAAGTGTCAAATAAGAAAGAAGTAGTGTTAAATAAGGAGATGTTACACCTCACTTGAAAAAGTTGTCTTGATCTTAATCGTACGAGCTAGAAATTTGTGGTGCGATTTTTTTTCTGTTTGCTCAATAGTTGATGCGTGTACTCTTGAGTTATGGTGCTTACTTTAAAATACTTTTAAAATGATGTGTACATCGAAATAATTTATTGGTAACCACGTAATCAAGAGCATCTAGTCAACGGTTAGTATTCCCTTTCGGATTACGTTCGTGTGCGCCGACAACGTAACACCATTCTCCAGTATTAAGTACTCTCTCATTTCCAAAATATTTGGAAAAATATATTGTACTCTACGTTTGGAAATAAGTGATTTGGAGTTTTTTAGATTTGTACGTATCTAGATACGTTTTAGTGTATAGATACGTGTGAATTCATATAAATCCAAGTTATCAATTTCTAGATAGAGAAAGTATGATAAATATAATTAAATTAAATTATTGTTTAGAAGTTGATATATTTTCATACGAGCATGGTCAAACTATGAACCTAGACCATTCTTTAACACAGGAAAGGATAGTGCAACTAACCGTGAAGAGTGCTCATACTTTTTAAACTGGGAAAGGTCCCGAAGGACCTCGATTTTGTAACCGCGGGTACATTTTCACAAGAAGGATATAAAATAAAATAAAAATTACAATAAGGTTTGATACATTTGCACATAGAGCCTACAAGTTTCCACGAAAACTCGATCAAATCCGTGGGCTTCATCGCCGATGACACTCCTCCAGTTGCGGCCATCTCCGTCGGCACCGGGGACTTCACCACTTGGTCCAGCAGAGGCACGAAAGCCGTGTCGAGGAAGTAGAAGATCCTCGCATCGGGGAAGAAGAATCTCGGGCTGCCGAAGTTCCCGAGCACGGTGAGGTCATCCTCATGACCGAAGATAGCACTAGCCAACATGGAGCACACTTGGGAATAGCCGAATGAACTACATAACCATCACTTGGACACGCTAGGTTTCCCTGCCCTCCACTGCCACCGACGGCCACCGAAGCTCCCCCTCTCCTTTGCCTCCATTGCCAGCCAAGAGGAGAATAGAGATCTGTAGCAAATCGATCTGGCAGAAGGCCATCTCGAGCTTATTAGTCAAGATTCCTGAGACGCCTCTCCCTAGCGGTGGCTCCCACCATCAGAGCTCCATCGAGAAGAAGGGGCACATCAACCCCCCTGCAACGCTCGACTGTGACAAAGAGTAGCTTGAAGGCTCGGCCTTACTGGCGGAAATCCCCCAACTCTGCTCCACCGCACACCACCTCTCCTTCCACCGGAGAAGCACGACAAGGATAACGAAGCTTGGGCCGCTCTAGATCCGACCGAAAAATATGGACCCTACTCACATACTCCACTCGGGAACAACATCTACACCTACTGTACAAGCCGACACCTCTACTCAACCATCGCCGAACGACAGCACCGAAGGGAGCAGCCTTGGATTGGCCCGGAGGATGAGCAAAGGGCAAGAGGTGACTCTCGACTACTGTAGTAGGGTAAAGAGGGGAAGGGAAAGAAATACCTTGGAGAGTGTTAAATGCTATCTACTGCATGTTGGCATTTCATAATTTCTGAATAAGCAGGTGTTAGGGCATCTCCACCGGGTTGACCCAACCCGTCCGAGCATGTCCAAACTTGTCAACGCGGACGCGCGGCTCGTGCGTGGTGCCCCAGCGGCACGTCCCGTCCGGACAAACGCGTCCGGCTCGACCCATCCGTTGCGTCGGCCCGGTTGCGCTCGGACAGAGGGCGTGTCTTGCCACCATTTAGCCACCACGGCGTTGTATCAGACGCGTGCAGTGGCACGCAACCGCAACAGTGATTCATAGGCGCTAGCTAAAGGCTAACCGGCGGTAGCCTGCGCCATCAATGGCGACGTGACGACACACTGACTGATTGGACGCCATGCTCTCTACCACCGCTACAGGCGCCGCCCGACGCCTACCCTCCTAACTGGACACTTCAATGTCGTCCGGCCGGCCTCCGCACCAGCATCCAATGCCGGTCCTTTTAAACTGACCGCCCGCGACCATCTTCTCCCACACCACGCCATTCTCTCATCCTTCTCCTTTTCATTCTCCACTACCTGTAGCTAGGCATGCCCAGCGGCAATGGATCGAGGGGAGGGTGTGCCGGTCGTGGACGTCAAGGGAGGCACGGAGGATGCGGCCAAATCAGCGCGCCACCACACTCTCCCTCAACACCGTTGTCACCCGATGATGTCGACCCACGCATCCAATTCGTCATGGCCATCCACTTTGGCATGACGCGAGATAGGATGCTCCTGCCCCACAGATTTGTGACCCTAATTGGCACAAACCTCCCCTGCTTGTCATGCTGCGGGCGAACGGTTTCAGGACAATCAGGTACCCGGTCGATCTGCAGTTCGACCACCTCAGCTAGTGGTACCTCCGCAACGGTTGGGAGTGCTTCGCCCGCTCGCACCAGGTCAAAGTGGGCAACATCGTCGTCTTCAAGTACGATGGCGAAGGAAGGTTCGGCGTCAGCGTCTTCGATGATAGCATATATTCTCGCTGCTACCACTCTGACTCCTCCTCCGACTCCGACGAGTAGGATAGGCTGTGCGCGTGCCATGTACGATGTATCAATGTAGGCATTGGCCATTTGTAAAAAAAGTCTTTATTCAAGCCCTAGAACATTTGTTACAAACACATCACACACCTAAAACTACGCGCCGCCGGCGGCGCTGGGGACGGCGGCTGCGAAGGGTCAGATACACCATCCGTCATAGAGAGACCGGATGATCGCTTCCTACGTCTACGTCTCCTCTTTAGCTCGGTCGAGGCGGGCACACAGGGAAGCGTCGTCGGGTTCAGCCACCACGAGGGCAGCGGGCGCTCGGGCACCTCTTCTCTCCCAGTGCCGGGGTTGCCACAGAGCTCGTCAAGCAGATGACGACAGTCGGGCATGGTAGTGTTGTGCTAGGGGTGGTACGGTTCTGGTTGAACATATCTCGACGACCTCCCCTTTTTATCGCTGCGCCTGGACGTGGCGAGAAACGCCCAGAACCGGCGGGAAAGAAAGGTGAGAGACATTGTGGCGGCGGGAAGACACTGAAAATACGTCGACGTTGGCGATGACCAGTCACATCGCTGGGCGCGGTCGGCCGGACCCTAACCAAAAAACGACCGCGACCCGAACTAAACAGACAGAAACAACCTGTTTGAAGCGATCGGATGGGTCGGCCTGGTGGATATGTCCTTACAACACACCAATGTAAAGTCAGTTTACCCTTCATCACGCCGTTTTTATATGAAATCAGAGGGCAATGCGTGGAAAATTCTTGGAAATTTGAGTTATTTTTTACGTGTGGAAATTTGAGTTTGTTGCATGCGTTTTTGGATTTGTTTGCAAAATTCTTGTTCTGGATAGTTGCGTTCTTGTTTAGTTAGGGCATTTTTAGGACCGATCTGTCTGGTATGATCCATAGACGCATCAAATTTGGGCAGCGTTTGCATCGGGGACGGTGCACGGACCGCGTAAATGACCTTCAGACGGCATCAGAGGTCCATATGTAATTGACACATTAATAGTAATCCAAGTATTTCATTAGATTCGACATCGTCCATTACAGAAAGACCTAGGTAATAAAAAATAAAAAATGCATATTTTTGGAGCTCTAGCTACATGGCTCCTGTTTTTTAGAACTTTCAAAAATGTCAGTTTACAGTTTCAAAAGAATCGCAAAAAATACTAGATGTGGATATTAATGTACTCTATTCAATACACAAAGTCTCAGCCCGAAATACTTTGTATTTTGGGTTGTACAAAAAAATATCAAAATGTGACATATAGAGTAGTGAACAGTGCCAGATTTGAAACCACCAAAATCTGCTAGATTTTGTTATTTTTTGCTGAGCCCAGAATACAAAGTATTTTGGAGAGAGACTTTGTGTGTTGGATAGAATATATTAATATCTAGCGTATAGGATTTTGTTTTATAATTTTTTGATACGGTTGGAATCAAGTTTTTAGAATCCGAAAAACCCGGGATCCATGTAGCCCAAGCTCTACTTTGATTTTCTAAATAAAAAAGGCTTGTACTACTGGTCGTCCCTACGGCTGCTCGTCGCCGTTGCCTAAGGGTTCGCCCCTGTCGATCGCCACCCCTAAGATGGCGCGCTGTTGACGACGACATCGCGGCGGCGCTCTGTGAGGTCGCCACGATCCGCTGCCTTATACGTCGGAAACGTATCTATAATTTTTGTTGTTCCATGCTTGTTTAGAATCTACTTTGCTTTGCTTTGTCTTTCTTTGAGGTGTTTTTATATCTTTTCTGGAACTAACCTATTAACAAGTTGTCACAGTGCCAGTTGCCTATTTTCTTCTGTTTTTGGTTCCAGAAAGGCAGAAAATCTATATTCTCGGAATTGGACGGGACAAAATCCAAAATCAATAACTTTTCGTGGGGAACACGAAGTCCATAGGGGAGACAGAGAGGCAAGCCAGGGCGGCCACACCTCCCAAGGCGCGGCTAGGGGTGGGCCTGCGCCTAGGCAGGGTGTGGGCCCCCTAGTCGCCTCCTCGGCCTCCCCCTTCGCCTATAAGAAGCCCCCGGTGCCTAAACCCTAAGTACTTGATCAAATATCCACGAAACCGTCTGTAGCCACCGCCACCATCGTCCCTAGATCGGGAGGGATCTGAAGTTCTTCCTAGCACCATGCCGGAGGGGAGATCATCCCGGAGGCCTTCTTCTCCGGTATGATGCGTGAGTAGTTCCACCTTGTACTATGGGTCCATGTAGTAGCTAGATGGTTGTATCTCCTCCTTGTGCTTTCATGTATAGATCTTGTGAGCTCCGTTCATGATCAAGATCTAATCTATTTGTAGTCATGCATGTTGTGTTTATGGGGATCCGATGGATATTGAGATTATTATGTTGGATTGATTAATGGTTTTATCTTTATGATTCTATCATGTCTGTGTTGTTTGTGATCTTGCATGCTCTCCGTTATTAGTAACTATCTTGGTCAAGTAGTTGCTAGTGACTCCAAGAGGGGGTATTTATGCTCGATAGTGAGTTCATGCCTCTAGTTTCCAAGGAAAGTGACAGGAATCTCTTCTGTTGTAGATGTGATGTTGCCACTAGGGAGAAAACAACGCTCTCTTGTTCATGAAACATATGGACTGTTTACCTTACACACTTTGCTTAAAGCAGTTGTCTGTTGCTTGCAACTTAATACTGGAGGGGATTCGGATGATAACCTGAAGGTGGACTTCTAGTAATAAATGTAGTTGGATGGCGGTCTATGTATCTTGTTGTATTGCCCAATCGAATCTCATAGGATCTTTCTGACTAGTATTGCATTGTTATGCCTTGCTCAGTTCCTGTCAATTACCCTACTGTAATTTGTTTACCCTCCATGCCATGTTGTTTATCTAAGGAGAGCACCTCTAGTGAACTATGGACCCCGGTCCAATCTTTACCATTGATACATCTTCCACTGTTACCTATTTACTTGCTGCAAACCATCATTACCTTCCACACCGTACGTTTAACCCTTTGTTACAGCAAACCGGTGAGCTTGACAACCTCACTGTCTAGTTGGGGCAGTCTTGAGTTTGTGTTGTGCAGGTCTCCGTGTTGCTTGCAACACCTGTGTGACGTTTCCTTCCTCCTACTGGTTTGATAACCTCGGTTTCTTACTGAGGAAAAACTGCTGATGTGCTGCTTCACACCTTCATCTTGGGGTTCCCAACGAAGTGCTAACCAGCACCATCACCGCCTCGGTCGCTGTCCTCTGGTGCTCCGCCTCCTGGAGGGCCGACACATTCTCCATCTCGGCCGCCCAGTGACCCCTCGCCGCTATCCTAGCAAGCTCCTTCGCCGCCATCGCCTGATGGCCCACAAGTATAGGGGGTGTATCGCAGTACTTTCGATAAATAGGAGTGTCGATCCCAACGAGGAGAAGAAGGGGCCGAACAGTGGTATGGAGCAGGAAATCCCTGTGAATACTTAGCAAACGGATTTTTAGTGGTTTTCTAATAAGGCAACAAAACAAAGAGCAAGTAACAAATGTAACGAACAAACGAAGCAAGTGGCCCAATACTTTCTTAGCAAAGGATAATTCGGTGCAAATACTTATAAGGACCAAACGTTCTTAAGGACACATGGGAATTCTGTCAAGTGCTTTCGCTTCAAATTGCTGAGTACTCTTCTCTGGTGTTGTAAGGGTTGTGTGGGTGAACCTGTGCTAACATACCGACCTTACTTGGACTAATACATACTTGTGATTAACCCCCTGCAAACATTCGTAACTACAGGAAAGTAATTAAGATATAAATCTAACCACAGCCTTAAACTCTAAGATCCTACACTCCCTTGTGCAAAGGTGTCCTAACAGGGGTTCAGGTTTCTGTCACTCCGGCAACCCCACAATTAGTAGACAAATACACAATGCACTCCCCTAGGCCCATAAATGGTGAAGTATCATGTAGTCGACGTTCACATGACACCACTAGAAGAATAGCACCACAACTTAAATACTAAACCATTGAATAATAACTCAACACAAATCTACTACTAACAACATGACTTCTCCCATGTCCTCAAGAACACAACGAACTACTCACAAGACATCATATGGATCAAGATCAAAGATGATATGATAATGGATAACAATCTGAACATAAACAATAATCCAATGGTTCCACTCACAAGCATCAACTATAATAGTAATCAACACCAGGAAGGTTTCCCCTAATGAACTAAAGCAATATCCAACACAATTGTTACAGCGGGACGGAGTCGTGATGATGGTGTTGGTGGAGATGATGGTGTGGATGATGATGATCCTGATGAAGCCTAGCTTGATGATGGTGATGATGGCGACGGTCTCCCCTCTCCGGAAAGGAATTCCCCCGACAGAAATATGTCTGCTGGAGAGATCTTTCTCTCTCGGTGTTTTCCGCCCCTAGAGGCAGCGGAAATCTATCTGTGGTCGCTCCTCTAGCCTTAGGGTTCCGTAGGGAAGATATAGGGAAGGGGCGGAGTCGGGAGCCGGGCAGGTAGGCCACACCTGCCCTAGGCGCGGCCCAGGAGGGACCCGCGCCTAGGGGGTGGGGCCCCTGCGGCCCCTCTTCGCTCCTCCTTCTGGCTTCCTCAATCTTCTGAAAAAATAATATTTTCCCATATTTTTCTAGTATTTTTCTGATCTTCGCGAAATTGCACCAAAACGCCTTCTTTTCCATCAGAATCCAGACTCCGGCAGTTCATCCTCCAAGAATCATCCAACATGCATAAACAGATGAAAAGGCATAAGTAATACCTCATAATAAGACATATATCAATGAATAGAAGTAAATTATGATATAGAATGGTGATGCAAATTGGGCGTATCAACTCCCCCAAGGTTAGACCTTCGCTTGTCCCCAAGCAAAAACTGAGCTTAGTAAACATGTCCACATGTTTATGGAGTGAAGTGTCGATAAAATAATACGAACAAGAAGCATCACACTTACCATTGCACAACTCATAGAAGAAAGCAACTCACCACTATATAACTTAGCTTGCAACCAAGTACAGCAGTCACAATAGAGATGCATAAAGATAAATCATAATTGGAATTGGCAAACTTTGTTCTTGGTCAGAGAACACTTGTCAAACAGTTTCACAAAAAGCTTTTTGTAGGAGTTTCAAAACAGGAGCACTCTTTGCTCAAAAAGGTTTTTCACAAGCGAAGGCTTTCAAAGTAATACTCAATAGATAAGAGTTTTGTGTAAACAAGGAAGATAAAGAACATGATTGAGTAAATCACCATATGAATGCTTGAAACACAACAACTCAAATGCTTGCTTGATATAGAGAGGAAGTAGGTTCACTGACTCAACTTGGAAGTGAGAGAAAGGTCCCTTCATAGAGGGAAGCAGGGATTATAAGTCATAAAGAGCTTTCAAAAGATTACAGTACTTACTAACTTTGAGCCCTCATTGCCCCTATCATAGGCATCTTGAGATGATTAAGGTTAAAGTGAACAAGGATGGAGTATATGCTTGATGAAATATAAGTTGGCAATCTCATGTCCCTTGAATATGAGGGTCACTCCTCATGCTACTCAACTTCAGTCACCGGTAAGTTCTTGTCATTGTAAGTACTTGCATATCATTGAGAACTGCCAACGGGGTACCCCTTGCACATGCTACAGGAGCTATCTCATAACCAAAATGACAAGGCAAGCAGACAGTGATCATCTCAGCGATCTTTTTATTTACTATGTGCATAGCTTTTTATTGAGGATGCTTCACATATTGCTCACTATGGTGATGCTGCAAGTTTCCACCATGATTAGGCATGGCTTAGACTAGTGGCCCAGACGTTTCTCTAACACAAAATACAAACTCCATGAACTTACAAGTTCCCTTATTATTTCACACCGGTGACATCCACAGACAAAAGAGCACAATATCAACTGTGTACAGAGTACAAGTGCAATGTTGAAAACGTTCCCCGTGACAGCACGGTTCTGCTAATTCCAACATATACATGCAAGCATATACAACTTCGATGTTGACAAAGGTTCAAGTCTATTAGGGCAGGAAAATAAGGTGTGCCATCAAGTTCGTGAGAGCTTTACTAACTAGTTTTCACATAACAAAATACTTTTTAATTCGAAAGATAGATGAAGCTTGATATTTTGCTTGGAATAGCAATAATGCTATTAGGTAGATAAGGTGGACACAAATGGCATAGGTTTGGTTCAAAGAGATTGGAAACATGAGAAGTATGTCTTCTCAAAACAGGTTTTTGGCTAGCAAGGTTGGGTAGCAAGCAAGAGAGTTGAAAGAAACAAGCAAACATACAAGTAATAAAGCCAAACATGCAATCTTCCTCGAAGACACAAAAGATCTTAAATAAAGAATACTAAGCTTATGAGCCAACAAGAAATAAAATAGATGATACTTGATACCTGTAAGCTTTTTCTCTTTTTCTTTCAAACCTCAAAAAGTGTTGCTACTGACCAGAGCTCGGTTTGCCAAAACCAATTTAGATTTACTTGATGCTCCCAAAGTGATGCCAATACTGATCGACAAGATCCATCATATAATAGAGATTGCAAACTAAAATAAGAAGTGCAAAAAGTAAAAGATGAGACTTCTCATTAATATTCAATAAAGGCACTCACACCAAGGGATACATAGGTAACTAACTAAAGGAGAGATACTTCCACATGAAAACCAACCTATAAGATAACTTCTCTACCAAAGATATGAATCCACTAAAAAGGTAAAAGATGAAATATAATGATGGTGATACCGCGGCACTCCCCCAAGCTTGGAACAAGCCAAGGGGATACCAAACCTGATGATGAATTACTCCTTCGGTGGTGGTGGTGTTCTCTTGTTTAGGGTAATAAATTCTTCCAGCATCTTACGAAACCTGTCATTCTCCTCTTGGAGTATATCCATCTTCAACCTCAAGGCACGGTACTTGTCACAAAACTCATCAGTGGTTCGAAGGGCTTCCGCTGTCTCAGGGCAGTATCTGAAGTCTGGACCAAAGGCTATGATCCCCTACATGTTACGAGAAAAAGCATCCCCGGTGTTAATTGCTCCTACAAAAGTAGGTTTCCTTGCCCTTGTCCCTGCGGCGGTTTGTTCTTCCAACTTCATCCCCTCCATGGGCTTCTTGCCTTTGTCGTTGGCAGAGACCATGGTGCTCTAAACTTGAGAAGATTTCCTGACAGAAACAGATCGAAACGAGAACACGACGAGAACACGATGCAAGAACCTAGGGGGATCCGGGGGGGTTATATATTACGAAGTTTCAATGCATAAGGAAGGTACTGGTATGGAAATGAGGCGGAGACGAAGTTCGAGGGTGACACACACCCCCTCAGGCGTGGCCAGGCTAGGCCCGCGCCTGGGGTGGGTTTGTCCACCCCGGACTCCGCTTCCTCCTATGTTCCGTCTCTTAGTCTTCCTTATGTATTAAAAACATAACAAATATAAAAAGATTGGATTTTCACGAACCTTCTGTTTTCACCACTTTTACCTATTCAAAAACGAACTCTGCAGATTCCTTTTCTCCTTCTCCTGAAAATTTCCTTCTTACAAAACCCTTGCAAAAACTTAATGACAACATTGGTGTAAGCAAAAAAAATAAACCTTTACGTTCACACTTCAACTAAAAATCCATCAAAACAAAGGCTTCTTTAAGAGGCAAATGCAAATGACGACAGAAATCTGTCAAAACAGACCATCAGGTAAAGATTGATTTTTTCGAAAACCTTATGTTGCTCAAATAAAAAAGTGCAGAACTAATGAAAGTTGGGTAACAACCTGGAGAACAAGCTCCGAAAAATGCATCTCCATCCGACGTACTGAGATTCCTCGCGAATTTTTACAATGCAGCACAAAAATCTGTCCCAGGAAGCCACTTTTCACAACTCCTCTACTTCACAAAAGTAGTTGAACTTGACACAAAAACCAAAACAAAAAGGATAAGGACCGGTTATTACTGAGTTAATAACTTCCAAGACTCGACAAAACTCTTGGGTTATCTCCTAACAAGTACTTTTCTTTAATGCCTTTAAGTTAGTCTCGAAACTTTCAAAGATGCTCACAAAGGAGATATATATTTGAAGCGAAAGAGAGCATCAAGAAGCAAATAACCAACACATTTGAGTCTAACCCACTTCCTATGCATGGGAGTAGCATGAGAAAATGAATTGTTGAAACAAAAAGCCATTAGCATAGGAAGACAAAATAGGTGCAACTTCAAAGCTTTCAACATAAAACGGGGAAACTTAACATCATTGAGATGCATAAAACCATGTTTCCCTCTCTCAAAATAACTTTCAGTAGCACTTTGAATAAAGTTGACAATATAACTTTCACTGGCAACAACTTTATCATCAAAATGAGCATACTTACAGTTATCAAAAAAGAGGTCCAAGGTCATAGACTGGATCAATAGAAGCAAGTTGTTCCATCCTGAAATCTTTATTAGGCAAGCTATTTTCATAAGGAGCTTTAGCAAATTTGGAAAAGTTAAACTCATAAGAATATCCATCAAACTTAGTTAAAACTTTTTCCTTCTTACAATCAATAATATCTCCACAAGTGTTCAAGAAAGGTCTACCAAAAATGATAGGACAAGTTTTGCTAGCTGCTGAATTAAGCAGTAGAAAATCAGCAGGATACTTAATCTTACCACAGAGAACCTCCACATATCTTACAATGCCAATGGGGCAAATGGTTTCCTTATTAGCAAGGTGAATAACCACATCAATTTCTTCAAGCTCACAAGGACCAATCTCATGCATAATTTCCCTGTAAAGCTCATAAGGAATAACACTAGAACTAGCACCAATATCACACAAACCAAAATAGCAATGATCACCAATTTTAACAGAAAAGCATAGGGACACTAGCTTTTCTAGCTCTACTAGGATGAGAGATAATATTAGAAGCGTCTTACAGAAGACAATGTGCTCATCCTTTATATTTCTAGTGACAGTGTCTTTCATAATAGCTACCACAGGTTCATCATTAATTTGCTCACTAGGCTCCACAGTTTTCATTGTACCTTTGTTATTTGCACTAATAATCATAGAATACTCCTTTACCTTAGCTGGGAAAGGTATTTTCTCAACATAAGGTTCATGCACAATATGATCAATAGTACAAACTTCAGTACTTCTAACAGGAACATGACTAACAACATGTTTATAAGGCACATGGTACTTATTCCAATTTTTCTTGGGAATTTCTATGTAAGAGGCAAAGGCCTTAAAACAGTTGGCAATACTTTGGAAATCAAGACCAAACTCATTACTAATATCACGGAAGCCATCAGTTCCCATAAAAGATTTAATGCATTCATAATCATAGTTTATACATGACTTTCTTCCTTTGTCATTCTCCCAAGCTTCAGTGTTCTCTTGAATATGGTCTAGTAAATCCCATTTAGCTTCTTCCTTCATGCGTGTGAATGATCCAGCACAAGAAGCATCTAGTAAATCTTTATCATGAAGAGAAAGTCTAGCATAAAAGTTATTGATAATAATATTGTTGGGGAGTTCATGAATAGGACATTTAAGCATTAGTAACTTCAATCTCCCCCAAGCTTGAGCTGTACTCTCTCCATCAAGAGGCCAAATGTTATATATAAGATTTCTATCCTTACGAATTTCACTAGGAGGATAAAATTTAGAGTAAAAGAGAGATGCCATATCCTCCCATTCCATGGATTGTCCATTCTTCAGAAGCTTATACCATTCTTCAGCTCTCCCTTTCAAGGATATGGAGAGTAACTTCTTCTTCACCTATTCAGTTGTGATACCTGCACACTTAAACAACCAGCATAATTCATGGATAAATAGCAAATGATCACCAGGATGGACAGTTCCATCCCCTAAATAATAATTATCCATAACACGATCAACAATACTTGTAGGTATCTTAAAAGGATCAATCTCAATAGGTGGTGGTTCATCTACTACCCTAGCAGTGGTAGTAGTCTTCCCAAACAGAAAACCAAGTGGGTTATCCATATTGGAAACAAAGCAACAAACAGAAACAAAAGCAATACTCACAGTAAAAGGTTCCTTTACCAGTTCCACTCTTCAATAGCGCTTCACTCCCCGGCAACGGCGCCATAAAATAGTCTTGATGACCCACAAGTATAGGGGGTGTATCGCAGTACTTTCGATAAATAGGAGTGTCGAGGTTTCTTTACCAGTTCCACTCTTCAATAGCGCCTCACTCCCCAGCAACGACGCCATAAAATAGTCTTGATGACCCACAAGTATAGGGGGTGTATCGCAGTACTTTTGATAAATAGGAGTGTCGATCCCAACAAGGAGCAGAAGGTGCTGAACAGTGGTATGGAGCAGGAAATCCATGTGAATACTTAGCAAACGGATTTTTAGTGGTTTTCTGATAAGGCAACAAAACAAAGATCAAGTAACAAAGGTAAAGAACAAACAGAGCAAGTGGCCCAATCCTTTCTTAGCAAAGGACAAGTCGGCGGAAATACTTATAAGGACCAAACGTTCTCGAGGACACATGGGAATTCTGTCAAGTGTTTTCGCTTCAAATAGCTGAGTACTCTTCTTAGTTGTTGTAAGTGTTGTGTGGGTGAACCTGTGCTAACATACCGACCTTACTTAGACTAATACATACTTGTGATTAAACCCCCTGCAAACATTTGTAACTACAGGAAAGTAATTAAGATATAAATCTAACCACAACCTTAAACTCTAAGATCCTACACTCCCTTGTGTAAAGGTGTCCTAACGGGGGTTCAGATTTCTGTCAATCCGGCAACCCCACAATTAGTATCCAAATACACAATGCATTCCCCTAGGCCCATAAATGGTGAAGTATCATGTAGTCGACGTTCACATGACACCACTAGAAGAATAGCACCACAACTTAAATACTAAACCATTGAATAATAACTCAAAACAAATCTACTACTAACAACATGACTTCTCCCATGTCCTCAAGAACACAACGAACTACTCACAAGACATCATATGGATCAAGATCAAAGATGATATGATAATGGATAACAATCTGAACATAAACAATAATCCAATGGTTCCACTCACAAGCATCAACTACAATAGTAATCAACACCGGAAAGGTTTGCCCTAATGAACTAAAGCAATATCCAACACAATTGTTACAGCGGGATGGAGTGGTGATGATGGTGCTGGTGGAGATGATGGTGTGGATGATGATGATGATCCCGATGAAGCCTAGCTTGATGATGGTGATGATGGCGACGGTCTCCCCTCTCCGAGAAGGAATTCCCTCGGCATAAATCTGTCTATCAGAGAGATCTTTCTCTCTCGGTGTTTTCTGCCCTCTAGAGGCGGCATAAATCTATCAGTGGTCCTCCTCTAGCCTTAGGGTTCCGTAGGGAAGATATAGGCGAAGGGGCGAAGTCGAGAGCCGGGAAGGTGGGCCACACCTGCCCTAGGCGCGGCCTAGGGGGGACTCGCGCCTAGGGGGTGTGGGCCCCCTGCGGCCCCTCTTCGCTCCTCCTTCTGACTTCCTCAATCTCCTGGAAAAATAATATTTCCCATATTTTTCTGATATTTTTCTGATCTTCGCGAAATTGCACCGAAACGCCTTCTTTTTCATCTGAATCCAGATTCCGACAGTTCAACCTCCAAGAATCATCCAACATGCATAAATAGATGAAAATCCATAAGTAATACCTCATAATAAGACATATATCAATAAATAGAGGTAAATTATGATATAAAATGGTGATGCAAATTGGGCGTATCATCGCCATGGCGAGCTCCTCCGCCGCTGTCGTCCTGGTGAGCTCCACGCAACGCATGCCACCGACGCCGCTAGATGCTCTTCGGCCGCACGACGCTCATGCGCCTCATGCCGGACGCAGTCTTTCTCCGCATCCCTACGATACAACCTCTCCCAACTGGTCGGCCTCGCCGGAGGCTAGCTGGAGCGGACATCCTTCACGGCGCTCCTCTCCAGCGTGGCAGCCATGCCTCGATCTTGTTCACGCCGTCGTCGTCGTCCTTATCCTCCTCCTCCTCCACCTCCGACTTGTCCTCGTCGACGACCGCCCGAGCGACTGCGACCTCGGCGGCATGTGCCACACGCTCCTCCTCCGCTGCCTCAGCGGCGTGCTCGCACTCCGTCGCCTTGCGGGTCGCGGCGGCGTGGCGGAGCGTGCGCACGGTGACCTCCGCGACCTCCCTGGCGACCGATACCAGCGTCGTCATCGCCGCCTCGTGCGAATCTCGTGCAAGGCCGTTGAGGCGGCATCCTTGGCCGCCGCCGCGACTGCCTCCTTGGTCATGATATGGTGAGTCTCGCGCACTGCGAAGTGTGCGGCCTGCCCCACCACCTCCTTGATCATCTCCTCCAGCGCCAGCTCGGCCACCTTGCCTTCACGCTCGAAAGCGCCCACCTCCTCCTCGGCGAAACGCTGGGTCAACTCGGTGGCCTGAAGCTCCACATCCTCCTCGAAGGGCTGCACGAAGCGGTTGCGGCACATCTCCCTAATCTTCGTCTAGTTGGCGATCGGTGGGCGGGAAGACGCGCGCGAGAAACAGTAGCCAGCGATGACGAGAAACAGTAGCCAGCGAGGACGAGAAACACCCGCCGCGCGGGAAGCCGTCGGCGGTGATTGGCAACGTTCCGTCACCATTAACGTCACATCGTCATTAGAACGAGGTCGTCAAGCGTTGACAGCATGAGGGGTGTCAGACCGCTTAGCGCACCGCTCGGTCTTGCGAGGCTGTGATCCAAGTTTGTTCGTGGACCGATCCGTCCGGACAGAAACGGATTGTTGGGTGGCGGTTTTGACCGCTGGAGATGTGCTTAGGTTCATGCATCACGCACACCGGTGCGATGTCTGAGACGCCTGGTCACGTCTCTTATTTCGCAACTGGATTCGCGCATCATGCACATAGCAGCTACTCCCTCCGATCCATATTACTTGTCACTAAAATGGATGTATCTAGACATGTTTTAGTGCTAGATACATCCATTTTAACGACAAGTAATACGGATGGGAGGGAGTAGCACCGATGCAATGCATACTATGGAGCCCGACTAACTGGGTATAGTGTAAAGTAAGACTGTCCATGGGAGAGTTGACATTTTGCATCTAAGGTGTTATACACTTAGACCACACCATGACAGCAGATAAGAGTTGATCCAGACTCTCCATAGCTTCAAGAATGGAGCTACCCAGCTGCCCATGGCAGTCCCTCTTTTTGTTCAGTACGCTCTCCCTCACTCTTGCAGCCTCACTCATCTTCTTGCTCAAAAGCCGTCGACGAGACGAGAAGGAGCTCCCACCAGGCCCGCCGGCCCTGCTTTTCCTGGCCAAGTTCTTGGCACTCCGGCTGTCCATCTTCGACCTTCCTCAGATCCTACGCGAGCTACACGCGCGCCATGGCCCGGTCATCTCCTTGCGCCTATTCCGCCCGCTCGTCTTCGTCTCCGACCGCCACCTCGCCCACCGTGTTCTCGTACAAAGCGGCGTGACCTTCGCCGACCGCCCGCCGGTCTCCGAACCGGGCCTCCTCTTCACCTCCGGCGCCCGCAACATCAACGCCGCGCCCTACGGCCCCTACTGGCGCCTCGTCCGCCGCAACCTCGCCTCCGTGGTGCTGCACCCGGCCCGTGTCAGCCTCTTCGCGCCGGCGAGGCGGCGGACACGCGACGCGCTCGTCAACGACCTGCTGGCAGCCGGCGGCAGCGACGGCTCGCGGCCCGTCGCCATGAGGCCGTTGGTCCGGCGCGCCATGCATGTACGAGCTTTTCACGTACATGTGCTTCGGTGCCAGGCTTGGCCCAGAGGTGCTGGACGAGATAGAGGAGCTGCAGATTGTCGTTGCAGATCCTCTCACACACTCAACGTAGATTGGTTAGAAATCAAAACGAGAGAGAGACACAGGTTTTGTGCTGCGTACTGCAACGCAGCTTTTCTGTTTCTGTTTATTTCTCTTATATCGAATCTAACTGAAAGAGAAAAGCGGATCGCTCAGAGTTACAGCCGCGCCATCCCACGACCCTCTGAAACGTGCTACTATCGCTGCTATGACCGAGTCGATCATGCCATCCCATGATCTGTCCATAGCGGTGTGCTGATCCTAGCTACTCCCTCCGTTCACAATTAGATCGTGTTCTGGGTTTAGTCAAAGTCAAATTTTTTAAAGTTTGACCAAATTTTAGCAAAAAATAAAAGTATCTATGATATAAAACTTATAGTATTGAAATCTTCATAAGTTATATTTTTATAATATATGCATTTGGAATAATGAATGTTTATATATTTTCCTATATTCTTGGTCAAAGTTAACAAAATTTGACTTAAAAAATCCTAGAACGCGAAGTAATAAAAAACGGAGGGAGTACGATACACGAGGTTGAACAGACTCAGCATCGGCTTTATTACAGCAGATAAAGCCTAAACTGAACCTAACGTTCAGACTAACAGTAGTCTGACGAGATTATCAGTGACTCCAACAAATCACCCCCTTAATCTCGTCCCTAAGCGCCAATCTCTCGCATGCCGATCATCTGACGCATCTCAACAAACTTGGTTCGTCCAAGAGCTTTGGTCAGCATATCAGCAAGCTGTCCATTGGTACCAACGTGCTCGACATCCATCTCCCCTTTCTCAATGCACTCCCTGATGTGGTGGAATTTTGTATCAATGTGTTTGCTTCTTCCATGTTGCACCGGGTTTTTGCACATAGAAATGGCAGATTTGTTGTCAATCTCCAGGAGAAACTTCTGTGGTGAGTGTCCGGCAAGATCAACAATGAGACGATTCAGCCAGATGCCCTGACATGCCGCAGACGACGCCGCAACGTACTCAGCTTCACAGGAAGACAATGTGACTGTTTTCTGCTTCTGTGAGCTCCAGGTGATCAGATTTTCACCGAGGAAGAACACTATGCCAGTGGTGCTCTTCCTGTCATCAGTATCACCGGCAAAATCGCTGCCACTGTATCCAACAAGGCCGGTCTCCCTTCCAAGGTAGTAGGAGAGTAGCCCAAGATCACTCATTTTGAACAAATGTTGCATCTCGGCTTTGAATGACTGGATTTCTTCTGCATTGGTGCCAGTGATGATCAAATCATCGACGTACACACCAACAATCAGGAATCCGGTGTCGCTGCTTCGTCTGTATACAGCATGCTCTAGTGGACTGCGAGTAAAACCAAGGTTTTGCAGAGAGTCATCCAATTTTGCATACCATGCCCGTGGAGCTTGACGAAGCCCGCACAACGCTTTGTTTAGTTTCAGAACTTGGCGCTTCTATTGATTGTCGATGAAGCCAGGTGGCTGGACCACATACACCTCCTCGGCCAGGTCCCCGTTGAGGAAGGCGGACTTTACGTCCATGTGATGGACGCCCCAGCCATGGTGCGCTGCTAGTGCTAGCAGTACTCGAACCGTCTCCATACGTGCAACAGGAGCAAAGACCTCCTCGAAGTCCACCCCATGTCGCTGCGCGTATCCTTTTGCGACCAACCTTGCCTTATACTTGACGATCTCGCTAGAGGGATCTCTCTTGACCTTAAACACCCACTTGAGTCCAATGGCTCGGTGGCCACCAGGTAGTGCGGTGAGCTGCCAAGTGTTGTTGTCCTCGATGCAACTCAGCTCTTCATGCATCGCCGCGCGCTAGTGCTCGTCCTGCAGCGCATCATCGACGCTGGAGGGTTCCTCTGCAGTAAGCAAACACAACCCGTTTTCCTCCAAATCCTGCATCTGCACAGAGGTGTCGTAGACATCCTCAATCCTCCGATAGCGATGTACTCCACCAGAGTCCGTGTCCAGGTTGGAGTCATGAGTGGGAGGTGTGGTGAACCATGCTTGTTCTGGAGATGTAGTGGGGTCTTCCGTGCCTGCCCTGGCAGTGGTTGGAGACGCGTTTCCTGCCGCGGCAGACGTTGTAGGTGAATTTCCTGTCGCAGCAGAGGGTGTGGCTGGGACTGCTGCTGAGCTCTCTCCTTCCACGCATGTGGTGTAGTCCACGGTGAACGACGGAGAGCCAGTGATCTGGCCGTCGCTGCTGGCGCTCAATCCCAGGCACGGTTTTCTTCGAAGGCCACGTCACGCGTGATGCAGAGACGTTTTCCCTCGGGATCATAGACTCAATAGGCTTTCGATCCTTCTTCATACCCAACGAACACTCCAGGGACTGATATGTCCGAGAGTTTCGCAATGCCTGGCCCGAGGCGCTTGACATGGGCAGTGCACCCGAAAATCCTGAGGTGGTGCACGGCCGGCGCACGCCCGTGCCAAGCCTGGTACGACGTGATGCCCTTCAAGCTTCTGGATGGCGCGCGATTCAGCAGGTACAAGGCAGTCTTCACTGCCTCGCCCCAGAACGGCCCTGGCATGCGCACGAACTTAAGCAGGCACCGAGCCATCTCAACCACGGTCTGGTTGCGCCTTTCCACCACTCCGTTCTGCTGGGGGGGGAGTACGGGGCGGTGGTGTTGTGTTTGATGCCGCTCGCATCGCAGAAATCCGCGAAATCCAGCGAGTTGAACTCGCTGCGCCGGTTCGAGCGGAATGCCAGGAGCTTGCACTCGCGTTCTGCCTCAGCTCGTGCCTTCACCTTCTTGAAGAAGTTCAGTGCCTCGTCTTTGGACCTTAGTACCTCAAGCCACATGTAACGTGAGTAATCATCGACTATCATCAGAAAGTACTTCTTACCGCCGGCGGTCGGCGGCGTGATTGGTACGCACAGATCACCATGCATCAGTTCCAGCGCTCGACTCGCTCGGTAGCTCGTGGCCTGAGGGAATGGCGTTCGGTGCTGCTTGCCAAGGGCGCACCCATTGCAGAACTCTTCTACATGGTCGATCAGCGGCATGCCGCGCACCATCTCCTTGCGCCCCAGGGCCTGCAGTGCACGGAAGCGCAAGTGCCCGTAGCGCCCATGCCACATCCACGCTTGATCTTCGTGCTTGGCAAGGAGGCTCACCAGAGTGGCGAGCTGGAGGCACACTGTGTAGAGCCGGTTGCGAATCCGGTTAACGCGCGCCAGGATCCTGCGTGGGCGATCCAGGATGCACATCACGCCGTCGCAGATCGTGATTTTGCACCCGTTCTTGTCGAGTTGCCCCCAACGAGATGATGTTGCTGCGGAGTGCGGGGATGAAGTAGACGTCCCCAAGAACTCGATGATCCCTAGTTAGGCACTGGAAAACCACCGACCCATATCCGCAGATCTCGACGACGGAGCCGTTGCCGAAGCGGACCTTGCCGCGCACGCTTTAGTCAAGTGAGGAGAACATGGCGCACTCCCCATTCATGTGGCTTGACGCACCTGTGTCAAGGTACCACATGCCGTCGATAGAGGGAACGGGGATGACCCGCTCTTCGTTCAGGAACACGGCTTCCCCCGTGTCAGCATGCGCCGCGCCGAGCGTGCACACCTGCGCGAGAAGGAGTCCGGGTGCCTCCTCTTCCTCGCCTTGCGCAAGGTTCGCCTTCTCACCGCGTCGTCCGCGATCTCTCTTGGCCTTCCTGCACTCCTTGTCCCAGTGGCCCTCCTTGCCGCAGTAGCGGCAAGTGCCCTTGTGACGTTTTCCCACGCCGGTCGCGGTGCTCACCGGCTTGGGCGTTGGCTTGCCTGCTCTGTCCCCGCCTGAAGACGACCTAGGGGCGCGCTGTCGCGCCCACGCAGCCCACTCCTCTTCCGTGAGGAGAAGCTTCTTGACGCCATCCGCGGCGTCGTCGAGATCGTAGCCTTCCTCCGCCGTCAGGAGGCGGCTAGTCAGATCCTCGATGGTGAGCTCGCGCAGATTGACTGTCTGCTCGATCGCCATCACCATCGGGCGATACTTCTTCGGAACTACATGGAGAAATTTGAGGACGGCCTTGTACTCATCATACGGGTCTCCGAGCAGCTCCAGATCACTGATAATGCAGGTCAGGCAAATCGCAAAATCCTCTATTGACTCACCAGCGCGGAATTATAGTTCCTCAAACTCGCGACACCGTGTTTGTGCCTTTGCCTCCCGGATGCGCTCGCACCCGAGCCTCATCATTTTGAGGGTTTCCCATGCCGTCTTGGCGCTGTCCTTCATGCCCAGAGGGCACACGAGATCAGGGGGTACGGCTCGCAGCAAGGCATCCAGAGCAGCATGATCGTCCTGATCATCCTCCGCCCCGAACTCAATGACATCCCACAGCCGTGCAGCCTGGAGCTACACGCGCATCACCATCGCCCACTCCGCATAATTTGTGCGGGTGAGAGTGGGGAATTGCATCGAGCCCGTGTTCTCCCGAAACACGCGCTCCCTCACGACGATCTCACCACCGTCGTGTCGAGATGGGCTGCGACCTCGCCGCCTGGCAGGAGAGTGGGAGGTACGGCACCTTGCGGTCGCCGGCGGTGCCGAGCCGCTCCCCTCGACCACCTTCTCCTTAGCCTTCTCACCTGCCGCCGGTGGCGTCCTCGACATGGCTCTGATACCACTTATCGTTGCAGATCCTCTCACACAATCGATGTAGATTGGTTAGAAATCAAAACCACAATCGATGTAGATTGGTTAGAAATCAAAACGAGAGAGAGACACAGGTTTTGTGCTGCGTACTGCAACGCATCTTTTCTGTTTCTGTTTATTTCTCTTATATCGAATCTAACTGAAAATGAACGAGAAAAGCGGATCGCTCAGAGTTACAGCGCCATCCCGACCCCTCACGAACGCGTGCCACTATCGCCGCTATGACCGAGTCGACCATGCCATCCCATGATCCGTCCATAGCGGCGTGCTGATCCTAGCTACGATACACGATGCTGAACAGACTCAGGCATCGGCTTTATTACAGCAGATAAAGCCTAAACTGAACCTAACGTTCAGAGAAAGAAGTCTACATAACCCCCCTAACTATTGGGTTTGGGACGCTAAACACCCCCAAGTTTGGATTGGGACACTTAACCCCCCTATCTATCAAATACCATGCAAATTACCCCCTTCGTCACCAAGGCTGTTTTGGTAGTTGTTTTGGCTACATGGACAAGTGGTTTTAGCCACGGTGGAGATTAGTGGTTAATTGATTTCCGCCATGACTGTTCTAGTGCAACCGATCGAGGTCGCAGCCATGTCGATTCTACGTAAAGGAATGTAAACCATCTACCAGGGGTCACGGGCGGCAGGAGCAGGATGCCCTGTTCCTAGCCGTGTACCTCAGTACGTGCAGCTCGCTGGTGGCGACGATTGGCCGCCGGTTCCCGGAGCTCGGCATGAAGGAGCGCCCGCCGTCCATGACTGGCTCAAGTTCGGCCTTGTAGGTGTTCTTGGACAGGGGCCACCGGAGCGACATCTAAGAAAAGGACAAGTCCGACTACATCCGGCGTCCCCATCACCAATGACGCGTGGAATTACATCTTCTCCTGGTTCAAGGTGAATGGTTCAGCCGAGTTTGGGCACATCATGCTGGAGCCCATGGCGAGTTTAGTTTATGGACAATATAGCTGTTATATGTCGCCCGATGCCTTGTGTCCGGTGACCGGCATGGTGGCACGGCGGCCCTGCATCGTTGTCGACATGACGACTTCTACTATTTTATGGCGATGCGTGAGCACGATTCACAGTTGCATGAATCCCAGGCGGGCGTAGCTGAACTTTGCTCTGTGCTCTATAGACCCAGCTTATTATTGATGTATTTATGTTGTCCTCATCTGTTAGTGTAGACGCAGCTTTCATCCCATTGCCAACGAAGTATGCCATATTCGATATAAATCTCAGCTTGTCTATTCCCTCGCTCAAAGTGAAATGCATGGCGGTTTTGATATTAACCTCAGCATGTATTGTTTGATGTGTTCAATTAAATGAGGTGTATGCCATGTTCTGAAATTAAGCTCAGGTTCCTATGTCTCTGTTCAATGAATCCTATACCATGTTCTCATCCCGGACTTCACCGAACGTGGTGGTGGATGACGTGAACGACGCCGTCTCCGCTGATGCTGCACGCCACCACCTATACTCCTCGCCTCTATACAAAGCTGCATGCAAGAATCCGGCGCCAACCTCGAACAGCCGCACTCTGAGTAAGGACAGTCATGGCAGGGAATTAATTAACCGCTAATCTGCACCATGGCTAAAACCACTTGTCCACGTGGACCCAAAACAACTACCAAAACAGCTTTCCGCGCCTGGAGGGGTAATTCGCATGGTATTTGATACATAGGGGGTTAAGCGCCCCAATCCAAACTTGGGGGTGTTTAACGTCCCAAACCTAATACTTAGGGGGGTTATGTGGACTTCTTTCAACGTTCAGACTAACAGTAGCCTGACGAGATTATCAGTGACTCCAACACAGATGAGGGTTGTCGGTACCATCCTCAGCTATCCGGTCTTCTACGTCTTTCCGTCCCTCACCAAGAGGAACGCGGAGATTCTACAAGGACGTGGGTGTTCCTGGCTTATCCAACAGTGGAGGTTGTTTTAAGATTCGTGTACAACATTTTACATTCACAGCCTTGTCTTTGTACATCTCTTCTCCCCCATAGGAACGAAGGTGGACATGTACAACTTGTCTTCCCCATCTCTCTCTCTCTCTTGTTCTCCCGTGCACGCACACCACCGGACCCCCCTTCCAATCTTGCCGGTTCCGGCCTCCGTTCCGTAGCCAGCACATAAAGAACCTATACTCCTCGCCGGGGAGGAAGACGACGACGCACATCGCCAGGTTGGACGACAGCTTCAGGTGGCCAGCCGGCGGTTGGAGTAAGGTGAACGGGATCATGTCGCCTCCATCGCCTTGCCGTCCGTGATCCGTTCCCTTTTCTTATTTGTGATAGCTCCAGATCCGTTTTTCTTATTCTTTTTGTGCTCGATCCAGATGCATTTTCTTTTGATGGTCGTTGTGCACGGCAGATTTGTTCTTCTACACGGTTTGATTTCGGATTTTTTTGGCATTCCCCGCCGCATCCAAGAACTTGATGGTCTACATACACTGTCCAGATCGTTTTGGTTTCTCTAAATACATGAAACTCTCTCTCCTCTGACGGTAAACCGTGTGGTGAAATTCAGTCTCCAATACTTCCTTGATGCAAACAAATCTGCTTGTGAATTAAATCCACACCAAATGTGACAGTATTCCTACATATCAGATTTGTCAAAACGAAATTAGTCCCAACCTATTATGTTGTACGGACAAAAGATTTGTCAGGCATTATATGCTGGTGGAAACAGCTAACTGAAGGGATGTTGTGGAAAACGTCAACGAAAGAATTGTGTACTAATAAATCTGTACTCATGTGGATGGTTCATGCGGCAAGGAAGTATGGCATGGATAGCAGCATAGGGATCTCATTGTAACTCATCGATAGGTTAGAGGTGTTTTTGTATTGAACATAATAATATACTAGAGAGGTTCTTTGAAATATACACAACCAACTGCATAGATCTCACAGCACAAATGAACGTTCTAGATAAGCCCGGAACACCCACATATATATAGAATGGGATTTTCGTCACCAAGAGGCTCTTCCATAAATGGTGGGCTGCGCACATGGCCGTGCGCGGGAGGCTGGACCAGATCTTTCTCCCGCTAATCCACGCCAGGAAAGTCTCCGCCTCTAGGGACGACGACGGCCCGCCTTGCTATGCCGACTCCGTCCTCGGGTTGCAAGTGCCCGAGGAGGGCGACCGCCCTCTGACGGACGGGGAGTTGGTCAGCCTGTGCTTCGAGTTGTTGAGCGCAGGGACTGACGGCACGGTGACCTTGCTGGAGTGGATCATGGCAGAGCTGGTAAACCGCCCGGAGATGCAGGCCAGGGTCTACGAGGAGGTCGTCAGGGGCAAGCCCGAGCTCGGCGAAGGCGAATGACGGGCGACGCCAGACTGAACGTGCTTTGGAGGCACCGCGTGCATCCACCGTCCATTTTCTCTCAGAGGGTTTCGTAGCATGGAAAACAAAAAATTTCTATCGCATACAAACAAACAAGCCAAGATCTATCTACTAGATTGTAGCAACGAGTCGATGGAATAACTCACCCTCGAAGATTCCAAAGCGTTTAACGAGAGCGGATTCTCGTGGGTGATGTAGTCGACTTTCCCGATCTCAAGATCACAGACGATCCTTCCGGCGCCACGTTCATGGCCCCCTCAATCGGTCACACGCTCGGTACTGACGAAGACCTTCCTCTCCTTGTTCCAAAGAAGGCGGAGGTTGTAGCACTTCTCGCGATTCTAAGAAGACAACGGCGTGGTACCGGAAGTAGAGGGGAGATCTTGCAGGGTTTCGCCTTAAGCCGGAGCGAGTATGGTGGATTATGAGAGAGTCCTCGGTGTTCTAGGGTTTAGACACACCAAGGAGGGGCAAGCCGGCGGCTAGGGTTTAGCTAGGTGGCGGCTAGGGTTTGCCCTAGGGCGGGCGGCTATGGAGGTGGCGGCTTGGGGCTAGGGTTTGAGGCGAGGAGTTGTGTGTCAGGAGGAGCCCCGCCTCCTTATATAGGTGGAGGGGCGGCCAAGGAGGGGAGTCCCTCCCCAAGTCGGCAGGTGGTGCGCGTGGAGGAGGACTTCTCCCAACTCGCTTTCCTCCTTTCCCACTTCCCAAAAATAGCCGTTTGACTTTCAAACTAGCCGTTTGACTTTTCAAACTAGGATTTGAATAAACCCTCTATTTTGTTCAGCGATGACACTTAGTACATGATGCAATCATACCAACTTGATATAACACATCCATGTACCCTTCCCCTCCGGAGTGCCGGACATTCCGGAACCTTCTAGAACATTCCCGATGAAAACACTGGAACCATTCCCCAACTCTGAAACAAGACTTTCCTTATATGAATCTTATTCTTCGGACCATTCCGGATCTCCTCGTGATATCCTGGATCCCATCCGAGACTCCGAACAACATTCGGTCTCTTTCTCATCATTCCATAACTACTCAAACAACGTCGAATCCTTAAGTGTGTCTCCCTACGATTCGTGAATTATGCGGACATGATCGAGACACTTCTCCGATCAATAACCAATAGAGGAATCTAGAAATTCATATGGCTCCCACATATTTCTACGATTACTTTGCGATCGAATGAACCACTTACATACGATACCAATTTCCCTTTGTCTCACGATAGTTTACTTATCCTAGGTTATGATCGTCGGTATCTCTGCATACCTAGTTCAACCTCGTTACTGATAAGTACTTTTTTCTCGTTCCCGTGATATGTGATCCCTTGTGAGACAGTCACATGCTTGCAAGCTAATTGGATGACATTTCACCAGGAGGGTCCAGAGTATATCTATCCGTCATATGGATGGACAAATCCCACTCTTGATCCATGTGTCTCAACCAATACTTTCCAAACACTCAATGCCACCTTTATAGCCACCCGCCATTGTGGTGTTTAATGTCATCAAAGCATCCATCCGGTAAAGGTGATATGCATGATCTCATGGTCGAAGGAATTAGGTTACTATGTATCAGAAAGCATATAGCAATTAAACTATTAAAATGACTTGATCTTTATGCTACGCTTATCTATAGGAGTATGTCCACCATATCATTCTCCTAATGACATGATATTGTTGTTAATAACATCTCAATGTTCATGATAGGGAAACCACAATCATTTATTAACCAACAAGCTAGTGATGTATAGAGGCTATACTAGGGACTTCAATTTAAGTTTATAAATCACACAAGTATTAATGTTTCCTTGTTAATACTATTATAGCATGAATATAAACATTTATCATAAACACGAAGATATAATAATAACTACATTTATTATTGCCTCTAGGGCATATCTCCAACAGTCTCCCACTTGCACTAGAGTCATCTAATCTAGATTACATGGTAATATACCGAACACCCATGGCAGTTTGGTGCTGGTCATGTTTTGCCCTCGGGAGAGGTTTAGTCAACGGATCCGCCACATTCAGATCTGTGTGTACTTTGCAAATCTTTATGTCCCAATCTTGGACATGTTCTCGAATAGTGTGAAAAACGTAGCTTGATATGCTTCAGCTTCTTGTGTGACCTTGGTTCTTGCGCATTGGCTATGGCACCCATGTTATCACAGTAGATAGACATTGGGTCCAGCGCACTAGGAACCACACCCAGCTCTATAATGAACTCTTTCATCCATATCGCTTCTGAAGCCTCCAAGCAACCATGTATTCTGATTCATTGAAGATCTCGCCACAACGCTTTGCTTTGCACTCTCCACTAACCGCTGCACCATTCAAAATAAATACGATCCAGTTGTGATTTAGAATCATCCGGATCGGTGTTCCAACTAGCATCGGTAACCATTAACAACGAGTTGTTCATCACCTCCATAAGAAAGAACCATATCCTTAGTTCTTCTCAAGTACTTAAGGATGTTTTGATCATTGTCCAATGATCCACTCTGGATCACTTTGATATCTGCTAGTTAAACTAACAGCATATGCAATGTCGGGTCTAGTACATAGCATGGCATACATTAGAGATCCTATTGAGGCATAGGAGTCTTACTCATCCTTTCTATCTTCTCTTGTTGTCGGACTTTGAGTTTTACTCAAGGTCGTATTGAGCAACATGGGCAAGAACCCTTTCTTGCTATCTTCCATTCCAAACCTCTTTAGAACTTTGTCCAAATATGTACTTTAGACAATGATATTAGGCGTCTCGATCTATCTCTATAAATCTTTATGCCTAATATGTAAGTCGCTTACCAAGATCCTTCATTGAAAAACTATTATTCAAATATTCCTTGACACTATTAAGAAGGTCTACATCATTCCCAATCAACAATATGTCATCTACATATAGTATTAAGAATGCTACAGAGCTCCCACTCACTTTCTTGTAAATACAAGCTTCTCCATAAGTTTGTACAAAACCAAAACTTTTGATTACCTTATCAAAACGTTGATTCCAACTTCGGGATGCTTGCTTCAATCCATAGATGGACCGTTGAAGTTTGCATACCTTGTTAGCATCTTTAGGATCGACAAAACCTTTGGGTTGCATCATATACAACTCTTCATCAATGTCTCCATTGAGGAACGCTGTTTGGACATCCATCTGCCATATCTCATAATCATAATATGCGGCGATTGCTAACATAAACCTCACAGACTTTAGCTTCGCTACTGGTGAGAAAGTCTCATCGTAGTCAACTCCTTGAATTTGTCGAAACCCTTTTGCGACAAGTCGAGCTTTATAGACAAAGAACATTACCATCAACATCTGCTTTCTTCTTGAAAATCCATTTATTCTCACGACCTTCCTACCATCCTAGAAGTCCACCAAAGTCCATACTTGGTTTTTGTACATGGATCCAATCGGATTTCATGGCTTCTTGCCATTTATTGAATCTGGGCTCATCATCGCTTCCTCATATGTCTCGTGGTCATCGGTTATCCACCAACATGACATTCATAACGGATCATACCAACTGGAGTGGTACGAAGTTCTCGTTGACTGCGAGGCTCAGAGCAACTACAACCAAGTTTCATGATCATCATCATTAGCTTCCTCTCTTCGGTGCAGCGTCACAGAACTACTTCCTGCGCTACTCGCAAGTTCGAGAGAAGGTTCGACAACCTCGTCGAGTTCTACTTTCCTTCCAGTTACTTCTTTCGAGAGAAATTCCTTCTCTAGAAAGGATCCATTCTTGGCAACAAAGATTTTGCCTTCGGATCTATGATAGAAGGTATACCCAATAGTTTCCTTCGGGTATCCTATGAAGACGCATTTTTCCGCTTTGGGTTCTAGCTTGTCCGGCTATAACTTCTTTACATAGGCTTCGCATCCCCAAACTTTAAGGAACGACAATTTAGGTTTCTTCCCAAACCATAATTCATACGGTGTCGTATCCACGGATTTAGATGGTGCCCTATTTAAAGTGAATGCGGCTGTTTCTAATGCATAACCCCAAAATGATAGCGGTAAATCTGTAAGTGACATCATAGAACGAACCATATCTAAGAGAGTTCGATTACGACGTTCGGACACACCATTACGCTGTGGTGTTTCCGGCGGTGTCAATTGTGAAAGTATTCCGCACTTCTTCAAATGCTCGCCAAACTCGTAACTTAGATATTCACCTCCACGATCAGAACGTAGATATTTAATCTTCTTGTTACGTTGATTCTCTACCTCACTTTGAAATTCCTTAAACTTCTCGAAAGTTTCAGACTTATGTTTCATGAAATAGATATATCCATATCTACTCAAGTCATCCGTGAAGGTAAGAACATAACGATAACCACCGCGCGATGCCACACTCATTGGACCACACACATCGGTATGTATGATTTCCAATAAGTCCGTAGCTCGCTCCATCATACCAGAAAATGGAGTCTTAGTCATTTTACCCATCAGACATGCTTCGCATCTATCAAGTGATTCGAAATCAAGTGATTCAAGAAGTCCATCGGAATGGAGTTTCTTCATACGCTTCACTCCAATGTGACCAAGACGATAGTGCCACATATAGGTCGAGTTATCGCTCGATTTCAAACGTTTAGCCTCAATGTTATTAATATGTGTATTTCCACTATCGAGATTCAACAAGAATAGACCATCTATCAAAGGTGCATGTGCATAAAACATATTACTCATATAAATCGAACAACCATTATTCTCGGATTTAAACAAGTAATCGTCTCGCAATAAACAAGATCCCGATATAATGTTCATGCTTAACGCAGGCACAAAATAACAATTATTTAAGTATAAAACTAATCCCGATGGTAGATGAAGGGGTAGCGTGCCGACCGCGATCACATCAACCTTTGATCCGTTTCCAACGCGCATCGTCACCTTGTTCTTCGCTAGCTTCCATTTATTCTACAGCACTTGTTTCGAGTTACAAATATGAGCAGCCGAACCAGTATCAAATACCCAGGCACTACTACAGTACTAGTGAGATACACATCAATAACATGTATATCGATATACCTTTCTTCTTGATGTTGCCGTTCTTCAAATCCGCCAAGTACTTTGGGAAATTCCGCCCAAAGGACCTTCTCCCTTGCAAAGAAAAGCACTCAAGATCGTGCTTAGGTCCAGCCTTGGTCTTCTTCGTCGGCGTGGTAACTTTCTTACCACCCTTCTTGAAGTGTCCCTTTGTCTTAGACTTGCCTTACTTGAATTTGGTGGTCTTATTTACCATCAACACTTGGTGCTCTTTCTTGTTCTCCACTTCTGCAGATTTTAACATGGCAAAGAGTTCAGCAACGCCTTGTTCATGTTACGCATGTTGTAGTTCATCACAAAGTTCTTGTAACTTGGTGGTAGTGATTGGAGGACACGGTAAATCCCCAAAGCATTAGGAATCACTATGCCCAAGCTTTGAAGTTTGTTTATGCCTGCACATCTTAAGCACATGCTCACCGACGAGCTGCCCTCTTCCATCTTGCGCTTAAAGAACTTTTCGAAGCCTCATAGCTCTCAATTGCCGCATGAGTCTCAAAGATCAATTTGAGACCACGGACAATATCATGTGGGTCTGAATTCTCAAACCTTTTCTGAAGCTCCGATTCTAAACCATACAAGATAGCACACTGAACTGTGGAGTACCGAGAGTCTTCGAGTGAGGTAAACATTCTTTACTTCATCGGTAGCAAGAGGCTGCAGGTGGGTCACCCAATGTGCATCCACACATAGGTCAAATTACCAGCTGTGAGGACAATCCTCAAATTGCGGAACCAATCCGCGAAGTTGCTTCCATTGTTTTTCTACTTTTCTTTCTCTAGGAACTCATTAAAATTGATGGTAGGGGCTGCCATTGATCTACAACATATTTGCAATAGTTTAGACTAAGTTTATGACAAATTGAGTTCAAATTAATAATAAAATTAACCTAGGTGAACTCCCACTCAAAACAACATCCCTCACATTGTTTTAGTGATCACACAAACCAAATCCACCACATCAACACTGATCATCATGAGAGTTGATATACTTTCAATGGCGAACAATCGACATGTTCATCATATCTACTATATGATTCATGCTTTACCTTTTGGTGATCCGTGTTCGGAGACCATGTCTGTACATGCTAGGCTCGTCAAGATCAAACCTTAGTTTCCGCATGAGCAAATCTGGCTTGCTCACGTTGTATACACTTGCGGAATCTAACACACCCGATCATCACGTGGTGCTTCGAAACAACAAGCTTTAGCAACGGTGCTAACTAAGGGTGAACACTTTATGATTTGAAATTCATGTGCATGAGGGATCATCTTATAATGCTACCGTCGTCTACTAAGCAACACAAGATGCATAAAGGATTAACATCACATGCAATTCATAATATGTGATATGATATGGCCTTTCTTCTTTGTGCTTCCGATCTCCATCTTCAAGCACGAACATGATCTCCATCATCACCGACATTGCATCAAGGTCAATGACGCTTCTCCATGGTTGTCGCCCACCGCTTCAACTATTACAACTACTTTGAATAGACACACGGTCTTAACATAAATTAAAGGCAACCATATGGTTCTCGCCGTTGCCAACTTACAATAAGGATCATTGCATACATCAAATATAATCACAATCATGGCCATATCACATCATCAGACACCCCCAAAACAAAGTTAGACGCATCTACTTTCTTTGCATGTTTTACGTGGTTTGGGGCTTTCAATAAGTGTCGTTCTAACTTACGAACATGAACCACAACATTGATACTAGTATTGTTAATCACCCGTTGTAAATTGGATCTTAACTATGCTAGGAGAAACAGGCACCCGCAAAGCCACTTATGCAATACAAGTTACATGTCAAGCGTGGAGCAAGTCTCATGAACGATGTCATGTAAGGTTAGCCCGGGCCGCTTCATCCCAACATCCCGCAAGATGCAAAGTACACAAGAAGCAATCGACAATAAAAGCATCAACGCCCACAATGACCATTGTGTTCTACTCGTGCAACAGATCTACATATAGACACGGCTCTGATACCACTGTAGGGTTTCGTAACATGGAAAACAAAAATTTTCTATCGCATACAAACAAACAAGCCAAGATCTATCTACTAGATTGTAGCAACGAGTCGATGGAATAACTCACCCTCGAAGATTCCAAAGCGTTTAACGAGAGCGGATTCTCGTGGGTGATGTAGTCGTACTCTTCCCGATCTCAAGATCGCGTGGGCGACGATCCTTCCAGCTCCCTTGATCGGTCACACGTTCGTACTCGACGAAGACCTTCCTCTCCTTGTTCCAGCAGAAGCAGAGGTTGTAGCACTCTCCTCGATTCCGAAGACAACGTGGCGTGGTACCGGAAGTAGAGGGGAGATCTCGTAGGGCTTCGCCTTAAGCCGGAGCGAGTATGGTGGAGTATGAGAGAGTCCTCGGTGTTCTAGGGTTTAGACACACCAAGGAGGGGCAAGACGGCGGCTAGGGTTTAGCTAGGCGGCGGCTAGGGTTTGCCCTAGGGCCGGCGGCGGCTATGGAGGCGACGGCGGCTTGGGGCTAGGGTTTGAGGCGTAGGAGTTGTATGTCAAGGAGGGGAGCCCTGCCCCTCCATATATAGGTGGAGGGGGCCGACCAAGGGGAGGGGAGTCCCTCCCCAAGTCGGCTTGGTGGTGCGCCGGCAGGGTGGGAGGAGGACCTCCCCTACTCGGTTTCCTCCTCCTTTCCCACTTCCCAAAAATAGCCGTTTGACTTTCAAACTAGCCGTTTGACTTTTCAAACTAGGATTTGAATAAACCCTCTATTTTGTTCAGAGATAACACTTAGTACATGATGCAATCATACCAACTTGATATAACACATCCATGTACCCTTCCCCTCCAGAGTGCCGGACATTCCGGAACCTTCTAGAACATCCCCGATGAAAACACTGGAACCATTCCCCAACTCCGAAACGGGACTTTCCTTATATGAATCTTATTCTCCGGACCATTCCGGATCTCCTCGTGATATCCTGGATCCCATCCGAGACTCCAAACAACATTCGGTCTCTTTCTCATCATTCCATAACTACTCAAACAACGTCGAATCCTTAAGTGTGTCTCCCTACGGTTCGTGAATTATGCGGACATGAAGACACTTCTCCGATCAATAACCAATAGAGGAATCTGGAAATTCATATGGCTCCCACATATTTCTACGATTACTTTGTGATCGAATGAACCACTTACATACGATACCAATTTCCCTTTGTCTCACGATAGTTTACTTATCCGAGGTTATGATCGCTTGGTATCTACGCATACCTAGTTCAACCTCATCGATAAGTACTCTTTTCTCGTTCCCATGATATGTGATCCCTTGTGAGCCGCCACATGCTTGCAAGCTAATTGGATGACATTTCACCGAGAGGGCAGAGTATATCTATCCGTCATATGGATGGACAAATCCCACTCTTGATCCATGTGTCTCAACCAATACTTTCCGAACACTCAATGCCACCTTTATAGCCACCCGCCACGGTGTGGTGTTTGATGTCATCAAAGCATCCATCCGAAAGGTGATATGCATGATCTCATGGTCGAAGGAATTAGGTTACTATGTATCAGAAAGCATATAGCAATTGAACTATTAAAATGACTTGATCTTTATGCTACGCTTATCTATAGGAGTATGTCCACCATATCATTCTCCTAATGACATGATCTTGTTGTTAATAACATCTCAATGTTCATGATAGGGAAACCACAATCATTTATTAACCAACAAGCTAGTGATGTATAGAGGCTATACTAGGGACTTCAATTTAAGTTTACAAATCACACAAGTATTAATGTTTCCTTGTTAATACTATTATAGCATGAATGTAAACATTTATCATAAACACGAAGATATAATAATAAATACATTTATTATTGCCTCTAGGGCATATCTCCAACACCTCCTCCCGCATGGCGTGCGACGCGACGTCGCCGAGATCGGAGGCTACAAGGTGCCTAGGGGCACGGAGGTGAACGTCCTGGTCGCGGAGCCGGGGCGTGACGAGACGGCGTGGACGGCGCCGCTGGAGTTCCGGCTGGAGCGGTTCTTGGACGGAGGGGAGGGGCGCAACGTCGACATTACGGGGAGGAAGGAGATCAAGATGATGCCGTTCGGTGCCGGCCCCAGGATGTGCCCAGACACGCCGCCATGCCGCACTGCCACCTGCCGGGGCCCGGTGAGGAGCTGGAGTGGTCACGCCACGATAGGGAGCAGGTGGACATGATGGAGACACTGGAGTTCACCACTCTCATGAAGCACCCTCTCCGTGCACGCACTATCATCTAAGGAGTTGAAGACAATCTCTGTGCTGCCCTTGTTAGTGCTAGCCACTCTCGGTAGATGCACTATAGGATTAGATCTAGGAGATCTAAGAGAGAGAGGGAGAGAGAGTAGTACTACCTGCGCCTGTGCTCGACGAGCATGAATCAGAGGGGATGCCGGAGCTAGCTCCGGTGTCAGTAGCCATGGGAAAAGGGAGTGGAGCGAGCGTGCGGTTAGGGTGGCGGCGGTGGAGCTTCCCGTCGATGCAGCGCTAGCCTAGATCGGATTGGCTTGTAGGTGGGGCGGCTAGGGCACGACTAACCTCGTGAGGCGTGCTGTCGGCCCCCCACCTCTTTATATAGCGCTGGCGATAGGGGCCCACCCACCAGATGAGGTTGGGGCGCCCCCGATCAGGGCGCGGATAAGGGACTCCATTCGGCCGTTAGGATCGAACGGGGAGAGATCTATCAAACATTCTCCCCCTTGATCTCGACTTTACTTTTAACTTTATACTTTATACTCTACTCATTTCATCACGGATCGGTACATAGAGCATGTTTCATCATCTCATCTCAATTGCCGATAGAATCATACAGCCACTATATACTTTTCTATTTTGAAACAAATTATGTTACTTTTGGGCCTCAGTAGTCCAGGAATCATAGGATTTCCATTAAACCCATGCCGGCTATGTGCTCCTTGAACACATTGGGTGGTAAGCCTTTCGTTAGCGGATCCGCAAGCATATCCTTTGTCCTTATATGCTCGAGTCTTATAGTTTGATCCTGGACTTTGTCCTTCACAACATAATACTTTATATCTATAGACTTTGTAGCATTACTCGACTTGTTGTTGTGAGCATAGAATATTGCGGGCTCGTTGTCACAGTACATCTTTAGTGGCTCGATGCAAATCAACCACTTTCAAGTCGGGTAAAAATTTCTTTAACCATAACGCCTGTCCCATGGCCTCATAACATGCTATAAATTCTGCATACATCGTAGATGATGCAACTATCGACTGTTTGGCGCTTCTCCACGAAATAGCGCCTCCTGCGAGAGTAAAGACATATCCTGTCATGGACTTTCTGTCGTCTTTATCTCCCGCAAAATCTGCATCTGAATACCCTTTTATCTCTAGGGAATCTGATCTTTTATATGTTAGCATGAGGCCTTTTGTGCCTTGCACATAACGCAAAGCTTTCTTTACCATCTTCCAGTGCTCTATGCCTAGATTCTCTTGATACCTACCGAGTACCCCGGTGATAAAAGCTAAGTCAGGGCGAGTGCACACTTGTGCATACTGTAAGCTTCCAACAGCCGAAGCATATGGTACTGACTTCATTTGATCAATCTCATATTGATTCTTTGGACATTGGGATTTCCCAAAACTGTCGCCCTTGACTATGGGAGCAGGTGTTGCATTACTCGCATGCATATTGTATTTCTTTAAAATCTTTTCACAATACGCTTTCTGCGACAGTCCTAACACTCCATTCTTTCTATCTCGGTGAATTTCTATGCCCAAAACATAAGAAGCTTCACCAAGGTCTTTCATGTCAAAATTTGATGACAAGAACTTCTTTGTCTCTAGTAGTAGACTAACATCACTGCTGGCAAGCAGGATGTCATCCACATACAGAATTAGGAAAATATATTTTCCACTTTTGAACTTTGCATAAATGCAGTTGTCCTCAACATTTTCCTTGAATCCAAATCTTTTAATTGTATCATTAAATTTTAAATACCACTGCCTAGAGGCTTGCTTTAACCCATAAATGGATTTCTTTAGGCGGCATCCCATATGTTCCTTCCCCTCCATGAAAAAACCCTTGGGTTGTTTCATGTAAACATTTTCTTCTAAATCTCCATTTAGAAATGTCGTCTTAACATCCATTTGATGCAACTCTAAATCAAAATGTGCAACTAGTGCCATGATGATTCTGAAGGAGTCCTTACATGAGACCGGAGAAAAAGTCTCATTGTAATCTACGCCTTCTCTTTGCGTAAAGCCTTTTGCCACAAGTCTATCTTTGTACTTTTCTACATTCCCATTGGAGTCATACTTTGTTTTGTAGACCCATTTGCATCCTACAGTTTTGGCTCCTTTAGGAATTTCCTCTAAGTCCCAAACATTGTTGGAACTCATTGATTTCATTTCATCTTCCATTGCCTCCACCCACTTGGCTAAGTGAGGGATACTCATGGCTTCTTCATATGAGGTAGGATCACCCTCCATATGAACTACGTTGTAGACTTTGTAGATTTCTTTGAAAATGGCTGGTCTTCGTTCTCTTTTAGACCTTCTGAGTTCATCAGACTCTTGCTCATTTCTTGCCTCGGGTTCAGGCACATTTTCAGTATGTGGCTGTTCTGGCTCCCTTTCGTGCTCAACAGTGGGTTCAGGTGGCTCCTGATGGATAGGTTCCGAACTTTCGCCCAATGTTGTCACGTGTGGAGTCACAACAGGTGCCGGCACCACAACCTCAGGGGTTGTGGATGGTGGCACAACATGTAGCGAGAAAAATGGCTCCTGAGTCATCGGATTAGGTGCATGCACCCTCTTCTTCTCAAGATCAATTTTCCGAGCTACCGTGCTCCTTCTCATCAATTCGTCCTCCAAGAAGACTGCATGTCTCATTTCTACAAACTTTGTGTATCTATCAGGACAGTAGAAACGATAGCCTTTCGACTTATCTGGATAGCCAATGAAGTGGCAAGATACTGTTTTTTGGTCTAACTTTGCAATGTTTGGATTGAAAACTTTTGCCTCACTGGCTCCCTGCACCCTCAAGTGGTGCGTAGAGGACTCGCCTCATGTCCACAATTCATACGGTGTTTTGGGCACCGACTTACTTGGTACTGCTTGAGAATGTGAATGGCGGTTTTAAGCGCCCGTCCACAATCCCAATGGGAGGGTGGAATAGCTCATCATGCGCGCACCATATCCATAAGGGTAATGGTTACGCCTTTCACCATCTGCTTTGCTGAGACTCGCCCGACATAGAATACTGGGCGACTATTCCATTTTCCTGCAGGAACCTTGCAAAGGGTCCTGGTACTTGACCATATGGAGTATGCCGACCGTAGTACTCCCCCCACGATCGGACCGAACTATCTTAATTCTTTTATCATGCTGATTTTCTACTTCAGCTTTGAAAATTTTAAATTTATCCAATGCTTCAGATCTTTCTTTAATTGGATAAATATAACCATATCGGGAGTGATCATCCGTGAATGTTATGAATGAATCATAGCCATCCACACTTTTCACCGGTAACGGTCCACAAATATCCGTGTGGATTATTTCTAGTGTAGCTATACTTCGGTTTGCACCCTTTTTAATTTGTTTTACATACTTTCCTTTAATGCAATCTATGCATTGTTCTATGTCTGAGGACTCTAACGGAGGAAGAATGTCATTTTTAATGAGGCTTTCTATTCTTCCCCTCGAAATATGGCCTAATCTGCAGTGCCATAACTTCGATGAGTCAAGAGTTCGCTTTCTTTTCTTTTGATCTTTGTTCGACAAGGGAACTTGTTCATTCACATCACACACTGAAAATACTTTCTCATGCAAAGATAATAAATAAAGCTTGTCATGTAGTGTAGCAACACCCACACAAATATCTTTCAACCAAATGGCACATTTGCCATGTCCAAAATAGAACTCATACGAATCTTTGTCCAAGCACGACACACTTATTAAATTTCTATGAATGGAAGGAACAAAAAGAACATCCTTAAGCAAAAGAGAAGAGCCATCAGCCAGCTCCATAGGAATGTCACCAATAGCCTCCACTTCTGCTTCAATCCCATTCGCCACTTCAATGAGTCTTTCTCTTTTTGGCAAAATCCTTGTCGAATGGAACCCCTGTAGAGAGTTGGCAACATGAACAGTTGCACCAGAGTCAATCCACCAAGTAGATCTAGAAAACTTTTCATACAGAGATTCATTAACAAAAGAGACTATATCTTTACCGTTTTTGGCCATTATGGACTTCAGCCATACTGGACAATCCTTCTTGTAGTGGCCAACCTTTTTGCAGTGGTGGCACTGGTCTTTTTCCCTAGGGGCGGGCTGCTGGTACTGGTGCTGGTGCTGCTATGGGCCCTTGCCATGTGGCTTGGAAGGTGAGCCACCATGGTTACTGTTGGTGAAGTTCCTCTTCCTATTGTCCTTCACGTAGTTCAAGGAACCACCGTGAAGAGACTTCAGCCTTTCTTCCTCTTGGGAGCACATCCCTATGGTCTTTTCAATGTCCCACTTTTCAGGGGACATGTTATAGTTGATTACGAAGTTCTCGAATGGCTGTGGAAGAGAGGCCATGTCCATGTGCACCAGAAGTGCAGGCTTTAGCTCGAGGTCCTCATCCATGGGCTTCAGCTTGGCCGCCATGTTTGACATCCTCAAGATGTGCTCTCTTATGCCATGTGGCCCTCCCGTGTACTTTTCTGTCACCAGTTGTTTTAGCAGCTGGGTTGCATACATCTTTGAAGAGCCAGTAAACTGGCTCTTTATCTTTGCAAGGTATTCGCCCACAGAGGCACACTCTCCAATTGAGCCTACTATAGCGTTCTCAATTGTGTTCTTTACAAAAGCTAAACATTTCTTATTGGCGTTCACCTACTTTTGATTGTCTATCGAGTAGGTCAGCTCCAAAGGAGCATGGTCCCTCTTTCTCTTTTCAAATGCAGCACTTTCCTCAAAGATCACCCCTCATGTGGTCAAGAGCTTGACTGGTTGCTTGGTGTCAACCACCCAATCCACCTCGGCGCATACAAACGCCAGATCAACATTTCTCCTCCATTCAGAGTAGTTGTCCCCCCTTAGCAGTGGGATGTCCTTCAAGCAGCTCATGAGGTTGGGACCTCCTAAAAATCACAAAAGATGTGAGATAACCAAAACAATTGTATGCATTAATCCAATGTTGGTATAAATTAAGCATGCAATTTTTTGTGCCATTTAAAATTACATCATCGTTGGGTAGAAATAAAATTAAATGCACCTTTAATACTCAATGAAAAAGATCATGATCATGCTTATTAATAACATTGGTCAATTAATAACATGGGACACAATCATCTTTAATTACTTTGTCACATATTTTAAAACAAAAAATTAACACACTTTCATTGCATTCATGCAATTTGAATCAACTATTTGCAGAGGAAACATTATCACAACATTCATAAACTTTTAAAACTTTGCAGAAAAATTCTGCCTTTATTTCATTCTCTAGTCAAAAATTCACTTGAAATAAAATGACTAGAGCAAACTGTTTGAAAATTTCTTAAAAAAACTAAGCAAAAAACTATGAAAATAAATAATAAAACAGTTCTGAAAAAAAAAAAAGAAGCCTTCATTCAAATTTAGGCCTTTTTTTCCAGGCGGCTGCGAGGTTTGCAGCTTGCTGACTCACCGCCCACCATGACGGACCGCTCGGCCAGCTCGCCCGCGCCCCGCTAGCTCCCGCCCGGCTTCGTTAGCGCCTAAGCTTGGCTCCGGGTCGCCCGCCAGCATGCCTTGGCTGCTGGGTCCTCACACGCCAGCCCGGCTGCCAGAGACCGATCTCGGCCGTCAGATGTGGCCGCCCTAGATCGCACGGCCGCGCGCGCCCCTCGGAGGGATAAAAACGGCCAGCGCCGCAGCCCCCCGAAACCCTAGCCCATTTTTCCCCCACGCCCGCGCGCCCCGCCACCCCTCTGCTCCTCTCTCTGGCGGCGGTTGTGGGAAGATGGCGAGGAGTCTGCGCCGCCCGGCAGCGTTGCCGGCGGTGAGCCCCTCCCTCCCACACCCCCTCTCTCGAGTCCGCGGTAGTGGTGGCAGCTTGCCCCACGCGCGGCGAGCAGCGGTGGCCAGCGGCAAGCTTTTCGGCGGTGTTGGGGAGGCAAGGTGGTCGTCCGCCCGACGAATGCGCCGGCGACGGTCCCCTCCCTATCCTCCATCTCCACCCCTTTCTTCTTCCCCTCTGTGGCGCCGCATGCGCGAGCAGGCGAGGCGAGATGGCCGGCGCTCCGGCGATCCCCCTCCCTCTGCCCCACTCTCATGCTGGCCGTTTGGTGCGAGCCAAAGGAGGTGAGGTGGCCGCCCCGCCCGGCGTCGCCGCCAGCGGCGAGCCCCTCCCTCCCTAGTTCTTGTCTTCGGCCGAAGCCACGGCGCCTCACTGCCCCCCTTGGCGGCGGTGCGTCCACCCGTGGGTGGGCGCTGGCGGCGCAGCGGCAGCGGCGCCCTTGACGGCGCGGCGGTGGTCCCCCCTTTTTTGTGTTGATTTTCTTTTGGGGATCTTTCTCGTGGGATCCGGGGTTCTAGGGATCTGTCTTTGATTCGGGGTTTGGGGATTTTCTTTTCCTTTTCTTTGCCCCCGAAGGGGTGATTCTTCTTCTAGATGTCTCCCAAAAGGGATGTCCATCTAGATCGAGAGGAATGGCGCGGCCAAAAGGGCAGGCGCACTGTTGGGGTTAGATCTAGGGTTTCTCTCTTCTTTTCTTTTCTACCGAAAGAAAACTAGCATCCAAAATGCTCTGATACCATTGTTAGTGCTAGCCACTCTCAGTAGATGCACTATAGGATTAGATCTAGGAGATCTGAGAGAGAGAGGGAGAGAGAGAGTAGTACTACCCGCGCCTGTGCTCGACGAGCATGAACCGGAGGGGATGCCGGAGCTAGCTCCGATGTCAGTAGCCATGGGAAAAGGGAGTGGGGCGAGCGTGCGGTTAGGGTGGCGGCGGTGGAGCTTTCCGTCGACGTAGCGCTGGCCTAGATCGGATTGGCTTGTAGGTGGGGCGGCTAGGACACGGCTAACCTCGTGAGGCGTGCTGCCGGCCCCCCACCTTTTTATATAGCGCTGGCGACAGGGGCTCACCCACCAGATGAGGTTGGGGCGCCCCCGATCAGGACGCGGATAAGGGACTCCGTTCGGCCGTTGGGCTCGAACGGGGAGAGATCTATCTAACAACCTTATCTAGTTCGTTGGTTGCATCACATCACGTGAGCGTGGGCTTCTTTTCAAAATAATGGACATATTTACTCAACTTTTAATTTATTTACAACATGTATTAAGAAGTTTTACAATAAAATGTTGTGAGGTTAGCTCTGGATCCGCCATCACATCACGCTCCAGATCACATATATCATCTCTCCTAAAAAAAAGGCTCTAGAAGATGAATCCGAATGTCTGCTTAGAAGCCTATGAGCCGCATGGTGTCATAAACCCGGACATAAACTCCCTCGTAAGTCACTTTAGCCACTTGTGGCGCCAATTTCCATCCTCTCACGGTGTTGCATACATCGTAGCTAGCCGGTACATAAAAAACAACACGCACGGAAAACACTTCGCTCGTGTTTTTCAAAATAGCAAATCAATTATGGCAGAGCCATATAGACCAAAACGTGTGTAGAATATAGGACTACGTGCATAAATACTCTTTTTTCGAAAACAATGCTGTCATGCTCGAGCACATGCACTCTTTGGGTCTCCATAGTGTAAGCGCATCTTCAGCAGGCTGGCCCACTGGGACACCAAATGTGTCTATTTTGGTATGTATGAGTCGGTTTATCCACACCGTCCTAATCAAAGAGCTTGGATTATACAAATCTCCTTTCTTTGTGTACTGGCTAGCGGTGCGACCTGTTTGGTCCGGCCATTTTATTTGCACATCGACCAAATGGCACATAAATGAATAAAAATGACAACAAAAATTGTAAATATACTAACAAATAAATTATCACTAATTAGAAAATCACCGGGTTCACATGCCATAGTACTGAAAGTGCAAAATAACACAAGTTTTATATATAATGCACAAAACAAGGATAGATCATCAGAGAGATCATACTTGGCGTTTGTAGATGTCATTTTGCTTCTTCTCAAATCAAGCTCTTTGAGACGGATCCCAGATGCTCAAATCCACCATTATGAGTTTGGTCTCATTGACCATGAGTTTGGCATCGGTCTTAATAGCTCTTGACCGGGCATTGGTCTCTTCAACCTCAAGAGATCTCTTTATGAGATCAATGAAGCTCCCAATGGTGGCCTCTTTCTCCTTGCTTCTCCTCTCCTCCATTCCCTCTTAGCATTCTTTTTAATCCTTCTTAGTAATCAACTCCTTCAATATCTCTTGCCATGCAAGTGATGAGGCTTGCCAGTTGAGATCTTACTTAGTGGCCTTGTGGCCCCTTGGCCAAACGACACAGGCACCATTGCTTTGGCCACCCATGTTTGGTCCATCCTCTTCAAGATCGATGACCGATGATTCATTGCCACGCTTCTTGGAGTTGTCAAGACTCTTTTGGTAGAGAGCCATAGCTCGTTTCTCACTTGCAACATTTCTTGATCATCATTCAACAATAGATCATCGTGAATGGCTTGTTATCACACTTCTCCTTAAAGTACTCCATAACTTGGGTCACCTACACAAATGTATGATAATCCAATGGATATGCTACACATGGAATTTACATGAACCAAAACAAGATGGACAAGATTTTACCATGTAGACAAGGCCGATACCGCTCACGGGCTGAGCCACCACATGCTTGTGTGCACCGCAAAATTTGTCGCACTTTGTTTGGTATTAAACCCATCTCTTTTGAAGAAAGAGGTCATTTGGATCACTATGGATGCGGTATGGCTTGAATTTCTTGCGCTCATCGAAGTACTCCTTCCGTCCCAAAATGTAAGGTGTCTAAGCTTTAGTCAAAAGTTAACATCTTCTAAGTTTGACCAAGTTTATACAAAAAAAATACGAATATCTGCAATATCGAATGGACATATTGGGAAACTATACTTTATGGTGAATCTATTGATACTAATTTGATATTGTGGATGTTTATATTTTTACATATAAATTTGGTCAAACATAGAATATGTTGACTTTTAATTAAAGCTTAGGTGCCTTATATTTTGGGAAGGAGGGAGCAATTGTTAATTCTCCGCTAATATGTTGATCATATTTGCTCGACACCGCAAATTAGATCTTGACCAATCGTCATCCACGTCTCACAAAGAATTTTTTCCTCATTGACAGTGTAGCGACCGGTCCTTTGGCTCTTCCTCTTTTGTGTTGTGCCATCGATAGGAACATCATCAGCATCCATGGGCTCGGCATCATGCCCAAATGATGGCTCCCCGCAATATCGATGACACTTTGTTCAGTCTCATCCTTGGTATCGTTGTCCAGGCCTCTGGCCGCATTGATCATCTCATGCAAGACAGCCTTGTCGTCCTCCGCCCTAGTCGACACCAGACGGGCGGGCATTTCATTGAACATGACATGGGGGCGCGGGCATGTTCTTCGCTTGACCAGTGCCTTCCCCTTGGCCTTGGTATAAACTTTCGTGACGGCGACATCCTCCGTCTATCGTTTGGCTACGGCTTTGGTGTCGATAGAATTCGAGTATAGAATTAAAAGGGGAGGGAGTGTGTTTTCTGCCACTGCTAGGCGGGCCAGGGCAGAACAATGTAGAAACACATATGGACGCGGGCGCTGTGCACAGCGACGCAAAGCCAGACCAAAATTTGGGCTGACAATGGGTTTGTTGCAGACCAGTATGTGTCCGACTCAAATTTACATATATTTTATGAAAAGCTCCCGCAAAAATCTTGTTTTTCAGAAAACATGAGTAAATTTCGAATGCAAATTTACAAGCGCCTGATATGTGCTAGTACCAAATTTTAGAAGCGAACAGTCTTGTCATTTATCCCATAGCACCCAAATCAAATGTCACGGGTGTGCCGCTGCCACCATGACCCATGAGCGCCACCGCCACCGGCTTGCGCGACGCCGCGGCCATCCTCGGCGCTCTCTCCGCCGCCTCCGCCGCTGAACTCCACCCGCACGCCCTAAAGCTCGGACTTCTCCCCTCCTATCTCCACCTCTGCTCGGCCTTCCTCAAGTCATATGCTGCCTCCGGCCGCCTGGCCTCCGCGCGCCAGCTGTTCGACGAAACTCCCCGCAGGGATATCCCCCTATGGAACACCCTCGTCTCCGCCTGCGCGCGCTCCCGCCAACCCCACCACGCGCTGCTCGCTGCGTCTGCCATGGTGCGCGCAGGTTCCCGGCCCAACAACCTCTCTGTCACGAGCCTCTTATCTGCCTGTGCGCAGCTGAGGAGTTTGGTGCACGGGAGAGAGCTCCACGGCTACGCCATGAGGAATATCCCCATTCTGGATCTGCGCGTTCTTAATGCGCTGGTAAGCATGTACGGGAGATGCGGGCGGCTTGCCGAAGTCAACACGGTGTTCGGCAGCATGGGAGACACAAAGAGCGTGGTTTCTTGGACCTGCATGATCAATGCTTGCTGTGAGAATGGACGCCCAACTGAGGCATTGGAGGTGTTCAACGAGATGAGGCTTTCCGTTGTCAAGGTCGATGAGGTCACTCTGCTTGCTGTCATCTCGGCATGCACAAAATTGGACTGTACGTCAGAGTTGGGGGAGTGGGTGGAGAAATACGCATCTGACAATGGCTTCTTAGAGAATACCCGTGTCGCTAATGCGCTCATACATATGCATGGTAAGGTGGGGAGGGTGAAGAGGGCATGTGAGATATTTGACTCGATGAGTGTGAGGACTGTGGTCTCGTGGACGGCCATGATACAAGCACTTGCTGTGCATGGGCATGGGGCGGCTGCCCTTGTACGGTTTACGCAGATGCTCAGACAAGGGTTCTGGCCTGATGAGGTTATTTTCTTAAGCATGATCAATGCCTGCTGCCACTCCACGCTGGTGAGCGAAGGGCGCCAGTTATTCAAGTCCATGGTCGAAGAGTATCACATCACACCATGGATGGAGCACTATGGAAGCATGGTGGACTTGTTGTGCAGATCTGACATGTTGGACGAGGCTTTTGAGTTCATCCTGGCCATGCCTGTGAAGCCTGATCCTGTAATATGGCGTGTATTGACTGGAGCATGTCGTGATCAGGGAAATAACAGTTTAGCAAGGAAGGTGATTGCTCATGTGATCGACATGGAGCCTGAGCATGGCGGGAATTATGTGCTAGCGTCAAACTTATATGCTGCTGATGAGAATTGGGGACGTGTTGTGGATGTAAGGGTGGAGATGGGAGTGAGGAAAGAAACGTCAGGATGCAGTATTGCCATGTCTTACATTGAAGTCAATGATGAAGAAAATGCAGAAAGCTTCTCTTCTACGCAGCACCAGTAACTTTTCCAACTCCACTACTATGAGATATGCTTGAAATATAATCATGAATTTTATCTTCTGTTACTAGCCAGCATTTATACAAATCCAGACACCTGTAGACATAATTTGATATTTCTTACTCTTCTGCAAAGATGCAAAAAAGGTAGGCTATTGGTCAAATTGGACTATCAGTGTGGTGATTCTTCTTTTCAGATATATGTCAACTGTCGACACGCCTGTCCTTCATACATTTTAGAAATATCATGTCGGTATCCATATCTATCATACTCATTGGTTACTAGTCTGAGGTCATGCTCGTATCGGTCTCGCTATTATAATTGATAGAATCACACCCAAAGGACCAGACATTCAGTAGTTATCTTTTTATGTGGGCATTTGTTCCTAGAACACACAACAGCATCTCACTTCTTTTTCTAAGAAATTTTTATACAACCCAGATGCGAGAATTGACACTCTTCGCTAGCCAAACAGTGAGATTGTAAGTAAAAAACAATGAAAAGAAAAAAAACAAAGAAAGAAGTTGACCGTCCTCACCAAGCATAAGGCCTTGCATTTAGACCCACACCACCTCGGATTATTCTAAATAGCTCACCTTAGCAGATAAATTAATGAATAATGATTGGTGTAGTTACCTTTTTTATCACCTTCATGTGAATGCATCTTCTGTAGGTATATCCTCTCACCAAAAACTAGTCAAAAACTGCATTGCTGAGTCGACAAAGTCCTAGAGACCTAGACAACAACACTTCTGCACTAGGTTTGTCCCTCCCTATGGATCTTCCACCTAAAACTTTACATCTTGCATCACGACTTCTCAGGTTTTAGCGATAGTATCTCACGTCTTTTTCTTAGAAATTTTATACAAGAGGCAAGAATTGGCCCTCTTCGGTAGCCAATCGGTGAGATCCTAAGCAAGAAAAAATGAAAATAAAAAAATGAAAAGAAAAAAATGAAAATAAAAAAATGAAGAAATAATGTGATCATCCTCACCAAGCATCAGGACCTTGCGTTTAGGCCCACAGAAGCTCTAGAGTCATATGATTTTAAATAGCTCAATCATATGATTCTAAATAGCTCACTTTATAGCAGATAAACTAACGATCGCTGTAGTTACCAGGGACGGAGGAAGGGGGGGACGAGCAGGGGCTTAGCCACCCCCAACAAACTGATTTTCTTCACTAATGGCATAACACGCATGCTTATACTTGGTGATTATCAGGCACTTTGCCCCCTTCAACATGGTATTGCCCCCTTCAAGCCTAGTGGCTGGCTCCGTCCCTGGTAGTTACCTTTTTTATCACCTTCATGTAGATGCATCTTCTGTAGGTTAATCTTCTCACCAAAAAGTAGTGAAAAACTGCATCACTGAGTTGACAAAATCCTGGAAACCTAGAGAACTGCAATGGGGCACTGGGTTTGTCCCTAACTATGGATCTTCCACCCGATTACTTGACATGTTACATCATGATTTCTTGGGGTTTAGAGATAGTATGGACCAATCATAGAATTTGACTGGTCATGTACTGTCAGCGACAAATGGCGGTTAGGCACATCGCCATTGCTGACTCCGGCATATCAGCTGTGTTGGACAGCTGACCATGTCAACCACTACGCTGCATCAACAACAAATGGCAGCAGAGATATGCTCTTCGTAGGTTACCGAAGATCGGCCTGAAAGAGTTAGGATGGCCGAGCTCAGGCTAGCCACGCTGTAAGTGCTATCAAAGGTCCCTAGTTGGTCGTCCATGGTGCAATTTCCGCAGGAGTCAGTGAGCCGAGGGCGATGGCAATGCAAGGAAAGGAGCAAAGCCCAAAACTTCTGCCATCTTTCCATGCGTATACTGTCATTTGTTTGTGTGTGGGCATACAGAACAGGGCGCTGATGCTGCATTATGATCACTTCTCTACTATTTTGCTTACAACATGGGTCTACCTGTTGTACTCATGGCTCTTCGGTACAGTATGGTGAGGGGAATGAAGTTCATTGATTGATGTTCATTTGTTTTAGTGAAAACTGACCGTGTTTTTTCATACCTACCAAATTCAAATTACACTACTGATAAAATAAAACCGTACTGTAATCTAATATGCAAAGCTAGCTGCATAGCAGCAGTTAATATGTTCGCCTGCATACTGAATTATGATTATATACTTTTATTTATATGGTATATATTTGGTATTATCTATATAGAATTTTTTCTCAATTAACTTGGTCAAAGTTGATGAAAAACCTTCACTATATTATTGCAAGGAGGGAGTACTAGTAAAACAACGTCAATAACACACAAGTGCCACAAGCCAACGTCAATAACACACGATGACACGAGTACTGAGTACTGAACATTAAGTGTGACACGACCCCAAGTCCTCAGCAGCCAAATGAGTCAGGACTAATAATAACATAAGGCTCTGACCACAAGTCCACAGCTACCACTTTGGAATAAGGTTTGTTTCGCAGGACCGACTCAGCTACCATACCTTCCTACCTCAATTCAAATGCTGCAGGGCCTCTCCAACGCATCCCTGTTTTTGCTCTCATCTTTGCAGACTCGATATCGTCATTTGCAGCATCTAAGTAGATAAAACCGATATCCAGCATCTCTTGATCAAGTTCATGATCAGCTTCACGTAGGCGCATCCCTTGATCAAGTTCATGAGCAGCTTCACGTAGGAGTTCAGCAGCCGGAAAGACTCTCCCTTTACTAGTAGCCATGAAGTATCCACAAGAAGGGAGTAAATTGCAGAAAACTACGACAATTGAGGCTAGAGATTCAAAAAACTACGACAATTGAGGATTGCTTCAAAAAACTATGAATTTTGGAGCTGGAGACTACAGACAACTACAAACTTTGCGTAATCGGACAGTTAGCTAGTTTAATCGCAATTCTGACAGGACGGGCCCACCTCAAGATCATGAGGTGGCAGTCTGGGACGGATCGTCTCCCCGACAGCCGTTAGCGGCCGTTACCTCCATCTGGGTCGTCTTCTTCCTTCAGCCATTCACAGAGAGACATGGGAGCAGCCGGCGAGCTGGGGCGAGCCCCCGAGGCTGAGAGAGCGCGGGGCGGCGCGCTCGCCCAGGACCTTCGCGGAGGGCGGCGTGGTCACGGAGGCACGCGGGGACAGGAGACGAGCTCGCGTGGGAGGAGGCGTGCGGCACACGAGCAGGCGCCGCCGGGCACGCGCGAGCGAGGCGGAGGTCCAGGGAGAGCGCTTGATAGGTACGGGAGGAGGATCTCGAGCTCACGCGGCCAGGCGTGGAGGAGGCGCTCGCGGCGGGGACACGGGGAGGCGCATGGGTGGAGGTGCTCCGGCGCGGGGGCGTCGCGGCCATGGGCGACCCTTTACGCTGCGGCGCAGAGGGTGGCGTAGAACTGCTGGAGCAGGTGCGAGGTCGCCGACGCGAAGGAGGGTGCGGAGGCGGACGTGGCCAGGACGGGGCGGCGGTGGAGCGAGCGCGACACAGCACCGTCGGGCGTGGCCGGGGCGGCGCGGCCTGCGCGTGCAGCAGCTCGCTCGCCGCCCCGCGCTTGTCGGCCGCCATGCTCGCCGCCTTGCCCATGCAGTAGCTCGACGGCCGCCGCGCTCATCGCCCCAGGCTCACCCACCCGCGCATGCAGCAGCTCGCTGCGCTGGCGCTCGACGCCCCACGCTGGCGCTCGACGCCTCACGCTTGTCGGCCGCCATGCTCGCTGCCTTGCGCGTGCAGTAGCTCGACGGCCACCGCGCTCACCGCCCCACGCTCACCCACCCGCGCGTGCAGCAGCTCGCCGCGCTGGCGCTCGCCGCCCCGTGCTTGTCGACCGCCATGCTCGCCGCCTTGCGGGTGTAGTAGCTCGCTGGCGCCATGTTCGCCACCCTGCCGCGTTCTCCGCACCTCCGTGAAGCCTGCAGCTCGTTGCCACCGCTCGCCACGAGTCACCGGCAAGGCTCCTACGCTCGCTGGCCCGTCCGAGGCCATAGAGGAGAGGCACGGGCATGGCAGGCAACAGCAGCGACCGGAGCGGCAGAGAGCGGGCGGCGCCAGCGGCTGTCCTAACACAGCAAGGCCTCGCCGGAGCAGTCGGCGGCGGTCGCTGCAGCTGTACCCGATCCACCCAGGTAGTTGGACTGTGACGGGGAAAAGAAAAAAATAAAGAAAATAAGGAATAAGAAAAAGAAAATAAGAAAAGGAGTGGGGCTTGGCCGTTTGCCACAGACGGCAGCGACGGTACCGCTGCCACATCATCCTCCCAGGTGGGCCATACGTGTCAGAAACATGATCAACCGAGCTAAAATGAGGCTTATACAGAATTGGTAGTTGTTTGCAACGATTAGGCGCAAAACTCGTAGTTTTTTTAAGCAATCCTGAATTGTCGTAGTTTTTTGAAACCCTAGCCCTAATTGTCGTAGTCTTTTGCAATTTTCTCACAAGAAGGGGGTACACAAGTATGCTTGAAGTACTCTCGCAGACATTGCACCGACCTGTTTAGAGAATGAAAACATAAGAAAAGAGAGGAGCAGAAACAATAAATACACAAAAAATGCTAATGAACAAGACACGTTACCAAAAATACCACTGCCAAAAAAAGGTTAGTTTGATATATGCCACTGGCACGATGAGATTCAGCAATGTATATCTACGTGCTGGCATTGGAAATGACATTTTTTGAATATGCAAAGATGACAGTAGCATACATTAAATTAACCCCCAATTATATGTGAGAGTTAATCAAACAGCATTAGAGCATGAGTTTGCTCTGGACAAGTGATGAATGATATGCAATACAAGTTCGGGGAATGGTGAAAGGGTAAACGCTAGGTGCTGATGGGAGTTTACCGAAATGTCCAGTGTAATCTTGTACGACACAGCAGATGGGCGGCATTGTTGATTCTTCAATTCTTCGATCATATCGGTTCCAGAATTCAGCAAAGAAGAGCTTGTGCATGGGAGTGGGAGTGGGAGTGGCATCATCTGGGACGTCGATATCCATGTTGGCTAGAAAGTTAACGTGGTAGCACATGGTGTTGTTGTAGTAAGTCTCTGAGGCCACTCCACAAATAAGACCAACATGATATTTTTGTCCCTAAAACAACAAGGTGGGAAATCGTACTTGTAAGGACAACATACACTCTGACAAAAAACTAAATGCAAAGTAGTAATTGACAGGTCATAATAAGTATTTAAATACCTCACGGAGGCTATAGCCGTCCAGCAGACTTTCCAACTTTCCACGGACATAATCCTGATAAATCTTGAAGGCTGACAGTGTCTCCAAGGTGGATTTGGACAGAGCAAGCGGAGCTGCAATGTTTGTTGGTGGTGGTGCTGCTATCTTGGTTATCATCTCCTTTAGCTGGCATACAACATCATCAGAGATAACCTGGTCCATCGTCATCAAACGCCTCATGTCAGCAACGACATCCAAGGTCAGAAGCTTGATGAATGCGGCATAGGCATCAGGCCGTGGGTGTTTGGCAGCCAGTAATACATCATCTATGTTTCTCTGGAGGAGGCTAAGATCCTGGGACCACGGCTTGAGCTCTCTGTGATCTTTGCAAAGCTTTAACAGTGCCTACCGCGGATCTACAGGGGTGGGCTGCTGTGCACCACGGTGGTCTTGTTGTGGATAATAAGTGCAACAATGGCATCAAGAGAACGTGATTCAACTCGGGACATGTAGCGAGGGTCGAGAATGTCGGCTGCTGGAGGGTCACCCCGGCAGAAAGGAAAGAGGGTATCGTACCAGATTGTGTTGAACATGATGTTAGCCACAGGGTGGAGCATGGGGCCGAATGCGTGTCCGGCTGTGAGGAGAGCATGGATGAGATGGCACTTATGTAAGGAATGCATAGGCAGCTGGGTAAGAGCCTTAAGGTATAATCCATGCATGGTGTCTAGTAGAGACATCCTCAAAAACCAGGTTGTCATCTGGATCTGGCCCTCAGGATACAATACATCTCTGGTGGCTATGGTTAAAGCAGTGGAGAGATGGACGGTGTCGCCGTGGCTGGTCGGAGATGGGGAAATGATTATGGTCCTGGAGAGACCATTGATTATGGCCGGAGATGGGGAAGTGATTACGGTGTCCCTATGCTCAACTTCAATGATTGTGGTGACTTGCCCATCTCGTTGAAGCAGTCCCTCACATGAGGATCATCGGGGTGGACGTAGGGAGGGCGGTGGCCGGCTGCCGCGGACATGGTTTCGCTTTCGGGACGATGGTGTTTCGATCGGTACTATACTAGAGTATTTGATGAGGCTAGCTAGGGTTTTGATCTGGGGACTCTCCGGTAGGGAATATATTAACAGGTGTTAGGGAAGAGACCGAGGCAGAGACGTTTTTTCATTTTAGGAAAGCCATGGCGTGTTTTATTTCGTCTCAAACACAGATGTACATTGTTCAATACAAAAGGAACAATAAAACTAGAGGACGGCAGTCCAAAAATAGGAAAAATTGAATCAAAAAGCAACTCTACCTAAATTATGCGCCACACTATTATTATTAATTAGCAGGTGTTGGCTAGGAAAGAGGCCCAGGCGGAGACTGTTTTTTTTTTACTTTAGGAAAAAGCCAGGCTGCTCAAACACCGTGGCTGCCCTTGTCTGGTTTCTGCAGATGCTGTCTCTATGTGAACGGCGGACGTGTTGTGGATGCAATTAAGGGTATATATGGGTATGATGAAAGAGGGCAGATATAAAGATGCAGTATTGTTGTGTCTTCCATTGAAGTCAAAATGGTGAGGAAAATGCAGAAAGCTTCTCTTCTACGCTGCAGCACCAGCGACTCTTCCAACTCCACGGCTACTGCTAGGGGTATTAATTCTTGGAAGTATAATGATGAATTTTATTTTGTTCTAGTACTAAGTACTAACTAGCATCCAGAACCGTGCAAGTTTCTATACATATCTGGACTGAAGCTGAAGAAATAATTTGATGTTTTTTACTCTTCTGCAAAAGATGCAGAATGTTAGGCTGTTGGTCGAACAGGACTATCATTGTGGCGGAGTCTTCTTTCCAGACACATGTCAACTGTAAGCACGCCTGTCCTTCAAACCTTTTGGAAATATCATGTTGGTATCCATATCTATCATACTCTTTTTGATTAATAGTCTGAGGTCATGATCGTGTCGATGTCGCTAATTGATTGATCATAACATCACACCCAAGGAACGGGGTATCCAGTAGTCATTTTTGTATGTGGTCATTTTTTCCCTCATCGTTTCAGTCCTTTTCTAAGAAGATGCTATACAACCTTTTGGCGAGAGGCGAGAAGCTACCCTCGCCATAATAGCTAGCCAATAAGCGAAATCAATAACAAAAAAGTGAAGAAATAGTGTATCCGTTCTCACCAATAAGCGAAATCAATAACCAAAAAAATGAAGAAAGAATGTATCCGTCGTCAGCAAGTGACCGGCATCGATCAATCGGGCGTCATGAGAATGGCATAGTTTGTGACCCTGGGCACATGAGTTTGCTTCTTTACAGAGCTCACTTTTAGCAGATTAAATTAGCCATCACTGCAGTCACAATTGTCTATCACCTTCTGTAGGTAAGTTTGATCTACTCTCGCTTCCGAAGCAGTCAAAAGAAACAGCGTCCCCGACCATGGGTGTAATTATGTAATCGCGTCAAACCTGTATGGAGTATGCTTCTACTAGTATGTTAATTGGGGACGTATTGTGGATGTAAATAAGGGTGTAGATGGGTGTGTGGAAAGAGATATCAAGATGCAGTACGCCCGTGTGTTCCATTGAAGTCAATGGTGAAGAAAATGCAGAAAGCTTCTCTTCTACGCAGCACCAATAACTTTTCCAACTCCAGTACTAGGGGTATTCTTGAAGTATAATCATGAATTTTATTTTCTGCTACTGGCTAGCATCCAGAATTGTGCAAGTTTCTGTACAAATCTGGACTGAACCTGAAGAAGGAATTCGATATTTCTTACTCTTCGGCAAAAGATGCAAAATAGCAGGCTGTAGGTCTAACAGGGCTATCATTGTGTGGTGGAGTCTTCTTTTCAGACACATGTCAACTGTCAAACTCTCATGTCCTTGGAACCTTTTGCAGATATCATGTTGGTATCCATATCTATCATGTTCTTTGATTAGTACTCCCTCCGTTTAGAAATATAAGGTGTTTTAGGTTTGTGAAGGAGATGTATCTAGACACCTTTTAGTGTATAGGTTCAAACGAATCTAGATACATCTCATTCACAAACCTAAAACATCTTATATTTCCAAACGGAGGGAGCAGTAGTCTGAGGTCATGAATCGTGATGATAACATCACACCCAAAGAACCAGGTGTTCAGTAGCTAGCCATTTCTCTAACACTCAACATCATTTCGGTCCTTTTCTATGAAGATGATATGTATACAACCCTTTGGGGGGAGGCGAGACGCGGCCCTCTCCTCACTAGCCAATCGACCAAATCATAACTAGAAAATGGAAGAAAGAATGTGTCCGTCCTCACCAAGTGATCGGCATCAGGCCCTTGCACTCACAACATGATGAGAATCGTGTAATTTGTGAGCCTGAGCATGCGAGTGTTTCTTACAGAGCTCAGTTTTGGCGGATTAAATTAGCCATCATCAATGCAGTCGCAATTGTCTATCACCTTCGTGTTGAGTTTGATTGATCTTCTCTCAGCTCACAAGGTAGTCAAAAGAAAGAGCGTCACCGTGTTGACAAAGTCCTACTAGTAGACAATTACACCGGGCCAGTGCATTTGTCCCTAACCTGTGGATGCTCCACGAAAATTTTGACATCTTGTCAATATGGGTTTAGAGAGATGGACCGAGCTCCAAAGCTGACTGGGTACCGTCAGCGACAAATGGCGGCAGGCAGCACATCGCCATTGCCGACTCCGGCGCATCAGCCACCGCGCCGCGTCAGCGACAAGTGGCGGCACCGATCAGTTCTTCCTAGGTTACCCAAGATTTCTCCGAAATAGTTCAGATAATCGGATGGTCGTGCTCAGGCTAAATGTAAGTAGTACTATATCGAAGGTTTCTGGTTGGTCACCGGCCCATGGCGCAGTATTTCCACAGGACCAGTCAGCCGACGGCGACGGTAATGGCACCGCGAGCAACATTAGGCTGCAACTCTGGGTCATCTTTCCCTGCGTACACTGTCATCTGTCTGTCCGTGGTCGTAAGAAACAGGGCACTGAAAGGGACGGGCTCGTCCAACTTGATGTTAGAAAACTTTATGTGTGAAACCTGGGGAAGATTGTTCAGAGGGCATCGTTGATGTCGCTGGTTTCACATGCTGCTATTATCTTTGTTCGTGCTTACAGATTAATATATCGGGATCGATCTTGCCTAGTTAGGCTAGCAGTATACATCCAACTCGTCACTGAGATGGATGGGTTGTGCTAGACAGATATATAAACTACTACCCCATTCCAAAATATTACTAGATAGTTTTGGTTGGCTAATATAGCCTACTAAAATATTCTGAGTATTTAGGAACGAAGGTAGTAGCTAATTTTCAGAATCAGTGCAGGATCCTTGAAGAAATAAAAAAAGCTTCTATTTCTGCTTAGAAATTAGATGCCCTCCTTTGTTGTGGTTGTCATGGAGACATGGACTCGACGAATATTTGGCCAATAGCCTAGCCTATCCTAGCAGTGAGAACAAAAATGAAGATTTTGTTTGGAATTTGGTCATTGTTTATGGAGATGCACATCAATCTGGTAAAATAGACTTCTTGATTGAGCTGTCACAGATCATTAATAAATCTAAATTATCAATCATATTGCTAGGGATTTAATCTAACTAGGAGAGAAAGCGACGAGGATAAACCTGGTGATTCTAACAAATGGAGCATGCTTTTCAATTCTACAATTTCTCAACGGGAATTAATGGAAATACCTCTTTGTGGGAGAAAATTTACTTAGTCAAATAATCATGAGAACAACCCAACTTATGAATTGTTAGACATAGTTTTGGTTTCTCCTACTTGGGAAGAGAAACATCCTTTAGATAATGTTTCAGCTATGTGTAGAGATTTATCGGATCATACTCCCCTATTGCTTGAAACAGGTGACAAGCCTAAAGTCCCAATAGTTTCCAGATTTGAGAACTGTTGGTTTGGGAGAAAAGATCTGAAAAAAATAATAAACAAAGCTTGGAACATAACCTTTAGAAGAAAATCTATGGAGGAAATTTGGCAAAATAGATTTAGATTTTTGAAAAAAAAATTAAGAGGTTGGAATAGAAACATGGAAAGTATGAACAAAAAAATAAGAAAGAGATTTTAGAAGAGCTGAATAAGTTAGACATGTTAGTGAATTGAATGGACTTTCTGCTATCGACAGAGCAACACAAATCTAGCATCAGACAACACTAAGGAAAATAATCAGAGAATAAGAAATTAAATGGATTAAACGGTAGAAGAAGGAAGAAAATTATAGTCAGACTAATTCAATAAGGAGTAATTTGGGGGCAAGGAAATCTGGCCAATTACATTACTGAGTTCTATAAAAAGCTCTTCTAGAAGACATATATTAATTATATCTCTCTAGATCCCACAAGAGTTAAAAAGATCTCTGTTGATGATCAAGATTTCCTTACTACTAAATTCTCCATGTATGAGGCGAAGGAAGCAATTTATAGTATGAAACACAATAAGGCTGCTAGCTCTAATGGTTTTAATGTTGAGTTTTATCAAAAAAATACTGGAATCTAGCTAAACATGATGTACCTGTACTAGCTAACAAGCTACATTGTGGAAATCTAGATCTTAGTAGATTTAACTATGGAGTTGTAACTTTAGTTCCGAGAGGAACAGAAGCTGGTTGCATTCAAAAGTACATACCAATATGTTGTTAAATGTGATATACAAAATTATTACCAAGATCCTTGTTAATATATTATCAAGGCCATATGGAAAATTTCATGGATAACCTTTTTAAGGGCAGATATATTTTAGAAATGGTTATCATCCATGAAGTCCTGAATGAATTTACACATCAGAAGAGGCTCTAGAGTGTTATTCAAAATCGACTTCGAAAAAACTTTTGATAAAGTGAACTAGTCCTTCCTATTGAAAGTTTTGGAAATGAAAGGTTTCCCTCCTAGTTGGAATGACATGATAATGAAAGTTGTGAGAGGGAGAAAAGTTGCTATTAGAGTTAATGACAATATTGGCCCATATTTTTGTACCCATCAAGGGGCGAGGTAGGGATACCCTCTTTTGCCACTATTCTTGGACTTGTAGCTGGTGTCCTGGCCATTTTAGTAGATAGAGCTATTAAAATTGGCTTGATTTGTGGGCTTTCTTCTAGGATCATTGAGAAAGGAGTATCTATCTTGCAATATGCAAATGATACTATTCTCCTTTTAGAAGATGATTTAATGCAAGCAAGGAACTTGAAGTTCTTATATGTCTCTTTGAGCAAATGTTTATCCTAAAGATAAACTTTGACAAGAGTGAGGTTATCTGCCTAGGCAATGCAAAGAAGACCGAGAAACTTTGAGGATATTTTTACTTGTAAAACATGCACATTACCTATGAAATATCTTGGAATTAACATAGATGAAAAAAGATTTATTTTAAAGATTGTAATCGTGCTACAAAAACATGGGAACAAAATGGGATGTTGGCAAGGGAAGAATTTGGTACTTAGTGGTAGATCTACACTTATTAATTCTTCCCTTACAAGTCTGTTATTGTTTATGCTCTCCTTCTATAGGATCCCACTTGGGATAAAATATAAAGCTGATATAATCAGAGCATTTCTTATGGAGTGGAAATAAACATAAAAAAGAAATACCATATGATTAAATAGGCTATTATCTGTCTTCCCAAGGACCAAGGGGGTCTTGGGATTTTGGACCTAGAAATCATGAATATTTCCCTTTTGTCCAAATTTATTTGGAAATTATTCAATGAGAAGGTTCTTGGTAGGATATTTTATGGAAGAAATACTTTACAAAATCCACTTTAGGTTAAGCCACTGTCAAGCTTGGAGATTCCTATTTTTGACAAGGATTGATGGATGTCAAAAACCTCTTCTGGCCATGTGTTGTAGAATTGTTGTCGGAGATGGTGGAAAAACCAGATTTGGGGAAGATATTTGGATGACGGAGTATTCTCTATGCTACACAATCCCCTAGTCTGTACCTTATTTCGAAAAATTCACATATAACTGTCTAGCAAGCGTTTACAAATGGCATAAGTGAGTTGTCCTTTAGACAAAATCTTATAGGCGATAAGATTTTAGCTTGGAATGAACTAAAAATAAATGTGACATTGTGAGTCTCAATGAAAATGTTGAGGACCATATAGTATGGACCTTATCTTGCTCTCTGATTTAAGTGTTAAATCTTTTTATACTTGGTGCAAATTGTAGGGACAATTCCTTACAAGTTCCTATGGGAGATCAAAATACCACTTCAAGACAAAACATTTGTTTGGATGGTTTTGAAGAAAAAAACATCCTTACTATGTATATTTTGATCAAAAGCAGCAGAAAATGTGAGGATAATTGTCTCTTTTGTGGGAAAAATGAAATTATTAATCGCCTTTTCTTTAGGTGCCCTCTAGCTAGATATGTTTGGGGACTGATCAGCTGCGGGATGGCTTGAAATACCAGTTTGCAGATTTTGATGATTGCCTAGTAGTTTGGCTTAGGGGTTTCACTGGTAGGAAAAGGAAGCTGCTTACTGTTGGTGTAGCGGGTGTTTTTTGGGCTATCTAGAAAACTATAAACTCTGATTGTTTTTGAAAAAATGGCCAAAAGAACCACTTGAATTGATTCATGGGATTGTTTACTGGATCAACTACTGGTCTGATCTACAAGTGAAGGAGGACTCAAGGGTGGAAATGCATGTGATCATAAGATTGATGGAAAAGGTCGTGTGAGATCTTTGCAGTGAAAGGGAGCTGGAACTCATGGATCCCAAGACTGATGGCAAGCTGAAAAAAGGACATGTTGGGGGCTTGATCAAAAAGTTTTATGTCTTTTTTGGATCTACTATTTGAATATAGTGTGTTGGAAAAGATATGTTGTTTTGGATTTTTTCGTTGATTGAGCAGGGTTTTGTCATGTCTCGTTTATTTCTTGTTAGCTGAGGCTAGGGTGGGTTGTGTTGTAGATGTGAACTTTGTACTTTGTTTTTTTTTTGATAAAGGGTGTTTAATTACTTAAAAGAGAGTTTTAAGCATTGTACCCGGCCTCTGCATAACTAGGATGCACACAGCACACTCATGTTGGATAAAAAGGCCCCTCGTCATGTCTTTCAGTCATGTAAAAACTTCCATAAATAGGTCTCAAACCTCTACACATTATAGTGGCCACCATAAATAGAGCGTATCGGTACACCGGTAGACCTGCAAGAGAGAAATATTTTTATCATTAAATTTTTATCATTTCTAAATTCCCATAGCAACCAAATAATGGCAATCGTTCACATCCTAAGAAGAATCCTATACTTGTGATCTATACCATGCAGTAAATGTTGGATTTTTTTTGCCTAAATAGGCCATCCCATTTAGTATATGCCAATAAATTCCTAAAATAGTAGATGCCCATTTGGCCCATTTATGCAAGGCAAGAGATAGAACAAAAATTTAGTCCCATATTGCTAGTTGAGTGGAAGTTGGACTAGCTTATAAGGAGAGCTCTTCCATCACTTGTAAGAGCTTGAGAAGAGAAGACATATATACACACACGCTCCTCCTCCTCCGCCCGCCTCGCCTTGCCTCGTCACGACGCGCGCGCCGCGGGTTGCGGGAATGCCTCGAGCCGAGAGCTTATGTTTCTTTTTGCCAAAATTTGAATAGTCTATGTAAGTGGGTGTTTAATATGAACTCAGTGGAGATTTAATTCGAACTTAGTGGAGGTTGTTCGGCTCTGGTCGCTGCCTGTTCGTTTCCTCTCCGGACGCTGCATGTTCGCCTGCCTACCCATGCCTATAAGAGTAAGAGGTTGCTCCTCTCCTTTGACACGTTTCAGTACATCTCCTCCAGTTCCAAAGCATTTGCGATGCCGCTCCATTCTTCCCCATCTCGTCTTGCGGCGTGCACCGCTAGCCGGGACAGTATGCCTCTAAGACCCCGCTGCTTCGAGTCCTGTACGGAGAAGGGCGATAAGATTTTTGGGAAGCGCTATTGGCGCGACTACTAGCTTCATCACGGACTCCTTCACGGATAGCGATAGCTCTGACGTCTTTCTCAATGACAACTTTTTCCCTGACATTAGCAACCTCTTCCTCGACGACATGGCTGATGACGGTGCCAATGCCAACGCTGGTGGTTCCTCTGCTATGATGTACATCCTCTTTCTCAATCTTCTTCTGATCTTATCTCAAGTTCTATGCCTTGCAATCCGTTTGGTTATCTGCCTTAATTTGTATTCGCTAATTCAAATGATTAGTTTAATTTCTATTATTCTATTCATGTTTTATCTAGCGTTTATCATGGTTAATTCTCTTGGTAAATTGCTCTTTTATTCAACAATCTCAAAACCTTATTGTAGGAAATTTTCCCCAAGTGATTTTTTTGCTTCCATGAAGCCACCTGTGTTTGAAGGTGTCAATTACAAAATGAAGGGTTTCGCGGCATAGTAAATCAAAATTTTCTACGGATGCGAACAGAGGGAAAGCCAAGATCTAATCTAGGAGATGCAAACAACGAGAGAGATTGGATTAGATCTTCATACCCTTGAAGATTACGTTGAAGCGTTCGTTTGAGCGTGGGTGATGTAGTCGTACTCGCTTCTCCTCCTCGCGATCTGATCCGATCTAGCACCACAAGTGGCGGTGCCTCCGTGAGATGCACACGTGCAGCACCTCGACGTCTCCTCCTTCCTCGGACCAGCAAGTATGGTGGAGAGACGGATTGGATCTATAACACGACGGCGTGGTGTATATGGTGGAGAATTTCTGCAGCAGGGCTTCGCCTACAAACAGTCGGGAGGGAGAGAGGAGGGCAGCAGGACGGCTAGCTCTTGGAGGGGAAGGTGTAAGGGGGTGGTGCGCCCCCAGCCCTCTTTATATAGAGGGGTGGGCGGCTGCAACCCTAGCCCCCTCCCCCAAGCCAAACCGGCGGCCCCAAGGAGAAGGAGTGGGGGGCAAGGAAACCCCCCCTTCTAGAAGGTCTATCTCGAGTTTAAAACCCCCTTGGCCGGCTGGGCCCTATGGGGCCTTGTGCCCCTGGCCCAATGCGGCCAGGGCACTCCCTCATAGGCCCATGCCCCCTCCCGGAAGGTGGGGCCACGTTGGTCCCCTTCCGGAAGGTTCTAGAAGCTTCCGGTAGAATACCGATTAACCCGGAACGATTCCGAACTCCAAAAACTGCACTGCCTTATATGAATCTTATTCTCCGGACCACTCCGGAACCTCTCGTAATGTCCCGGATCCCATCCGAGACTCCGAAAAAAAACTCATAAACCAATTATCCAATCTATCCTAGCGTCTAGACACGTTAAGTGTGTGACCCTGCGGGTTCGAGAATATGCAGACATGATCTTCTATCAATAATCAACAACGGGGTCTGGAAACCCATATTGACTCCCACACATTCATCGATGATCATATCGGATGAACCACGATGCCAGGATTCAATCAATCCCATATATATATTCCCTTCACCTCGCGATATTTTACTTGCCCGAGATTTGATCGTCGGTACCGTCATACCTAGTTCAATCTCGTTCACAGCAAGTACTTTACTCATTCCGTAATCCGATATCACTTTGTGGTTAACTCCTTAACCACATGCTTGCAAGCGGTGTTGATATCGATTACCGAGTGGTCCCGAAGTATATCTCTCCGACTTGGGAGGGACAAATCCCATCTCGATACATACAACCCAACAGATACTTTCCGATCACCTGAGAGACACCTTTATGATCACCCTCTCATAGGATGACGTTTGATGACCTCAAAGCTTTCTTCCGATACCAGGGAGTTGTATTATCTCATGGTCTAAGGAATACAATATTTGACATAAGAAAAGCTTCGCAAAGACGAACACGATGACACGATCTAATTACTTCGCTTAGTTTGGGTCTGTCCACCATATCATTCTCCCAATGATATGATCTCATTATTAATTGACAACTCATGTCTATGGTTAGGAAACCTTAACCATCATTAATCAATGAGCTAGTCCATAGAGGCGTACTAGGGACACGGTGTTGTTCACAAACCACAAAAGTATTAAAGTTTCCGCTTAATACAGTTCTAGCATGGAATATAAACATTATCATGAACAAGAATTATAATAATAACATCTTTATTATTGCCTCTAGGGCATAATTCCAACAGTCTCCCACTTGCACTAGAGTCAATAATCTAGTTTACATCTGGCAACAATCTCACACCCATGGCTTTGAGGTGCTGATCATATTTACACGTGGAAGAGGTTTAGTCAATGGATCTGCGACATTCGGATCTGTATGTACTTTTCTAATCTTGGATCTCCATCGCTATATAATCTCGGATTATATGAAACTTGCGATTGATATGCTTGGTCTTTGGATGATATCTTGGTTCCTTAGCGAGTGCTATGGCGCGGTGTTGTCACACAATATCTCCAGTGGGTCCAATGCACTTGGAACCACGCCAAGCTCGATGATGAAGTTCTGATCCAAACTCCTTCACTTGGCGTTCTGCGGCAGCCATGTATTCCGCTTCTCGTAGATCCCGATCACGCTTTGCTTACAGCTTCTCCAACTCCAGCTCCTCCATTCAAAATATACACGTATCATGTCCGAGATTTAGAATCATCCTTGTATTGTCAAAACTAGCGTCGGCGTAACCTTTTCTGACGAGTTGTTCATCACCCCATAGACTAAGAACATTTCTTTAGTTCTATTTAGGTACTTTAGGATGTTCTTCACGGCTGTCGATGTTCCACTCTGGATCACTTTGATACCTCGTCAAACTAAGAGCATTTGACACATCCGGTCTAGTACCGACATGGCATACATGATAGAACCTATGGCGAGGCATAAGGCACTTTGCTCATAGCTTCCCTATCATTTACCGTGGTGGACCGAGCCTTGCTCAATATCTTACACGACAACATAGGCCTGAACCTTTCTTTGCCTTATCCATTACGAACCTTTTGAACTTTGTCTAGGTATGTACTACGGCTTAAAGCTATCGAGCGTCTTTGTCTATCTCTATAGATCTTGATGCCCAATATATAAGCAGCTTCACCTAGGTCTTTCATTGAAAAACACTTGTTCAAATAACTCTTCACATCGTTAAGCATGTTGATGTCATTTCCGATAATCAATATGTCATCCACATATAGTACCAGAAACGTCACCGAGGTCCCACTCACTTTCTTGTAGATGCAAGCTTCGTAGCAATTTGGAACAAATCCAAAGCTCTTGATCACTTGATCAAAACGAAGGTTCCAACTCCGAGATGCTTGCTTCAGTCCATAAATGGCACGCTGAAGTTTGCATACTTTATCAGCATCCTTAGGATCGACAAAACCTTCGGGTTGCATCATATACAACTCTTCATCAATGTTGCCATTGAGGAAAGCAGTCTTGACATCCATCTGCCATATTTCATAATCATGAAACGCAGCAATTGCTAATAAAATCCGAATGGACTTAAACATCGCTACGGGAGAGAAAGTCTCATCGTAGTCAACACCTTGAACTTGTCGAAAACCTTTCGCGACAAGCCGTGCCTTATAGACGGTAACATTACCATCCGCGTCCGTTTTCTTCTTGAAGATCCACTTGCACTCAACGGCCTTTCGGTCGCTAGGAGGGTCCACCAAAGTCCATACTTGGTTTTCGCTCATGGATCCCAATTGGTTCATGGCTTCCACCATTTCTCAGTCTGGGCTCATCATCGCTTCCTCATAGTTCGTAGGTTCTGTCTTCTACTAACAAGACAGTCAAGACAGGTTGCCGTACCACTCGGGAGGGCCGCGACCTTGTCGACTGCTGACGTTCGATGGCAACATCGTCTGAAGCTTCATGATCCTTGCCATTAGCTTCCTCTATTGTTGGTGCGGTGACCTTTGGAACAATTTCAGGTCTGCGCTACTCTTCAATTCAAGAGAAGGTTCAATAACCTCGTCTAGCTCTACTTTCCTCCACTCACTTCTTTCGAGAGAAACTCCTTCTCAAGAAAGGAACCGTTCTTCTGACAAACACTTTGCCTTGGTTACGTGATAGAAGGTATACCCAATAGTTTCCTTAGGGTATCCTATGAAGAAGCATTTCTCCACTTTGGGTTCGAGCTTGTCCGGCATCAATTTCTTCACGTAAGCTTCGCATCCCCAAACTTTAAGAAACGACAACTTAGGTTTAGCACCAAACCATAGTTCATACGGTGTCGTCTCAGCGGTTTAGATGGTGCCCTATTTAAAGTGAATGCAGCGGTTTCTAATGCATAACCCCAAAATGATAACGGCAAATCAGTAAGAGACATCATTGATCGGACCATATGTAATAGGGTTTGATTCGGCGTTGAGACACACCATTCTTGTTGTGGTGTTCGGGTGGCGTGAGTTGCGAAAGCGATTCCGCTTGCTTTAAGATGCGTGAAAATTATAACTCAAATATTCACCTCCACGATCGGATCGTAGAAACTTAATCTTTACATTACGATGGTTCTCCACTTCATTCTGAAATTCTTTGAACTTTTCAAGCGTTTCAAATTTATGTTTCATTAAATAGATATACCCATATCTACTTAAGTCATCGGTAAAAGTGAGAAAATAGCGATATCCACCGGCGTCGAAACACTCATCGGTGCGCATACATCGGTATGTATGATTTCCAACAAGTCCGTCGCCGCTCCATCATACTGGGAGAGCGAGGTTTTGATCATCTTGCCCATGAGGCATGGTTCGCATGTGTCAAATGATTCAAAATCAAGAGACTCCAAAGTCCATCGAATGGAGTTTCTTCATGCTTTACACCAATATGACCTAGACGGTGCCACAAATAAGTAGTATTATCACTATCTACTTTGCATCTCTTAGCCTCAATGTTATGGATGTGTGTTTCATCCCTTCGAGATTTAGAAGAAATAAACCATTCACAATAGGTGCATGACCATAAAAGATGTTACTCATATAAATAGAACAACCATTATTCTCCGATTTAAATGAATAACCGTCTTGCAATAAACACGATCCGAAATAATGTTCATGCTCAAGGCACATAATAACATTTATTGAGGTTTAAAACTAATCCCGAAGGTAAAACTAAGGAGGCGTCGACGGCCATCACATTAACTCTTGATCCGTTGCCAGCGCGCCGTCACCTCATCCTACATAGCCGCCGTCTATTCCGTAGCTCTGTTTGAGTTACAAATATTATGCGAACCGATATCAAATACCCGGGCACTAGCGAGGGCTAGTAAGGAAAACATCAATAACATGTATATCAAATATACCTTTGATGGTGCCGACCTTCTTGTCCGCTAAGTACTTGGACGATTGCGCTTCGATGACCCTTGTCCTTGCAATAGAAGCACTCGATGTCGGCTTAGGACCAGACTTGAGCTTCTTCTCAGCGAGGCGGCGCTTCTTGCCGCCGCCCTTCTTGAAGGGCTTCTTTGCTCCTTACCTTTCTTAAAGGTGGACTTGTTGACCATCAACACATGATTATCCTTTTGATTTCCACTTCGCGGCCTTGACTTTGCGAAGAGCTCGGTGATCGTATCGATGGAACCAATCTGATTATGAGTCACTACAAAACTTTTGTAGCTGGGAGGAGTGATTGCAGAACCTGTCAATCTTGAGCTCCTCTGGAAGCGTGCATTCCGGTTGCTCAAAGGCGTTGAGTGTAGCCCGTCATCTTAATGGCGTGCTCACTAACGGAACTCCCTTCCTCCATCTTGCGATTAAAGAACTTCTCGGAGATCTCATATCTCTCGAGCGGGCTGAGTCGAAACATGGTTTTAGCTCTTGAGAATCTCAAATGGCCGGGATAGTCTTCAAAACGATTTTGAAGTTCGGTTCCATAGCAAACAACATGGTGCTCTTAATCACACCATAATCATCTTTCTTGTTGATAGACAGCTTTCTCATCGGTAGTAGCGATTGCGAGGGTCACCTAACGCTTTCCCAAGGACATAGTCCTTTTGACCTTGAGAGAGAATGATTCTTAGATTGCGGAACCAATTGGTGAAGTTAGACCCATTGTTTCTAAGCTTTTCCTTCTCGGTAAGCGTTGAAGTTGAAGTTGGACTTAGCCATTTGATCTACAATATTTGCAAGTACAAATTAGACTATGTTCATGATAACTAGTTCAACTTTTAATCAAATTACTAGATAAACTCCCACTAAATTCAACATCCCTCAAGTTGTTTAGTGAACACGATCCAAATTCACCACACCTAATCCGATCTTCACGAGAAGAGATGTGGTTTCAATGGTGGACAACGAAGTGTCGATCATATCATTCATATGACTCATGCTTAACCTTTCGGTTCATGTGTTCCGAGGCCATGTCTGTACATGCTAGGCTTGTCAAGTTAGACCCAAGTATTTCCGCGTGTGCAAAAACTGGCTTGCACCCGTTGTATGTGAGCGTAGAGTCTATAGCACCCGATCATCACGTGATGCTTGGACACGACGAACTTTCGCAACGGTGCATACTTGGGGAGAACACAGTTTTATCTTGATCTTTAATTGAGGAATCATCTTATAATGCTACCGTCGCGATCTAAGCATAATAAGATACATAAAAGGATAAACATCACATGCATATAACTTTATGTGACATGGTATAGCCAATCTAGAAGGTCTATCTCGAGTTTAAAACCCCCTTGGCCGGCTGGGCCCTATGGGGCCTTGTGCCCCTGGCCCAATGCGGCCAGGGCACTCCCTCATAGGCCCATGCCCCCTCCCGGAAGGTGGGGCCACGTTGGTCCCCTTCCGGAAGGTTCTAGAAGCTTCCGGTACAATACCGATTAACCCGGAACAATTCCGAACTCCAAAAACTGCCTTTATATGATATGAATCTTATTCTCCGGACCACTCCGGAACCTCTCGTGATGTCCGGATCCCATCCGAGACTCGAACAAAAACTCATAAACCAATTATCCAATCTATCCTAGCGTCGATACCGTTAAGTGTGTGACCTGAGTTCGAGAATATGCGGACATGATCTTCTATCAATAATCAACAGCGAGTGCAGAAACCCATATTGACTCCACACATTCATCGATGATCATATCGGATGAACCACGATGCCAGGATTCAATCAATCCCATATATATATTCCCTTCGTCTCGCGATATTTTACTTGCGAGATTTGATCGTCGGCGATAAGTCATACCTAGTTCAATCTCGTTCACAGCAAGTACTTTACTCGTTCCGTAATCCGATATCACTTTGTGGTTAACTCCTTAACCACATGCTTGCAAGCGGTGTTGATATCGATTACCGAGTGGGCCCGAAGTATATCTCTCCGACTTGGGAGGGACAAATCCCATCTCGATACATATAACCCAACAGATACTTTCCGATCACCTGAGAGACACCTTTATGATCACCCTCTCATAGGATGACGTTTGGTGACCTCAAAGCTTTCTTCCGATACCAGGGAGTTGTATTATCTCATGGTCTAAGGAATACAATATTTGACATAAGAAAAGCTTCGCAAAGACGAACACGATGACACGATCTAATTGCTTCGCTTAGTTTGGGTCTGTCCACCATATCATTCTCCCAATGATATGATCTCATTATTAATTGACAACTCATGTCTATGGTTAGGAAACCTTAACCATCATTAATCAATGAGCTAGTCCATAGAGGCGTACTAGGGACACGGTGTTGTTCACAAACCACACAAGTATTAAAGTTTCCGCTTAATACAATTCTAGCATGGAATATAAACATTATCATGAACAAGAATTATAATAATAACATCTTTATTATTGCCTCTAGGGCATAATTCCAACACAAAAGGTGGTGTGCGAGAGCAATGCTCTAGTTTCATACCATGAGCTTCTATAACGTCATCTATGGTGCACCTAAGGGAGATCTCAATCCTGCTCAGGAAGAGGCGTTCCAAAAACTTGATACCACTTTCAAGGCTGCCTTGATCAGCATTCTTGGCGACAATTTTGTCGATTCATACCTGTCATTTAGCAATGGCGAGGATATGTGGGATGCGCTCAAGAGAAAATTTGGAGTCTCCGAAGCTGGCAGTGAAATGTATGTCATGGAACAATTCTATGACTATAAGATGGTTGATGACCACCCCATTGTGGAGCAGGCTCATGAAATACAGTCACTTTTCAGGGATCTCGAGCACTTTACTTGTGTGTTACCGGACAAGTTTTTTGCCGGAGGCATTATTGCCAAGCTTCCCCCGTCATGGAGGAATTTTGCTACTTCTCTGAAGCACAAGAGACAAGAGTTTTCCATGATAGACCTTATTGGGACTCTTGATGTGGAAGAGAAGGTGAGAGCAAAAGACACACGTGCTTGAGGTACCAAGAGAGGTTCTAATGCCAATCTGGTATAGAAAAGGAACTTCTAGTCTCACAAGTTCAAGAACAAGGGCAAGTTTGATGGCAAAGGAAAGTTCGACGAAAAGAACAAGGCCTCACAGTCCACCAGTTTCAAGAAGAAGATTGATAAGAAGAAAGGTGCTTGTCATGTGTGCGGTGATCCTGATCATGGGGCTCCTACATGTCCCAACCGCTTTGACAAGCGTCAGCATGGGAAGGCAGCAATACTGCTAATGTTGTCATGAGCGACGTTGAGATGAAAGATGTTGGGTATAGTATATTACCTAATGTTCTTTCATTATGTCATTCTCCTGATTGGTGGATTGACACGGGCGCTAATGTACATGTCTGTTCTGATGTTTCCATGTTTTCTCAGAGGGACTCAAACCGTGCTGATGGGGAACGACTCGCATGCTTCTGTTCATGGTGTTGGTACGATCGATCTGAAGTTCACTTCGGGAAAGACCATGCCAGAAGAACGTGCATCATGTTCCCTCAATAAATAAAAATCTTGTTAGCGGATCTCTTCTGTATCGATACGGCTACAAGATTGTATTTGAGTCCAATAAATTTGTAATTTCTAAGTATGGAACCTTTGTTGGTAAAGGTAATGAATGCAGAGGCTTGTTCCGTTTATCTTTGTTAGACATTTGTAATAAAGTTGTTAATCATATTTACACGAATTTTGAATCAAATGTCTGGCATTCTCGTCTTTGCCATATTAATTTTGGTTGTATGACGCGATTAGCCAAAATGAATTTAATCCCTGATTTCACTATTGTTAAGGGATCTAAGTGCTAAGTCTGTGTGTAAGCTAAACAACCTCGCAAGTTACATACGACTGTAGATGTGAGAAATTTAACACCACTAGAGCTCATACATTCTGATCTTTGTGAGATGAATGGTGTGTTGACAAAACGTGGAAAGAAATATTTCATGACTTTGATCGATGACTCTACGAGATACTGTCATGTGTATGTTCTGAAATCAAAATATGAGGCTTTGAGTTTCTTCAAAATCTATAAAGCCGAAGCAGAAAACCAACTTGATCGAAAGACTAAGAGACTTAGGTCTGATCGTGGTGGAGAGTATTTTTCCAACGAGTTTGATTCCTTTTGTGCGGAACATGGCATAATTCATGAGAGAAGGACTCCCTACTCACCCCAGTCAAAGTGAGTAGCCGAAAGAAAGAATCACACTCTAACAGATTTGGTTAGCTCCATGTTAGATACATCGGGTCTCTCCAAGGAATGGTGGGGGAGGCACTATTGACTGTGTATCATGTCCTAAACCGAGTTCCCATAAAGAACAAAGAAATTTCTCCGTTCGAAGAATGGGAGAGGAAAAGGTTAAAACTCTCTTACTTACGTACTTGGGGTTGTTTCGCAGAAGTTAATGTACCAATTCCCAAGAAGCACAAGCTTGGACCAAAAACCATTTATTATATTCTTCGGGGCTATGCTTTCCATAGCATTGGTTATAGATTCTTGGTAGTAAAATCTGAAGTACCTGACATACACGTTGGTACACTTATGAAGTCGATTGATGCGACTTTCTTTGAGGATTTCTTTCCTATGAAAGATAAACCCAACTCATCAAATCCGGAGATACCTAGTTCATCGAATCAGGAATTTACTACAATTTCTGAACCTACCATTCAAATTGAACACTCTGAAAGTCCTAAGGAGGATGATAATGAAATTCCTAAAAGGAGCAAGAGACAGAGGACTACAAAGTCCTTTGGTGATGACATCATTATGTACCTTGTGGATGACACTCTCACTTCCATGTCAGAAGCCTATGCATCTCCTGATGCTGACTACTGGAAGGAAGCCGTTTGTAGTGAGATGGATTCCATCTTAGCTAATGGAACATGGGAGATCATTGATTGCCCTTATGGGTGAAAACTTGTAGGATGCAAGTGGGTGTTTAAGAAAAAGCTTAGGCCTGATGATACTATTGATAAGTACAAGGCACGACTTGTGGCCAAAGGTTATACTAAAAAATAAGGTGAAGAGTTCTTTGACACTTACTCACTTGTTTCCAGATTAACCACCATTTGAGTACTACTTTCATTGGCTGCCTTTCATGGTCTTCTCGTTCATCAAATGGATGTTATGACAACTTTCCTAAATGGAGAGTTGGATGAGGAAATTTACATGGATCATCCAGATGGTTTTGTGGTAGGTGGTCAAGAAGGAAAGATGTGCAAGTTGTTGAAGTATTTATATGTCCTAAAACAAGCCCCTAAGCAGTGGGCATGAGAAGTTTGAAAGAACTTTAACTACTGTAGACTTTGTTGTAAATGAAGCTGACAAATGTGTGTACCATCACCATGGTGGGGGTGAGGGAGTCATCCTTTGTTTGTATGTTGATGACATACTGATTTCCGGAACCAACCTTAATGCAATTAAGTAAGTCAAGGATTTCTTATCTCGTTCTTTTGAGATGAAGGATATGGGAGTAGCTGATGTTATCCTGAACATCAAGCTATTGAGAGATGATGATGGTGGGATTATGTTGCTTCAGTCTTACTATGTGGAAAAGGTCTTAAGTCATTTCGGGTATAGCGACTGCAAGTCTTCTCCTACACCATATGATCCTAGTGTTGCTTTGAAAGAATCGAGGAAATTGATGGCGCCCAGCAATGTCGTGGGACGATTCGTTGGAAACCCCAAGAGCAAGGTGTGATGAGCACAGCAGCAAGTTTTCCCTTAGTAAGAAACCGAGGTTATCGAACCAGTAGGAGGAAGGAAACGTCTCAAAGGTGTTGCAAGCAACATGGAAACCTGCACAACACAAACTCAAGACTTTGCCCCAACAAATAAGTGAGGTTGTCAAGCTCACCGGTTTGCTGTAACAAAGGATTAAACGTATGGTGTGGAAGGTGATGGTGGTTTGTAGCAAGTAAAAAGGTAACAGTGGAAGATGTATCAATGGTAAAGATTGGACCGGGGTCCATAGTTCACTAGAGGTGCTCTCCTTAGATAAACAACATGACATGAAGGGTAAACAAATTACAGCAGGGCAATTGACAGGAACTGAGCAAGGCATAACAATGCAATACTAGACAAAAAGATCCTATGAGATTCGACTGGGAAATACAACAATATACATAGACCGCCATCCAACTGCATCTATGACTAGAAGTCCACCTTCATGTTATCATCCGACCCCCCTCCAGTATTAAGTTGCAAGCAACAGACAACTACTTTAAGCAAAGTGCATAAGGTAAACAATCCACTTGTTCCATAAACAAGAGACCATTGTGTTTCTCCCTAGTGGCAACACCACATCTATAACCGAAGAGATTTCTGTCACTTCCCTTGGAAACTAGAGGCATGAACCCACTATCGAGCATAAATACCCCCTCTTGGAGTCACTAGCAACTATTTGGCCAAGATAGCTACTAACAACGGAGAGCATGCAAGATCACAAACAACACATACATGATAGAATCAAATAGACAAAACCATTAATCAATTTGACATAGTAATCTCAATATCCATCGGATCCCCGCAAACACAACATGCATGATTACAAATAGATTAGATCTTGATCATGAACGGAGCTCACAAGATCTATACATGAAAGCACAAGGAGGAGACACAACCATCTAGCTACTACATAGACCCGTAGTCCAAGGTGGAACTACTCATGCTTCATACCGGAGGCTGGAATGATGAAGAAGAAGGCCTCCGGGATGATCTCCCCTCCGGCAGGGTATCGGGAAGAACTTCAGATCCCCCCTGATCTAGGCTACAAACAAAGATCATGAATAACATGCATTGAAAAACGTTTGTTTGTTTCACATACATAAAACATGGCATAGTGGCATTCAGCTTGTCCCTCATAGAGTAGCAAATAGATGCATAGGACACCTTCAAAGTTCATAAGAGTTACTAGAAATAGATAGCATAATAACACGTAATATCACAATATGCATCAATCAATAAGTTTTGGGACACTGCACACAGAATGGCAACTATGCTCTCTTAATGGTGCCTAAAAGTAGAAGGTGGAGACTCAACATAATAGTGGAAGAAAGGCCCTTCATAAAAGGAAGCAGGGATTTCAAGTTTCAAAAAGAGCTTCCAAAAATTATGGTACTTGTTAGCTTTCAGCCCTCATTGCCCCTATCATAAGCATCTTGAAGTGATTAAGGTTAAAGTGAACAAACTATGGAGTATATGCTTGACAAAGTATAAGTTGGCAATCTCAAGTCCCTTAAATACGAGGACCACACTTCATGCTACTCAACTTCAGTCACCTATAAGTTCTTGTCATAGTAAGTACATGCGTATCATAGAGAACCACCAACGGGGTACCCCTTGCACATGGTACAGGAGCTATCCCATAACCAAAATGACAAGGCAAGCAGACAATGATCATCTCAGCGATATTTTTATTTACTATGTGCATAGCTTTTTATTGAGGATGCTTCACAGATAGCTCATTATGGTGATGCTGCAAGTTTCCACCATGATTAGGCATGGCTTAGGCTAGCGGCCCAGGCGTTTCTCTAACACAAAATACATAACTCCATGGACTTACAAGCTACCTCTTTATTTCACACCGGTGACATCCATAGACAAAAGAGCATGATATCAACTGAGTACAAAGTACAAGTGCAATGTTGAAAGCGTTCCCCATGACAGCATGGTTCTGCTAATTCTAACGTATAAGTGCAAACATATACAACATATATGACACAATGGTTCAAGTTTATTAGAGGCAAAGAATATAAAGTGTGCCATCAAGTTTGTGAGGGCTTTAATCACTAAGTTTTCACATAACAAAATAATTTTTAATTGGAAGATAGCTGAAAACAAGAATATACTTGGAATGGTGTAACACATCATGCATAGGAATTTATAGTGGACACTTTGGAATAACTTGGTTTCTTGGGAGTTGGAAGCATGAGTATAACTTACTCATACAAGTGGAGGCTAGCAAAAGACTGGGAGCAACCAACTAAGAGAGCAATAATGGCCATAATCATGCAGAACAATAAAACATTACTAATCAAAGCATAAAGTGGTACTACAAGTCAAGGACTAAATGATCACAGAGGCTATGGTGACTTGTTTATAGTCACAACATGGTGTAAGCATGTGCCAAGTCAACCCAAACAAAGCATCAAAGGAGAATACCACAACACTATGCTTTTGTATGCTAAAACAACGCATGATTATTTCAAGGCACACTAAGCAATCCCAATTGTTTGGAACGAGACATTCTATAGCAATAATCACTAATCATAAGGTCAAAACAACATCTAGCATATCATGCTAAAGTCTAAGTCACAGTCAATGCAAGCTCCTCTTGCACATTCAAGAAAGAACTTTCTACTCCTTTCCAACACCAAACAACTTATTTGAAACAACACAGCGAGAACGGGGGTCCAAACTACTTTATTCAAGAAAACTAAACAACTAAGCAAACTAAACGAAAACTAAGACGCTCCAAGAACAACACAACAGTGCATGAAACAGTAAAAACGAAGTGTCTAGACATACTTGAGCTTTTTATTGATGAAGAAGGGGATGCCTTGGGCATCCCCAAGCTTTGACGCTTGTACCTCTTGGATATTTCTTGGGGTGACACCGGGGTGGCATCCCCAAGCTTGGGCTTTTGTCCATTCTTCATCTCATTACATCATTCTCTCTCTATACCTGAATTTTTTTCCTTCATACAAAACTTCACACAATCTTCGTTAGCAACATTAGTGTATTCAAAAGATAATAGACCTTTAGGTTTAGCTTTGTTACAGCAAAAAAATTCACTAAAAACACAAGCTACTATAGAAACTCCTTCAAAAATCTCAATTCCCCAAAAGAGAACTCAAAAAGGAATCAATAAGAAGCAAATGTAAATAATGGCAGAAATCTGTCAAAACAGACCAGCAGGTAGAAACCTATTTTTTTGAAAATATTTTGTTGCTCAAATCAGAAAGTGTTGAACTAACGAAAGTTAGCTAACATACTGGGGATTTATTCGTAAATTTTCATCTCAATCCGACTTACAGAGACTCCTCAAGAAATTTTATGGTAGAGGACAGAAATCTGTTTCGGGACAGCAACTCCCCAAATCTTACTTCTCTCTTATTAGAGGTCATTCTTGGCACAAAAAGCAAACAAAAAGGATAAGGAGAGGTTATTACTGAAGTAATAACTTTCAAGGATCAAGGAAACTCTTGGGTTATCTCCCAACAAATACTTTTCTTTAACGCCTTTAAGTTAGGCACAAGAAGCAAGAAATCAAGTATTTTCAAATGAGGAAGCATTAACATCAAACCTTGCTTTCAAAGGAGGAGCAAAAAGCAACTTCTCTCTCCTCATAGGGAAGTTTTCAATACCTTTCTTGAATAGGAATTGATATTTAATGGTGCCTTCTTTCATATCAATGATGGCACCAACAGTTCTAAGAAAAGGTCTTCCCAAAGTAATAGGACAAGAAGCATTGTATTTAACATCCAAACACATAGAAATCAAAAGGGACATAAGCATTGTTAACCATAATGAGAACATCATTAATACTCCCCATGAGTTTCTTCTTGGCATTATCATCAAGTGGGACATCCAAATAACAATCTTCCAAATGTGGCAAATCAAGCATTTCATAAATCTTCCTAGGCATAATAGAGATACTAGAACCAAGATCACATGAAGCTTTGAGATCAAAGTCATTCACTTGCACGTTAATAATGGATTCCCAACTATCTTCTACTTTCCTAGGAATAGAAGCTTTGTCTTTTAACTTCCCTTTCTTAATCTTAACAAGAGCATTTGTAATGTGTTTGGTGAAAGCAACATGCATATCACTAGCATCAGAACTTCTAGCAAGCTTTTGCAAGAACAGAATCACTTCAAAAATATTGCAACCATCTATATCAAAATCAAACTTAGCATCACTAGTAGTAGACTCGTTAGGCTTAGGCATTGTAGGAGGAGGAGTAGGGGCTTCTTGTGGTTTAGTGGTCTCCATTCTAGTGATGGTGCACACACTACTGTTTCTATCAATTTCAGCTTCCCTTTCCCACTTAGCATGAAGTTGGGCTAACAGTCTAACATTCTCATTAATAGTAACTTGTATGGCATGAGTAGCAGCAAAGGTATTTTCCATGGTTTCAGGTTTAGTAGCCATTTTATTAATCAAGGAGGACTGTGCTTCAGACAAAGAGGAAATGTTCTTCTCAACAATTAAAAGTTTTTCCTCCACAGTCTTGTTGAAAGCAGTTTGTTTACTAATAAAGTCTTTGAGCATGACTTCAAGTTCAGAGGGGGCACTTCTAGCATAGTTTTAGGATTTTCCATAAGAATTGCCATTATTAGGAGGATAAGGCCTATAATTGTTGTTGCTACCAAAATTATTCCTATAGGCATTATTGTTGAAATTGTTGTTTCTAATGAAGTTCACATCAACTTGCTCTTCTTGAACAACCAAAGAGGCTAAGAGAACATTATTTGGATCTAAAGGAGCTTTCCCATTAACAAGCATAGCCATAATAACATCAATCTTATCACTCAAAGAGGAGGTTTCTTCAACAAAATTTACCTTCTTACCATGTGGAGCTCTATTAGTGTGCCATTCAGAGTAATTAACCATCATATTATCAAGGAATTTTGTTGCAACACCCAAAGTGATGCCCATAAAGGTACCTCCAGCAGCTGAATCCAATAGGTTTCTTGAAAAGAAGTTCAAACCTGCATAAAAAGTCTGGATAATCATCCAAGTAGTGAGTCCATGAGTGGGACAATTCTTAACCAAAGATTTCATTCTTTCCCAAGCTTGAGAAACATGTTCATTATCAAGTTGTTTAAATTTCATAATGTCACTTCTCATAGATATAATCTTAGCAGGAGGATTGTACTTTCCAATAAAAGCATCTTTGCACTTAGTCCAAGAATCAATACTATTTCTAGGCAAGGATAGCAACCATTCTTTAGCTTTTCCTATCAAGGAGAAAGGAAACAGCTTGAGCTTAATAATATCTCCATCTACATCCTTATATTTTTGCATCTCACAAAGTTCAAGAAAGTTATTGAGATGGGCAGCAGCAACATCAGAACTAGCACCAGAAAATTGCTCTCTCATCACAAGATTCAACAAAGCAGGCTTAATTTCATAAAAAGTAGCATCAGGAGCAGGTGGAGCAATAGGAGTGCTAAGGAAATCATTATTGTTTGTGCTAGTGAAGTCACACAACTTGGTGTTCTCAATAGAGTTCATTTTGGCAAAGGTGAGCAAGCCAAAAACAGCAGCAACAGCTAGAGGAGGAACTAATTTTTTTGTGTTTTTGAATAAATAAAGCAAACCAAACTAAATTAATTTTTTTTGAGTTTTCGATAAAAACAGGCAAACCAAACCGAGCAAAAGAAACTAATCAAACTAAAAACAAAGTAAAGAGAAAGGTTGAGGAGGACTCCCCTTGTGAAGACGTCCTTAGCCTCCCCGGCAACGGCGCCAGAAAAAGCTTGATGGCGCCCAGCAATGTCGTGGGACGCTTCGTTGGAAACCCCAAGAGAAAGGTGTGATGAGCATAGCAGCAAGTTTTCCCTCAGTAAGAAACCGAGGTTATCGAACCAGTAGGAGGAAGGAAACGTCTCAAAGGTGTTGCAAGCAACATGGAAACCTGCACAACACAAACTCAAGACTTTGCAGGAATCAGTGAGGTTGTCAAGCTCACCGGTTTGCTGTAACAAAGGATTAAACATATGGTGTGGAAGGTGATGGTGGTTTGCAGCAAGTAAACAGGTAACAGTGGAAGATGTATCAATGGTAAAGATTGGATCGGGGTCCATAGTTCACTAGAGGTGCTCTCCATAGATAAACAACATGACATGAAGGGTAAACAAATTACAGCAGGGCAATTGACAGGAACTGAGCAAGGCATAACAATGCAATACTAGACAAAAAGATCCTATGAGATTCGATTGGGCAATACAACAATATACATAAACTGCCATCCAACTGCATCTATGACTAGAGGTCCACCTTCAGGTTATCATATGAACCCCCTCCAGTATTAAGTTGCAAGCAACAGACAACCGCTTTAAGCAAAGTGTGTAAGATAAACAATCCACTTGTTCCATGAACAAGAGACCGTTGTTTTCTCCCTAGTGGCAACAACACATCTATAACCGAAGAGATTTCTGTCACTTCCCTTGCAAACTAGAGGCATGAACCCACTATCGAGCATAAATACCCCCTCTTGGAGTCACTAGCAACTATTTGGCCAAGATAGCTACTAACAACAGAGAGCATGCAAGATCACAAACAACACAACCATGATAGAATCAAATAGACAAAACCATTAATCAATCTGACATAGTAATATCAATATCCATCGGATCCCCGCAAACACAACATGCATGATTACAAATAGATTAGAACTTGATCATGAACGAAGCTCACAAGATCTATACATGAAAGCACAAGGAAGAGACACAACCATCTAGCTACTACATGGACTCGTAGTCCAAGGTGGAACTACTCACGCTTCATACCGGAGGCTGGCATGATGAAGAAGAAGGCCTCCGGGATGATCTCCCCTCTGGCAGGGTGCTGGGAAGAACTTCAGATACCCCCGATCTAGGGACGATGGTGGAGGCGGCTACCAAAGGTTTCGTGGAGTTTTGATCGGGTTCTTAGGGTTTCGGCATCGGGGGCTTCTTATAGGCGAAGAGGCGAGGCTGGGAGGCGGACAGGGGGCCCACACCCTGCCCAAGTGCGGGCCCACCCTAGGTCGCACCTGGGGGGTGTGGCCACCCTGTGGCGCCCCTCCATCTCTCCTCTGGACTCCGTGTTCTCCTCGGTGAAATATTAACTTTGGCTTTTGTCCCGTCCAATTCCGAGAATATATCCTTACTAGCTTTTCTGGAACCAAAAACAGCAGAAAACAGGCAACTGACATTGTGGCAACTTGTTAATAGGTTAGTACCAGAAAACACGTAAAAAGCACCTCAAAGTGTAGACAAAGCAAAGAAAAGTAGATACTAAACAATCATGCAATATCAAAAATTATAGATACGTTTCCAACGTATCAGAAATGCTAGAGATAAACTGAGATACTCTCAAATTATTGGCTCACTCATATACTTAGCTAGCGCCATGAGGCATGACATCGCTTTTGCTGTAAGCAAACTCAATTGATTTGTTTCAAATCCAGGAGATGATCACTGGCAGGCTCTTGAGAGAGTTATGCGCTATCTAAAAGGCACTACGAGCTATGGCTTTCTATTCACTATACCAGGTATCCAAGGGTTCTAGAGGGTTATAGTGATTAAAATTGGGTCTCTGATGCTGACGAGATAAAGGCCACGAGTGGATATGTATTCACACTTGGTGGTGGCGTTGTTTCTTGGAATTCGTGCAAGAAGACCATCTTAACGAGGTCAACTATGGAAGCAGAAGACACAGCCAGTGTTGAAGCAAAGTGGCTTCATGAACTCTTGATGAACTTACCTGTGGTTGAAAAACCAATACCCACAATCCTTATGAACTGCGATAATCAAACTGTGATTTTCAAAGTAAATAGTTCTAAGGATAATATGAAGTCATCAAGACACGTGAAGAGGAGACTAAAATCTATCAGAAAAATGAGAAACTCCAGAGTTATTGCATTGGATTATATCAAAACATCTAAAAACTTGGTAGATCCCTTCACAAAGGGTCTATCACGTAACGTGATAGAAAATGCATCGAAGGAGATGGGTATGAGACCCACAATATGAGTTCTCCACAGTGGTAAACCACTCTATGTGATCGGAGATCCCATGAATTAGAATTGGGAGACAAACTGTTGGTTAGCTTAGAGGAAAGTATCCCTAATTTAATAAACACCACTTCATAAAGATCCAATACTTCTTTATTCTGCACGGAAGGTTGATTTATTATCTTAATATGTTCTAAGTGGCTTATCTTAAGCAGAGATGTTGTCATGCAGAACATCTTTTGAAGAATACACCTATATGAGTCTAACTGTTAAACGTCACTCTATAAGAGCAGGATGCTCTCTAATAAACTCATAAAAGGTCATGGAGTATGACGCATAAGCTCCACCCATAAGAAAGTCCCACGGTATCCTAGTATCCGTCAAGACTTTGTGTGAAGCTAGGTTCACAGCAAACTTGCAGTTTAAGGCATAGTCCACTGTATAAGTTGTAGCCTAGTATAACATAAAGCTCTAGGTGAAAGTTCAACTTAACAGTCTCCACTGCAGTACCGGTATATAAACAATGTTTTGAAACCAAAGGCAAACTTCATGTGCCACTGGGATCTGGTGGGGGATTGTTGGAATTTTTGCCTAAATAGTCCTAGCCTATTTATTATATGCCAATAAATTCCTGAAATCCTAGAGTCCCATTTGGCCCATTCATGCAAGGCAAGTGCTGAGACAAAATTTTAGTTCCACATTGCTAGTTGGGTGGAAGTTGGACCAGCTTATAAGGAGAGCTATTCCACCACTTGTAAGAGCTTAAGAAGAGAAGACATATACACACACGCTCCTCCTCCTCCGCCGCCCGCCTCACCTCGTCATGACGCGCGCACGTGTCGCGGGTTGCGGGAATGCCTCGAGCCGAGAGCTTATGTTTCTTTTTGCCGCGCATGAATGGATTAAAAATATGAAGAGTCTATGTAAGTGGGTTTTTAATATAAACTCAATGGAGATTTAATTCGAACTTAGTGGAGGCTATTCGGCTCCGGTCGCTGCATGTTCGTTTCCTCTCCGGACGCTGCCTGTTCGCCTGCCTACCCGTGCTTATAAGAGTAAGAGGTTGCTCCTCTCCTTTGACACGCTTCAGTACATATCCTCTAGTTCCGAAGCATTGCGCTGCCGCTTCGTTCTTCCCCATACTGTCGTGCGGCGTGCACCGCTAGCCGGGACAGTTTGCCTCTGAGACCCTGCTGGTTTAAGTCCTATACGGGAGAAAGGCGATAAGGTTTTTGGAGAGCGATATTGGCACGACTACTGGATTCATCACGGACTCCTTCACGGATGACGATAGCGCTGACGTCTTTTCTAACGGCGACTTCTTCCCCGACATCAGCAACCTTTTCCTCGACGACATGGCTGATGACGGTGCCAACGCCAACACTGGTGGTTCCTCTGTTGTGATGTACATCCTCTTTCTCAACCTTATTCTAATATTATCTCAAGTTCTTTGTCTTGTAATCCGTTTGGTTATCTGCCTTAATCTGTATTCGCTAATTCACATGATTAGTTTAATTTCTATTATTATATTCATGTTTTATATAGCGTTTATCATGGTTAGTTCTCTTGGTAAATTGCTCTTTTATTCAACAGTCAATTCTCAAAAATATTGGTAACAATACAAGGTGGATACAAGTTTGAAACTACTTGGATGACTCACTATATAGAGCGGGCAAAATTGTATTGGAACAAGAGATGCTTAATTGTCTCATCATGATGACAAAAAACACATTTCATACTCCCATGCCATTTCACCTGACAATGTTGTCTTTAGTAAGAATAACCCACGATGAAGATACCGAGCAAATATTTTGATCTTTAGAGTTATTTTCATATTACATATTTTCCTATTGTGAATTGGTAAGTTTGGCTGTATTAGAGCATTGTACATAGAATCAACAGATAGCTTACCTTTCTCGTGTAGATTTCAAGGAAATTCATCGGGCCCAGGTATTAAATATGAACATCACATTTGTAGGAGAAAACTCTAAAAACATGGCGACTGTATTACTCATATGACGAACAATATCGTACAAGGCAGGATATTGTTCCCAACATGTAGCATTACCTAGCCAGTTGTCCTCCTAGAAACGTATTTCTGATCCATCCTTAATTGATAGAATCTAAATCGGAAGAAATATTTCTTTGTGGCCATTAGACAAGTCAAAAAAATGCGAACCATGAGGTTTCCAATATATCTAGACAATGCATTTGATCCAACATATTTTCGTTTAATGATTTTGACATATCCTATCTTTAGTAAGTAGAAGAGCCATTTACCAAGAGGGGTCATATTCTTGACCTCAAGGTCATGAATACCTAGCACACTCCACTTAGCTAGTCGTTTTTTTTCTCACTATCACCTTGTGATGGGTTTCGCAGCATAGTAAATCAAAATTTTCTATGGAAGCGAACAGAAGGAAAGCCAAGATCTAATCTAGGAGATGCAAACAACGAGAGAGATTGTATTAGATCTTCATACCCTTGAAGATTCGCACAGCGGAACGTTCGTCGGAACGTGGGTGATGTAGTCGTACTCGCTTCTCCTCCTCGCGATCCGATCTGATCTAGCACCACAAGTGGCGGTGTCTCTGTGAGATGCACACGTGCAGCACCTCGACGTCTCCTCCTTCCTCGGACCAGCAAGTATGGTAGAGAGATGGATTGGATCTACAACACGACGGCGTGGTGTATATGGTGGAGAATTTCTGCTGCAGGGCTTCGCCTACAAACAGTCGGGAGGGAGAGAGGAGGGCCAGCAGGGAGGCTAGGGCTTGGAGGAAGGTGTGTAGGGAGGGGGGCGCACCAGCCCTCTATTTATAGAGGGGGGGCGGCTAGCCCTAGCCTCTCCTCCAAGCCTACCTCTAGTTTAAACAATTTAAACTCTCCCTTATCTAGAAATCCTATCTTATCTTATCTCTAGTTTAAACGATTTAAACTCTCTAGGATCGGCTGGGCCCTATGGGGCCTTGTGCCCCTATTTAATGCGGCCAGGACACTCCCTCATAGGCCCATGCCCCCTCCCGGAAGGTGGGACCACGTTGGCCCCCTTCCGGAAGGTTCTAGAAGCTTCCGGTACAATACCGATTAACCCGGAACAATTCCGAACTCCAAAAACTGCACTGCCTTATATGAATCTTATTCTCCGGACCATTCCGGAACCTCTCGTGATATCCCGGATCCCATCCGAGACTCCGAACAAAAATTCATAAACCAATTATCCAATCTATCCTAGCGTCGAGACACGTTCAGTGTGTGACCCTGTGGGTTCGACAATATGCAGACATGATCTTCTATCAATAATCAACAGTGGGGTCTGGGCACCCATATTGACTCCCACACATTCATCGATGATCATATCGGCAATAATCAACAGTATCCCACTTGCACTAGAGTCAATAATCTAGTTTACATTTGGCAACAATCTCACACCCATGGCACTGAGGTGCTGATCATGTTTTACACGTGGAAGAGGTTTAGTCAATGGATCTGCGACATTCAGATCTGTATGTACTTTGCTGATCTTTAGATCTCCATCTGCTATATAATCTCGGATTATATGATACTTGCGGTTGATATGCTTGGTCTTTGGATGATATCTTGGTTCCTTAGCGAGTGCTATTTCGCCAGTGTTGTCACACAATATCTCCAGTGGGTCCAATGCACTTGGAACCACGCCAAGCTCAGTGATGAAGTTTCTGATCCAAACTCCTTCACTTGACGCTTCTGCAGCAGCCATGTATTCCGCTTCTCTTAGATCCCGCGATCACACTTTGCTTGCGACTTCTCGACTCACAGCTCCTCCATTCAAAATATACACGTATCACATCGAGATTTAGAATCATCCTTGTCGGTGTCGAAACTAGCATCGACGTAACCTTTTACGATGAGCTGTTCATCACCCCCATAGACTAAGAACATTTCTTTAGTCCTATTTAGGTACCTTAGGATGTTCTTTACGGCTGTCCAGTGTTCCACTCCTGGATCACTTTGATATCTGCTCGTCAAACTAAGAGCATTGGACACATCCGGTCTAGTACACAACATGGCATACATGATGGAACCTATGGCCGAGGCATAAGGCACTTTGCTCATAGCTTCCCTATCATTTACCGTAGCTGGACAACGAGCCTTGCTCAATATCTTACTGACAACATAGGCCTGAACCTTTCTTTGCCTTATCCATTCGAACCTTTTCAGAACTTTGTCTAGGTATGTACTGGCTTAAAGCTATCGAGCGTCTTTGTCTATCTCTATAGATCTTGATGCCCAATATATAAGCAGCTTCACCTAGGTCTTTCATTGAAAAACACTTGTTCAAATAACTCTTCACATCGTTAAGCATGTTGATGTCATTTCCGATAATCAATATGTCATCCACATATAGTACCGAAGCGTCACGAGGTCCCACTCACTTTCTTGTAGATGCAAGCTTCGTAGCAATTTGGAACAAATCCAAAGCTCTTGATCACTTGATCAAAGCGAAGGTTACAACTCCGAGATGCTTGCTTGATCCATAAATGGAACGCTGAAGTTTGCATACTTTATCGGCATCCTTAGGATCGACAAAACCTTCGGGTTGCATCATATACAACTCTTCATCAATGTTGCCATTAAGGAGCATGATCTTGACATCCATCGCCATATTTCATAATCATGAAACGCAACAATTGCTAATAAAATCCGAATGGACTTAAACATCGCTACGGGAGAAAGTCTCATCGTAGTCAACACCTTGAACTTGTCGAAAACCTTTTTGCGACAAGCCGTGCTATAGGCGGTAACATTACCATCCGTCCGCTTTTCTTCTTGAAGATCCATTTGCACTCAACGGCCTTTCGGTCGCTAGGAGGGTCCACCAAAGTCCATACTTGGTTTTCGCTCATGGATCCCAATTCGGATTTCATGGCTTCTAGCCATTTCTCAGAGTCTGGGCTCATCATCGCTTCCTCATAGTTCGAGGTTCACTTGTCTTCTACTAACAAGGCAGTCAAGACAGGTTGCCGTACCACTCGGGAGGGCACGCCACCTTGTCGACCTGAGACGTTCGATGTGACATCGTCCGAAGCTTCATGATCCTTGTCATTAGCTTCCTCTATTGTTGGTGCAGGCGGCACTGGAACAATTTTAGGTGCTGCGCTACTCTCCAATTCAAGAGAAGGTTCAATAACCTCGTCAAGCTCTACTTTCCTCCCACTCACTTCTTTTGAGAGAAACTCCTTCTCAAGAAAGGAACCGTTCTTTGTGACAAACACTTTGCCTTCGGTTCTGTGATAGAAGGTATACCCAATAGTTTCCTTAGGGTATCCTATGAAGACGCATTTCTCCGCTTTGGGTTCGAGCTTGTCCGGCATCAACTTCTTGACGTAAGATTCGCATCCCCAAACTTTAAGAAACGACAACTTAGGTTTAGCACCAAACCACAGTTCATACGGTGTCGTCTCAACGGATTTAGATGGAGCCCTATTTAAAGTGAATGCAGCGGTTTCTAATGCATAACCCCAAAATGATAACGGCAAATCAGTAAGAGACATCATCGATCGGACCATATCTAATAGAGTTTGATTCCGGCGTTCAGACACACCATTGCGCTGTGGTGTTCCGGGTGGCGTGAGTTGTGAAACGATTCCACTTGCTTTGAGATGCGTGAGAAAATCATAACTCAAATATTCGCCCCCACGATCGGATCGTAGAAACTTAATCTTTCTGTTACGATGGTTCTCCACTTCATTCTGAAATTCTTTGAACTTTTCAAACGTTTCAGATTTATGTTTCGTTAAATAGATATACCCATATCTACTTAAGTCATCGGTAAAAGTGAGAAAATAGCGATATCCACCGCGCGTCGAAACACTCATCGGTCCGCATACATCGGTATGTATGATTTCCAACAAGTCCGTTGCTCGCTCCATCATACCGGAGAACAGGGTTTTGATCATCTTGCCCATGAGGCATGGTTCGCATGTGTCAAATGATTCAAAATCAAGAGACTCCAAAAGTCCATCAGAATGGAGTTTCTTCATGCGCTTTACACCAATATGACCTAGACGACAGTGCCACAAATAAGTAGTATTATCACTATCTACTTTGCATCTCTTAGCCTCAATGTTATGGATGTGTGTTTCATTCTTTTCGAGATTTAGAAGAAATAAACCATACACAATAGGTGCATGACCATAAAAGATGTTACTCATATAAATAGAACAACCATTATTCTCCGATTTAAATGAATAACCGTCTTGCAATAAACACGATCCAGAAATAATGTTCATGCTCAACGCAGGCACATAATAACATTTATTAAGGTTTAAAACTAATCCCGAAGGTAAAACTAAGGAGAGGCGTGCGTGACGGCCATCACATCAACTCTTGATTAGATTGCCAGCAACGCATCGTCACCTCATCCTCGCAAGCCGCCGTCTATTCCGTAGCTCCTGTTTCGAGTTACAAATATTAGCAACTGAACCGGTATCAAATACCCAGGCACTACAACGAGGGCTAGTAAGGAAGACATCAATAACATGTATATCAAATATACCTTTGATGGTGCCAGCCTTCTTGTCCGCTAAGTACTTGGACGATTGCGCTTCGGTGACCCTTGTCCTTGCAATAGAAGCACTCTGTCCGGCTTAGGACCAGACTTGAGCTTCTTCTCGGCAGGGAACGCAGCGCTTCGCCACCTTTCTTGAAGGGCTTCTTTGCACCTTTTCCTTTCTTAAAGGAGGGCTTGTTGACCATCAACACATGATTATCTTTCTTGATGTCCACCTCCGCAGCCTTGACTTTGCGAAGAGCTCGGTGATCGTATCGATGGAACCAATCTGATTATGAGTCACTACAAAACTTTTGTAGCTGGGAGGGAGTGATTGCAGAACCGTCAATCTTGAGCTCCTCTGGAATCTTGCGATCCGATTGCTCAAGGCGTTGAGTGTAGCCCGACATATTAATGGCGTGCTCACTAACGGAACTCCCTTCCTCCATCTTGCAGTTAAAGAACTTCTCGAGATCTCATATCTCTCGGAGCGGGCCTGAGTGCGAAACATGGTTTTCAGCTCCTCGAGAATCTCAAAGGGCCGGGATAGTTTTCAAAACGATTTTGAAGTTCGGTTCCATAGCAAACAACATGGTGCTCTTAATCACACTATAATCATCTTTTGTGATCGATAGACAGCTTTCTCATCGGCATAGCGATTGCGTAGGGGTTACCTAACGCTTTCTCAAGGACATAGTCCTTTGTCCGCCAGACGAATGATTCTTAGATTGGAACCAGTTGGTGAAGTTAGACCCATTGTTTCTAAGCTTTTCTTTCTCAGCAAAAACGTTAAAGTTGAAGTTGGACTTGGCCATGTGATCTACAGTATTTGCAAGTACAATTTAGACTATGTTCATGATAAATAGTTCAACTTAATCAAATTACTAGATGAACTCCCACTAAATTCAACATCCCTCAAGTTGTTTAGTGAACACGATCCAAATTCACCACACCTAATCCGATCATCACGAGAAGAGATGTGGTTTCAATGGTGGACAACGAAGTGTCGATCATATCATTCATATGACTCATGCTTAACCTTTCGGTTCTTGTGTTCCGAGGCCATATCTGTACATGCTAGGCTCGTCAAGCTAGACCCAAGTATTTCGGCAGTAAAACTGGCTTGCACCCGTTGTATGTGAGCGTAGAGTCTATAACACCCGATCATCACGTGATGCTTGGACACGACGAACTTTCGCAACGGTGCATACTTGGGGAGAACACAGTTTTTATCTTGATCTTTAAGTGAGGAATCATCTTATAATGCTACCGTCGCGATCTAAGCATAATAAGATACATAAAAGGATAAACATCACATGCATATAACTTTATGTGATATGGTATAGCCAATCTTCGCAATGATCTCCATCTTGTGCGTTCCGGCATGATCTCCATCACTCCACCATGATTGCCTCCACCACGAATAGCAACTACAACTATTGCTAACTACTTAGCGATAAAGTAAAGCTATTACATGGCGTATAAGAAGTTGACTCGCAGGTCATACACAATTATAAAGACAACCATATGGCTCCTGCCGGTTGTGTACTCATCGACATGCAAGTCGTGAAAAATTACAAAACATGATCATCGCATACAATATACACATCACATCTTGGGCCATACCATATCACAGAAAACACTCCCTGCAAAAACAAGTTAGACGCCTCTACTTTGTTGTTGCATGTTTTACGTGGCTCATGGGAGTAGATGCTAAGAACGATTCTTACCTACGGAAAGCCACAACGGTGATATTATGGTTGCCAAACTCCGGTGTTAATCCCATGACAACTATAGTGAGAGAAACTGACATCCACCAGCCGCATGTGTGGTACAAGCCACACGTCAAGTGCGGAGCCGGTCTCGCGAACGACGTCGAAGGTTGGCCTGGACCGCTTCAATCTCACTATCCCGCGTCATAAGAAGAACACAAACAAGAGGCTTGCAACAGAAAACATCAACGCCCGCAACAACCATGTTGCGTTCTACTCGTGAATCACATCTACGCATAGATCTAGCTCTGATACCACTGATGGGTTTCGCAGCATAGTAAATCAAAATTTTCTACGGAAGCGAACAGAAGGAAAGCCAAGATCTAATATAGGAGATGCAAACAACGAGAGAGATTGGATTAGATCTTCATACCCTTGAAGATTCGCCGCAATGGAACATTCGGCTTGAACGCGTGGGTGATGTAGTCGTACTCGCTTCTCCTCCTCGCGATCCGATCCGATCTAGCACCACAAGTGGTGGTGCCTCCGTGAGATGCACACGTGCAGCACCTCGACGTATCCTCCTTCCTCGGACCAGAAAGTATGGTGGAGAGATGGATTGGATCTACAACACGACGGCGTGGTGTATATGGTGGAGAATTTCTGCTGCAGGGCTTCGCCTACAAACAGTCGGGAGGGAGAGAGGAGGGCCAGCAGGGAGGCTAGGGCTTGGAGGAAGGTGTGTAGGGAGGGGGCGCACCAGCCCTCTATTTATAGAGGGGGGGCGGCCAGCCCTAGCCTCTCCTCCAAGCCTATCTCTAGTTTAAACAATTTAAACTCTCCCTTATCTAGAAATCCTATCTTATCTTATCTCTAGTTTAAACGATTTAAACTCTCTAGGATCGGCTGGGCCCTATGGGGCCTTGTGCCCCTGGCCCAATGCGCGGCCAGGACACTCCTCATAGGCCCATGCCCCTCCCGGAAGGTGGGACCACGTTGGCCCCTTCCGGAAGGTTCTAAAGCTTAGGTACAATACCGATTAACCGGAACAATTCCGAACTCCAAAAATTACCGCCTTTATATGAATCTTATTCGGACCATTCGAACCTCTCGTGATATCCTGGATCCCATCCGAGACTCGAACAAAATTCATAAACCAATTATCCAATCTATCCTAGCGTCGAGACACGTTAAGTGTGTGACCTGGGTTCGAGAATATGCGACATGATCTTCTATCAATAATCAACGATGGGTGCGGACACCCATATTGACTCCACACATTCATCGATGATCATATCGGATGAACCACGATGTGGATTCAATCAATCCCATATATATATTCCCTTTGTCTCGCGATATTTTACTTGCCCGAGATTCGATCGTCGGTATCATCATACCTAGTTCAATCTCGTTCACAGCAAGTACTTTACTCGTTCCGTAATCCGATATCACTTTGTGATTAACTCCTTAACCACATGCTTGCAAGCGATGTTGATATTGATTACCGAGTGGGCCCGAAGTATATCTCTCCGACTTGGGAGGGACAAATTCCATCTCGATACATACAACCCAACAGATACTTTCCGATCACCTGAGAGACACCTTTATGATCACCCTCTCATAGGATGACGTTTGATGACCTCAAAGCTTTCTTCCGATACCAGGAAGTTGCATTATCTCATGGTCTAAGGAATACAATATTTGACATAAGAAAAGCTTTGCAAAGACGAACACGATGACACGATCTAATTGCTTCGCTTAGTTTGGGTCTGTCCACCATATCATTCTTCCAATGATATGATCTCATTATCAATTGACAACTCATGTCTATGGTTAGGAAACCTTAACCATCATTGATCAATGAGCTAGTCCATAGAGGCGTACTAGGGACACAGTGTTGTTCACAAACCACACAAGTATTAATGTTTCCGCTTAATACAATTTTAGCATGGAATATAAACTTTATCATGAACAAGAATTATAATAATAACATCTTTATTATTGCCTCTAGGGCATAATTCCAACACCTTGCATACAAAATCTTGATCGGAAGTAATTCAATCGTTTTAAAACTTCTTTTGGTAGTTGGGAGAGAGGCATCATAGACACTACCATGTTATAATCTTCCCCCAAGGATAAAATTTACCTTTCCAACTACTTAACCTTAATTATAGTCTCTCCTCAACATGTTCCATTCAACATTTGCAGATCTCCTATAATGTATTGATATACCTAAATACCTAATTATAATCTGGTCTTGTTCGTAGCCAAATAACTCAGCATACAAATTTGCCTCGTCTTGAGCCTCGTGGATGCAAAACAATTCATTTTGATGAAAAGTAATTTTTAGACCTTAGAGTTGCCTGGAAGCTGGCAGAATTAACTACAGATTTTTCGCTTTTTCGATATCATGTTCTATAAAGAGGATTGTATTATCGGCATATTGTAAAAATAGATAATACACCATCAACCAGACGTAGAATCACACATTCAATTTGGCACCAAACGTTGCATCCTCAATTATAACGGCTAGCATACTAGCCACTATTTTGAATAGCATTGATGACAGTGGGTCACATTATCTTAGCCAGTTTTCTGTTTAGAAGTATTTGCCAATGTATCATTGACTTTAATGTCCAGACTACCTCCCAATGGATTAAAGTACGCCAATATATAGAAAATTATTTATTCTGAGTCTACTGGAGGAAAGACCACTTGATTTTTTCATAGTCTTTCCCTGTTCAACAGTTTTCTAGGTAGTTTGTGCACTGTTTCGTAAAGATAACTCACCCCACTCCTGGATGTTGCGGTCTTACATGAAAACAGTCGAGAAGAACGGACCACATGGTCAGGCACTATGTTCAACTTCCTTATTGCATCTTTGGTAAAAAAAAATTAAAACTAATATTAAGAACACTGGAAGGCCCGTATATTAGTAGAAACCGGGCAAACTTTTTAATAAAAAGGCAGGCTGTAGTGAGGGCCCCATAGATTTGATGTTGCAGCATCCAGCATGGCGGTGAGATGTGGGTGTCGCACCGTGCGGTCTTACTTAACCAACCTACAAGGCTGGAGATAGACTAACTTAATATTAGGGTACGTTGACATTGCATTTTCTAGCTGGACATCGCAATGGTGCTAGTAGCTAGCATTCCACTTGCACCCGGACCGTGTCCGCAGCGGCAGGACACTCCATCAGCCTCCGTTTTAAAATATAAGATATTTTAGATTTGTAAATAAAATATATCTAAACTTTTTTTAGTGTGTAGATTTATTCCAAATTCGAGTGAACCTACATACTAAAATAAGTCTAGATACATTTAATTCACAAAACTAAAACATCTTATATTTTAAAACGAGGGAGTACGTGACGTTTTAGACATGGGCATACGTTCTGGATGTAGCATTGTTTTCTTATGGTATATGTAAATTAATACTTCCTCCATTGTATGCATCTCGACGTGTTTTAGTGTGTAGACATGTTTTAGTGTGTGGATATGAATATAGGCAAAGCCAAGACAATTATTTCCGGAAAAGAGGGGCATAATGCTGTACTTGTAAAAGAGTCAGCTAGTAGTATGTACTCATATTAATAATATCTAAACGCATACAGTGTGAGACAAAGGCGTTTAATTGCAAGACAAGAGTGAAGGTGAAGGGCCAACACATTTCGGATTTATCCGGCGGTGGGTGTTGTTTTCTTCGGCAGAAAAGGAAAGATGGTGGTTGGGGTGGCACCGTCGCATTTACATCGCTCCCCGCTCTCCGATTCCCCTCCCCTCTTAACACTCACTGACTAAAATATCTTCATATCATACATATCTCAAGCTATATCTAACATAGTGGACCATAATAGTGTTTTGAGGGATAGTGGACCATAACTGGCATGTTCTATAATTGTATCTGAACATTACTTCTCCATTATTTTTGTGAATCCTCATTGCTATTTTATATTAGGTGCACAAACTGATACTAATGACCAGCAATCGGAATTTCGACATCGAGCACCCGTCTAATGAGATATAAAAAATATAGTAAGCTCGGGATCTAACCTTTAGTTGTATGTATCACTGGTACCACATAAAGCTACATATATGGTCGGTCCTAACAAATAAAAAGTACAACATTGGGACACTGACATATGCACATGACGACCATTCACACATGTACGGTCACATAGCATGTACTGAAGGATGGTGTCGCGAAGTTTAGAGATTGACAAGGTCACAAGACATTCCTCGGAATGTTTAGGAATGTAACATGCAACGGAAAGAATATTTTGTGATAATGCGAGAAACCTGACATCAAATCTACGGTTTGATCTCCAGTGGGGTCAGGGTACACTGACCTTTTTAACCATCCTACCAAAAGTTATTTATCATGGTCAGTAAAATGGTGTTATTTGAGTGATATAAAATCGATACCGACTATAATTTAAATATGTTAGTTTCATGTTTAGCACACCATTTATGATGGCCATAGAACTATACTATATGCTATTAAAATAGTAACATAAAAAAAATGTCTGAAAGCATTCTTAACTAACCAAACCCAATACCCTCGCATTTACGAGGGCCACCGTGCTAGTTTAATAAAAAATCAGTCTGTAGATGTTGCAACAGCATGCCGGTCAGATGTGGGTGGCGCTACGCGGGTCTTACTTAACCAACCTACAAGGCTGGAGATAGACTAACTTAATATTAGGGCGTGTTGACGTTGCATTTTCTAGCTGAGCATCCCAATGGTACTAGCTAGCATTCCAGTTGCACCCAAACCGTGTCTGGGCACACGTTCTGGATGTAAATTAGTACTTCTTTCATTGTACGTATCTCAATGTGTTTTAGTGTGTAGACGTGTTTTGGTGTGCAGATACATGCCAATATAGACAAATTCAATACACTTTATTTCCGGAGAAGAGGGTATATGATAGTGTACTCGATCGTAAAAGAGTCAGCTAGTATGTACCCATATTAATAATATCTGAACACATACAGTGTGAGACAAAGGCGTTTAATTGCTAAGACAGACAAGAGTGAAGGTGAAGGGCCAACACATTTCGGATTTATCGGGCGGTGGGTGTTGTTTTCTTCGGCAGAAAAGGAAATGGTGGTAGTTGGGGTGGCACCGTCGCATTTACATCGCTCCCCGCTCTCCCCCTCCTCCCATCTTAACACTCACTGATTAAATTAATCATCAGCTCTATTTGCCCATAGATTAGTTCCCACGCGCGCCAAAGTCAAACCAATTGTGCTAAGCTAGATTAGCTCCACTTGCCTACTTGGCGAGTTGCCTGGGGACGTGGAGGTCCACAGGAATCTCAGACCAACACCTGCAAGTAGCAATCAAGCTTACTCCCTAATTATCGTTGCTAGTTTTATTTACTAGTCTGTCGCTCGCTAGTAAGTTGTTAATCATTTGATCGGATCTCGCACGTAGTAGTTTAACACAATGCGCTGAAAACCAAGCAGGAACCTGTTTTTTGATGGCAATTATACAGGGAAAAAGGATAAACTGATTCCATGGTACAAACCACAAACATGAACAACAACAACAGCAAGCTAGTAGGACGACAGAGATCTAAGCTAGATGGCAGCACCCACAGAGAAAACTGACTGACTAAAGTCTCATGCTACAGATCACGAACAAGAAACAAGGCGGAGACGAAGCTAGGAGATAAGAAGAAAATAAGCTAGTCCTGGCTGCGGGCGCTGCAGCTGGACGCCGGGCTCCGCCTGGAGGAGCGGCCGATGGACTCGTCGATCCGGGAGAGCTGCGGCCGCCACACCCGCGACGACTTGGCGGCGGCGGCGCAGGACTTGACGTTGCCGCCGCCGTCGGTGGGGCCTGGCGCGGCCGCGGGCGGCAGAGGCTTCGTGGCGGCCGCCTGGTCGTCCTGTGACGACCCGGGGCGGCCGGCGAAGAGCGAGTCGACGGGGCAGACCGCGGGGGCCGCGCCGCCGCCCTTGCGGGCGAGCGCGGTGAGGCGGTTCATGAGGCAGGCGAGGTCGACGGCGGAGGACTCGGCCTGGAAGACCGAGTGCGGGAGGAGGAAGTACACCGTGCCGGGCTCCAGCGCGTCGTCGGGCCTGAACGGGGCGCGGCCGGGCTGCAGGAGGTGGGAGGAGGAGCAGAGCACGTAGCGGGCGCCGGAGGAGCTGGAGGAGGCGCCGCAGGAGGAGGCGGTGGCGCGGGCGACCGTGACGGGGGTCCCGTCGGCGGCGGCGTCGAAGTCCTCCACGTAGCCGTTGGTGTGGATCACGCGCACCCCCGCGAACGGGCGCAGCGCGCACCTGCCGGTCGTTGAGGAGAAGCCGCACCCCATGGCGTGCGAGCGGGCGAGGCTGGTGGAGAAGAGGAGAAGAGGCAGGCTGGTGGTGGTCGGAGCGAGCGAGGGAGGGGAGGGTCGGGTCGGGGCGTTGTGTGCGCGGGAGTATAAGGCAGCTGGCGTGCCGGCGGGGGCGTTGAATGGGCTGACGGGCGCGTGCGTGGAGGACGGACTTGACGAAGAAGAGGCCGGGTGGGCGCGCTGGCGTGGTACGGACTTCGTCGCGTGGACCCGCATGGCGTGCGTGTCGTGTCGTGATTTATAAGCCGCGCGGGTAGCACAGGCACAGACCGCGCTTCATTAATTTAATTTATTTTGCACCTATGTGGAGTATTTGGGATTTTAGGTAGTATAAGTGTGAGGAGGAGGAAGAAATGGTGTGGGTTTGGATAAGCTCTCGCTTCTGACCACAAGGCTATGCTTATCTATCTGCTGTCTGATTTTAGTTTCTTTTATATACCCGAAAAAATTAATTAGTTACTCTATGAACACTCTACGAAAACTGTTACGTTTCAACTGCAGAAATGAACTGATAGTCAAAAGCTATCTTCAGTAAGTACAGTGGCAATCTACAGATCGCCTTTAACTGTTTGGAGCCCGAGTTCCAGATTAGCATTACAATCGCGATCATGGATGAGTCACTCACTCATCGACGAGTCGCTGTTAATTTCTTAGCTAGGATTGTCCGTCCAAGTCAGGCACGTACGGAGAAACCAGGGCCAACACAACGCAAACGATGCCCTCACCCGGCCGACTTTCTTCTGTATAGTTGACTAGTATATGTAGAACAAGAAAATAAAGTTAAGATTTTTATAGCTTAGCTCTTTTGGACACTGTCGGCGGCTGGAAAACCGTCTGCGCAAGCACACAGCCTCAGGATCTATCGCGCCGCCGCCGACGACGGCCGGCAGACCAGATAACAAACAGAACCTCGATCGGAGCAAGTGATCATCGGGCGTGTGTGACCTCGTGGCGCGTGGGAACTCCGGCTTGTATGGCAGCGGAGTGGTAGGTAGGGTAGGGACCAGGGCAAGTGGAGGAGAAACCAGTACATGTATGCACTATCTATGAGTGGAATAATTGAAGTGAAGGACAATGCGACTTGTCCGTTAATCGGCTGTGTCTAATGCTCGAAAAAGGAAGAACTTTATATTATGCCCTCTCGATGACGACTCTAATGTTACAGTGTTTGAGATTGAGCATCCGAACGAGTTCTATCCAATACGTTCAGATTATATCTTTTTCTTGAAGGGTGCATATTCGCGTCCCCTAGGTAGAACTTACCATCAAGGGTTTGTATCCCACCAGGTCAAGAGAGGCTATCAGCAAAAATTCTTGTAACATGGGTTGATCATTCCAAATCGCATATGAACTTGAGAACGAAATCAACAGCTGGAAACACATTCTGGATGGTGTAATACTTCCCTCCTCTGTGTGCTGTTGACCGTGCTTTTGACACTCCACCGGTCATATGAGTACCATCGCTTGCGCCAGTACAAACCTATGATGACAAGAATAAACAATCATGCTTATGTGCAATGTGGTATTTTGACGAAATGAAAAGGCAATATTATATGCAATGTGTCCGTTTTGTATATTCCTTCGGGTTTCACCAGATGGTGGTTTGATCGTCTCTTCTCTGAGCTCACTAATTGCATATAGGATTTGGTTGAAATAGTGGGAAATCGTCTATGGATGTTCTGAATGTGCTTTGGATCACTCTGAACCTCTAGTTATGACATACAAAATGAAGGAACATATCAACTTGCTATTCCATAGAGGTGTGAATGCTATCTTGCAACAATCCTCTCCCCCTAAACCTTTTGACAAGTTTATAGAAGAGGCTCTTTTGATCCGAACCATTTGAACATCCTCTACATCGTTCGAGTTATAGATGTAGTTCAGATTGGCAATCATGTTCTCATCTCAGCATAACAAAGGACCATATATCATTGCCTGATGGATCAGATTCATCGGGCCGGCCTATTTAGTTCGGTCTAACATGACAACTGGCTAAAACAACCTTACATGCTATCCACTAATGGCGGGGGAAAAAGTAGGGAGGAGACGGCGGTTTACCTTCGCCATTGCAAACAGGAGAGAGAGAGAGAGAGAGAGAGAGAGAGAGAGAGAGAGAGTAGCAAGGTCGGAGAAGAAAAAGAGCTCATGATATCGATGGAGACTCTCCCACAGATCCAGGGCCGGAGACGAAGGAGACGAGCTGTTGCAACGGACAAGGCCGACTTCCCGTGCCAAAGTTAGAGGAATCAATGAATGAGATAGATCTTCGGAACCGCCGCCGGTGTCGTGTGAAAATGGGATTTTTTTGCTACTCTCTGCCACGAGGTGACCGAAAAGAGGGAGAAGATGACACTGTGCTTTGTCGCGATACCCATCCAACGATTTTGGTTCTCCAGCCATCTTGCGGCAGTCTCCCGCGCGCACACCATTCCTCTTTTCACACGGCTGGGCATGGCTCCATGAAAACGCCGAACCCAAAGGTCTGCCGAGAACTGCTTTTAGCAGCTTGCGAGCCATGACCTGCACCCGAGATTCCAAGCACCCGGTTTTTGCACCCAGCGCGAGTCTGTTTGGAGAGGATGCGGGCAACCAATCACGCTTCTTACGCTGAGTTTTTTCTAATGGAAAAGTAAACAAAATAAAAAAGATACCCATCCGATGTGGCTTCTTCTTTATTTGTTATTTTGTGTACTACTACTGATAATCTCTTGGATAGATTCTGACGGTTTGAAAAACCCCGTTTGCGGCACACAGCTTGATATATATAACATCATGCGCGTAATATGCCACTCCACGCCCGCGCCGGGCCGCACTTTGGCCTTCGATTTTCCCAGCTAGCTAGCTAAAATGAAACCATGAGCGGGGGAGAAGAGAAACCGGCTCAGATGAACACGTCTCCGCGGAAGGTGGTCGAGTCGTACTTTCTGGCTTGACCATATCGGATCATGCCCCGTTCCCCCTTTTCAAAAAAGGGACGCTGCGGTAGTTTTCGTATCAGATTACAAGAAAATAAGAAAAGCAAGGTAAAGTGATTGGGCGTCTATTGTTTACTCGTAGTCGTATATGATCTCGTTTACCTCTCCGGTGATCGCCTTTGTTTGTTTTCTCGATTTTTTTTTAGAAAAAAATCGTATCAAAGGACCATTTGCTAGCTTATCTGATGATTGGACACGCCATCGGGGAGATGATTTTACTTTTCACTTTCTGCAGGGATGCATGCGTGCTTGCGGCAGTGTTTATCAAGACCCTCGAGCGCTGCTGCAGTTGGTCCGTACAGAGACCGGCGACGCGGTGTCGTCGATGAATGGGCTGACGGCGTCGTGTGCGTCCTCGCGGAGACACCGGAGAGGGTCACACACGGACTTTGACCAAGTGCTAGCGCGCGTGTCGCGAGGGACGCGTGTGCCATGGGCCTGGGGGCAGGGTAACCGTACCATGACTCACGGAATGGCTTTTTCTTAGGTTCAATGTGACACAACAATGCACTCGCCCAGCCGACTTCTTCTGCGATAACTGTCTACCAAGGAGTAATAGTATAAGAAAACAGGGGAAAAAACTCCCCTCCGCGTCTCGCGTCGCCCCCCACGAGGGCGACGGAGACGCTAACCCTAGCGCCCACTTCCGCCTCCCACCTTCCCCTGCCGCCGTCGCGCGCCGCCCCGCAAAGTCCGTGCGGTCTGGCGGCGGCGGGTCTTCCTCTACGCGGCGCTGGAGAGTCTCGCGGGAGGGCTCTGCTGGCGGCGGTGCGACATGGCGGGGACGACGAGCTTGTCCGACGAAGACGTGGCAGTCATGGGGACGCAGGGATGCATGGAGTCGCAGGGCGGCGCAGCGGTGGCGCTATCTAGCGGGGACGCTCCGACATCGTCGGCGACCTGCACGGGACGAGGCTGCTGCGGCGGCGCGTTCGAGGCGCTCCGGCAGCGGGATATGGTGGCTTGGCATCCGCAACTTCGACGGGGTAGGAAGGCGCGACACCAGGGGCGTACCTACCTTATGTTAGAAGGTGTCACAGGACACCCGGTAAAATCCCATTTCTTTGCTAATTTTTAGTGTATGACACCCCAAAATCTAGCTGAAATATATGTGTGACTTATATAGTGACCCCGGTTCGATTTTGCTCTGGGTCCGCCCCTGCGCGACACGCAGGTGAACGGTGGCAAGGCTGTCTGGCTGCAGCAGCACAGCGGCGGAGCCGACGGGCCTGATCTGGGCCTGATCTAAGCCTGGTTGGCAATCGCCATGGTGATGGTGATGGAGGGCGGTTCCCCTCCCCTAGGTGGCCGGATGGCCCGACACCTGCTGTCCTGACGCCGTTGTACCGCGCTTTTCCCGACGGCTTTGCGGTGCGACGCCAGTTGGAGCCTTGACACGAGTTCGTGGATGCTAGGGCGGCGCCCCCGAAAGGTGGACTGCACGGGTGTCTCGACGGCGGGGCAGCGTTGCAGTGGTGGTGGCCTTCTCTTTTGTCCATGTGGGTGGCAAGGAACGGGCTTCGGTGGCTCCTGGTGGTGGCAGCACCCAGATCGCATGTGCAGGCTCGGCTCGAAGCTTGGTGGTGCTCCGAGGTACCAATTGTGGCGAGAGTTTTTTCGGGCGAAAACCCAGTGCTTTGGCGCCGACAACGGCGACGCGTCCTGACCCTCTTGGGGGCGTTGTTGTGGCTACTCTCATCCCAGTAGGGCTCCGGGTGAAAACCCTAGATCCATGTGGTCTTGGCGGCGGCGGCGCTTGGGGGCGTCGTTACCTTTTTGGAGGCGTTGTCGTGGAGCTCCGGTCTCCTGAGCCTCGCCGTTTTTGGTGGCAAGCTAGTTGCTTCCTAGACTTTAGTGTTTATCTTTGATCTTTTTGTAAGAGGAACTCCTCATCACTTTGTATCGGTTTGGCCGTTTGCTTTATTTATAAAGCGGGGTGAAAGCATAGTTCAAGAGTATAAGAAAACAGAAGATAATATCTCTTTTTGGATATGCTTGCATTTGCTTATATATGATTGGTTACACCATCCGAAAAGATAATCGCGGATGACACGAAATTAATAGGGCCTTTTCCGTGTGTTTCTACAGAGAAATAATGTGTCCGTGTTCCTTAGCAGGCGCGCACACACACACGCTACGTACACGGCAAGCATATGAAATGATAAGGTTACTATCAGTATATGGATCACCGAGTCTCTTTTCTTAGGTTTTTGAACGGTTCTCTTTTCTTAAGTTATTAGTACTTGTCCATCTAACAAGGCAACCACCAGGGGGGCTCACTTTCTTCTTTCCCTTCTCTCTCTTCTCTACAGTAGCTTGAGAGCTTCCTTGGTGGTGCCGGGCCAAACCGAAGTCCCTCCCGGCGGCGTTGCCGTCGGAAGGCGATGGAGGGGCGGCGCCGGGTTTTAGTTTTTGTGTTGCCTTTGTGCAGTTTTGGAGTAGGGTTCTAGATCTCGCCGGCCGGATCTGGGATAGCTCGAGCAACCTTCCCGTCAGGGTGGGAAGCTGGAGGATCTCCGCAAATAAGCCGGCCCCGAGCTACTCCTTGGCGCCTTCGGGCGGCGCTGGGAGGTTGCTACTCTCCCTTCTCGTGAGACTCGATGGTCGAGCCAAGATTGGGAATGGGCGTTGGCAGCTTGGAAGATAAGCCCGTTGTTCTTCTCTGCGTCTTCGTAAATCTTCTGTGGCCCCAGATGCTCTGGGCCGCCGTGGCGAGGAGAAACAAGCTTGGCGTGGCGCTGGTGGTGATGCAGTGAAGTGGATGCCGAAGCTGCGTCTGGTGGAGTCCCCAAGCGAAGGCATGTCGCCGGAGCTATCTTTGGCCGGTGAGGCCACTCCACGCTCGGTGGTGACCGAGCTCCTGCTTCTTCCATGGCTGTGCTTGCGCAAGAGGGCGCGCACTTGCCTACAGGGAAGATCTTCATCGACCTCAGAGCCGAAAACACAGTCGGCGTCGCCCCCAAGTGGCTTGTTCCCCGGTGGTGGCGCTTACTCCGGTGTCTCGAGGTCTACCGGTGGCGAGATGGACCGTGGACTCGATTGCTTTTCTTATTTTCTTTCCAGGGTCCTGTTTGCAAACATGGAGGCCTTATCTTTATTTTCCCTGTTGTTTAGGGGTCTCTTTGTAATCTGTAACCGCCTGATTAATCCTAGCAGCTTCTAGGCCCTTCGTGGCCTTTTCCCGTTTAAAAAAAAAACAAGGCAACCACCAAACAATGCGTCGTGATGCCGGATCAAGGAAACAAAGTGATGAAATAATACCATCTGACCCGATGTGGCTCTTCTTCTGTATTTGTTTTTTATTTTGAACAAAAACAGGCAATCTTGCCTTATTCTATTTAAAAAGTAGGAAAAAATTGACCGGTTTATTTACAAGACAACCGATCGAAAACGCATAAAAATACACCAATATCGTCATAAAATACGATTATATCGGACACACCACTACAATCAACCTGGCTACCCTCACACGAAATACAAACACACTAGAGGTTGCCACTTAAGCGTCCCCTGTGTTTCTTTCTACCATGTTCGACAGTGACTGAAAACCGTCCCCGGAGCTCACCGGTGCAGCACAAGCAGCGTACACAGAACAGAACCATGCGCATGCCACTCTTTTCCTGGCTACGCTCTACCCAACGTCAAAAAAAATTACTTAGTGCGCTTGGCATTCCCTTTCACGGGCATTAAGGAGATCCGCAGACGGAATGAGGTGCTCGTAGAGTCCTCGTGGCAAGCCTGGGCTCCAGATCGATGATGAGTCACTCATCGACGCCGACGACGACTCGAGGTCCAAGTCAAGCGGCGCACAGAGAGACCAGCGACATACGGCGACAATAACTTTTCTAGACAGTGTCTGACGGCCGGAAAACCGCCTGCGTGCGCAAGAACAAAGCCTCACGATCTCTCGCGCCGCGGCCAGCAGCAGTGTGTTTAGCCTGAATTTCGTACCTCTTGAGGTTGAGTTTGACTGTACCGTCAGCCAACAATCCATGTATCGTCGGAGTTGAGTTTGACTATATCGAACTGTAGAAGTGTTTGAATTATTGAACTTGAAGTTTGAACTGTCGAAGATGAATGATTTGGTAGTGCTAGGTGACCTTTTTTAAGTCACCTTGTTGCAGCAGCCGTGTCCTAAAATACATCATCTAGAAGAATAGAAAATACACAGCTGATATAAAACATCCTTTTGGTGACATATAAACTTTACATCATCTATTTCGAATGTCCTATTTAAAAGTTGCTCTAAGGGATCGATATTCCCCTGAGCGTAGATCAAACCGTAGCTAACAGATTACGGCAGCTGCATTTTTTTTAAAAAGGGGAACAAAGCCCGGGCATATGCACCGAAACGATGCACACAGCTTGTATCAGCTGCTACACCCACGCTTTTTTTTAGATGTGCTACACCCACGTTGGATGATTGGCCGGAGGGAGCCCTTCCTAGCTACAGTACGTCTTAGGCACGCGTTTATGTCGGCTAGCTAGAGCTGTGGAGATACCTCCTCGAAACAGGTCGACTCACAGCTTTATAAATAAAGCAACATCCATACAAGAGTTCATACAAAACACATCACACAAGGTTCACACACAGCACGCACGCACACAAGCATGCCCTCCACTAGCAAGGCCGAAGGGCAACGCAGGCCCACCAACACACACCAACAGCTAAAGCATGATACAGACACCATCCTGAAAGGGCCCTCATGGGCCAGACGAAGTAGCAAGCCGGCGGGCCGCCGTAATCAGGTGCTCCAACATCTCGTCTAGCCGAGACCGCTCGCGCTGTCTACACAGCGGGTACCACTGCTGCAGGAAAGCCAGAAAAGTGAAGGTCGAGTTAGAAGCCCGACGAAGAAAAATGCGCTCAATGACCATCTTATTCCTAATATTCTATAGATTCTAGGTCATCGCTGCGAACACCAACCAAAAGAGGCGCCTCCTCCTCCCAGTATGGTTCGCGGCGGCCTCCAGGAACTCCCCAAGGTCTGAGGCCTGCCACTCAGGCCCTAGAGCCTCCTCCTCCCCAAGGTCAAAGGAAACGAGCAGCGGGGCACGAGAAGAAGATATGTAGGCCCGTTTCCGGGACTACACACAGGGGCAAAGGCCATCACCTGGCTCATGCCGCTTGGCCACCTCAACACCCGAGGGAAGCCGGTCACGCAAGAGTTGCCAAACAAAAATTTTAAGTTTCAAGGGTAGGGGGGCCTTCCACAATGGCGCGACCCATGGCAGCACGGGCCCTCTAAATAGGGCCCTGTAGGCAGAGCTCACCGAAAAGAACCCCGAAGGAGTAAGGCGCCAAGCATGGGTGTCCGGGGAGTGCGCTAGGGACAGCGGGAGACTGTCCCTCAGCCCCTCCCAGGAAATCAGCTCGGCCTCCCCGAGGTTCCTCCGGAAAGCCACCTGCCAGGAGCCACCCTGGAATGCCTCCCCCACAAGGAGGGCGGGGTCGGCACAGATCGCAAAAAGCTTCGGGCTCCCGAATCGCAAAGGATGAGGTCCGAGCCAGGGGTCGAGCCAGAATAGGGTATCCATTCCATCACCTATGGATATGGACAGCCCTTTTCGGATAGCTGGCTTGATGTACTGGATGGCTCGCCAAAACTGTGATCCCTCCCGCCATTCACAAGCCAGCAGCAGCCGGCCCCGAAGATACTTAGCTTTAATCAACTGTAACCATAGGCCCCCATCATTGGTCAGAATCCTCCACACCCATCTGAGGAGAAACGCCACATTCATGTGACGTGACGCGATGATACCTAAACCCCCTAGCTCCTTGGGGGTGCAGATATCAGCCCACTTCACCATGTGGTATTTTTGGTGGCCATCCAAAAGAACCGGGAGAGCTCCTTGTCAAAGTTAGCATGTGCCCCCTCCGGAAGGAGGTACATCCCCATCATATACATGGGGAGGCTAGAGAGGCACGAGTCGATAAGGACCGTCTTGCTCCCCTTGGAGGTGAACCTCCCCTGCCAGGGTTCAGATTTCGCCTTAACCCGACCCATGAGGGGCTCCAGGTACCCTAATAAGGATCCTGGAGTCCCTCACTGGCATCCCTAGATAATTTAGGGGGAAGACAGCCAACCGGCAGTTAAGGTTATCCGCGATCCTCTGCTGATCCACTTTGGAGTACCCGAACACCATGACTTCACTCTTATCAAATTTGATCTTAAGGCCCGACATGTCCTCAAAGCAAAGGAGCAGGAACTTCAAGTTAATGACATCCTGCTCCGAACTTTCCACCATAATCATGGTATCATCGGCATATTGGAGGTGGGTTACCCCGCCTCCAGGGATAAGATGGTGAACCACACCCGAGATGTGGCCGAAATTCTTGGCCTTCTCCAAGATTTCCGCAAGGGCATCAATCGTAGCGTTAAACAAGATCGGGGAGATCAGGTCCCCCTGACGAACCCCATACGAGGGTTTGAAACAAGGCCCCACTTCCCCATTTATGTTTATAGCTGTTTTCCCGCTCATGAAAATCTGCATGATCCAACCTATCATGCGATCATAAACTCCACGACGCTGGAGTACCTGGCGAAGAAAGTCCCAATCTAGCCTGTCATAGGCCTTCTGGAAGTCAAGCTTCAGAAAGACACCCCTCTGGTGACTCACTTTGACCTCATGAATAATTTCATGGAGAGTCAGGATCCCATCATGGATAAAACGCCCTTTCAGAAAGGCAAACTGGCATGGATGCGTCAGGCGCTCCATAATTGGGGCCAGCCTGCGCACGCACACCTTGGATAGGATCCTCTGGATCACATTTATAACGGTGATTGGGCGGAACTGGCGAATATCCGTGGCCCCCACAATCTTGGGGATCAGGGTAATAACACCAAAATTCAACCGGGCCATCACAAGGGTCCCAACATAGAGTTCCTGGAACATAGGCATAATGGCCCCTGTATCTTCTCCCAGAACCTCTGGAAGAAGACAACCGGCAGGCCATCGGGGCCAGGAGCAGAGTTGGGCTTCATCTCCATGATGGACAGGCGAACCTCCGCAGACAGGAATGGTAGCATGAGTTCCACATTCTCAGCCTCAGAGACCATGGCCCCTACTGGCTAGAAGTCTGCCGCCAACGCTACCCCGGTGCAGGGTGCCACCGAGAATAATTCCTTATAGAAGGAATAGATATGGGAGGAGATATCCCTGGCAGTCTCCAGAAGATTCCCCTCCGCCCATAGGCAGGGGATCGAGCACTTCCTACGCCGACCATTCGCAATGGCATGGAAGTAGTCCGTGTTCACATCCCCTTTGAGGAGCCAGTTCTGTCGACTCCGCTGTCGCCAGTACGTCTCCTCGCCTCGATAAATCTCCATTAAGGAGTCTTCGAGCGCGTAGCGCTGGAGCCATTTCTCAGCCGATAAGCCCCCAGCGTCAGCCACCCGGTCAAGGGTCTCAAGGGCGTTCATGAGACTGCCTTTCCTGTGTCTCAGGTCCGCCCCCAGGTTAGCACCCCACCCCCGCATGAACTGTCGGGCCATCATCGCACAAAAGTGCCAAACGTCTACAGCCGTGCGTACCCGAGGGACAGAGGTGGCGGCCGCCTCCCATTTGGATTGAAACATCTCCACAAACCCCGGCTACTGGAGCCAGAAATTCTCAAAGTGGAAGCGGTTCAGTCGCGGGGGTGCCCCCCTCCCGTCGAAAGCAGGAGGGGGCAGTGGTCTGACCCAATCCTCGTAATCGCCATCAGCGAGCACATGGGGTAAGATAACTCCCAATCAACTGAGACCAGGACCTTATCCAGCACACTCCGGACAGGGTCGACCAGGTTGTTGGTCCACGTGAAGCGACCCCCCACCCGGGAAATCTCTCTGAGAGCAAGGTCCGCAATACATTCATTAAACATCCACATCCTAGGGAGGTCGACATTATTTGAGCTCTTCTCGTCTGGGGATCGAATTAAATTGAAATCCCCGGCCACGACCATCGGGGTGGAGCAGCTCTCAACCTTGGCTGCTAACTCAGCCAGGAAAGTTAGGGACCTCCTATGGTTCGCGGGGCCATAGACAACAATAACCTCCCATTTGAGGTTACTCCGTCTGTGGGTGAGTATCTTGCTCACATAAAATTCCCCCCGGTCCATGTCCTCAACTTCAAAGGTATCCTCCTTCACCCCAAGGAGGATCCCTCCGGAGAGCCCATTCGCCGGCAGCCAATGCCAGACGAAACTATGACGACTCAATCCCTGCAACTCAGGGATCGAGAAGTCCTGCCTAATCGTCTCCTGCAAGCCCACAATGTCCACATCCTCCTGCCTTAGGTAGTCACGCAACTTCTGGCGGCAACCGACGTGGCCAAAACCTCGGATGTTTTAGATTAAAGCAAAGATTGCTTCAATCATAGGGACACTTCCTGGTTTGGCCCCTTACGGGGGGCCGAGTGAGCCCTACCACCGGTCGAGGGCTTGGACACAGGCTTCGGAGGCCTCCCCCGCTTTCCTCCCACCTGGGGGATAGCAGCAGGGGCCTCCACACGCCCAGGGCGCAAGGAGATACTCCCACTAGTGCCCAGGCTTGGTGAGCCTGCACCGCTAGGGGCCTGGGGCACTATCAGCTTCTCCTGCTCCGCCTGAGCACGAGCTGCCGCAAGTGCCCCATCATAGGACTCCTTCACCTTAAGCGCCGCAATCTGCTCTAATCTGGGGCCATGTTCCCCACGGAACACCACCCCGCAATCCCTGGCAACCACGTCCAGCTGTTCTTCGGGGACATCTGCCAACACAGAGAACCTAGACCCCGAGGGGAGGGAGTAAGGGCGAGACGGAGACAGAGGGGTGAATGACGTACCTGAGTCAAGGTTCCGGGCCGCAGTCCGCGACACCGCCTGCTCGAGAATGGTCGGCTCCCTCCCCTCAGTCACCGTCCTGGCGCCTGCAATCCTGGCACTGGAGCGAGAGGGAGGAGGCGGTGGAGGCCTAGGCCTACGACCGGCACGGGTCTTGGGCCCAGCCTCAGGAGTGTCGGGGAAGACTGAGACTGGTCCCCAGTCGGCGGGGCCAGAGTCGCCGGAACCACGACGGGCAAACCCCGAGGCGAGGCTGTAGTGGAGCCTGGAGAGAGAGTGTAATAGACTACCCATGGCGAGCGTGGAGAAGACGGTGGCGCCACCACCAACCCCTTACTGGACGACGCCCGGAGCTCGGGGGGCTGGAGAGCGAGGCGGCCTTCTGAGCCGCAAACCCTGAGAGACCCAAGTACTCAAACTCACCTCCCATGTTTGAGCCATAGGGGGCCAGGCCCAGCTCCTCTGAAACCAGAGGGTCCGGGCGAAGGCACTGAGGCACGTCCACGGGCGGCAGAGCCAGAGTGAGGACCGGGTCGCAAGCCAGCGCCACCGTGCGCGAGGAGGACCCCCCTAAGGGCGCTGGAGGAGGAAGGGTGGCCGTAGGGGCAGTCGGCTCTGGCTCCGAATGCTCAGGGTCATCCCCAGAGTCATCACTAGACGAGTCATCAGCCCCACCCTGTCCCGGGTCCCGTCGGTGGTCTGAGGGGCCCGGAGACAGCCGACGGGCCCCCTCCTGGTCCTTCTCCAGCTCCGCCGTGAGAGTCCAACCTGCGGACCCGAAGTAGAAGGTAGGCAGCGTGCAATCGAGCTTCAACGGGTCTGGGTGCTTGAGGAGCACCCGCACGGGGCCCTGAGCACCCAGAGAACTCACATCGAGACAGACGAACTTGCCAACCGCCTGTGAGATTAGCTTGACAAACTTCTCCTTTTGAGCTTCCTCTGGGATCCCATGGATACGAACCCACACCATAGACAGAGAGGTGGTCGTGTCCGGGTGGACGCATGACTCGCGGATGGCCACCATGATGTTATGCAGCGGCAGGATCGAAGTCTGACTCCTGGACAGGGTTCGCAGAGCCTCCCTTGAGGGGAAAATCACCAAAAACACCATGGGGGCGGTCTCCCTCACGTTCCACGTGAAGTCAGAGTCCAACAACTCTAGATCCACGCGGATGGTGTCCGCAGTGACCTCCACCTCCAGAGGAGGATCCTGATCCGGGAGCACACGGACCTCGGCCAGGTTCTGGGGCACCGACAACTCGATCCCTCCCAGGTCAATGCAGTAGAAACCCAACCCTAGGTCAATGCCATGACCCAGGAGAATTGTTTGGTTGGGATTATTTTTAGCTTTGCCTAAGTTACAAAAGTTTTAAATAGATGTTTTGAATTTACCTTTTGGCTTATGCCATCATCCAACAATATGCCATCACAAGACAAAAGCCTAGATAAAAGCACCTATTTAGAGCACCTCCATTCGTTGGGTGTTCTTAGAGCAAAATCTCGTGTTATTTAGCGCCAGACGGATATAAATTTCGTCCTGGAAATGCTAGTTCACACTCGCGTTTCCAGGCCGAGTTCCTAGCAAAAACGGCGATATATTAGATTTTTTTCATTCCCGCCGGCGAAATCTTGGTCAAAGGTGTTCGACAGAAGTACGCCCAAAAATGTTCGGCGATCAAATTATTATGAAACAAGATAAAATGGTTCGGCGACCAGTCATCGATGGAGATGGCCTCCTCCGGTGTGTCAGGTCCGACGGGAATAGGTTCATCGGCGGTGTGGACGGCCAATGGATTGGAGGAGGTGGAAGCAGAGCTCGGCGGAGGTGTGGTGGCGGAGACGATCGACACAGATCTTGGCGTGCTGGCGGCGATGTCCTCGAGGATGGAGTTGCGGCGTGCCATGTACCAGGCCTTGTCCGGCGTGCTCATCGCCGAGTTTTCTTCGCTGTCCATGAGGAACCGGAGATCTGTGTTCCTCTTCTTGGCGGAGAAGTTTGCTTTGAGGAGGTCGAGCTTGTGCTCTTGGTTCTGGAGCAGCTGCGTCCACCTCTCGTCAGCCTTCTCCTCCCTCTTATCGGTATGGGCCTTGGAGTCGGCGATACACTTCTATGGACGCGTGGAGACACTCGGCGGGAGGTCCTGTGGCTTTCAGCATCTTCGCCTTCTTCTGGCCGACCTCCGGCCTTCCTTTGCCGGCAGCAGTGGGAGGAGACTCTGGGCTTCGACGCTGATGTCCCCGCCTTCCTTCGCCGGAGCCAACGCATCCTCTTCGGCATCCTCGTCCTCAGCCTGGCCTTCGGCAAAATCCTGGGACTCGATGCCATGTTCGGTGTCGGCCCGGGACCGTTCCTGGGTGAAGAAGGAGTTGTTGCCGGTCGCTGCCGATCCTGAGGCGATCATGTCCTGCATGTACGCTTCTCCTTTGGTTCGCCGACGGTGGATCGGGGTTTGACGAAACCCTTGGGCGGCATGATGGTCGGGAGCTCCGCGAACTGGCGGGAGATGTGGGGGGAATGGATAAGAAAGGTGGGAGGGGAAGAAAAAAGACGGGAGATCGGCCTCTAGTCGCTGACAGGGTTGGCCCACCGCTTTTTTTCTTCGTCCGGCATTCCTAGACGGTTCCCAGCGTCCTGGGTTCGGCCTGGAAACGTCGGATGAAAGTTGAGCCAAATGTGGACCAAATCGGCGTTCTTGGAACGCGACTAGGCAAAAAATTGCCGTCCGGATGAAAAAAAAGCCATGGAAACGCCGTCCTGAAAATGCGGGTGAAGATGCTCTTAGATGTTTTTAAGCCTTATATAAGCTAAAGTCTAAACTTTAAGATTAAGCCTAACCAAACATGCCCTAGACGACATGACAAGTCTGGCCACCGGTCGTTGCTGTAGCACCCCGAGAAAACCACTACTAGAAAATTGCATGTTATTTTATTTATGCATCATCGTGACATCATCATGCATATTATATTTTGCCTCAAATTATTTTACAAAGTCAATTTTTGTTTTTCTAGATACCTCGTCTTATTTCAACTCGAATCCCAAACCTTTCCGGATATTTTATTTGCCTAAATCTTTTATAAAAATAAAATAATAAAACTATTTTACCGGAGGAGATCACCACCGGCCAGGCCCAAAGGCCCAGCTGGCAGCAGCCTACTACCCGACAGGCAACCCTAGATATCTAGGTCCTAAAAACCCTAATTCCCCTAGACCACCTACTCTACCTACCCTCATCCGCCACCGCTCTCTCCACCACCCAGCACCGCAACACAGCACACACACGCGTGCTAGCACCCCTGGCCCCAACGCGTGACCCATGCGAGCCCTACCACGTCCTGCTGACCCGGTCGCCACAATTCCCGTCGCACGCATCCACTTTGAGGTCGCGACCCCGACCCTCCTTATCGATCTCGATCCCCACCCTCGTTCGCTCTCGACCGCCTCGGCCCCACCCCCACATCGTGCCCACCAACCCCGCCTCCTTCTCAATCCCACAACTCCCTACCCGACGCTCCTCTCTCCCACCTTCCTCGACAACCGCCGCCGTCGCCTCCTGTCACGAGCCCTGGCTCGAGCTCCTCCCCGCCGTCCTACACTTTCCCCCTCTGCCAGCCACCTCAACCGCCTTTCTCCAGCGCTGCCCGGAGGCTGCGACCCTCCTCCCCGCCTCTGGCAGCAGGTCATGACCACCGCGTCGTCGACCCGGCCAGACGCGTCCCGCCTCCGACCATCAGGCCAGCGGCCTCCGCTTTGCCAGCCTTCCTCTGTGTTGTTCCCCCGGCATGGCTAGCTGCAGGCGACCATGCTAGTGCTCCGCGTCCGCCCCTGCGTTCCCTCCGTCCGGCCACCGATGCACCTCGCGAGCCCGCCGGCCGCAGCTTCCGCCGTCGCCTCGGCTGCCCTCTGCGACCCCGCAGCACTGCCGCTTGCGTGCTTGCTGCGAGCCTTGCCCCTGCGTCGCCTCTGTCCAGCACCGCGCGCCCAGATCAGCCCGTCGATGCAACCAAAGTGCCTAAACTGCTATTGGGTAATTGTTGTTGCTATTGCAGGGTTGGCTATTTGTCTAGCTTTTGGAGCCTGACGATGTATCTGATCGGTTCTTATCCAGTGTACTACTGCTCAGGTCCTCCACGAAGAAGATCTGATTTAGTTAAAGCCCAGTCCAGATAAAACCAAGGTGACACTAGATGATAGTATGGCACCGATAAGATCTACCACTCGGACGAGACACGAACACGGAGAAGCCCCGAACACCAAGATCGCCCACACGGAGACCGATCCATCGGAACGCCAAGTGCTCCTTCCTGGAGTCTGAAGTTTCGAAGGCCGATCTCGTTGACCCCCGAAGACCGATCCTGGCGTCCGAGACCCCGAGACCGAACCCGAACCATAGCACGCCAAGATCGCCGAGACCCCTCAATGTGTGACCCTTTATCCGAGCCCTATTTTATAATTGATATCCATATGAATTGGCGCATATTAAATTGTACATGCTCGCATCATATCATGTGGTTTATTATGTCGATTCACCTAAAATAAATATGGAGGCCATATGCGGCGAATCTAGTCTAATATTGGACCCATTTAAATTTCTGTAGTGAACTGGTGACATATTTTTGCCTCGATAAGACAACATTTAAATTGCGGGTATCTAAACAATATGAACTGTCTAATTAATTGTCGGGATCCCGGTTCCGCTTAATATTGCCTAATTGCATCGTATCTTTGCCATGTCATACATCATACATGCATCATGCCCGCTCTTTTGCCGTAGTAATAAATAGTGCATCCGGTGTTTCTTCTAGTGCTTTGCTTCTTCACGGTTTAGGCCGATGAGTTGATGCGAGTGTCGACCCGATCTTCGGATGAATCTTCGGCAATGTTTTCCAGGCGAGCATTCTCCCCCTTTCTACCTATCTTATTTTTATAGTCTTTATTTTCTCCTGTTGATCTATTGCTATCTGTGATGCGATGCTCTAGTTTTCATACCCGTGACATCCCTTGTAGCCATTAAATTGCCTTGGACACATCTTATTACCTGTTGTTTGGTAGATAGTCAGCCTTGCGAGTCGTAGTTGCTTGCGCAGGTGTTACGTCGCGCCGTCGATGTTCCACAGTTGTTGGAGTAATGCCTTATGTTTAATGTTGGAGGTGATTATAACTTTAATTACCGTTTAATAACTAAAATTGAAAGTAGGTAAATGCAGAGGCACCGGTGGGTAATAGACAATATTTGGTTTTTAACCGCTCACTGGTGTCCCGTAGGACCCCGAGTTCTTGACACCTGTTCCGAGATCGAGCGCGCTAACCACAGGTGGGGTGTGTGGGCACCCCCAACAATTAGTACCTGATTTCAAAGTACTGTACCGGGAGCCACAAAGTAGTTTGGGGCTTTATTACTATCCTGTACTTATGCCATGATTTACTGCTTTATTTACTATTGCGCGTGGAGCGCTTGTACTGTTTTGGAACCCCGTGCCACGTTTTCGCGGTATCGACAAGCCCAGTCACACTTTCGGGTTCCCAGTCGTTTACAGCCGTCGTCACAAACCCTGGGTCCGTCTCGGAGACCGGCCGACTTCGTTACGGGTAGCTTAGTGGGGTGGCCCCCATGTGCTTGCTTTGGGTCTAGGAAACGTCGTGTCCGAAACCCCGTCGACATACCATTGGGTGTATGTTTTGTGATCTTGTACCTACCTGATCTGACAACAAGGGTGTAGGTGCGTGTGGAAACTTTGGTGCACCCCTGCAGGGTTAAATCTTTTCGAGAAGCCGTGTCCGCGGTTATGGACGACTTGGAGCACAGTTCTCGATCATAGACAACTATAACTAAAGTTTACTGTTATAATTTGACTTGTATCCGATATGACTAGTAATCAGCTTCACTACAACGAAATGGCTAAATAAAAGTACCAACAACTGCTGGGTTTGGAATATCTCATGCTAATTGTATCTGACTAGTAAGTGTTGCAACTACAACGGAATGGTTAACTAAAAGTGCCCACTGCTTATTATATCAGGATGACTATCTATACCTGACTAGTAATGGCTGCAACGATAACTGAATAAATAAAACTGCCAACTGTGTGAGTTCCTCGGTTGACTTCCTCGTTTGGTCTCGAGGGGAAAATGCTAGGATGGGTATGCTTGGTGATAGTTTCAGGATGGATCCGAATATGTATTTCTTATCCCTATCTAATATCCGCTAGTTGTATTGAGTCTCTATAGGTTGTTTAGTGCCTGCTGCGCTGCCGCTTCAGTCCATCATACCTATGTAGGCGAGGACCGCCGAATTCTAGTCACGCCGTGTACTGGCGTCAGTACTGACCGCTCTCTTTTTCCTTTGCCCTTTGTCGGCACCCCTTTTGTTTAAGAAGGTTTTGAGATCGACGTCATTAGCAGGGTTACCCTTCCGGCTTGGCCTGGGCAGGGTTATGGACGTCATTGGTTATTCTTCAGGGCTCTTAGCTCAATTTGCTTCTTATCCGTAGTCGGATGTTGTATCGTTTTCAAGGTGATTTGGATTTTTGTATTGTATATCTGTATTCTTGACTCTTGGAGTCGTTGTTGTATATATATGTTCTGTGGGTTCCATCGTGGACTATTGTGTAATGATATTACTTTGTTTTCCACCCGCACGCAAGTGACTGGTGGGCACCTTTGAATCGTTTGTATGCGGGTTTGGCGGGAAGCGCTAAAACTTGCATAGGACCGATTCTGAGGTTTTACAGTTGCCAACACAATTTGTTTGCTTTTGAAAACAGAAAAGATCGTACGTTGAGTGAACTATTAATGTTGCTACATATATTGACATATTGTCTATTTATAGTGAACCCGATAAAACTAGGACACATTCCTCAAGAAACCAATAAAGGATCTTACCAACAATTCTACTTGCGGTCTAAAAGTTTCAGTTTTTACTCTAAAAGTTTATATAAATTTGTACACTTTCCAAACCATATGGTTTAGTGATCTCTCGCATAAATATGTATAATAAAATATAGTTTACATAATTGCAGAATAATTCATAAATGGAATATTTTTTTACAAAGTTAAATTCAAATATAGTGGACTGCATGTGTATTTTTCTTCGAACATACTTACAACGGCCTAAAAACAAAACCACAATTAATATTTGGAATCTTACATATGAGATTAACTATATTAAATAACTAAAGAGAATTATACTTGCAAAGACTGTAAAGTTCTAAAAGTAAATTCAAAATAAAAAAGGTTTAGTATAAAATTATATTGATTTTAGTGTCTGCATGAATTGAGATAATGTTTGGACTGACTTTGGCCATGCAAGTGACGGTTTGGGCATGGGTTCTTGCTGCGCAGGAGACATGTTGTCCACCGCGCTCTGAGCCGGCAAGAGTAAGTCGAGCAAGATGAACTACTAAGTTAGGGGCTCACTGTGCTTCAGATTCACATGATTTTTCCAATCACTCACATAAGCGGAGAATCTACTTTCACACTTCGACTTGAACTATGTACAACTTGATACTTGTAGTGATTTGTAGGTGACAACTTGGTCCACAAACTATTGAAATCGGAATTGGTAAATACAGGGTGATATCTTGCTAGTTGTTTCATGTTGATATCAGAACAAGTAGAGAAATGTTGATATGTTTTAGTTCCTTATTATAAATACTAGCATATTTTGATGTTATGTTTTTTCAACAAAACGGGTAATTTTACCTCATTTTATTTTAAAAAGGCGAGGAGAGTTGACTGGTTCATTTGCGGGGGAACTGGCTAAAAAGCCATACAATGCACCAATCTCATCATGGAACATGACCACATTGGATGCACCACCACAACCAGCCTGGCTACCCACACGAAGTACACACGCACCATGAGGAAGAAAGCTCATCGTCGAGGTTGCCAAGAAGCGCCATCATCGTCACTCCTCCATGAGCCTGCGACTCTCACTTCACTGCGGAAGACCCAAATAGAGCCTCGCTGCAGACGACACCTAAACTCATTTCTTCCTATGCTAACAATTGGCCCCACGCGCCAAGGACAAACAGCTCCGACTTTAGACGATGAGCTTCACACGAGAAATATGATGGGCTTGCACCAAGTGAGTACTCTGCAGAGACCACCAGTGGCCAGTCATCGTTGTCGTATGGACACGCAGCAAAATAGCAAAGCAGAAGAATCCATCAGACACACCGGGAGAACCGACTACCCAAGCCCAGCCCCGACCCTTCCTCAGATCGACGCATCATATTTGCCAAACTGCACACTTGGACCTTGTACAATTGTCCAGCAACGTGCCGCCTTCACCGAACCCCTGGCCGTAGGAGAATCAAAGACGATGCCCCCCAAGAAGGAAAAAGATACAGTAGTGCTTCCATCATTCGATCCCGGGTCTGAGGTCTCTCTCCTGATCCTAGGACACATGAGGAGTGAGGAGAACTCACGAGTTGGTTCTCAGCATGCATGACAATCTTTTTCTAGATATTGTAAGCTCTACCTAAGGGCATCTCCAACGCCCCCCTCCCCCACCCCCACCCACCCACACCCAAAAAAGATAGCCATTTTAGATGTTTTGGTCCATTTGCAGGCCAGGGAGGACAGGCCCTGGACCGCTCCCCGCTGAGGCTTGGACGGTGCACCCAACAGTGCTCCCCATTTGTCCGGCCTATTTTCTTTCTAAAGGCTAGATATATCTCAATGCATAAAATGGTTGCATACATACACACATTCATATAACAAAAATAGTTCTGAAATTTAAATGAATAGTTCACAACAAATATAAGTGCATTGTCTGAATCAAGTTTACACAATCAAAAAAAACTAATGCCATGCCCCCCTTCTATGGAAGTAGCAAGGTTGAACTCGATCATGGGGCGTGGCATTAGATTTTTTTTAATTACGTGTCTGAATCAAGTTTACACAATGAAAACAAATCTAATGCCATGCCCCCCCCCCCACACACACACACACACACACACCACCCCCCGTGTACTTCTATGGAAGTAGCAAGATTGAACTCGATCATGGGGCGTGGCATCAGATTTTTTTTAATTATATGCACAGACTTTTACGTGTTAGATTAAAAGTAAAATAGCATACAACTCATCTCATAAAATCCTAGCCGTAAGTTGAAAATCTAATGGTTAATACAATTTAGATGATATGGATCAACCTAGTGTCTCGAAAAATATCATTAATTTAAGTATATATAATAAATAACAAACAAATTTTAGTATCTTATCTAGTGCGCTGAGCACTCGTTTTTATGGGCACTAAAAGGACATCTTCACCAGGCTGACTCATCCGGTTGTCCCAAACAGTCTATTTCTGTCTGTTAGGGTCAGGCCGCGATTGCTTTAGGGTCGGGGTCCGGCCTGTCCGTCTAGCCGCGTCCAGCGGCCCGACCCATCTGTCCGTCTCCCTCCCGCTGTCACCACTTGCCACCCTCACGATGGGATGTTAATGGCGACGCGGCGTCGGCTATCAGCGTTGGCGGCTTCCCGCGTGGCCAGCGTTTCCCACTCGAGTCTCGCTTCTCGCGGCCAAAAAACATCCCACGCCTCCTAGGTCGTTTCCCGCCTTCGCCGCGGTCTATAAAAGACGGCCGCCGGCGCGACGGAGACAACAATCCCAAAGCAAGAGCAAACCAGTAGCCAAAAAAGAGCCAGCCACCGGCAGTCATGCTTCGCCGTAAGATCGCCAACTGGACCAAGAATTCGGGAGATGTGCTCCACCCGCTTCCTAGAGATGGAGGTCGACGAGGTCAACCTTGAGGCCACATTGCTAGCCAGGCGCATGAGCGAGGCGCAGGTGTGTTTGCCTTTTGAGAAGGAAGGCCATTTGGCCGAGGCAGCGCTGGAGCGGGCGATGGAGGCGGCCTCTATGGTGGTCGGGCCGCTCAATGGGCGGTGCGCGACATACAACACGTCGCTGCCAAGGAGGCTGTGGCCTTGGAGGCCGCATCAGTGGCTCTCCGCGAGATCCGCCACAAGGCGACCATGACCAAGCTGGAGGAGATGGCCAAGGAGGCCGCCAAGGTCACCGTCCGCGCGCTTCTCCACACCGCCAAAGCGCGCAGTGACGCGAAAGAGGCGTAGTACGAGCACGTCACCGACATGGCGGCAGAAGAGGAGCGTGTGGCTATGGCCGCTGAGGCGGCGGCCGCGTGGGCTCTCATCGATGGCGACGAGACGGAGATGGCGGAGGACGAGGAGGAGGATGGGGAGGAGGTGGATCAACTGGAGGGGGAGGCGGCGACCGCCGTCCCCGTGCAGATCACGCAGGTGTCGGGCTTCAGCCCCAATGGTGCTCCGGTTTTGGCTTCGGCGGAGTTGCTCGCAGCTGAGGCAGAACTCCAGCTCTAGGCGTGCGCCATTGCTGCGGCGAAGGAGCTCGCCGACCAGGAGGCGAGGGACCACTGGGCCGCTGAGATAGACAAGGCCTAGCGAACCGGGCGGCGTAGGAGCGCAGGAAGGTGGCGGGCAAGGCGGTGGCTCACTGCCTGGCGCGCGACCGTCACCGCGAACGCATCCAGTAGGAAGGCGATCGACCGGGCCGCGACAACGACGGCGAGTAGCCGCCGCGACGTCCTTCTCTAGCAGCAGCAGCAGTAGCCGTAGCAGCAGTAGTAGCATCCTCTATTTTGTTCAAATGGGCCTTTTTATAACTGACAGGGTTTAATCTAATGAATAGCTATCGTTAAGAACTAACTTACAAATGGGCCTTGAGTGGTCGACGGGAGGACACTCCTTTTGTCCACGCGCGTTCGAGTCAACGCGACCGTTGCCTAGATTTGGTACACAAATGGATCGAGCCTGACGCGTTTGTACGGATGGGTGGCTACTAGGACGCTGCGCACATGACGAGTTCGGACACGCTCGGACGGAATGAGTCGATCAGACAGGGATGATGTGCTCGTGGAGTCCTCGTGGCAAGCCTAGCTCCAGATCGTGGCAAGCCTATCTTATCATGACTCGCTCATCGACGACGACGACTCGAAGTCCAAGTCAAGCGGCGCACGGAGAGACCAGCGACACACGACAACAATAACTTCTCGAGATACTGTCTGACGGCCGAAAACCGCCTGCGCGAGCACACAGCATGGCGATCTCTCGAGTGTTGACCGCCAGCCAGCCAGCAATTTGTTTGGCCTGGACTTGGTACCTCTCGAGTGTTGACCGCTCGACAGAACCATCTGCAAACCGCTTCGTCAGACTCGTGTGAGGATTCAGCACAAAAACTTCCAGGACGTCTGAATCTTCTCCTTTACAGAAAAACTGTATACTCCCTCCGTTTAAAAATATAAGATGTTATATTTCCAAACGGAGGGAGTACTTACTATGGCAAAAATACCATGGACAGACTCTTGTATATCAGCCACGTGCTATGCTAAACCAGGTATAAGTTTTCCTTTTCCAAAAGAAAATGCCGCTCACCGTCTGCTTACCTTCAAGAACAGAGCTCTTCTCTGTCAGATTAACCGATTCGTTTCGTTAAACACGCATCACAGACACCAGCTTGCAGTTCCATTTTCTTTTGCGCAAAGAAATTTGTCGCTGTTTTACACACCAGCAAAAAATTGCAATTCCAGTAGCTAATATTACTAGAACTAAAATAGCCTAACCATCGAGAGATTTGGATTCAGAGGCGCGCAATCATCTGCGCAGCCCTGGATTCTAACGCCGGCTAATACACAACATAACAACGCCTAGCTAGACTGTAGCGCCATGTCGGGGCAACTATCAGGAGGGGAGGCATAATAACCTATTATAAGAAAGAGAGGTCTCCTTTGTCCCTTTTCAGATGACGGTGAAGTTCGAGAAAATGTTCATCAGAGTGTCGAGCGCCTCGGGATAGAACTTGCGCGCGAAGAGGTAGCAGGGCCTCTTCATGCCGTTCCACACGCATGGTCTTCTCTGCGCTTCATGCTGCAACACAATATGATGAAGAGTCAGATAGACCCTCCATGAAGAAATCTATGATGATTTACAGCAGTTTCCTTGCAGAAATCGTGAAAGCAAGAACAAAGGATCGAAGTAACTCTACCTTCGCGTTGCTGTTCACATGAACGCTCTCATCAATGGCCTGCAAACATTTCATATCTAGTTAGGAAAATCCCAAGTTTGGTGCACAATCTAACTGACGAGCATACCAAAGAGCTCACCGCTATACTCTTAAGCAGCTCAAAGCTTGTGTCGACTGCCCTATAAACTTTAGGATGCCATTTCCCTTCTGACCAATCGACATGTGATGTCCACCAAAATACAGAAAAGATAACCAAACGAATTTTTGTTCATGGAAATGATAAGAAAAGTAGTACTACTACTAAAACAGTTATATATCGATGTAGTATTGAGATTTGCCCTCTATCATTTAAACGACAATTCTGAATACTGTACAGAAACAGCATCAATCTTGATAGTTAACAGCTAAGATTGACAATGACATGTACCATCAGCAATGAATCATAATCCTCAAATGAAAACAATAAAGAGAAATTTGACACCCATTTCAGAAGCTGTCAGTTTAGGTGTTTCAAATGAAAAGAAAACAGGGGCAAGGGAAAAAAATGAGTTCCTTGCGCCGGTCCGGATGGTTACCCGCGAGCAGGAGAAGGAGAACCGACGCGAATTTTTGCACATTTGGGCCCGCGACACAAATGAGGTGGGGATGGAGAGGATTCTACGCGAGCAGCCAGAGATCGTGCAGTTCAAGAGAGACTACTTCGCTGCGAGAGAATCCGCTAAGAAGAAGAAGGCCGAGGTTGCGGCGACGAAGGCTGCCCCCTCCACCATTGTCATCCCGTCAGGATCCTACTACGAGTTGGACTCGGATTTACGGAACGGCCTCAGCTGTCAACTAGGGTGATCTATGTATCGTCGGGGTTGAGTTTGAGTGTATCGAACCTTTGAAATGAATTAGAAGTTTTCGAATTTATAAGTTTGAATGGTTAAATTTGAAGTTTGAACTATCGAAGATGAAGGATATGGTAGTGCTAGGTGATCTATTTTACATCACATGTTGCGGCAGCCATGTCCTAAAATACACTGGAAAAAATAGAAAATGTGCGGGTGATATAAAACATCATTTTTGGTAATATATAATTTTTACATCACCTATTCTAAATTTCCTATTATGCATCACTGGTTAGAGTTGCTCTTAGTATTGATATTCCCCCGAGACTAGCTCAAAATTGTAGAAGGGATTACGGCACCGTATCAGCTGCTACACCCACGGTGCCTACAGCCTAGAGCTAGCTTCCAAGCTTTTTCAATACCTAACACAGAGCATACACAACTTATAGTGAGTCCATTATAACAAGGACACATTCCTCAAGAAATCAATAAAGGATCTTACCAACAATTCTACTTGTGGTCTAGAAGTTTCAATTTATACTCTAAAATTTCTATAAATTTGTAACTCTCCAAACCATATGGCGTAGAGATCTCTACCATAAATATGTATAATAAAATATACTTTATATAATTTATAAATGAAATAAGTTTTTAAAAAATAAGATTAGATATAGTGGACCGCATGTATATTTTTCATCGACATAGTTTCAACGTCCTAAACAAAAATATAACTAGCATTTGGAAGCTTACTCATTGGATTAACTATGTTAAATAATTAAAAGGAATTATAATCGCAAAGACTGTAAAACTATAAAATTAATTCAAAATAGAAAAGTTTAGTATAAAATTATATTGATTTGTGTCTTTGCATAAATTAGTCAGTTGGCCCTTGCAAATGTCCTTATGAACCGAGACTAATGGACCATTTTCTACTAGTGGTATGTTCCTATCCAATAGACTAACGAAGCCGGTCGCCTGGCTAGGCTGCACGAGGGAATCGCCAGTCGTGGGCTAGGTACATAGAAGAACAACGTGAAATCTCTATCTTCACCTGGACGCTTAAGTGAGTCGTTCGTATGAATTGTCATCACCCGTGTGGTAACCATCTAGTCTGTTTTGTTTGCATGAACTGTTCTGTTGGTTTTGCTGAAAGCTTAAATCAGCCGTCATTGGATATTCATCAGGGTTACCAACAGGGAATAAGACTGTGATAGCATTTCTCACTGTGATATGTGTGCAGTCGAGGGAGGAGATTTGGGTTGCAGTTTATCTATCTTCTATAATTGCTAACTGCCCAAGACTTCATGACTCATACAGTTTGCTTATTACTTGGTATAAAGACTCCCCCACGAATTAGATGACTCGTGACCTGTTATGAATTATATGGCTCGTACATGACTCGTGAGGCGTGACTCCTGACCAATTGAACATATCAACTTGTCATCTCTCATTAAATTGTAGCCACAAATTTTTGATCTAACCATAAAAAATAATTCTAACAATGTAGATCGAAGTGGTGCCTCGAAAAATAGCCTTATATTGCTTTTAGTATATAATAGATTGAGATAATACTTGGACCGACACCGACCATGCAAGTAGTAGATCAACCATGGGTCTGAGCCGGCAAGAGAAAGTTGAACGAGATCCACTGCAAAATCACAGGCTCAATCACTGGACTTTAGATTCACATTATTTGTCCAATTACCCACATAGGCGAAGAAGCGACTTAGACTTTGACTTGAACTATGTACACGCTTGATAGTCTTAGTGATTTGTACGTGGTTGGTTCATGAACTATTGAAAACGGATTTTTTTTGATAAATAAAGTGTGATATCTTGCTAGTTGTTTCATGGTGATATCACAACTAATAGAGAAAGGTTGGTATATTTTAGTTTCTTATTTTTCTAGCTACTAGCATATTTTATTGTTATGTTTTTCTGTAAACAACCATCTCCTTGGTCTTGTCTTCATGAGTTCCAAATTAGTTGTAGGCTTACAGCCACCGGCGGAGCTACTCAGGGGCCGAACTGGTTCGTGGCCCGTCCAGGAATTATGCACAGATACTTATACCGAAGCATATGTGGCCCAGTTCAAAGAAAACCCAATAGAAAAGTAAGCAAGAGTCCGTTCAAAAAAAAGTAAGGAAGACACGGCACCGCTACTTTGACTGCTCGTTGTTTTTTCTCAAAGAATTATTGCCGTTGGTAGCTAGGTTTCCAAAAAAAAAAACACCTGCTTTGTTTGTCAGTTTAGGAGATCACGTATGTTCACGCTACTTTGACCTATACCTTTTTCTTTCTTCAAGTTCTTACTCCCTCCGTTGCAATTTAGGTGGTGCACATGTTTTTTGAGATTTAAGTTTGACCACTAATTTAAGTAACAAAATTTTGATTATATGTCATAGAAGTTATACAGTTGAGTTTGTATTTGAATAAAGTTTCTAATGGCATTTTTTTTTACCAGAAATAACGCATGTATCATCTGTCTCATTTGTGGTCAACGTTAGAGCATCTCCACTCGCCTACCTAGGAGGCCGATCCGGACGTCGAAATTATCGTCCGGACGCCGAAAATCGTCCCAGTCATGTACCTAGGGACCTCTTTTCGCCGGATTTGGGCCAACTTTGGTCCGGACTACCCAGGCCGAACCCAGGATCCTGGGTACGCCCTTGGGACGCCGGACGAAGCGAATTCGGCGAGTAGACCAGCCTGTCAGCGACAGAAGCCGACTCGCCGCCATCCTTCCCGTCGATTTCCTTTTCCCGCCCTCGCCGCTACACCCCTCCCGCCATTCTTCCGGCCTATAAAAGCCGTACATCTCATCGTCTCTCTTCACAGTTCCTCACACCACCACAACTCCGGCGAACTTTGGACGTTCACACCTTTCTTCCTCCTCAACTCCGGAGAACTATGGCCGCGGGCCGACGCACGCTGTCGCCGTGGGAAGCCCGGCTGCTCTGGGAGGCGAGCTATATGGCCTCGCCGGTTACTCGTCTCCCCCTAGGCTGGAAACTCAGCGCCGGCGGGATCCCTGTTCCACCGGTGCCGGACTGAGAGGACCTCGCCGGAGAGATCCAGGCCGCTATCGCCGCCATGCAAGAACCGGATCTCGCCGAGGATCAGGGCAACCTGGTCTTCTGGAGGCAGTTTTTCGCCGACAGGCGCCTCGAGGAACTCATCCGACACGACGGACCGCCGGGCTCGCCGCCACCGCCGCGTAACAACATGGCTTACCGCCGCCGCTGGTGGAGCGTTCCAGGGCGGACTCTGGTCGGAGTCATGGCGCACATCGAGGCCGGCAACAACCCCCGCCTCGGCATGTAGTTGCGGCGTCCGGCGTCGACCACGGCGGCGGCCTTTTCTAATTATAAATCCCGATGTACTATGTGCCCTCCTTGCCTACTTTAATGAAATTCCGCCTATATTCGCCCATATTTCGCCGAGTTTAAGTGAATTTAGTCGAATTTGGGATCTCGGCCTGGGTACGCGAGTGGAAAACTGGACATACCCAGACCGAAAACATGATTTATCCGGCCGAAAATTGGTTCGGTTTTCGGCCTGGGTATGCCTAATGAGTGGAGATGCTCTTAGTGTACACAAAACTAAGGCGCCACGGTGCATTGGGATGGAGATAATAGTTAGTTTTGCCGAGTGCCAAATATTAAGCAGTTCAGCGTTCCTTTAAGGCTGCCAAATCAGAATTCGGTACTGTAGATCGCACATCTACAGTAACCGAACATGTACAGTTGATTTTTTTCTCACTTAGCCATATCTTCTCGACAGTTCGAGTTCGGTTTAGGCGGTGGACAAAATTGCTTTTTCTCTCCCGATCCCCTCTCTCAATCCTTTGCTCGTGTCGCCCTCCCTCTGGCCTCCTCCTCCTGCCCAGTCGTCGTCGCCCTCCCTCTGCCCGAGCCCCACTCATGCGTATCTAGGGGTTCAAGCGACAGGTCACCGGCGTTGGACGATGATGGCGTTTAGCGGATCGGGTCCTCACCTAGATCGCCACCGTGCTCTGCTTCTCCGCCGCTGTTATCCATGGATGCAGTGGGGGAGGCAGTGGCTGGATTTAAGAGCGGCGTGGAGAGGCAGACGGCGGCGAACACGACTAAATCGCTCCGCAGGTCACTGTTCTCTTTCTATCTCCCTATTTACTCTATCTCCGACCCAATTTCAGCATGCATATCAAGCACTCTTTCCCCGCCCCATGCATCCTCACCCCATGGCTGCCATAATTTTTAGCTTGACGAATCGTTATTTTCATCGTAGGTCAGCTCTTTGATGAATTGATTCTTGGGCACCTTGAGGCTGTTGTACAATTGTATATGTAATTGATGTGCGGCTTCAGTGCCCTGTGGTGTTCATGGACCAGGAACTGGCGACAAGGAGCTCGTGACCATCGGACTGCTGTTGGGTTTGCTGATGTGGACTTTGCGCTGCCGCTGTAAATAACATCTTCTAAACCTTGGTGCGTTCCCTCTTGGTCATTTACTTTGCTTGATGGTAATTCATTTTTCGATTTGCTGGATCACTAGGTTATATACTTGCCAACATGTTGAAAATTTGCTGAATTAAAAGGGTACAGAATTAGTCCAAACTTGCTTGAATCTGCTGATGTTCAGTTTAGCCTAAACAGAGTTGTTTTCTACTGCCATATGTTATCCGATGTTGTGTGTTGGTGGAGGTCTCCACTTGGGACGCGTCAGGTGCATTCTGCCGTCTAACAGCTAGGTTCGATTCCTGCTATATACCTTTTATCGCTGAAATAACAGCAAGATTATTGACGAATGCCTATTTATTAGGGTGGCAAGCGGCACCCACATAACGACCCGCAAAAGAAAATATAGGCAAAAGAAGGTCCCAAAAGTTAGCAAAATTAATGAAGGATTAGTTAAAAAGCTGTGCCGCAACCCGCCCCGCTTGACACCCTACTATTTATGCCTAAATAGCAGCATCAGACTAATTTAATTGATCCATCCAAATGCTTTTGTACAAAGTTGGTTGTGCATGGATGTTAAGCAGATTAAACTTAAAACAAAATCGTATATGATCACAGTTTGGAAGGCTGGTGTATTTGGCAAACCATTGATTTCTTTTCTAACTCCAGTTTTTATCTATTATAAAAACCCAAATTTTAACTTCCATCAGTAATTAATTGCCAAACACATCTAACTCTGGGAAGAAAGCATCCAATCTCTTGGTCTCGCCTATTCATGTATTATTTATTTGGGTGTCCAAACTATTTTCTCTTCCAGTGACCCGACTTGGTTGTCTAAACCCTAATGCACCTCTTTTTGTTTTGCTTCACTGGATGTTGCAGCGTTGGTGCAATTCTTTACAGCGGAGGTTTTGTTGGGTGACATTGCATTCAAGCAAACAAGATATTTATTGTGCTGGATCGCTGACATGTGATATTCATCTAATGTACCACTTAAAATAGGTGTTCTTAGTCTTTATTGGTTCAAGGCTTCCAATAAAACTTTTTTTTTCTCCTACTGCTTCATTATACTATAATTGGTAATTCCAATATAAAAATATAAAATGAAAAGAGATGATATTGATGCAGATATACTACTTCAAAATCTGGTGATGCTACTTTGCTAGATATGCTATTTGTTTGCCGTAAATGGATAGTTGGGATTTCATGTGGCCTTTATCCATCTTCTCATTTTCATTATCAGATGAGTAAATCTTAGATCCCCTGTTCTGCCTTTGATTTTTTCCATGTTGATTCCGAGTAATCTTACATGAGAGTGCACTACTGCCTTACTAATGCACTATAAGCAGTGTGTTGATGTGCAGTTACTGTTATTATATGATAATATTTCCTGCAAGTTAACAACGTATGGACTATTTCTGCAGGTTGTAAGCACCAGCACCAAACACTCGATGTATCTGACCAAAGTAGAATGGCTACTAAAAAAGTTATAGTGGAGTACTAATCCTAGAGACAGGGTTTCTAATTGAGAGGATAGTGTCCAGATATTATTGATGTGATAACAAAAAAAGGAAAAATTGAATGCCACCTACTACAATAGCTAAAAAGGTACTACATTTTTGTTCGAGTAACATACTTTCGATCTGGTTAAATCACTATCCATTCATTGTCTGCAGCAGCACCCATAAAAACAAGATGGTATCCAATGACCTATTTCTCTCCAATTAGGAGGCGACTGTCCAAGTAGAAAGATGCACGCATACCTATATAAAAGTGCGACCGATTAGCGCGATGACAGCGCTTGCGGCAATGGAATTTAGCGATCTCCGTACTGTAAATTTCCTCTCTTATCCAGTTAGCGATCGACGCGTGGGCTTTCCCCGTGAGATGGTATCGTAGATGCCTTGGCCCCGTTTCTGGTTTCCTTTTTTCCTGGCTTTTATTCACTGCGACCGGCTGTCTCCTGTTGTCTTGCTTTGATCCTCCCCGCTTGCTTTCGGTTTCCAAGCGTGCCTTCCTATCTATTCCTCCTGTAACTTTTGGTTTCCCGGTTCCTACAATTTGCGGTCGTGCACGTATGATTCATTGGCACGTCCGTACCTCCGAGAGTAAGGTGGCTTTGTGCCATTTTTCTCTTCCCATTAGGTGTCCTCTACCCTTGGTGTTCATGAGCCACACCGTCTCGATGCGCACCTGTCCTCACGGTCATGGGCGACTGTCTCCTCTGTGTCCCTGTCCTATGGCCGATGTCACTGAGGGTGGCCAGCACACCTCTTGAGCGGTCCCTGCTCCCATCAACACCGATTTCGGCGCCGACCGCGGCTTCCCATCTGGGCTCCGACCTATTCGCCACCCAATCTCTCCCCGCGACGACCTCCCTCTGGCAGAGCTTCTCCGGCACCGGTAGTCATGACCTCAACCGGGACCTCCTCTGATCTCCGGCGATGTGCCCGTCACTGAGGCACTCCTGGCGTCCCCCGCTCCTTCTTCCTACCGTGCTCCCTCACCTAGACAGTGGCCCTTCGACGACTAGCTAGCAGTGTGTTGCCATCTGTTCCGGATTTGGGAGCGCGGTGTCGCGTGGAGGTCTCCCAGTACCAGACGGACGACGACCAGGCCGCCCACTATGTGGTTGGCAAGTCCGACCGCGGAGGACCGTTGCAGCGGATCAAAACCCTGCCTCTGTTGGTTGACGTTGCTGCTCACTGGCTACGAAGCTGGAGAGCTGAGTTGTTCCGGTATTCCTTCTACTTACTCTCACCTGATGGAATTGGTAGCCACTTGCTCTTTCCTGATGAGCTTAGTGTGCTTTCTAATTCACTTCCTTATATCATTTTTCCCTTTACATCAAGCCGTCTTAGTCTGAAATAAGTTTCAATTTCCCCACTATAGAACATAAAACATCTTTGATGTTTGGATGATATAGTATGTGCGTCTTGCTATGTTAGTTTTTTTATCATCTATTTGAAAAAAGCATTGAACCACTATAGTATGGCTCATGTTGTTTGTTTTAATTTTTGTATGATTTTCTAACTCCCTGTACACTGCTCTATTTCTTGCAGTTTAAGCGATGCCCAAATCTCTGTCCTTTTTGACAACGAAGCAGAGCTCCTTCCAGTTTCCCCGCGTCAACCAAAGAGCTCACTCTTTCTCCTCCAGAGAAACATGGAGACCATCCATCCTATTGTGCTACGTCACGCTCTCTCTTATAAATTTTGGTCGCTAGATATGTCCTCTAATAGACAAAGTAGAATCTACAGTCTACCATGTATTGATATGTAAGGAATCCTATCAAGTATGCAATCAAGTCCAAATATTAATTATCACCAGTAGCATACGGCATTACTTAATAGTGCTATCATATGTGCATTGCAAACATCAATTTCATCTCACGGCGCGGCGCGCCGAATTGCCTAGTACACGCTAAAGGCCGTGGCAAAACTATTTTCCGGTAGTGGCTATTTGATAGCATGATTGATATTTTCACTCTAGCTTTCCCCAAAAATTTTAGCTTGTCAACAAAAAAAATTGTGCTATCTTTTAGTTCGCCCGCCCAGTTATTTATTTGAAGCTCCGCCACTGCTTGCAGCCTATGTGACACGTCCATACTTTATGAGGATCTTCTATATTTGTTTCTACCATGTTCTGGAAAGTGACTGACGGTTGGAAAACCATCCGTGAGCTCACCGGTACAGCACAGCACACAGCTTGACACGAACAAAAACCATGCGCATGCCACTCTTTTCCTCGCTATGTTGTACCTAAAGTCAAGAAACCAAGCACGGGGATGGCAAGGAGAAACCCCTCGGATAAACACGTTTCCGTTCCTTATAGTTGAATCTGTCTAGCCTTCCTCAGCTGGTTCGTCAGCCGGCTGGGTGAGAAAGCCCTTCCCATGTACCAACTCATGAAGAAGACGGACAAGTTTGTCTGGACAGCTCAAGCGGAAGAAGCTTTTCGGGATCTCAAGCGCATACTCACCTCACCGCCTATTTTGGCGGCGCCAGTAGCAAAGGAGCCAATGTTGATGTACATCGCTGCCACAAACAGAGTGGTCAGCGTGGTATTGGTAGTGGAAAGGCCAGAAGAGGGGAAGGTCCGCCAGTCCAGCGCCCCGTATACTACCTAAGCGAAGTATTGTCGCTATCCAAACAGAACTACCCCCACTACTAGAAGCTGGTGTATGGCGTGTACATGGCCGTCAAGAAACTCAAGCACTACTTCCAAGAGCACTCCATCCGGGTGGTGGAATTGGCCCGCTCGCGGAGATTATCGGCAACAAGGACGCCACCGGGCGCGTGGCAAAATGGGCCATAGAGCTCGCTGCACACAACATCCAGTATGAGCCAAGGACGACAATCAAATCCCAGGCACTTGCCGACTTTATTGTCGATTGGGCAGAGACCCAGTACATGCCACTGGTCCCTGATTCAACGTACTGGAAGCTACACTTCGACGGCTCCAAGATGCGAGGAGGACTCGAAGCCGGAATCGTGATAACCTCGCCCAAAGGCGACTGGCTGGAGTACGTCCTCCAGATCCACTTCAAAGCATCTAACAACATCGCCGAGTACGAAGCACTCATTCACGGGCTTAAGATGGCCAAGCAGATAGGCATCCAGAGAATACTATGCTTCGGAGATTCAGACCTGGTGGTACAGTAGGTCTCCGGCGAGTGGGATGCAAGGGACGCGAACATGGCACTCTACCGTTTCTTCGTTCAACAGTTGGGCGCCTGCTTCGAAGGATGCGAGTTCCACCACGTACCCAGGGCCAACAACGAAGCCCCTGACGCCTTGGCCAGGGTTGGCTCAACAAGACAGGCCATACCGCCTGGAGTCTCCCTCGAGCACCCGGGGACTGCCACGCCGCACCCGAGGACCGCCGCGCCGCACCCGAGGACCGCCTCGCCGCACCCGGGGACTACTTCGTGGCAGCCTGCAGTCGACACCAGCAAGCTCCCACCCGACAAACCTCCCGACGTCTCGGAGCCAGCCATCCGTGAGGAGATCAAGCTCATCATGCAGACGGTGTACGCCATCCGAGAAACACCCGATTGGGTGAAGCCGTTCATGAACTTCTTGGCCAAGGACGAGCTCCCAATGGAGGAAGTGGCAGCACGACAAGTGTGACGAAGAGCAAGCGCATACACCATCATCAACAACGATCTCTACAAGCGCAGCGTTGGAGGCATCTATCAGCGATGTGTAAGCCAAGAAGAAGGAACCAAGTGGATCTGGTATGACGCACCTGCTCATAGCCGTAGACAAGTTCACCAAGTGGATCGAGGCAAAGCCCATCAAGAAGCTGGATGGAGCAACGGTGATCAAGTTCTTCACGGACATCATCATCCGATTCGGCTACCCGCACAACATCATCACAGACAACAACACCAACTTCGCCAAGGGGTTTTCGCTTGTTTTTGCAGAGACAAGGGCATCCGTCTAGACCTAGCATCGGTCGCGCACCCGCAGTCAAATGGGCAGTGTGAGCGTGCTAACGGCCTGGTTCTTGCAGGAATCAAGCCAAGACTGATCGAACCACTCATCAGGTCACCCGAATGCTGGATAGAGGAGCTGCCAGCTGTGCTATGGAGCCTACGCACCACCCCGAAACGCTCAACCAGCTTCACACCGTTCTTCCTTGTCTATGGGGCAGAGGCAGTTCTCCCCACGGACATCCAGTTCGACGCACCCCGCAAACAGCTCTACACGGAGCAGGAAGCAAAATAAGCATGAGAGGACAGCATGGACCTGCTCTAGGAAGCGCGACAGTTGGCTCTGTCCAGGTCAGCAATCTATCAGCAGGACCTGTGCCGCTACCACGCCAGCCAGATCTGGCCTACTTCTTTTCGCGAAGGAGATCTGGTGTTGCGCCTGGTCCAGAGCACAAAAGGAATGCACAAGCTGTCCCCACCATGGGAAGGCCCATTCATCGTCAGCTGGGCGCTGCACAACAATTCGTACTATCTGATTGACGCCCAGCAGCCGGCAAATAACAAGGCAGATCGCTCGAAAGAGGAGACGGAACGCCCATGGAACGCGAGCCTACTCCGGCCATTTTACACTTGAGCCAGAAGTGTATGTATCTTCCCTTTTTATGTAATAAATGAACAAGCTTGGAAGCCTCGGCACAGTCCCGAGGACTTTGTCCCAATTTCGTGCACCACATCCATCTCCGTACCGGCTGGCCTGGACACCCGTGGTTTCTACAGGCGGCATAGTATTGTACGGGGTGCCTAGAGCAAATTCTTCGGTTCCGGCTTCAGACTGCCAGCCGGCTGTCGACCCGGCAAGAGCAAAAGCTTGAAGCACCTGCTGCAAGAAAATGCCAAAGTAGAAAACAGCGGTGCCTAGGCGAACCAGCAGTGCCTGCACAAGCTAAGCCAGCAACAGCGAACCGAAGTATCGCGAGGCACGCCAGCTCAGCTATTCCTTCGGTTCCGGCTGCAGACTGCAACCCGGCTGACGGTCGGCAAGGACAACACTCGAAAGGCCAATGCTCGCTGAGAAAAGGGGAGTTGCTAACGGCCTAGCTCGAAAGGGCGCCCTTCACTCTTTGTGTTTCATCACAACTACAAACAAGCGTATGCACAATGAAACTAACCAAAAAATAATGTTTTGTCTTGCACAACATGAGCTACAACTTGGCAGGAAATAAGGCAACAAAGAGCTTCGACCCGGCTGGCTACCCCAGCCGGCCCGAACCTCGGGGACTACACCCAGTGGGCGCGCTCCCGCGCACCCATCAACCTAAGTCGAGACGGCTAAGAGCTTCGACCCGGCTGGCTGGCCCAGCCGGCTCAAATTCCAAAAACTACAATTGATGAAGGCATAAAGACAAAAACACCAATGACAAACAGACAAGGCAGATTGAGCTCAAGACGGAAAGGGGCACCAAGGCATTTAGCGGAACATGAAGGTTCCGCGCAAAATTTAAAGTCTAACGCCAAAGATTCACCAACATGTAGCACCAACAAAAGGCCAGTTTGACAAATACACCTGGCATACCAGGGATCAAAGTTCTGGAGCCGGAGCGGCAGAGGGAGCATCAGCAGCAGGAGCAGGAGGCGGACCGGTGGGAGGGCCACCAGCGTCGGATGCAGGAGCTTGGCTAGTGGAGGCAACGTCGGTGGGATTCCAGGGCGCCGGGATCCAGTGAAACGGCAACGGCTCGGTGGGGTCGCGGAAATCACGCTCCAGGTCCACGTAGGTGCCAATCTTCACCCCACAGGACCGGATCGCCGGAATGCTGTCGCGGAGGCCCTCATAGCTGGTCCCAAGATAGAAACCACGAGTGAGCACACTGAGATCAGCCCCCAGGTACCACGACTTCACCAGGGCCTGAGCCATCTCCACACCGCCTCGGGCCGTCCATTCCTTGTGGATCTCCAGCACGTCCATGCCACGAGATAAGGCAATAGCTAAGCTGGCTATGTCATGCAGATCACCTGCCTCCGGCCAAATGTAATGGAAGAGGTCATTGGCAACAGCATGAAGACCATTGCTCTCCTCCACCAGCACCTTAATCAGATCCAAGGCGGTCAGGTCGCGGCCAACATCCTCCACAGGCAGCTTCTCCAGAGCCATCTCGGTCGACTCAGGGTAATGAGCTGCAACCAAAGGCAGGAGTGAGTGGCAAGACTCAATTCAGCTAACCACGGTACAACAGAGGAAGGAAGCAGAAGAACTTACTGACGACCATCTCCGAGATGTTCTGGAGGTGCTGAGTCAGCTCCCCCTCCCGGGAGCGGAGAGTATTGACCGTCTCCTCGTGTTGGGCGGAGATCGTTTCAAAATTCTCCAGCGCCTCCGCCCGGATGTCAGCTGACTTCTTGCCCCTCTCCACGCTAACCTCAAGTTGATGCTTGGCCGCGGCCAGTTGGTCGAACTGCGCTTGCCGCGTCCGGTTCGACTCTTCCAGCCGGGCAACCTCAGCCTTGAGGCGCTCCACCTCCTTCTCCTTGTCCAAGATCATGGCTGTAGGAGGATACCCGATGGTCAACAAAAAGCGGGAAAAGGGAGCCAATCGCCAAGACAGGTCAGAAGAAGCAATCTTATAGCCTAGATCCTGGGTGTTCTTCACCGACTCCGAAAAAGCTCTCTACAGCGAGAAAACGAGTAAGAAACGGAACGGCAAACCAGCTGGAAAAACAAAGAAGATAATGGGGAGAGACACCTACCTCCATCAAAACAGACAAGTTTTTGGCCTCGCCAAGGCCCTTCTCCATTCTCTCAACCAGGTGGCGAACCTGGTTGAGTGCGACGGGCGCCGCGCCCGAGAGCTGGGCGAGGATCGCACCCAGCGTCAGCACAGCCGGGGCTGGCCTCGAGCCGGTAACGACGACCTCGTCATCATCAGTAGCTGCACCCGAAGACGCGGCCACCACCAACTCCCTCCCAGCCGGCTCGGAAGCGCACGGCTGGCAGCCGCCCGCTGCAGCCGCTTGCACTGCCGCGGCCTCCTCCATCACCTCCGTGATGACGGGCCTGGTGGAACTGGCTGGAGCATCGCTCCAGGCCGGGTTCACACCAGCCCCAGGACGAAGGAGGGGGGTCTCAGGGTCCTGTGCAGCCGCAAACAACTGCCCCAGCCGTGAGGACGCGGGCGCCTGATGCAGCAGCCCCGTGGTCGGGGAACCCTGAGGAGCCTTGGGCGGAGACGGCGCGGGTGCAGCCGGTGACCTTACCACCTCCTCAACCGCCGGAGGAGGGGGGGACAACGGCGGCAGCACCACCATCGCCAAGCGACATCGCCTCGCTGCACGGAACGAAAGTAAGAAAAAACACCAGCAGAACCACAAGACAGCGAGGGAGATGCAAGGGAGGACGCTAACCCGACAACGGATGGCGGAGCGACGACTTGACGGAGCTGACATACGGTATTGTATTTTTGTTGGACTGAGCCTTGTTTGCTAGAGGATATACATACACAAATACTAGTCCACATGAATGATATACGGTATAGAAAACAGCCCAGATGTTAGATAAGTTTTTAAGGCATATTACCTCTATTTGGACACTATTTGGGCTAGCTAAACCAACCTGGGTCAGCTGCAACAAGTCTTTTGTTTCTATGTTTGGTGCAACTTTAGCACCAAAGCTTAGCTTTGGTGCTATGTGCAATTTTCTCGGAATGAACAGAGCTCAACTGAACCTCTTCTATCTTCAGGTCTGGTGCTATCACAAGCCACCACTGTATCCTCATTGCATCGGCCTCAAGCCCCAATCCTACCTGGCGGCAACAGGGTGTGACATTTTTTTCTTAGAGAAAAACTGTATACTATGGTAAAATACCATGGACAGACTCTTGTATTTTAACCGCGTGCTTTGCTAGACCAGGCATAAGTTTCTTTCTCCAAAAGAAAATGCCACTCATACCTTCAAGAACAGAGCAATTGTCGGTCAGATTAACCGATTCGTTTCCTGGAACACATCACAGACACCGGCTTGCAGTTCCATTTTCTTTTGCGCAAAGAAAATTTGTCGCTGTTTTACACCAGCAAAAAATTGCTATTCCAATAGCTAATACTCCAGTACTAAAAGAGCCTAACCATCGAGAGATTTGGATTCAGAGACCAGCACTCCGCTGAACAGCCCTGAATTCTAACGCGGGCTAATACACAACAACGCCTAGCTAGACTGTAGCGCCCTGGCGCAGCAACAATCAGGGGAAAACCTATACGAGAGAGGCCTCCTCCGTCCCTCAGATGATGGTGAAGTTCGAGAAAATGTTCATCAGAGTGTCGAGCGCCTCGGGATAGAACTTCCGCGCGAATAGGTAGCAGGGCCTCTTCATGCCGTTCCACACGCACGGTCTTCTCTGCGCTTCATGCTGCAACACCATGATGAAGAGTCACATAGATCCTCAATGAAGAAAGTTCTGATGATTTATAGCCATTTTAGCTGCAGAAATCGTGAAGGCAAAAAAGAAAGGATCGAAGTAACTCTACCTTCGCGTTGCTGTTCACATGAACGCTCTCGTCAATGGCCTGCAAACATTTCATGTTTAGTTAGGAAAATCCCAAACTACGAATTTGGTGCAAAAGTCTAACTGACAAGAATAACAAAGAGCTCACCGCTATACTCTTAAGCAGCTCAAAGCTTGTGTCGACAGCCCTATAAACTTTAGGATGCCATTTCCCTTCTGACCAATCGACATGTGACACTGACCAATTCGCAATGCCAGTTGGATCAACCATCTGCAGGCACGACAGCAGGAGAATATTACCATTACCGGTGAGTGAATTAGGGAAAAACGAACGGTTAGGACCTTCCGAGTGCTTACATTGAATAGTGTTGGCAAATAGTGCTCGTCAGAGTAGCAGTTGTGAAATTCATTTCCAGGCTGCAAAGTGCATTGATAACAAGATCAGAGGCAAAATACAAATAAGGAAATCCGGAAAACACAATCTGATGAGTGATGTCCACCAAAATACAGAAAAGATAACCAAACTAATCTTTGTTCATGGAAATAATAAGAAAAGTAGTACTACTACTAAAACAGTTATATATCGATGCAGTATTGAGATTTGCCTCATTTAAATAGCAATTCTGAATACTGTAAAGAAACAGGATCAATCCTGATATAATTAATAGCTAAGATTAACAGTGACAGGTACCATCAGCAATGAATCATAATCCTCAAAAGGAAAACAATGTAAGAAAATTTTGACACTCAGTTCAGAAGCTGTCAGATTATGTGTTTCTAAGGAACTACAGTCATCCAGTTTGGGAAAAAATATGTACACACGTTTCATTTGCCATGGAACCAGGGGCAGGGGGCTTGGATACCGGATGATGTTAAAACATTCAACACACATGGCTATTAAAATACAAAGTGGGCCTGAGACACTGTTGGTGAAGCAAAATCATGAAGACAGAGCAAGACTAACACAGGAAACAACTGTCACATAATAGCATGGAGATTTACCTAATTTTTCCCATGTACTATTACTATTAACTAACGTATGAAAATGTTCAGTGTACATGCTCCCTTTATCAAAAACATATAATTTCAAAGTGTTTAAAAAATTCTGAAAAAATATTGGCATATGCATCTCTATGTACTCACATAAAGCTTCACGAAAAAACGATATGTTTTGTGGGTTGTGTAAAAACAAAAAACAAATGTGTCATAAAGAGCCCTATTTTAGCACTGAATTTTTTCTTTTCTACACATGCCACACAAAAAGATGATTTTTCATGAAACGACCGTGTGCACCTAGAACGCGGAGATGTACGCGCCGATAATTTTTTGAATCAAAATATGTTTAAAATAAATTTCAAATAAAGGGAGCATATGCACCCAAGAGCCAAAACGCCATGTCTCTAATACACATACATCTAGGGGGGGATATGGTCTAGTTCTCAAGGAAAAGGCACAACACTTTTTTTTCTTTAATTCTCTGCACAGTTTGCTGTTCTTTACCTTACAATAGCGTTTGAACTTCCCATAGTAAAGAGTGTCAGTAAGAATAAGGACTGCATGCTGCCGTTTCACTGTGAACCACTGAGAAAAGAGAACACGTCAGAATGTGGTGTGTTGGGCTATAGGAAAACATGGCATTTTTAAAAATTGCAAGATAGGTTATTACTGAAATTCATAAAACAATAAGTTCTGAAAGTGTGAAGAAAATAAAAACGCGATGCAACAATCCATATGGTATAAGTAAGAAGAGCTTCAAACTATCCTTATCAGTTTTATGAGGTTTTTGATAATCCAATGTTATGTGATTGAATAACTTTAATTTGGTAAAGGAGACGAGGCTTCCACTTTCAAGGGAAATTAGGCTTATAATTTATCACCTGTGCACCTTTTCTCCAATCTCTCTTGACGATTTCAGGCAACATATGCTCAGAGTATCTACCTGCTCCATGTGGACCGGGATCGTCGAAACTGAAAAATAATTGGTATGCCAATGGTGAGTTGATGTTTGTAATAATAATGAATAAGAGGGAAACAACATATCCTTGACCAAACATTTGTTCAACTTAAATAAAGTAGGAAAAAACTTGCTAGTAACATAACCTTCAGGACATTCACTTACGAGTCAATGAAGCTGATGTTTGTTTCCATGAGATAACTATATACATAATCGAAGTTATGCAGTGGTACACAACTACAATTAGAACAAAGCATTAGGATAAGGATAAAGATATGCAATTCAAATTTAGATGACAACAAAGGAAATGATTAACCTCTCAGAGACCAACACAAAGTGCTGATTATCAGTATCTTTCAGTGCATTTGCCAAGAGCCTCCTCTCGGCATCAATCATAGAAACTGTACCCCAAACGACCTACAGATAACCTGAACTATTAGTTTTTCAAAAATTAAAATGTTGAAATGTGAACAGTCTTAGGTCCACTGCTTATCACGCACCAAGGGATTTTATAGGCCATTATAGTATCAACAAAGGTACAAACCATACTGCTTCAAGAGCATTAACATACATACCCTCTCAGTCTTAATCTAAGAACTACAACATTCCGTGAAAGTAGAGTATGGAGGTGATTGTATTGTAGAGAAACCGAGAAAACATTTCCTGAGCAGAACAACAATTCAAACAATACAAAACAACACGAGCTCTAACTCACTTATAATCATTTACCTTTTCACTACGAATATCCTTGCCAGCGAATATTGGACTCGTATGAGCTGTCCTTTCTCTTGAAGCATGTACATATATTGTGTATCTGTCTTCATGTCCCTGGAAAAGTACATCCAAGCGGCTGGATTCAGTATTCATGCACATGCAAGTGAGCACATACAGTTATTTCATGAGGTAGGTCTGTTAATTTGAAGTTCTTTTATAAAAATGCAGAACTAGACAGAGGTGTATTTATTGTAATTTTGCAAATAGAGTCGAAAATCATACCATGAAGAACTTTTCCCAAAGCTTCTCAAAAGGCAATGAACTGGGTGTCAAGAACATGAAAGCGATTTTCGGATTCTTTGAATGAATTGGCTGTGACAGAACAATGTCTCTCATTACGGCACGAGCAGTTATCTCATCATCAGTGTATACTCTCACAGGTTCTGGAGGAAGCTGAGAACTGCATGAATTTGACAAGTAACAAGCCGTGTACTGTTGGGGTTTGTAAAGATAAGCTCCAGTGACTATTGCACAGACAATAGCAATCAAGACAACGATCCAGAGAGGCCTTCTAGACGAAGATCTATTGCGTGGTGCCATGATCCAGGTTTATACGTAGCAATGTGCGAACTTCAGAATCTACATTTAGCAGGTTTCACATCTGCAATCATCCAAAACCATCATTCTGGTATAACTGTTGAACCGATGAAAACCTGGAAACATAGTAAAAAGGATTATTCGAGGTTAGGGATATTTTGGCCAGCAGAACCATAACTTTGATAGTCTGGATTCTGCAGGTGATAAAAAAAATCAGGGGATGAAAAACCATTTTAATTCCATAAAAAAACTGCACTACTTAATAATGGAAGTAACACCCCATTTAAGCAAAGAGGAGGATCAATTGAGGTCATCATAGTAGAATTTCAACTCAAGAGGAACAAGGTCCTCGCTCGTGTATAAATTCCACGATGATGTCTTCTGCTGCTTTGATTCGGAATCTGCAGGATGCAGCTACAAGAGAGACGAGATGCCTTCTGTTGTTGTTGTTTGTCCTAAGTAACAAAACTTCTCTGTCTATTGCCCGTTCATACACTTTTACTAACTCCCCACCTGCTCTGTACATTCCATTTGCCACTAGTGCACGTTGTTTGCGTGTTTCAGGTAACGAGTCTAACAACTCGTCATTAGTCATTTCCCTTTGCGCATAAGCAACCCCACACCCACAGTAAACCCCTAAAACCTCACCAATAAGAGCTCCGAAATCGAGTTCCCCGGTATGTGCAGAACACAAAATCAGAATCCTGGTTTACCCTAATTTCGTCGACGAGATGCCAAGAAAATCTTCAGAATCAGTTCATGGTGCAAACATTTGTAGAAAGTCCCTCGTCTATGGCTACTCACAGCAAGTAATTCTAAAATACTTCACCCAAAAGAAAATCCTAACAGAGTAACTGGACAGGCAGCCAACGATAATTTCCGAAACATCAACCCGCCCCCCAGACAAAACTCTTTTCCCCTTTCCACAGAACCAAAACCCCTAATAAGAACATCCCCGAATCGCCAAGCCACAGAGGCGTATGGCTAAACTGTGGAATCCAGAACTCCGAACGCGCGAGATAGCGCCTAGGAATCCAGCCTTTCCATTTCTGCAGCAACCCGAATACCGCAACAGAAAATGTTCCGCGGACTCGAACTGAAACGGGAGACGGTGGCGAGCGGAAAATACAGGCATCGTTACCTTGTCGACGCGCTGGATCTCCCCGACGCGAGCTTGTGACTGATTCCGATTACGGAGGTGGGGAGAGGATTGGAGAGATCTAGTGGGAGTGGGGAAAGGATTCGTGGGAAGAGGAGTGAGGTGGAAAAGGTTAGAGGAGTGGACAGGGGTTACACTTTGCAGGCAGTTTGCGCTAATTAAAGCAGGGCAAAGAGTCATTAGGCAAAGACCGCAGAGGTATAGTAGGGTTCTTTTTTATAATATAAAGTGTGTATTCCACAAAATTTGTTCATAATTACTGAAAAATCCCCAAATGTTTTTATATATGACTTAATGTGGCTTCTGTTTAATTGATGAACAGTACTTCAATTTCGTTAATTAATTTTCCTCCTAGGTCATTCAGTTTTGTAGTGAACCAAAATCCGCAAGCAGTTACTCTATGTTTATGATTCTTTTGTAGGGACTAAGAGCATCTCCACTCGTTAGTCGAACCCAGGCCGAAATCCGAACCAAACTTTGGCCGGACGGCGCAAGTTTTCTACAGTGCACTTGATTCACTCGCTGCATCAGCCGAGTTCCTGATCGTCTGCTCGCTTAGAATTGGGTTCAAATTCGGCTCAAGTTCATCCAAATTTCGGCATAATTCGTCATACGACGAATACAGAACACTTTAAGACCAGAGTTCGGCGTAATGTAAACATAGTTCGGCCTGCAATAAAATTACAACATATTTCTGCCAAGTTCGGCCAGTTCATGCTCAGCATCTATGTCGTGTTGCCGCTGTGTATCCATAGGTGCTCGACAAGATCATCCTGCAGTTGTTGATGCATCGCCGGATCTCGGATCTCCTGACGCATTGCGATGAATGCAGCTCATGTTAGAGGCACCTGATGATCAGCTCGGCAAGAGGACCCTGTAGATAGTATGGCTCGTCCTCCTCGAGCAAACTCATTGGATCCTTCCTCTCATCCTCAATGATCATGTTGTGCAAGGTCACACAACAGTTCATCACTTTCCACATCTGATCTTTCGACCAGGTCATAGCAGGGAACCGGACAACTGCAAACCTCTGCTGGAGCACATCAAATGCCCGCTCCACGTCCTTCCTGCAAGCTTCATGTTCCTTGGCAAAGTGAGAATGCTTGGGGAGCATTGGGCCTGAGATAGTCTTCACAAATGTTGGCCATCATGGATAGATGCCATCTGCTAGATAGTATCCCTTGTTGTAGTGATGCCCGTTGATCTCAAATTCCACAGGAGGAGCATGACCCTCAACAGGCTTGGAAAAGACAGTTGAGGAGTTGAGGACGTTGTGTCGTTGTTCGATCCTGCCATACCAAAGAAGGAGTGTCAGATCCAAAGATCATGTGTAGAAACTGCCTCAAGTATCACAGTGCATCCTCCTTTGTGGCCTTTATACATTCCTTGCCATTCAAATGGACAGTTCTTTCACTCCCAATGCATACAATCTATGCTTCCAAGCATACCAGGAAATCCTCTACTTTCATTGACTGCGAGGATCTGAGTAGTGTCTTCAGCAGTGGGTGATCTCAAGTACTCTTCCCCAAACACTGTAATCACTGCCCTGCAGAACCTGTACAAGCAATCAAGGGCGGTGGACTCGGCGATGCAGAGATAGTCATCGGCAGCATCAGCCGGCGCTCCATATACAAGCAACCTCATCGCCACGGTGCACTTCTGAAGCGAGGAAAACCCAACCAAGATGGTGCAGTCCTTCTTGCAAAGGAAATATGGGTCAAACTCCCGGATGGCATGCACGATCTTGAGGAAGAGCTTCCGGCTCATCCTGAAACGGCGGCGAAACACGTCCTCTTCGTGGAGTGGCTGGTCGGCGAAGTAGTCGGCGTACAACATGCAATAGCCCTCTATCCTCTGTCTCGCCTTGCACTTCATGCGACCTGGCGTCGAACCACCGCGCTTCGGCTTTGCCATCTCCATGTACAGCTGGGCGAGCGATGCGAGGAGCAGCAAGTGCTCTTCACTTTCGGCGACCTCGGCGCTCTCCTCCTCCAGGAGTACGGCGAGCAACTCCTCGTCGTCGGAATCCATGGCGAGTATCTCGCCCTCGTCAGAGTCAGTGGACAGTACCTCATCGCCGTCGGAGTCCATTGCCGAGTCCGGCCAAAGGTCGAACACCTGGCGGGCGTGGTGGCGGACGCACGGAGCCGAAGCACAGCTACGACGAGGATAGGTCGGCGAAAGCGGCGGCGGAAAAGGCGTGGAGGTGGGCGGCAACGACGACAAGCGTAGCTAGAGGCGAGGGCATGTCTCGGCGCGGGGGATCTCCGCCGGTGAAGTCATGGCGACAGAGCTCTTCGCGGCAGTCTGGGTGACTGGAGTGGGTGGGAATGAGACTGTCTCGCCGACAGAGCTGGCCCACGTCCGTTTTCGCTAAGTCCGGCGTCCCCAAGGCCTACCCGGGATCCTGGGTTCGGCCTGGGTAGGCCGGACCAAAACACGTCCAAATCCGGACGAAAACAGGTCCCTGGGTACGCGACTGGGCCGATTTTCGGCGTCCGGATCGGCGTCCTGGGTAGGCGAGTGGAGATGCTCTAAGATGGAGCGGAAACAAACGAAACTAGGCGGTGCCATATTTATTTTCATTTTTCGGAAGCAACAATAAATATAGAAATCTCTGGAATAAAAAATAAAAGCGGATATTGCCTGAAAGATACATGTTGAATACGGTGTGAAAGCGAGAGCTATGTATACACTGACGGACGCAGCAAAAAACTATGAAGTGGGCATGCTTAAAAAAATTGTACACTAACACGTGTGTGATTAAAAATTGGCAAGTGAATAATATAAGTAGATAATTGATTCACAACATTGTAGTTCGATACAAATGTTTTATGTTCATCATTCCAATACAATAGTCCAAAATATTAAGAGAGTCTTACATGCCAAAATATAACATAATAGTATTACATGACATCAAGATACCTATTTGATAACTCTATGTTTTCGCATTGTCATAGAAGTATCAACTATGTCTTCTTCATGTACCTTTAAGAACACATCTCGTTCAATAAATATCATCAAGCAATTGTTTAAGAGATCATCACTCATGCTATTTCTCAACTTGTTCTTCACAAGACTCATTGCAGAAAATACCCTTTCAGCACTAGCGGTCGCCATAGGTAAGATCAATATTAATTTGAGAAGCAAGTAGACTATATCATTAACAAGATGCTTTTTTTGTTTCAATAATCTTAATAGAGAGCTTACCAAGATGATTTACACATTTGAACCTATCATCTCTTCTCATATCATCGATAAAAGTATCAAGTTGAAATTTAAGTCTCATCAAATCAACACTTGTTATGTTATCGGGATAAAATTTGGCAAGTTTCATTACCTTTAGTGCATTATAAGAAGCAAATGAACTTGCAAGATTCAAAGCCGACATGCAAATAAGCAACTCCATGTTAACCTCATCAAACCAATTATCAAGCTCTAGAATTATTTGATCAACAGTACTAAGATACACTTCTCTTCTATAACGATCACCATTTGTTTGTACTTGATAATACCGACGTGATCTTCCATGAGCCACATAATTATCTTTCGGTGAAGGAATTTTAATGCCATATTTGTTGCAAAACAATGTCACCTTGGCAAGAAATCCCTCCCATTCGTGAGACCTCATACGTTGCATTTATTCTTTGCCAATCTAACAAGTGCAATTGCATTAAATATCTTGATCCCTCTTTTGCAAGGATTGAGACAAGTCATTTATATAGCCAAGAATAACAAGCATCAAATAAAGATTGAAAACAAAGTCAAATGATGCAAAGGCCACGGAAACTCCACGTATTCTTGTCCACTCACTCTTTTGTGAAGGGTCTTTCCCAATCCTTATAAGCACTTCAACAATTGTGGGATACATATCAACAATATGTAGAATGGTTTTAAAATGAGAATCACACCGAGTATCATCGGGTCTAGACAAATCCATTTCTTGATTTAATCCACTTTCACTTTAAATTTCACTCGTTTCAAGTGCTTCCTAAACCTTTTGAGCTCTAACATCTCGAAGCATGTCATGACGCTTGCAAGAAACCCCAATAATATTGAGCAAGTATGAAACATGATTAAAAAACCACACACGTGCTTCATTGTCTTTTGCCACCACAATAAGAACCAATTAGAGTTGATGTGCAAATTAATGGATATAATAATAAGATGGTGACTCTTTCATGATAAATGTTTTAAACCCCTTAATCTCACCCTTCATGTTTCTAGCCCCATCATATCCTTGTCCATGAATTTGAGTGGGTGTTAAATGATGATCTTTTAGAAATGATAAAATTGTAACCTTAAGTGATAATGAAGTAGTATCGAAAACATGAACTACTCCAAGGAACCTCTCACATATTCTTCCCAATTTATCAACATAATGCAAGCAAAGAGAAAGTCGTTCTTTGTGAGACACATCACTAGACTCATGGGCTAGAATTGCATAGTGGTCACAATCAAGATCTTAAATAATTAGTCTTGTAGTTTCCGCCGCACAACATTCAATAATGTCATGTTGTATCCTAGGACTATTCAAGAAACAATTTTCTGGAGCATTCTTCAAAACAACCTTATCAACTTTTTCATTATTTTTAGCAAGCCATTTGAGAAGTTCAATAAAATTCCCCCGGTTGCTTGATTCTTCACTCTCATCATGTCCACGAAATGCCAATCCTTGATTCAAAATAAACCTCAAGCATTTAATAGAATGACATTATCAATTTTGGTGTTGGGTGCAACAAATAATCCTAGTCTTGTAAAGAAGTAGATCCATGTTAGACACCCTCACAGTAACATTATCAATTTTGGTGTTGGGTGCAACAAATAAGTTATACTTCTCATAAGCTTTGTTGTGAATGCTACTAACACCACCTACATGTTTCCTAAATGCTTCGGGACTTTTACAATCTCTAAAACCATCTCTAACAATTGGATCGTCCCTAGGCCCTCCATTGGATCTTTCTTTTAACAAGTAACATACAAAGCAAAATGCGGCATCCTTTCCAATACTATATTCGAGATAATTGTACTTAAGAAACCAAACAAGGTTGAAGTGACGATTTTTACTCTGTATTTTTTTGGTTGGGAAAGAATGTTCATATGGTTGGCATGCACCTTTTAAGATATATCCTCCCCGAACATCATCTTGATCATTAGCATTATATCTTGAAATAGGAATCCTTTCTCCTGGATCATATGGAAGGAAATGAGCATCATATGAACTTGCTGACGGTTATTGGGGTGATGGTGGATGCAGATATGCTACTTTGTCAAAATAATCCGGATAAGATTTTTTGTATAGGACATGAGCATGCTTCGGTTCAACACCAAAGCTTTTGTATAACATATTCTAAATCTTTGTCCTAAACTTCTCGAATCATGGATCATAATATGACGAAGACCCCTACGACTAAACCATAATAGAGGGATTCGATGCAATAGTTGGGTTGTAAAGTGGTATGATACTCGGCACATAGGATAAGTAGGTAATTTTGGTTTCATTGTCTAGTAAGATATACTAAAAATAGGCTATGGGCTATAAAACAATTGCTAGCTAGGGTTTAGTAGAGGTTTCGCCAGATAAACCGACAATCTTGTGTTTGAACTCGATGCGATCCGAACGGTTTTCTTGATCGCATAAGCATATTTGAATGCAGCTTTAAGCACATAAATCTTTGATATAAACTTACAGTAGCCTCATCAATGAGGGAAGTGAATTGAGTCTTTCCAGTTGATAAGATATTTCCCAAGCGATCTTGCTTGAAATTCGCCATGAAAGCCTCATGATCTTTCTCTAATTACTTCTCTTGAAGCTTCTGGAGTTCCTCCAGGAGCTCTTTCTCCGTCTTCTTTCAAAGTAGATCATTCTGTTCTTGACGTTGGGCTTGCATTCTTCGAAGATTTTGTGTTGATCTTTTGAGAGTTCATCATAGGCGGGTTGTATAATGTTACTCGGGGTGATCTCACCCGGCCGAGGGATTGCAGAACCGGTCACTATTTCCCTATTTATGGTGATGTTCCCCAGCGGAGTCGCCAAAAAGTGTGTTGCGCTTTAAACGGGACCACACACTCGTAGGACGGATCCGCTTGGTCGAAAAATGGAGTTGCCAATACGTTTGACTGAATAACGTTTACGTTCTTTACTCGGGTAGCCGGAAGAGAAAGGGTGATTCACCTTAATGTGTTTTCAGAAGGGCGATCTCACAACGCGGTATGCAAGACAGTGAGCCAACACTTTTTAGACCAGAAGCCCTAGTTCCGCGGAAGGGATCCTTTTTGAGATTCCGGCTATTGGCTGAGTTAGTTGACCTAATCACCCTAACTCAATTGTCGATCCTTCGAAACACGGAGTCACCAAAGAAACGGAAGGAGGGACAAGGATTGGGAAGGTGAAAAAGTAGGCCAAAAATAAATCGTGTTGAATTTGTCGATTGTTTGTTTAATTCAATTAGTCGTCACCTCTCACAATTTATATGGTGCGGTTGATTTTCCGTACAAGCCTACGAGACTATTATATGAGTACAATGCGTTATCCTTAATATAAAAGTAACTTTAAACTAGGCAACTACCGTCGGCTTCATACTAGATTCGTGCTCCAAGTGTCAGAATAACCTTTTCAGAGTCATTTTTCCTTTCGTATTGACGTAGCTTCCAACATCTTCGAGCTTCTTTCTGGCCAACTCATGGTTTCTTTGGATATAAGTTGGCTATTATCATCGGCTTCTGGAATATTCTTCTGAGTAGGCCTACCGATGATGGAATTGCCTACTACCTGGGTCGGCTCCTCAATAGTCCTCCAAATCTTTTTCACGTGTCGACTATCTTTAGCCTTTAATCTTCTAGTCATGGGCTAGAATCCGAAAATCGAAAAAGTGCCTCTTCTAGATAAACCCAAAATAGGCACGGATAGTGTGTGAATCCTCTCTTTGTTGCATACTATTCAACAAACAAACATAAACATGTTCGACACACAATTTAGAAAATCGTGTGTATTGTAGAGACATATCGCCCACTCATGAATAGTCGGTTCAATTAGTCCTGTGTGATGGACAATTCCAGCTGTGTGAAGGTCTATTACATATAGTGTCAATAGAATTACCGGAAGCGCCCGTGATTAGTGTTCGCGTTGTGCATGCCCTAAAGTGTGTATTTTGACACAACTTGTTCATGGTTAGTGAAAAAATCCCAAGGTTTTTGACATACTCTAAACCGGTCACTTTGGAGGCTTGATGACCCACAAGTATAGGGGATCGCGGCAGTATTCGAGGATAGTATAACCTAATTTATTGATTTGACATAAGGGGAGCCAAAGAATACTTATAAGCCTTAATAACCGAGTTGTCAATTCAGCTGCACTTGAAAATAATTTTGTACACAGTAGTTTATCAGTAGCATCAGTTTTGTAGTAGCAAAAGCAAAGTATAAGTAAAACAAATACAATAGTAACAATAGTAGCAAACATCAGGATTTGAGTGCGGTAGGCGTAGGGATGGATGGACGGACGTTGCATGGATGAGACTATTCATGTAATATCAAGATCTAGGGAAATTGCAGATAAATAAGATAAAGCATCCAAGTACTAAACAATCATAGGCATGTGTTCCATATATAGTCATACGTGCTCGCAATGAGAACTTGCACAACATCTTTTGTCTTGTCAGCCCGTTGCAGCGGGGTCTCAAGGGAATCTACTAGCAATTAATGTGCTCCTTTTAATAGAGCACCAGAGCAAAGCATTAACACTCCGTGAACACATGTGATCCTCATATCACAGTCATTCCCTCCGGTTGTTGCGGTGACCCAGCATACCACTGCATGATGTAGTACACTATAGTCATTGACATAACACCAATAAAATACCGATCACTAGTATTACATCCCTCAGAGTGGTACAACAGGAACACAATAGGTCCAAGACATGACTATAGGTTACAACTCAACTCTTTACACAAGATCCAGAGAACACTCTAGGTTAAAGAGAGAGAAAGAAACTTCTTACAAAGAAGAATCAAAGATTAACAACTCCAAATCCATCATACTAATAATACTAGTATCTAAACTATTGGGGCTTGCATTGCTATTATTGCAATACGCTACAAAAGTGGGTTCTATGGCTAAAGATTGTATTCCTATCTAATCAATAACTTCGTCTTCACTTGAGTTGATGTATATGTTGACTTCCTTGACTTCATTGAAGAACTTTAGCTTCTGATGATGATTTCTGGAGCATAACTTGATGTAGACATCGTCTGTACTGGCTTTAAACCTAGCAAGGGTTAAGAAGATACGTTGAGTACGAGCATACTCAGCAAGTTCACTAGAAAAGGAGTGTTTGATGCACTATATTTACAGCCACAGACCATAGGTCGTAGGCAATGCAAGTTTTTGTAAACATTTCTTCAAAGGTTGCTTTTATTCTGAAAAGCTATGTCCGTCAGCCTTCACGGGTTTACCAGAACTTTCATGGAGTTCCTTTCCCGCCGCGTTCGCAGCTCCTTCCCGGAATAGGGAGTAATAAGTTACAGTTCTTACACTCTACAGAGGTGCGTTACTTTACCCATGAGAGACCTTAGCCTTATTGTACAACCAAGACATGACCTTGTCCATACTTCCTTGGTATGGGGCCCAGTCTAAGATCCAAGCCAATCACTGCCCCCTTCGCGACCCCGCATGTCTCCTTGGTGTACACCATGCCCATCCATTGAATTACGGCAATGGTTTGTACAGACCGTTAGATGCCAGAACTATCGTGGGACGTTGAGGGTTTCCACCCATATGTTGCATATTCACTACAAATTAACAATTAATATGCACGCTACGAGTGATAACAGCCACGACCTGCACATCCGGCTACATGCAAGAGAAAGAAGATACAGCTGACTTCTCTGTCCCATTCCAAATCTCATGGTTAACGCGTGATATACGGCGCAAGAATCACTGGCGACATTGGTTGTTAAGTCCTAGATAATATGTTCCTTTACCACCAGAACTTTCATAATAGGTTATTACCTCATGGTAAATAACCTATAATCACATTATTATAAAAACAGTGTTTTCTGACATTTTTTAAATGCAGGTGATGACAACATTTGATTTGTAAAATACTTTACAGAAAATAATCAAAGGACATGAGCAAGTGTGAACTTGCCTTTTGTGATTGCAAGATTATGCACTCACGGTCTTCAAGACAATATATAAGATCCAATATCTGAAATCAGCATCATTGGTTCGGTAAGGACTAATGTTTAAAGAAGCAAGATGCTATTATGCATAAGTAATGTAATGCAATTTGATAAACTCGAATCTCGGGGATAACGTTGATCTAGGGTTTGGATACTGCAATTGGTTTCTTTAGAATGTGTTGTCCTTTTAGATAAGTTTCATACTTGTGCTTCTTATTAAGGCTTGTGAGTGTGTGTGAAACAACATGTTATTATAATATCATAAAACAATAAGATACACACAAATGTGAAATGCTACTCAAGATTACTTATATAAGAGTTGTTGTTTGAAGTGGCAAAAAGAATAACATTTGAAGAAAATATTTCTTTTCTAAGGTCTAAATAATCTTTATGGTTAATCAGAGGTGGTCAATGTTGTTTGTTCTTGCTTGAATAGTTTGGATTTGAGATGCTTTATAGCTTAATCATAACAGACCAAAGTTAACTATCAAACACATAATAAGGTCTTTAGCATTATACTTAAAGTCTTGTAGACTAAAGTTAACTTTAAAGACATAGATGGACTTAAGGTACAAAACTTATTATAATTGCACTTTCTTCACTTCATAATATTTCTTTAAAGTTATTTAAGAATGGTATTACTTCTACTTGAGTAGTGGTTCCTTAATTTTTATAATGGAATGGAACCATTTATCTTTTTGTGAATGAATGGTTATGATTTGTATTCAAGGAAGTAACATTACTTAACTATTTATGAACTCACTATAGTGTTTTAATTTGTTTATAAACTTGTGGTTAAAGTAAAGGAATATGTTTTATCTTATTACAAATTATTCTTGGAGATTTTATATTAGATAAGGATCCTTTTATAAAATAATCTACACTTATGGTTGAAGGATAATTCAATAAAATTGTATTTAAAATGTGTTAAACCATTTTGACTTCATATTATCAATATTCAAGACTAATACTATTTATTAGACTTTAATTAGTTAATTTTAAAATATTAGCAAATTTTATTTACCCTTATATAAATTATTAACTAAAGAAATAGGTTTAAATTCAAGTTATTAAAGTTTTTAACTTTTTATTTTACTCAGAAGTGGAATATTATATTTTTAACATGTAGATATTATTTTTGTGATCATTTTGATATATTACATTTATTTTGTGATTTATAAATAATAAGATATGATTTTTATAAGATTTATTACTTTATAAATACTTAATAAATAATAAGTACTTATTTAAGTGGAATAATAATACATGATTATAGTTTTAAACTATAAATATTATTTTTCTAAGATTTTTGGTATTTTAGTTATATTTTTAAAATTTATCAATATTAAAATATAAATTATCAAAGTTTTATTACTTATAAAATCTTTATTAAATAATATTTATTTAAATAGTTAACACAAAATATTTGATAATAGTTTTATGTTGTAGATTTTATTTTTATAAACATTTTCATATATTACACATATTTTTCTGATTTATAAAACAAAAGATATTAAATTTACAAGATTTAATTACTTTATTTCAATTTCTGGAATGTTTATATTTGAATTAATATTGTTTTATCAATTTACTAAACAGATACAGAACTTTTTACACCTAAGCTAAACCTACCCAAGGTCAGCGACGGTGGGTCAATTACGCCACATGTCATCACATCGGAGGACCGGTCAGGTGACCAAGTCAAGAGTGACCTCACCCTGACGTCAGCGTGACCTCAGCAATGGCAATCTTCACAGGTGATACTTGAATCTGGCGACAGAACGCACGCACGCTTGCGGGGTTAGGAGATTCGGACACGGCAGACTAAGGCGAGTCGATTGGTGGCCGCGCCACCCGTATTTGGGAGATGCTCGTGTGCATCTGTGGCGGCGGACAGAGAAAGAGGAATTAGGTCACGGGCCAAAAACTGATTAAAACAAAAATAAATGATATATCACAACAGTCGTGACCTAATTCTGTTACGAGCATCTGTGACGGCGGACAGAGGTGCACGACGCAGGCGCGATGGAGGAAGAGAGGAAGGAAACGGAGGGGTGACAGAGCACCGTGAGCTCACCAGCATGCCTTTGATGGGCTTTAGAAGACTCGGGGTAGCTGGAACCGAAGTGGACGATGGCGACCGGACTTCGGGAAGACGAGGTCGCCGCGTCGACTCGAGGCGTCCCACTTCAATTCCTTCGGCAAGGAGGCTCAGGGGAGCAGGGAGAACCCGTGTGCTTGATCAACGGAGCACGGCGGAGCATAGAATGACGGCAATCGATCGCATCTTGAAGCTAGGGTTTCGGTTCAGAAAAGAAACTCGAGAGAGAGAGGGTTTCAGAGGGGGAAATAGGGATGAGGACGAGCGGGGAAGTCACGGTGGCAATCTTATCCCCACCCTGAGTGTCAGCGGCAAGCATCGCAGCGCACGGCAGCGACAGACGGCATCGGCTATCGCCACCGAGCAGCTTCCAGTAGACGAGGAAGACGACGAAGGTCTTTTTTCGGATAACCCCTGTCACGTTTCAAGGTTCAAACCGCAGTCCCTTGCTGACCCACTCGTCAGTCAGGGATAGTTACTGAGTGTTGTCTTTACTAGGCCGCTGCTGGGCTGTTGGGAGATGCTCGTGTGCAGCAAATAGAGAAAGAGGAATTAGGTCACGGGCCAGAAACTGTTTTTATTTGTTTTTCTTTTCTGTTTTCTGTTTTGCTTTTTAGAGTTGTATTATAATCTTTGATTTGAATTCTCTTTATAGATTTTATTTGCTAAATAATTGTAGCAAGACTAAAATGTCTTTAGCATCATTTTGTGAGCTTTTATTAAATAATGTTATATTTCTTTATATAGATCCTTTTTAATATTTTGTAAGGGCCTTTGTTATTAATTTTTCCCATAATAAACCATAGATTTATCATAGGATATTTCCTTATTTATTTATAAAATTTGGTTTTAATTAACTCATAGTTTGGAGAAAATTTAATATAATACTCCTATATCATTGCTTGATGCATGATATTCTAAGGAATTAATATGACTAATATTATTCTCTTAAATCTAGAAACTTCCAAGGTATATATTTTATTATACCCAATATAGGAGTTAGGGTTTTAGGGATTGGTTAATTACATTATATCCTTATAGAATGATTTTTATTTCTTCCTAAAGAATGTAATGATAATGGTTTAAGATAGCTAAATATATGCAAAGCATGTATCCATCTTTATTATTATATAACAATCATTATATAAGAGAATTTATTTATTAGGGTTCTCAAAATGGTGAATTCTATTATTCAAAACCTACTAATAGGTGAATCCTAACCACCCTTCTTTTTTAAATTATGCATAGTTGTTTTTCTGGAACTAGTTGTTCATTACTTGATCAAGTGTGATTAATTTATGGTTATAATATTGGGCATAATGGTTTATAGTAATTTCCATTTTTTGGGTACATATGATTTGGAGGTTTGAAAGTGTCAATGATATGCTTCAATGATTTGCTATAGAAAAATATTCCTATAAAGTTTTGTGTAAATAAGATGACAGGCCAATCAGATGAAATGGATCCTATGTTGGGTTAAATATTTAGGGTTTAGTGTTTACCAAGAATTTCTATATTCCATAATTCACAATCCTGGACTTCTAATTAAGGAATTCTTTTCCTAGATATACTACTTCTTCCTATCCATCATCATGTGTTAACATGATGAGATTTACTTCACAAGAATAATGTTATCCACCTTTTATTCTTTTAAATCCATTTATAAATCCAATGAGCTTGACACTGAAGCTTTCATAATCTTCTTATAACCATACTTGGTTATATCAACTACTCTACTGCTGATAACCTCCAATCTAACAAGTAGTTACTTCTAACTCCATTCATATTCTTCCTTAATTATCCATCACCAACATTACTCTAATAGATTCATAGATAGATAGATAGATATCAAATCCTACTTCACCTCAAGTGTTTAGTATTTTCCAAGAGGAAAATACTACATCTATAATTCAATGTTGCTCTAACACCATCCTAATCATACTATCTTATCTCTACTTGACTCCAATATCTTATACTCAAACTTCATATTATACCATGGTGACTTGTCATGACTAACCTAGAATAACATATCTATACTAGGGTTCAATCATGTTCTATCCACAAATGTCACTTATACATGATATAACCATTCAATCTTGGTGACTAAAGCATGATCATTATAATCCTTTGATCATTTATGGATTAGGTTTCCAGTTGGCTAATCAAGGCCTTCATCAATACTACAGTTGTATTATAATTATCTTCTCAGTGTATCTATCTGACTAAGAGAGATTATTCATTTACTATTCCTACTTTATTCAATAGGATTACTCCTGGTAACTTATCTTTAGAATTTATCCTTGTAATATTCTTTGTTACCATATTGATTTGATTCCCTCCAATCACTCCCATCCTATAGATAATATTTATAACTAGCATTACTATTTACCTTTTCTTACTTCTTTCTTTATAGGCCTTAAGTGAATGCCATACTAAGGACAAGAGTTGATAGGTTAAGAATTGATAGGTTAAGAATTGGTGAATCAATAGTTGATTACTCAACATTGATGAACAACAATTATAAGGATAGGATTCAATAGAGATGATAAGGATTGATATGGAAAGAAAGATATATGGTGAATGATCTTGACTTTGGTTTCTTTCCTACTCAATCTCACTAGAGAGTTAAGGTTAGGTATTACCATGATGTTCATGGTATAAGTAGATGAGATTAAGATTTTAGTTGTTACATTCCTTTTACTTAAATTATATTTATAACTTGGTATTCATGAGTTGTGTAATGAATACTAGGATGTGATCACTTAAAGATTAAGTTATAATCATTAATCAATGTGCATTGGTTTAGTTTCATTATATTTGATCTACCCTTAGATCAAATTACCATTACCCAAAATAATGTTTTTAGCAAAGGTCATATTGAAACTTATCGCAGTCAACTTGATGATCTACTTCAATTCCATCAAGTTAAGAGAAGCTTCAATCACTTTGACAAGTTTTGTTCAAAAGCGTGAAAATTATTTGGATTTTCTACGCATGAATGCAATGCACACATCTGGGTTTAGCTTATTTCTAAGCTATAATGCTGGGATGTTACACCGCCACAGCTTCGCGTGCCTGGCACCAGTCGTCCTCGTTGAGGTTGATCCGCTGATAGGCGGCAACGTCGCCCTCGTTGGGCTGGAGGGGCGGCTGCCCTCCGTTTCCTCCGTTCCCAGCCTGCGGGTTGGGCGGTGGATTTGGTGGTGGGTTGGGCTCAGTCGAATTTGGCTGCCCTTTCGTTTCGCCATGGATGACTACGGCGCAATGGTATCGCCTGCAGATTGAATCGCTGCTGCCGCAGCTTTTGGATCCGAAACCGTAGGTTCCTTTGTTTGATGGAGGACCGCATAGATCTGAGTTGAAGTTGCTGCTGTCATAGGACTCATCTGTCAGCGTTGACGTGCGCAACACGCTGATGGGTGGGACCCACGAAGTGGGCCTGATGGATGGTGGTGGCACCCGCTCTAGGAGGCGGAGAGTGTCGGTCTGCCCCACCTGGAAGCAGAAGCTCCCGAACAGAATCTCGAGCCCGTCGCCTACGGGTTCGAAATCCTTCATGGTGGCTGGCGAGTGGGCGGTGAAGTCGAAAGCACCGAAGAGGAGGCGGCTCTCCGTCGTCGAGGAGTTGTAGATCGCTTCGGATGGACCGTCACGATCGCACAATCAGCGCCCCCGATTCCCACGGACGGCGCCAATTGACGAGGTTCGATCTCGTCAATGCCCATTGTTATGGACTTGGGTTTTGGATAAGATGGGGATGTTGGAGATCACGGAACAGTTAGCAAACAAGCAACACGGGGACACAAAGTTTACCCAGGTTCAGTCCCCCGGAGGGAAAACCCTACTCCTGCTTGACTGCTCTTGATTACGGCGGAACCGAAAGTTACAGGGGTGCGCAGATGCAATGTGGCATGGAGGTGTGTATGCGGTGAGAGGTGCCCTCCTCGCCGTGCTCTCCTAGCCTTTATATAGATAGACAAGTCCCGGGCGTAGGTCGAGTCGGTTATAAATTAGGGTTTACCCTTTGAAATTCTATCTACACTAGCCTTGTTCTCCAAGCATCCGAAGGCGTCATGGGCCTGGACCACCAGGAGTCTCCGCAGGCCGCATATCTTGTAGTGGGCCTTCCTTCGGGCTGGACTAGGTATGCTGATATTGTGTACCCGTGGGGTATAACCATGTCAGTGGCTGGTCCATGTGGTTGGACGTCAGTGTCAAATGCGGGCTTGTTATGATGGACGCGCGCAGGGCGGTGGCGCTGCCTGGCGTCATGGTGGCGTTGATGGCAGTCATCGCAAGGTCTTTGCATCGATTTCTCCAGAATATGGTATATGAAAGACTACCGCGATGACTTCTGGTGTGTGCATGCTGGTACAAGCTGAGGGGAGGGCTGGACCAGTTGTACCACTTGTTTACCACTAGATGACTCGTCGAGACCTTCGGTTTTTAGATGATGCATGTGGTGTGATGTAAGGGTGTTGGCCCTGTTCATGGACACTCCTTTCGTCAGTACAGTGGGCTTAGCGAGATATCGGTAGTTTGGTAGATTCAGTTTGATCTTTGTAATTTTTTTTATAATGTGTTGCGAATAATCTAATAAAAAACGCGCCCGTTTCAAGAAAAAAATATGTTATCAAGCTGTCATGTTGAATGAGCCCATAAAATTCAACACTAGCTGCTCCATGATTAATTTCGGGAGATGCAGCTGACTTGGATCCAACTCTGAGAAGCGATAATCTAGCCAAGTAGCCATGCAGTGATGCAGCCAGCTCGCGGTTGACTTCGACGTGATACAGAGCATCATGGAGTGAACAATGTTGGCCTCGGAAGGTTGGTTCGTCAACAGCGCGCTCCACGTTCTGCCTCTTGTGAAAACACAATGGCCTAACAGACATGCAGAGAAGTAGCTAGAGAGTTCGAGCAAGTTGATTTGTTCAAACCAAAATCTTAAAACATGAATTGGATGAAACTGAACGGTGCAAACGTGTAGAATGGCCGTGTTTGTGCTCAAACGCCTCAAAACACCACCAAACCAACACATGGATGTACAGTAGTATCTAGGAGAGTAATACATTGACATTTCGGATCCAAATTAATTCGATTTCCTTTTGTGCAATTCAATGGGAACATCTATCATGTAGTACTAATGTTTCTGCTGCTTAACCACTCTGCAAGAGCAAATGGAGCAGCAGGTCGTTCCAAGCGTCGACGGGGCCTGGCAGGCACCAATGTATGCAGTCGATGCCCATGCCCACCTTCTCGTGCGCCCAGTGCCCGTACCGCCCGGGGTGCCCGTCGCCCCTCATCTGCATCATCTCGCTCACGTCCATCAGCACCAGCCTCCCCTCCGCGACGCCGGCCGCCGCCCGGAACTCCTCGACCTGCGCGGCGTGGAACGCGGCCTCGACCTCCGGCAGGCTCGTCTCGTTGCTCCGCAAGGGCCGCGTCCTCACGCAGTTCCCGCCGCCCCACCACGTCCCGTTCTCGTAGTGCGGCGGCGCCACCGTCCGGACGATCACCCTCCCGCGGAACCCGGCGAGCGCGCGGAGCGCGGTCCGGAACGACGCGCGCACCGCGTAGTGAGGCTCCACGGCATTGGCCTCGCAGCCGCCGTCGACGTTGGCGCAGCCGAGGAGGCGGCCGCCCTCATAGAACACGGTGGGGCGGGTGAACCACCTGGCGCCGTTGAGTAGGACGTAGTCGTAGCCGGCGACGTCGCGCGCCCACTCCGGGTCCGGCTCGTCCAGGTACACGTTGTGCGGGTCCATGAACTGCTGCCCGCCGGCGCGCGCCAGGTTCCAGCGCACCAGGAACGGCGTCCAGAAGACGCACACCGTGAAGCCGTGCTCGCGGTAGTGGTATTTGCGGGTGCAGTGGACGCAGTCTTTCGGCTCCACCTCCCTCGGGTACTCCACCTGCATATATTCGGCAACCAAGAAATTAACACGCTCGCCGGTTCACGATGCATGACGACTGGGCAGGTCGTGATCGATCAATCGATCTGTAGAATGTAAAGTGGAAATGCTGCCTGTAGGTACTAGGTACCTTGGCGAGGAGACACATGAGGGACTGCATGTGGTTGCGCGCGACGGAGTCCCCGACGAAGGCCATGGACTTGCCGCGCACGAGGCGGAGGAACGCGGCGGCGTCGAAGCGAGGGAGGTCGCAGCCGCGGGGCTGCCACCGCCACCCGAGGACGGACTCCATCCCCGGCTTGCCGTACTTCATGCAGTCCTGCCGGCTGTCGATCAGCGGGCACGTCGCGTTGGTGTAGTACAGCGCCGCTGGGTCCGGCACCCACTCGCCCTTCGCGACGTCGCACGCCATGGCATTAGCAGAGGAGGAGGCCGGGGTGTCGATGAGCTGCTCGGTGGTGTTCGGGGAAGAGTAGTAGTTGGACGCCGTGAAGGCTGCGGCGAGCAGGAGGAGGACGAGGAGGAGGAGCCCGCTGGCGGAAGCTGCCTTCGGCCGGACGATTTGCTTGTTGGGCTTCATTGCGGAAGGCAAGCTCGAGCTCGGACGGAGGCAGAATGATAAGATGATCTTATTCATGTAGTAAGAGGTTTCTTTCGCTGGGAGGAGTTGACTGTCTAGAATAATAATTTGCTTTGCTGTTTTGGTGCACACACATGTGCGCCTTGATTAGGCTATCCAGTTTATTCTCCCCAAAGGGAACACCGTCCCCACAACATACAGACAACTAATCTTTTTTAAATAATACATTTATAAAATCAATTTTATGAATAATATATAAAATTTATAATTTTAGAAACTAGCGGGGCCTCGAACACCCATGCTCGACGAGTACCTTTCAATGTACAAGGCTCCGACTGGATTCGTCGCTGTATGAGTCCCCAATTAGGCCTATTCAGTACTGCTTTTTGCTGAACGCCCGGCAAAATGTTTAGGGGCTCAAACCTCGACTGGACTGGTCGGGGGCATACCATGAAAGGTACTTGTCGGGGCACATCTCCGAGGCCACGCTAGTTTTTGAAAATACAAAATTCATGTATTATTCGTGAAATTGATTAAAAAAAATGTATTACCTTCAAAAAAAATAGCCGTCTTGGTCTTATCTCCAACGTACATGGAACAAGCTTCTAAAGTAAAACATCTTTGTGGTCGGATGCAGATCAAATAGTGTTCTTTCCACATTCGTATTTATATTTTTAATAAAAGGTTGTATGTATCAATTGATGCAGAGGCCGGGGGTGACAGTCCCCTGTTTCGAAAAATGAATACCGATGTTGTCAGACGTGATGAAGCGCGCAGTTGACGAACCAACCTCTCCGCGAGACCAACTTGCTCAAGCTCTACTCCACCCATGATACTCTCTGTCTTTCGCAGCGCCAACGCATATACCACGTCCAGGACAGACTCCAGGTCAAGCGCGCGCGTTGGCTGCACGACTAGATTATCACTTCTCAAGTTGGGTTCCAACTCAGCTGATTGATCGAATGGCATCTTCGCAAAATATAACTACACCGCAATCAGTGTTGGGTTTTATCGACCTAACCTACACGTGACATTCACAGCACCTCATACATAACTGAGTTTAGTTAAGAACACAGAAGTTGAGAGTAAAATTACAACTTCTAGTCCAACAGAGGAAACCTAACATGGAGTTATCAACTGATTTTCCCCACCACCATCCGTCAATCATACAAGCACACTGATATTATGAGCTAATATATTTTGCCCCTTCTCAAATTCTTTGAAAAGATGCAAAATTTACAGGGAGAAACACAACAATTAGCATCATCAGCTCATAATATCAGATGCAAAAAAATTCTAGGCCATTTGCATCACCAGATTGCCTTTCAAGAAGCAAAATCATCCTGAATCTAAGAGAAGACAGTATATACTTTTAAGATTGTCCTACAAAGCTAGAATAGTATTCATTATAAGCTACTTGCATCAAGGGGTGCAACATTTGCATAACCTATATGTGACATTCACAGCACCTCATAAACTGAATTTAGTTAAAGAGAAGATCTCATTTAGTCAAGAGTGTTTCATCCACAGAAGTCGAGTAAGCCTAACATGGAGTCATCAACTGATTTTCATCCATCAATTATACAAGCACACTGATACTATGAGCTAGTAATATATTTTGCCCCTTCTCAAATTCTTTGAAAAGATGCAAAATCGACAGGGAGAAAACAACAATTAGCATCATGAGCTCAGACAGACAGACATACAGATGCCACCTGCTTCATCAAAATTCAGACCTCTACGTACACCGTTTCTTCAGCAGCAGAGCAAACAAAAACCAGATCAAACACCATGCGTCAGCGAGCGACGGCCATCTAGCTATATATATATATGTGCCAGCGAGGCGACCTTCGAAGCTATTTTTCTTGATAATAGTGGAAGCCTTGCTCACTTTGGTCGGCGATATAGGATTATATACTTTTCATCCTACTCTACGACGACAATCTCAGGCAGTTTCAGCATGTTGTGGCTGCAGCAGCTGCGCACCCTAGTCCTGCAACACCGGCGGACGACTCCGGTGCGACCAACCTGCCAGCTTGAACAAATGTCTTTACCTTTGCTCTCACAAGAGGTACTGCTCACTGTGCTGTGACAGTTTCCCCTACTACAGTCAGTCAGAGCCGGGGTGTGGTCTTTCTCCTTTGGGTGATGTCCACGCCCGTCTTCTTTATGCTTGTCATGGTGGTGTCCGCATTGGCTTTGCTTCTCATGGTGACCAAGCGGTGCGCTGTCGATCCATATCGAGTGCTCCTGGATTGAACCAGCTGCAGTGTTGTCATGCTTATGGTCGTGGCAGGACAGCGGATCTGCGGCGTGCAATGTTTGCTGTTCATCACAGCAAGCATGCTCATGGTCCTGGTCATGGCAAGCATGCTCAGTGGCACAAAGCAAGCTGATTGGTTCTTCACAGTGCTTGTGATCATGGCAACCATGCTCATCCGTAGAATGTGAACTGTTGGATTCTTCGCAGTGGCTATGCTCATGGCCATGGCAAGCAAGCTTGTTGGTAGAATGCAGACTAGTTGGTTCTTCACGGTGGCTATGTTCATGGTCATGGCAATCATGCTTGTTTGTGGCGGAGTGCAGATTGGTCGGCTCTTTGCAGTGGTTATGGCCATGACCATGACCATGGGAAACATGCTTGCTTGTGACTATCTGTTTGCTCGGCTCTTTGCAGTGGTTATGGCCATGGCTATGATCGTGGCAGCCATGCTTTTCCTCAGAATGCACGTTGCCTGTCTCTTTGTGGTGGTCATGCTCATGGTGATGATCATGGCAAGCATGCTTACCTGCAGATGAATCTACGCAGCTTGCTGTTGACTTATGCTCATGGTGATGACCATCTGAGCAGTGGTGGGAAGTGCCATGCTTCTTTGAGTGAGATCCATGATGAGAAGAACATTTCTTCGGCGCCTTTCCACTGCCTTTTTCCCTCAGCAACAGCATGCTGTACATGATCACCAGCAAGCATGTACCGACATCAGCAAGTACTGCTGCCCAAATAAGTGGATGCCCGGCAAACGCAAGCCCAACTATTGCAAGCTTTGTAGCCAATGAGAAGGAAATGTTCACTCTGATAGTCCAGTCTGTCCTCTTTGCCAACTTGATAGCCTTGGGGATCCTGCGGATGTCATTCGACATCAGAGTAATGTGGCTCGTCTCCATTGCAACGGCTGAACCAGATATGCCCATGGAGACTCCAACGTCAGCCTTAGCCAATGCCGGGGCATCATTCATTCCATCACCAATCATCATCGTGGGGCCATCTTTTGCCTTCAGTTCATCAACAATTCTCACTTTGTCTTCTGGCAGAAGTTCAAAGTGAACCTCGGCTAGGAGGTTCCCCAGCTGCCAGAAAGGTAACAGAGGCAGAAAAATCAGAATCGGTTGTACTACTTGATTCCGGTAGAGAAAGAGAGGACACAGCAATAAGATGAACATATTTTTCTGAAAAATCGCTTACCTGGTTCTGTGCAAATGTGGCGGCGGCATTACTATCACCAGTAAGCATCACGGACTTGATGCCCAGTGATCTCAATTCCTTGATGGCTTCAGCTGATCCAGTCCGGCAAGAATCCGAAAGACTGAATACCCCAATCAATTCCTTGTTGCAGGCCACGTATCCAATGGTAACTCCTCTCATATCTTTTATGTCTGGAACTAGAGCACAAAAACGAAAATTGCACACGATCATTTAACGGCTCGATATTTGAACAGAAAACGTGTTTTGTAAACATGCAGTCAAAATGACTAATGTCAAAGCTCATGAAGCAGAACCACTTTTTATTACAGTAACTTCATGTTAACTAGCAGCAGAATGTCCACAACATACTAACATACTTTGAAAAGGATGATACCACATTTCACGAACCTGTTTGACATGAAGCCCTTGACAATATCCTTTTGTTCCCAACATATACACCTTCTCCATCAATTTCACCATAAATCCCCTCACCAGGATATATCTGAAATTCGGTGACATTTTCTGATTTCGGCTCCACAGAGTTAAAATGAGCATAATCAACAAGAGCAGATGCCATTGGGTGGCTTGATCTGCTCTCAATACTTGAGACCCTGTAACAGCCAGGAGATTAAATACAGACACTACAAGAAGACTGAAGCCCATACTGTCATTGAAGAAGTTTGTGCAGTGTGATATCTACAAGGAAATGGCACTCACCAGTAAAGAACTTGTTGCTTCGGAACACGCTCGTCAGCTGTTCGAAACTCCTCGACAGAGAACTCTCCTCTAGTAATTGTACCAGTTTTGTCAAAGGCGACAACTTTGATACTGGCCAAGGATTCAAGGACATCCCCTCCTTTGATGAGAAGTCCCGTTCTCGCGGCCCTCAGTAGAGCACAGAAGGTGGCAACAGGCGTTGACAGCACTAGAGCGCATGGGCAAGCACTCACAAGGAGGACTAGGGCTAGGTTGAACCAGTGTTTGAGGTTGTGTGCTCTGACTATCACGGGGATCAGTGCTACTGCTCCAGACATAATAACAACAGCTGCAAGGAAGAATCAAAGATAACAGTAAGAAAAAACACCTGACCCAAAATTTTCAATGTCTGAAGTTTGGCTACAGGTATAGTCTCCTCTGTTTAGATTACCAGGTGTGTAGTACTTAGCACACGTTTCGATCCGCCTCTGCATACTAGATCTACTGTTTTGGGCTTCTTCGACCAGCCTTGCCATTTTCGCCACCGCGGAGTCGTCAGCCATAGCAGTTGTCCTCACAGCAATGTAACCTGACATATCAAGAATACAGAATTAACAAAAGATCAGCGATCTGCGGTGTATTTTAGACATCTCAGCAATGCCAATTCCGGTGTCTATGTAGTGTGTATTACCATCTATGTTGAGGGTACCAGCCCAGACCTGGGAGTCTGCCTGCTTGGACACCGGGAAGGACTCCCCGGTGAGAGTGCTCTCATCAATCTCACTCCTTCCATCGACGACAACACCGTCGATCGGCACTACTTCCCCTGCCTTGACAGCTATTATTGTATTGATCTTCACATCCTGGCAAGCAACCACTTGCCCAGACTCTAGAACAGCATTTTGTGGTGCCATGCTCATAAGTGCCGACATCCCAGCAGTGGCCTACATGTCAAAGGATTATTTGATCAGAATTCTACTGAGATAAAGTAGCCAAAATAAACTATTGCCCATTTAGAAATAGTTGTTGATTAGTGTTGCTTTTTTAGAAGAAAATACTTTCATTAGTTGCATTCTAATCATCTTCTTTCCCTTTTTTTTTGCTTATCTCGCTTATTTCCTTAATCTGCTTTACACCTAAGTATGAGTGTATATGCATGTTCCAGTCCACTAGATATAAAGTTCATTGATCTCTTGGCTGAGAATTGACAGGCAGGGTATGCTAAAAGGTTGTTACAATCAGCGATATGGACTTGACTCTGCTCCAACCTACTACACCCAGAATGGCAGACCAAAATCTGTTCATAAGTCCATCAGTGGGTCTAGTGCACATCAAAATCAACATGCGTCGTTATGCTGCATTAGTATGAACGAAAATGTGGTCCTATCTATGACACGTAAAAAAAAGTTGCATTTCGTGGTAAGTGGGATTATGAGATGACCTCAGAAATCCTGCAAACGTTTTCCTTTTTAACTTAAAGATGCCGTGAAAATTCTGATCTTATAGGTGAAAGAAATTTAAGAAAGAGATGGACAGACCTTGTGGCTCGCCCTGGTCTCCAGCCATTCGGCTGTGGTAAAAAGGAAGACAATGAACCCAGCCTCAGAATAGTCCTTCAGAGCTATTGCCCCCGCAACTGCAATGGAAACAATTAAAACGTGTAAGCTCTTGATATTTCTTAGCACCATCTATCTTCTGCCAAAATTTTCATGATCTGAGCATCTATAAGGAAATGGTAATAAATAGGTGATGATGACAAGTAGCAGCCTTCTAGATGAGGAGATACTGCCAAAATGAGCAATGCCAATTGCTAAATGAACTGAGGACTAAATATATATACAAAACTGTTTTACGAGAAAGTGACGAATATATACGTAGACTGCCAAATTTAATAGACACAACTTTCTTTTTGTATTATTTACTACAAATAGAAACTCAGATTCCTTTCAGTTCCTCTCCTATTTTTATAACCTAGTCCCCACCAGAAGATTTGAGATTCTGGCACATTTCATCTCCTGATATGAATAGACAGTTTGTTCTGGCATAGCACTGGACAAAAAAAAAAGCCCTGTCCACATTTGCTGATTCTTTCATGAAACTGAGCTATCTTGACAGCAACTAAAACCAAAACTCAATAAAGAGTGATTCGAGCAAAGTGTTGCTTATTCAAAGTGGAATCCGATACCACATCTGACAGGCAACATCGTCACATGGAGGAAGGAATCACATATCTGTTCACTAAGCACAAATACAAAGCATCAAAGCAACCTATGAACTTTAATGCAGTGGAAAGTGGGGGGCACTCCAGTGCAAAAATAAAGGAAAAAAATTGAGCAAATGAGACATGGACTTTTAGTATCTTGTAAGTGCCTGGATCTGTATTTTGGGACTAATTAAGCACCCACCATGCATATTGGTCATATATGAAAACAACTTGTCTTGACCCAGTATTTTGGGTGACCCTTTTGGCGCATTGGCAGAATTATTGACAGCAGCATTAATAATTTCGTTCCTTGGTGTTGTCGACGCAGGATCATACATAGAATATGCGCCGCACTGAACTTTTTGGAAGGACTTATTTATTTATCTTTTCTATAATGCAGTAGCGGTTACTTTCAATATTTTTTCAATTCGGATGTAAAAACAAAATCTGAGCACAATTAGTAAGAGTTTCCGTATGTAACATAGTAAATTACACAGTTTTGTGCAATACAGTTCGGCAATAGGCTCTGCAACTGGCTAGAGGAAATACCAACTGGCTAGTCTATGTGGGTGGTCCCAAGGATTTATATTAATTTAAGCATAATACTATAAACGAACTGCTAAATGAACATGGACAACAAAAAAAGAGCCCAGTCTTATTTTATATTTAATTTAATGAAACTCTTGCTTTTACAGTCTGATTTTGTTTCAATTTAGTAGCAACTGCCAATAAGTTTTCTATTCGGATGTAAAAACAAAATCCACCAAAATTAGTAAGAGTTCCATTGTATATAACTAAAAAACCTCACAGTTTTATGCAACACGGTTAGTCCAATAGGCTCTGCAACTGGCAAGCCATTTTTTTGGAAAAGCACGAATACCAAACTTAAGGGTAGTACTAATAACAAACTGGTAAATGCTGGAGTACTACTACTATTATGAATTAGGCAAGCCCGGTCACATGAAACATGTGTTGCGTGCTCGTGTGGAGAACTGCGAATCACATGGAAGAAACTGATTTGAACTCTTTAGGTACTACTAGGTATTACTAGGTACCTGCGATGAGCATGAGTATGTTGACGTCGAGTGTGAGCCTCCGTGCGGCGGCCACGCTCCGGAGGACGATGGGCGGCAGGCCGGCGGCGGTCCCCGCCACGGCGAACCACTTGAGCGGGGGCCAGAAGTGCTCGAACAGGGACACCACCAGCAGCGCGCCGCAGATGAGCACGTACGGGCTCGGCCACTTGTTGGCGATCTTCTGGCCGGCGCCGCCGTAGGCCCGCACCGACGCCTCCAGCCTCGCCTGATTCAGCGCCTTGACTGCAGAAAAAAAAACAGAAAATATCAGTTGCAGTTGCTGAAATTCCGACGGTTTCCGATCTGTTGGGTGAACATTTGATGTGCGGAGGAGGAGGAAGAATAAAAAAAATCAGAAATAAGCAAGGACAGGAAGGGAGAGAGTATAAAAAAATTCAGAGAGAATAAAGGACAGAGGTCAAAGAAAGGATACTACTACTTCCCGTGGATCGAAATATTCTTCTCGATAAGTTCTTGTATGTTAATTAAAAAAAACAAAAGGTTAAAAACCCATCATCCAGAAGAAGTAGAGGCAATAGCACGGCAGCAACGACGGCGAAGTCAGTTTCACGGCGGCATCAGAAAATTATGAGCGCGTTCCTATCGACAGAGACTCTGGTCGGGTCTCTGTTCTAGTCCAAGCAAGTCCTACTGCCCCGAATCCGGTCAAAAATCCAGTCCCCGGGCGGGCACGGACGAAAAGTTGATCAACAGCGAAAGATAAAATCCACCTGAAGACCACAGAGTGAAATCCGGACGAGGAATTCACCACCACAAAGACGAGTAGTAGGCGATCAAAAACAGACAAGAATCGTTATTCTCGACCGCGTGCGCGAGAGGGAGAGGAATCTGGAGGGAAAGCAACAGGGGGGAAGGAATCGGCGACCGCGATTCGGCTTACCAATTTGGGCCTGGGAGATGGCGGCGGCGTCGTGCAGGACGATGACGGTCCTGGACGGCACGACGACGGAGACGGTGTGCACGCCGGGGAGCGGCTGCAGGAGCCTCTCCACCAGCGGCACCTCCGACGGGCAGCAGATCCCCAGCACGTCGAAGTAGCTCTTCTCCAGCCTGCCCCCGCCCGGCGCCGGCGCCGTGTCCCCCATCGTAACTGCCCTTCTTGGCACCGCTCTCTCCGTCTCGGTGTGTGTTTCTTTCTTTCTAGAATCCAAAGCCAAGGCCTGCAATGCCAGAAGTGGCCAAGAAGAGTGTGAGTCCGCCAGCCAGCCAGCGAGCAGGCAGCAGCAAAGCAATCTTGGCGTGCCGGCTAACTCGGTCGGCGGTAGTAGGTTCGGCAGGGCAGTCGATCGAAAAAAAATAAAAAATATCTGACGAGGTCAGTTCGGCAGCCATTATTAACCTACTACTGCTGCTTCTCTCCCTGGTTCCTCCGCGTACGTACGTACCTCGTGATCGATGGAAGCAGAGGAAGAAGACGCAGCGCGGCCCGGCGCAGGGAGTGGGAGGAGGGCCGGAGTATTTATTTCGCGCAGGCCGGGCAGCAGTGGAGGACACGGACCGAGACGGACGACAGCGACAGCGGCGTGGAGTCCCGATTGGAGGAGGGTGACGGAGCGAGCACTGGGATCCGGGGAGGAATCAGATGGGATGAAATGTCGGTTTGTGGGTTCGGACACGCCGATTCTCCACCCAAACTGTTGTGGACACGGAGGAGGGAGGGGGACGCGTGACGAACACAGCAACGGTTTGCTGATGAGGGTATGGGGCAGGGCCGAGGGGAAAGTGAGCAAAAGGTAGATTGGTGAGGGAGGATAAGGCTTTTCTTTTGTGGGAAACTAGTAGGCACTGCATTAACGACACATTTATCATCGTCGATTAACATCTCCCGTCTCCCGTGTAAACGCATGTTCGATTTGTTTACGTCGGCGCCCTCTTTCCGTTTCAAGCACGACGTCTAACCGCTCCTTTCCATTTTCATGTCAAAAGAGAAAATAACACTCTTTGTTACCTTAGAAAATGGGGTAGTAGGGCGGAGGTTTGGTTCTAATCGCCGTCTTTCCCGCCGGACCATCTCACTTAGACACGATGCAGACGGCCGGCCGTCATAATCTTACCATGTTTATAACATTATCATGACAATTTCTTCAAAATCATGAAAAAGACGGTGCGATGTTGTCAAAAACACCACTTGCCACGACATCATTGCAACCGTTCTCGCTCGTGTATCAAAACCATGCAAAACTACATCGCGACGTTTCAAAAACACACCATTGTAGAAAATAAATGTATTACATGATAAATCCACATTGGTTGTACCAAATTGTCTAGAAACATGCTTGCGCAACACAAGAAGACAACGTTTGCAGCAGATGTGGAAAACACTCGTAGTGTGAACATAGCGTTTACAACAGATAACCAGACTCGTTGCGTTGCAACATGTCGCCCAAGTGTGGCTGGAACTATAGAGTCGTTGCAACATACCAAATTGCCATATTTTGGCTTGGCAAAGTGAGGTTGGGAACCAAACACCTCTATAGTTTTTTTTTTTACCTCGGGTACTCTTCAACATTAAATTTTGGCAATTACAATTATATATATATATATATATATATTTATAAAAAATAAAATAATGATTAGAGATTTAGCTCAATACTCTCTAGCCAACAAAAACACACTACTTCGGGTAGAAAATCCATAAACTTGTAGAGTCATAATGTAACAGGTTGATGACATTATAATAGGTGAGGTTCTTCGTGGTTTATCTGTATGTGCACTATTAATTAATAGAGATGTTGTCCGTCTGTCCGGTGGACGTTGACGGACAGTCTTGTAAGTAGCGTTTACAATAAAGTGGTTAATAACTAGTGATTTGGTTAGGAAAGTAATCGATGAGACGGACGGGATTCAGTGGCTTCAGATGCATCCGTTTACATCCTTATTCATTAATGTTGAAGATTTATTTGTCAAGGGTTATCTTTCTATAAAAACTCATATACATATTTTGAGACAAATGAAAAACTCATAATCATTATATCACATCCAGGTGTGTGGCTGCAGAAGGACCATGTCAATTGTTTAATGCGACTCAGAGAAAGTTAAACATTTACCTATAAGTATATTTATACTAAATTCTTTTACCTCATTGTAATTCAACTAGACATTAATGTATGGTCTTTTTATTGATATATTGTTTGATATTATATAGATAATAATTATTTTTAGCAATATTAACAACTAAAATGTCCCTGTTAAGGTACAATTGTTTCACAAAATTCTCATATTTGTCATTAAAAACATTTTGGTGCAGAAAATGTTTATGTCATTTAATTTGAGATGTTCAATAATAATCTTACATCACGATGGGTTTCACCATGACTATACTTAAACAAATAATTTTATTTTATTTCACCACATTTATTTATACCTATTGATGTATCATAATGCACTTGAGTACGTTGGTATCATTAAATATCTATACAAGGAGATGTCTAGAGTTCAAGATTACAAAATTTTAGGGGTAAGCGGATGAAAAAATCTAGATTGTATGAAGTGTAAATTACTAGTGTGTCCTTATTTCCTGTCATAAGAAGCTACTCCTAGGGGTAGTCAAAATCCAAATCGAGCTCGGGCTACAGGGAGTGCAATTTTTACAAAATTTGAAGACACCACCTTATACATAAAACATTCTAAAAAAAGCATACACGTACATATATATAGACGTCCATTATGTATATCTAAATTTTCATTGATATATATTTTCAGTTGCAATAATCTACACAGAAATCACAACTGTAAAAAGCAAACTCGACTCTTTTTTTACCAATTTGGATCGACGGTTTTATGATTTCCGCGTAGTCCCAAAATTCAGTGTACGCTATTTGTTAATAGCCAAAGTCTAGAAAAACATCCCCGCAGTTACAATCAATAGATTGTTATAATGCATATACTTGGAACCGGTTGCCTGCTATAGGAACTGTTGGGGTATTTTGGCTAGTGTTAAGGAGTGTTTATTTGAAGTTTTATCCTGGGATATTCAAAAGTTTTGTATTTCTTGTGTTCTCAGAAATAAAAATGATGCTAGTGTGTGGAGATTTATCTTTGCATATGGATCTGCCTACGATGAATTTAAACTAGAATTCATTAATGAGTTGCATAATGTGGTGGCCATGTGGGATGGCCCCACCCTTATAGGTGGTGACTTTAATCTCATTGGAGAAAGCACAGAGAAAAATACTGGTAATATTAATCAACATTGGACCAATCTGTTCAATGATTAGATCAACAAATTTGACTTAATTGAACTAAAAAATGCTGGTAGAATGTCCACTTGGGCTAATAATCAGGATAATCTGATTATAGTAGCAATTGATAAAGTTTTCATTACTACTTGCTGGGAAAACATGTTCCCTGCTGTAGCAGTTAAAACTTTGCCTAGAGTGGGGAGTGACCACACTCCTCTTATATTTGACACTAGAACCTTTTCTCCACCTGCTATTAAGAAGATTTGTTTTGAAAAATGGTGGCTTCAAAAAGAAGGTTTTAAAGATTTAGTTCATAAAACCTAGAATTTGCATGTTCTTCATGGGTTAACTAAATCCTTTGATATTTGGCAGTTCAAGCAGAGGTATCTAAGAAGGGTGCTTAAGGGTTGGGCTATTAATGTTGAATCTGAGCAAAACAAACAAAAAAAGAAATTAATTGCTGAGTATGACATGCTAGATATTCTTTCTAAGACCCAGTATCTGACTACAGAGGAAAGAGGAAAATGAAAGAAATATCTAATAAGCTACAACATATTTGGAGAAATGAAGAAATTAAAGCTAGACAAAGAGCTAGGGAGAGAGATATTTTAGAAGGTGACAGAACACTGCCTATTTTCATGCTCTTGCCAATAGGAAGAGAAGGAAAAAGCAGATTAATGTTTTGGTTGGCCTCAATGGGGAAGTTAATGAAACTAAAGATATACTTGATATAGCTGTTAATTACTATGAAGATTTTTTGGTGCTGAAAAGAAGCTAGACATTAGTTTGGCTGATGAGTTTTGGGAACCTGAAGAGAAAGTTTCTGATGCTCATAATAGAGTGCTAGAAGCTGAAATCACTGAGGAAGAGGTGAAAATTGCAGTGTTTGGGTCTTATGTTGAAGGAGCACCTGGACCTGATGGTTTCTCTTTCTTTTTTTATCAGTAGTTTTGGGATTTAATTAAGGGTTACCTACTTGTTATGTTTAAAGACTAGCATAAGGGAGAATTAGATCTGTTTAGGTTGAACTTCTCCCTCCTAACCCTTATTCCTAAAGAATCTGAAGCTAAAACCATTCAAAAATTTAGGCCTATTGCCTTAACTAATTGCAGTTTTAAAATTTTCTCTAAATGTGTAACCAATAAGATGGGGTGATCAGTGAAGAACCGATCACACCTAATCAAACTGCCTTCATTAGAGGGAGATATATTTTGGAATATGTGGTCTCTGCTCATGAGATTATTCATGATGCAGTTCAGAAAAAGGAACATGGGTTTGTTTTCAAACTTGATTATGAAAAAGCATATGAAAAAGTTTATAGAGGATTTCTGATTCAAATGATGTTACAGAGGGGCTTTAGTCCAAAATTTATGGAAATTATCAAGTCTATCCTGCATAAAGGATCCATTGCTATTAGGATAAATGACACTAATAGTATCTATTTTGAGGCTGGTGGGGGAGTTGGGCAGGGAGATCCTGCTTCCCCCATTCTGTTTAATTTTATTACAATTGTTTTTTGCGCATGCTCATTAGAGCATCTAGGCATGATCACATTTCTGGTACGCTGAGGTCTTTTTGCCCTTCTGGAATCATCAGCATGCAATATGCTGACGATACCTTGTTATTCCTAGACAACAATCTAGAATCAATCATGAATCTGGAGTGGTTGTTGTCTTGCTATGAACAAATATCAGGAATGCGTATTAATTTACATAAATGTGACTAGTCCCCATCAATGTAGATGAGGAAGAGGCCCAAGCCTGTGTTCAAATTTTGAGCTGTAAATTGGGAAATTTCCCTCTGAACTATTTAGGAACACTTTTCCATTATAAGAAACTGAGAAAAGAAGACTTACAACCTGTGATTGATAAAGTTATTAAAAAGACAGGAGGGTGGAGGGGTAAATTGCTTTCTTACAAAGCTAAATTAATTCTTATCAAGACCTTCTTAGCTAGTATACCTACATATCTGCTGAGTGTGATCAACTTTCTAAAGTGGGCCATAACCCTTATCAATTCTCAACTAGCCCATTGTTTGTGGGAAAATTATGAAGGGCATCATAAGTATCATCTAGCAAATTGGGGCCTAGTTACCCAAAAACTTGAGTTTGGGGGATTGGGCATTCCGAACTTAGCTGAGATGAACTTGTGCCTCTTAGCTTCCTGGATTAAAAGGTATCACTTAGATAATCATAAAATCTAGAAGCAAATCATTGATCATAAGTATAATACAAATGAACCTAATGTATTTGCTTGTTCTGATGTTGGTCTTTCCTGTTTTTGGAAAGGTGTTATGTGGGCTGTCAAGGCTGCTAAAATGGGTTATTTGTGGAATGCTGGAAATGACAGAAAAACTAAGTTTTTGGAGGACCATTGGTTTGGGTCCTGCAGCTTAGCTATCCAATTCTAGGATTTGTATGTTCTGGTGAATGAGCATGATTGTTCTATTGCCGATGTTTGGGATGGGGTTAACCTCAAGTTTACTTTTAGAAGGTGTGTGGACCAAAAACTACTGCTTAGGTGGTTTGACTTGGTTGGTACTGCCGAGTCTTTACATTTGAATGATGAAGAAGACTCACTTGTTTGGAAACTTGAGTCTAAAGGTGTTTACACTGTAGATTCTCTCTATGCTATGATCAAATGCAGGGGGATTACCCCCACTTATCTGCCTGCTGTTTGGAAAGTTAAGGTTCCCCCTAGATTACATGTGTTTTTATGGCTGTTGATAAACAATAAACTCTTTACTAGAGATAATCTGGTGAAGACGCAACACTTAGATGATGTGTCCTGTATATTTTGTTTAGAATCAGAAAGTATTTTTTGATTGTGAGGTTGCCAAGGAAATGTGGAGAAACATATCTTCTCTTATAGGCCTGGTAACACAGGCTAATCTGTTGAATATTGCTAGTCTATGGGTTGCTGAGAAAACACATGCCATTAAAAATATTGTTCACACAGCTGTGTTATGGTCGTTGTGGAAAACAAGAAACGACATGTGTTTTAATAGAACTTCATGGTTTGATATGCAGGTACTCTATCAAAGGGTTGCTTACACCCTTGCTCTCTGGCTACCTCTGTTCCCCGGAGATCAAAAAGGAAGGCTAGAGGAGATAGTGAAGAACTTACACCGACTAGCGTGCCAGCCCCCCATGTTGATGTGGCTGGGACCTGGGTGAGGGAAGAAGGAGGGGAACTCTACCAGATAAAGATCAGGAAGCTGGACGCCGAGTGGGTGGTGCCAATAGACCATTCCTTCGTCTGATGTGTTGAGGCCGTGACGATGGTGTTCGGTAGTCTTTCTGGTAGTGCTTGTATGTTTTGCCGATGTCCCCCTGGGTGCGCTCTGTGGAATGCGATTGAACTATCGTTGTTAGACTGTGCTGGTGCTGTGGGTGTGTGTGTTTGCCTGGGCATCACGATGATGTTCCCACGCGTGGTATAATAAACCTAACGCTGTTGGATGGTTTCTTTAGTAGAACCGGGGCGAGACCCTTTTATTCCGAGAAAAACATCCCCGTGTAAATGAAAAGAATCAAAATGTTTTAAACTTCAAAGTGCCACTTTGTATTTTCAGTACCGGGTTTTTTGGGGGTGCCCGGGCTCCAAAACGCGGCACTCAATCCTCAAATCTTCTGTTTCGTTAACCCTTCTCGGTTCTCTCACTAGCTCGTAAGTTTCAGAATCTCGGCGCGTTCCCCACGCGCGTGGCGGGAGAGCGATCCAGCGAGCGGAGGGAGCCCAACCTGCAGAATGGAGATGATCGCGTCGCGGCGGCGTACGCCACTAACGCACGCTCGCGCGCCGTATATGTGTCCCGTCGTATGCACGGACGGTTGGGAGGCGAACAGCAACTGCACGCGACGCATGTAAAACTGTTTTTCGCCGCCATCTTTTCAGTTTTTTGGGGTTGCTTACCACGTATGCCACGTGGTTTTCGCCGCCATCTCCAGACTCCAACCCAGTATACCATTCTAACTCTAGTATTTGTATTTACCTGAAAATTATTATTTTTGGATGATTGAAGAGTAGTATAGGACCAAAGTATTTGTGATGACGTCGTGAATGAGTTGTTCGAAGCGAAAAAAAAAAGATCGTGAATGAATTGTTCCAAACGAAAAAAATTCAAAGATCATACACATGAGTCACGGACGGCGCCACAGTGTATCTGCTTGCTAGCTAGGCCGTCCGGTGGGCGACCGCGATCGGGGTCAGGGTCGAGTCAAGGGCTCCTCCGGCCGCGAGGTGACTAGCCTGACTGATCTTTACCTCTGTCGACGGTACACTTGCCGCGCGCCACCACATCTCCACCGATCGACTGGCACCACTTCTTGGGACACTTGTTGCACAAAACCACAACAATGGTTTGTTTTTTTACAAAACACCATATTTTGCTGTAATCATTTGCACATAACACACAACAGATGGTTAACAGCTTTGATAGCCGATTAGTCAAGTGTGACCCACCGATAGAGCTTTGTGCTGTCAGACGGTGGCGAGACGATCGAGAGCGTGCTGGTCGGCGAGAAGGATAGGACGCTCTGGCTAATCTTGGTGGCGACGTCGCATTCCCCTTCCTCTGATGGCCATCGTGGTGCCGTCGGTTGCGGCCGCGGCCAGCTCGTGCCGGCAGCGCCGTTGCCCTAGCCCCAGCGCATCATCACTTGTTGGCTTGCTGCTGATGGTGATGGCGGGGACGCCCGTGGCCGACGCTTACATCAACAAAAATTGCAATTCTCACTGTCCCTGGATCGTCGTTGCTCGAGCTCGCCACCGTCTATGAGTCGAGCTCGAGGAAACAGATGCAAGCGTCGAACGGAGGAACCTTTTGCCGCCGGCCACCACCAGCGTAGCTCTTGCGGTGGAGCGCGCCTGCCGGCCGGCCTCATCCGTATCCGGCACCGGCACTCCAGCCTGAAGCGCAAACATCCTTGAGAGCATCTCCACTCGCCTAGCCACGACGCCGATCTGGATCCCGAAATTCAGTCTGGACGCCGAAAATCGGTCCAGTCGCGTACCCAGAGACCTGTTTTCGTTCGGATTTGGGCGTCTTTTGATCCGGCCTACCCAGGCCGAACTTAGGTTTCCGGGTACGCTCTGGGGACGCCGGACGCCGCAAAAAAGGGCGTGGGCCAGCTCTGTCGGCGAGACAGTCTCATTCCCACCCACTCCACTCGTCCAGACTGTCGCGAAGAGCTCTGTCGCCATGACTTCGCCGACGGAGCTCCCCCGTGCCGAGACATGTCTACGCCAGCTACGCCGCCGTCCGCCGCCTCCACGCCTTCTCCGCCGCCGCTTTGCCGACTTATCTCGCCGTGGCGTGCCCGCTCAAGGCCACCACCACGCCCGCTAGGTGTTTGACATTTGGCCGGATTCGGCCATGGACTCTGACGGCGATGAGGCATCGCCCATCGATTCGACGAGGCGAGATACCGCCATGGATACCGACGACGAGGAGTTGCTCATTGTACTCCTAGAGAAGGAGAGCGCCGAGGTCGCCAAAGTGAAGAGCACTTGCGTATTTCGCCCAATTTGCATACATGCAGATGGCGAAGCGCGGTGGTTCGGCGCCAGGCCGCATGAAGTGCAAGGCGAGACAGAGGATAGAGGGCTATTGCATGTTGTACGCCGACTACTCCGTCGACCAGCCACTCCATGGAGAGGACGTGTTTCGCCGTCGTTTCAGGATGAGTCGGAAGCTCTTTCTCAAGATCGTGCATGCCATCCGGGAGTTCGACCCATATTTCCTTTGCAAGAAGGACTGCACCGACTTGGTTGGGTTTTCGTCGCTTCAGAAGTGCACCGTGGCGATGAGGTTGCTTGCATATTGAGCGCCGGCTGATGCTGCCGGTGACTATCTCCGCATCGCCGAGTCCACCGCCCTTGATTGCTTGTACAGGTTCCAGGATGTTGATTGCAGTTGGGGAACAAGACTTGAGATCACCCAATTGAAGAAGCGCTTTCCGGATCCTCGTGTTGGAGATATGCCCTAGAGGCAATAATAAATGTAGTTATTATTATATCTTTGTGTTTATGATAAATGTTTACATTCATGCTATAATAGTATTAACAAGGAAATATTAATATTTATGTGATTTGTAAACTTAAATTAAAGTCCCTAGTAAAGCCTCTTCATAATACTAGCTTGTTGGTTAATAAATGATTGTGGTTTCCCTATCATAAACATTGAGATGTTATTAACAACAAGATCATATCGTTAGGAGAATAGTATGATGGACATACTCCTATGGATAAGCGTAGCATAAAGATCAAGTCATTTTAATAGTTCAATTTCTATATGCTTTCTGATACATAGTAACCTAATTTCTTCGACCATGAGATCATGCTTATCACCATCACCGGAAGGATGCTTTGATGACATCAAACACCACACCGTAATTGGGTGGCTATAAAGGTGGCATTGAGTGTTCGGAAAGTATTGGTCGAGACACCAGATCGGATGCCTCGCGTCCCGCGCGCTCGCTCGCTGGGCCCGCTCGCGCGCGCTGCCGCTAGCCTCGCTTGCTGCCGCGCATGCGCTGGCCCCACTCCTCTGCTCGCTCACACGCGCGCCTGGCTGCATGCTCTGCTGGGCCCGCGCTGGCTCATCGCACGCAGCTGCTACGGCTGCTGCTCGCATGCACTGAAAGCGCGGGCCAGCTGCGCTGCTGCTGCTCTGCCCCGGGCGTGCTGGCCCACGCACGCGAGTGCGTTGACCCGCGTGAGAACTGCTGCCCGCATGCTGCCCTCTGGCTCTGCTGCTTTTTCTCTCTCTGGCTCGCTCGCTGTATGTGTTGCGTTCAGTGCCGTTGTACCGGGTTTTCGTGGTACTACCGGACCGTCCAGAAAAATTGTCTCAACGATCATATTTTGGCTAGCCCTTTAAATAGATTTGCCTCATTTTCTTTTAGGGTTACTACTTCCTCCTTTTCTTGCCCAAGCTTTGCCCCCATTTGCTCTACTCCTTAAGCTTGATTTCTACACACCCCTCCATTGACTTGCAAATATTTGAGGGGTTGTTGGAGGAGATCTAGCCCCACGTTCTGACCTAATCGATTCATCTCTTTGTGAGTGCATCTTTGGGGATCTAGATTTTGGGGGATTTTGTGTCTCTCTTTGATTCCTCCTCTCTTGTTCCCCCAATAGCTTTAGTAGCTTTGTTGGAACTTGAGAGTGAGGGATTTAGGCATCTTTGTGGTGTTCTTGCCATTTGCATTTGTTGCATCGGTTTGAGTTCTCCTCGGAGGATTTAGTTTGAATTGCTCATTGGAGCTTGTCCCTCTTGGGTTCTTGGAACCCTAGACGGTTTTGTGGCCTTGGTGACATTTGTTGAGGCCTTTTGTGGCGTTTGTTGGGAGCCTCCAATTAATTTGTGGAGTTGTGCCCCAACCTTGTGAGAGGTTCCGGTTGCCACCGACAAGTGCACCGATAGTAAAAGCGTGGATCGATCCCATTGGGGTGAGATTCACCGGAGAATAAGGGAGGCCTTTTGTGGTATTGGTGGTTTGATATCACCCCCTCTCCAAACGAGACGTACTCCATGTTAGGAGGAACTCGGTAAAATATCGGTGTCCCCGCGTGCCTCGGTTATCTCTATACCCGAGCTCTTTACTTATGCACTTTACATTGTGATAGCCTTCGTGCTTGAAGTAATATATATCTTGCTATCACTTTGTTGCTTGTATTGCTTAGCATAAGTTGTTGGTGCACATAGGTAAACCTTAGTTGTTTCTAGGTTGTGCTTTACAAAGTAAACACTAGTTTTATTCCGCCTTTGTTGAGCCACTCTAGGAAAAGTTTTAATCGCCTATTCACCCCCCTCTAGGCGACATCCGTATCCTTTCAGTGACCCACCTGCAGCTACTGCTACCGATGAAGTAAAAAATGTTTACCTCGCTCGGAAGACTCAGTACTCCACAGTTCAGTGTGCTATCTTGTATGGTTTAGAATCGGAGCTTCAAAAAAGGTTTGAGAATTCAGACCCACATGATATTGTCCGTGAACTCAAATTGATCTTTGAGACTCACGCGGCAGTTGAGAGCTATGAGGCTTCTGAAAAGTTCTTTAACTGCAAGATGGAAGAGGGCAGCTCCGTTAGTGAGCATGTGCTTAAGATGTTTGGGCACGCAAACAAACTTCAAAGTTTGGGTATAGTGATTCCTAATGCTTTGGGGATTTACCGTGTCCTCCAATCACTACCACCAAGTTACAAGAACTTTGTGATGAACTACAATATGCAAAGCATGAACAAGCAGTTGCCAGAACTCTTCTCCATGTTAAAATCTACAGAAGTGGAGATCAAGAAAGAGCACCAAGTGTTGATGGTCAATAAGACCACCAAATTCAAGAAAGGCAAGTCTAAGCAAAAGGGACACTTCAAGAAGGGTGGTAAGAAAGTTACCGCATGAAGAAGACCAAGGCTGGACCCAAGCACGATCTGAGTGCTTTTACTACAAGGAGAAGGTCCTGGGCGGAATTGCCCAAAGTACTTGGCGGATTTGAAGAACGGCAACATTAAGAAGAAAGGTATATCCGATATACATGTTATTGATGTGTATCTCACTAGTACTCATAGTAGTGCCTGGGTATTTGATACTGGTTTGGTTGCTCATATTTGTAACTCGAAGCGGTCTTTGAGAATAAACGGAAGCTAGCGAAGAACGAGGTGACGATGCGGCGTGAAAGCGGATCAAAGGTTGATGTGATCGCGATTGACGCTACCTCTTCATCTACCATCGGGATTAGTTTTATACTTAAATAATTGTTATTTGGTGCCTGCGTTAAGCATGAACATTATATCGGGATCTTGTTTATTGTGAGACGGTTACTTGTTTAAGTCCGAGAATAATGGTTGTTCGATTTATATGAGTAATATGTTTTATGCACATGCACCTTTGATAGATGGTCTATTCTTATTGAATCTCGATAGTGGAAATACACATATTAATAACATTGAGGATAAACGTTTGAAATCGAGCGATAACTCGACCTATATGTAATCGCTTGTCGTCTTGGTCACATTGGAGTGAAGCGTATGAAGAAACTCTATTCTGATGGACTTCTTGAATCACTTGATTTCGAATCACTTGAAAGATGCGAAGCATATCTAATGGGTAAAATGACTAAGACTCCATTTTCTGGTATGATGGAGCGAGCTACGGACTTATTGGAAATCATACATACCGATGTGTGTGGTCCAATGAGTGTAGCATCACAGTGATGGTTATCGTTATGTTCTTACCTTCACGGATGACTTGAGTAGATATGGGTATATCTATTTCATGAAACATAAGTCCGAAACTTTCGAAAAGTTTAAGGAATTTCAAAGTGAGGTTGAGAACCAACGTAACAAGAAGATTAAATTTCTACGTTCTGATCGTGGAGGTGAATATCTAAGTTACGAGTTTGGCGAGCATTTGAAGAAATGCGGAATACTTTCACAATTGACACCGCCGGGAACACCACAGCGTAATGGTGTGTCCGAACGTCGTAATCGAACTCTCTTAGATATGGTTCGTTCTATGATGTCACTTACAGATTTACCGCTATCATTTTGGGGTTATGCATTAGAAACAGCCGCATTCACTTTAAATAGGGCACCATCTAAATCCGTTGAAACGACACCGTATGAATTATGGTTTGGGAAGAAACCTAAATTGTCGTTCCTTAAAGTTTGGGGTTGCGAAGCCTATGTAAATAAGTTACAGCCGGACAAGCTTGAACCCAAAGCGGAAAAATGCGTCTTCGTAGGATACCCAAAGGAAACTATTGGGTATACCTTCTATCATAGATCCGAAGGCAAAATCTTTGTTGCCAAGAATGGATCCTTTCTAGAGAAGGAATTTCTCTCGAGAGAAGTGACTGGAAGGAAAGTAGAACTCGACGAGGTTGTCGAACCTTCTCTCGAACTTGCGAGTAGCGCAGCACCGGAAGAAGTTCCTGTGGTGCCTGCACCAATAAGAGAGGAAGCTAATGATGATGATCATGAAACTTCGGTTGTAGTTGCTACAGAGCCTCGCAAGTCAACGAGAACTCGTACCACTCCTGATTGGTATGATCCCGTTATGAGTGTCATGTTGGTGGACAACACCGATGACCCTGCGACATATGAGGAAGTGATGATGAGCCCAGATTCCAATAAATGGCAAGAAGCCATGAAATCCGAGATTTGATCAATGTACGAAAACCAAGTATGGACTTTGGTGGACTTACCGGATGGCCGGAAGGCTGTCGAGAACAAATGGATTTTCAAGAAGAAAACATATGCTGATGGTAATGTTACTGTCTATAAAGCTCGACTTGTCGCAAAAGGGTTTCGACAAATTCAAGGAGTTGACTACGATGAGACTTTCTCACCTGTAGCGAAGCTAAAGTCTGTGAGGATTATGTTAGCAATCGCTGCATATTATGATCATGAGATATGGCAGATGGATGTCAAAACAACGTTCCTCAATGGAGACATTGATGAAGAGTTGTATATGATGCAACCCAAAGGTTTTGTCGATCCTAAGGATGCTAACAAGGTATGCAAACTTCAACGGTCCATTTATGGATTGAAGCAAGCATCCCGAAGTTGGAATCAACATTTTGATAAGGTGATCAAAAGTTTTGGTTTTATACAAACTTATGGAGAAGCTTGTATTTACAAGAAAGCGAGTGGGAGCTCTGTAGCATTCTTAATACTATATGTAGATGACATATTGTTGATTGGGAATGATGTAGACCTTCTTAATAGTGTCAAGGAATATTTGAATAATAGTTTTTCAATGAAAGATCTTGGCGAAGCAGCTTACATATTAGGCATAAAGATTTATAGAGATAGATCGAGACGCCTAATTTCATTGTCACAAAGTACATATTTGGACAAGGTTCTAAAGAGATTTGGAATGGAAGATAGCAAGAAAGGGTTCTTGCCCATGTTGCCCAATACGACCTTGAGTAAAACTCAAAGTCCAACAACGGCAGAAGATAGAGAAAGGATGAGTAAGACTCCCTATGCCTCAGCCATAGGATCTCTAATGTATGCCATGCTATGTACTAGACCCGACATTGCATATGCTGTTAGTTTAACTAGCAGATATCAAAGTGATCCAGGAGTGGATCATTGGACAGCGGTCAAAAACATCCTTAAGTACTTGAGAAGAACTAAGGATATGGTTCTTTCTTATGGAGATGATGAACAGCTCGTTTTTAATGGTTACACCGATGCTAGTTGGAACACCGATCCGAATGATTCTAAATCACAATCTGGATACGTATTTACTTTGAATGGTGCAGCAGTTAGCTGGAGGAGTGCAAAGCAAAGCGTTGTGGCAAGATCTTCAACTGAATCAGAATACATGGCTGCTTCGGAGGCTTCGCAAGAAGCGATATGGATGAAGGAGTTCATTACAGAGCTCGGTGTGGTTCCAAGTGCGCTGGACCCAATGTCTATCTACTGTGATAACATGGGCGCCATAGCCAATGCGCAAGAACCAAGGTCACACAAGAAGCTAAAGCACATTAAGCTACGTTTCCACGCTATTCGAGAACATGTCCAAGATGGTGACATAAAGATTTGCAAAGTACACACAGATCTGAATGTGGCAGATCCATTGACTAAACCTCTCCCGAGGGAAAAACATGACCAACACCAAACTGCCATGGGTGTTCGGTATATTACCATGTAATCTAGATTAGTTGACTCTAGTGCAAGTGGGAGACTGTTGGAGATATGCCCTAGAGGCAATAATAAATGTAGTTATTATTATATCTTTGTGTTTATGATAAATGTTTACATTCATGCTATAATAGTATTAACAAGGAAACATTAATACTTGTGTGATTTGTAAACTTAAATTGAAGTCCCTAGTAAAGCCTCTTCATAATACTAGCTTGTTGGTTAATAAATGATTGTGGTTTCCCTATCATGAACATTGAGATGTTATTAACAACAAGATCATATCGTTAGGAGAATGGTATGATGGACATACTCCTATAGATAAGCGTAGCATAAAGATCAAGTCATTTTAATAGTTCAATTTCTATATGCTTTCTGATACATAGTAACCTAATTCCTTCGACCATGAGATCATGCTTATCACCATCACCGGAAGGATGCTTTGATGACATCAAACACCACACTGTAACTGGGTGGCTATAAAGGTGGCATTGAGTGTTCGGAAAGTATTGGTTGAGACACATGGATCAAGAATGGGATTTGTCCATCCATATGACGGATAGATATACTCTGGGCCCTCTCGGTGGAATGTCATCCAACTAGCTTGCAAGCATGTGACTGGCTCACAAGGGATCACATATCACGGGAACGAGAAAAGAGTACTTATCAGTAACGATGTTGAACTAGGTATGCAGAGATACTGACGATCAAAACCTCAGATAAGTAAACTATCATGAGACAAAGGGAAATTGGTATCGTATGTAAGTGGTTCATTCGATCGCAAAGTAATCGTAGAAATATGTGGGAGCCATATGAATTTCCAGATTCCTCTATTGGTTATTGTTCGGAGAAGTGTCTCGATCATGTCTACATAATTCACGAACCGTAGGGAGACACACTTAAGGATTCGACGTTGTTGAGTAGTTATGGAATAATGAGTAAGAGACCGAATGTTGTTCGGAGTCTCGGATGGGATCCAGGATATCACAAGGAGATCCGGAATGGTCCGGAGAATAAGATTCATATAAGGAAAGTCCTGTTTTGGGGTTGGAGAATGGTTCCGGTGTTTTCATTGGGAATGTTCTAGAAGGTTCCGGAATATCCGGCACTCCGGAGAGGAAGGGTACATGAATGTGTCATAACAAGTTGGAATGGTTGCATCATGTACTAGGTGTCATCGCTGAGCGAAATAAAGGGATAAATCAAATCCTAGTTTGAAAAGTCAAACGCCAATTTGAAAAGTCAAACGGCTATTTTGCTTGGTGGAGGGAGAGTAGGAAACCTATTTGGGGAGGAAGTCCCTCTCCCTCCATCGCCGGCCTTGGAAGCTGAGTTGGGGAGGGACTCACCTCCCCTTGGCGCGCCCCCTCCACCTATATAAGGAGGGGCAGGGCTGCCCCTCCAAGTACACACCTTGCCCCTCTAAACCCTAACCCTAGCCGCCGCCCACCATAGCCGCCGCCGCCCTAGGGTTTCTCCCAAGCCGCCGAGTTGGGGCTTCTAGTTGCCCTAGCCGCCGGCCTTGCTCCCTCTCCTTGGTGCGTCTAAACCCTAGATCATCGAGGCTCTCTCATAGTCTACCATACTCGCTCCGGCTTAAGGCGAAACCCTGCGAGATCTCCCCTCTACTTCCTGCTGCCGGAATCGTGCTGCCGGAATCGTGCTGCCGGAATCGCGAGGAGAGTGCTACAACCTCCGCTGCCTGCTGGAACAAGGGAGAGGAAGGTCTTCGTCGAGTACCGAACGTGTGACCGATCATGAGCCAGCCGGAACACAGCGCCAGAAGGATCGTCTACACGATCTTGAGATCGGCAAGAGTACGACTACATCACCCACGAGAATCCGCTCTCGTTAACACTTTGGAATCTTCGAGGGTGAGTTATTCTATCAACTCGTTGCTACAATCTAGTAGATAGATCTTGGCTTGTTTGTTTGTATGCGATAGAAATTTTTTGTTGTCCATGCTACGAACCCCTACACCTCGCAGTCAATGAAAGTAGAGGATTTCCTGGTATGCTTGGAAGCATAGATTGCATGCATTGAGAGTGGAAGAACTGTCCATTTGAATGGCAAGGAATGTACAAAGGCCACAAAAGAGGATGCACTGTGATACTTAAGGCAGTTGCTACACATGATCTTTGGATCTGGCACTTCTTCTTTGGCATGGCAGGATCGAACAACGATATCAACGTCCTCAACTCCTCAACTGTCTTTTCCAAGCTTGTTGAGGGTCATGCTCCCCTGTGGAATTTGAGATCAACGGGCATCACTACAACAAGGGATACTATCTAGCAGATGGCATCTATCCAAGATGGCCAACATTTGTGAAGACTATCTCAGGCCCAATGCTCCCCAAGCATTCTCACTTTGCCAAGGAATAGGAAGCTTGCAGGAAGGACGTGGAGCGGGCATTTGGTGTGCTTCAGCAGAGGTTTGCAGTTGTCCGGTTCCCTTCTATGACCTGGTCGAAAGATCAGATGTGGGAAGTGATGAACTGTTGTGTGACCTTGCACAACATGATCATTGAGGATGAGAGGAAGGATCCAATGAGTTTGCTCGAGGAGGACGAGCCATACCATCTACAGGGTCCTCTTGCCGAGCCTGATCATCAGGTGCCTCCAACATGGGCTGCATTCATCGCAATGCGTCAGAAGATCCGAGATCCGGCGATGCATCAAGAGCTGCAGGATGATCTTGTCGAGCATCTATGGACACGCAGGGGCAACACGACGTAGATGCTGAGCATGAACTGGCCGAACTTGGCCGAAATATGTTGTAATTTTATTGCAGGCCGAACTATGTTTACATTACGTCGAACTCTGTTTAAAATTTCGCCGAACTTTGGTCTTAAAGTGTTCTGTATTCATCGTATAACGAATTATGCCGAAATTTAAACGAACTTTAGCCGAATTTGAGCCGAATTCTAGCGTAAACGGGCGACCCAGAAACTCGGTCTGGGTACGCGAGTGGAAAACTTTGTGTATCCAGGTCCGAAACTTGCGTCGTCCGGTCAAAGTTTAGTTCGGATTTCGGACTGGGTTCGGCCAACGAGTGGAGATGCTTTGACACCATCCGCCAACCGGTGCTCCGGCCTGAAACGGAAGTAGCCTTAACCAACGTGTGTGCTGTAGACCGGCCTTAGCCCCGACGCAGGTGGTGGTCCAGCTGAGCGCGCCGCGCGCGGCCATCGGCCCCGTAGATATTCCACCGGGCGGGGTACCTCGATGCACGACTCCATCTCCAGCTACGGTTGGCAGAGAGTGCCACGGCCAGCGCGGCATACTGCGGAAGCAACTCCTGTTCAAGGCGCACGACAGCGCCGTCTGGCCCCTCACTGCCTCTACTCAATCACTGGCAGTGGCGGTGTAAAAATCCCATCCAAGAATAAGTAACTGCATGAACGTGTCTCTGTAAGTGGGTCTGGCTTGACTAATTGAATATCAGATATGTTAATGACGGATTGTGTGTTCTGAGCAAATGATTACAACAAAATAAGGTTTTTTTTGCAAACACAAATCATTATTGTGGTTCCGTGCAAAAGAAGCTCCAACAATTGGTGTGATGTGCTATTTCCTCGGCAGCTGAGGAGTGGACACTGTGGACTGTGGAGCACAGGAAGGACAGTCAGAACGTACACAATCAACAGTCAGACGGTATACATGCTGGCATGCAGCTTGTCCCACTTTCTTTCTTTCTTTCTTTCTGTCTTTCAGATCTTCTAGCGCTACATGTACTATGTAGTTGAGTGTTGAGAAGAAACAGGTGATCTTTCCCGTCAAGCACAGTGCCTGCTGATTTGCTCGCATGTTTTTTTTCTCTTCCAAGGCAATGCGTGCATGGTGTGATTGTGAAGATTAGGAAGCGAGCGGTTATTAGGGACGTGTTTGGATGGGCGACGCACGCTTTTTTTCGCACGGCGCGCGGAAAGAAGTAAGATGGTTTAGAAAGCTGAGTCGTACTATAGAATTGCTACACCACACGGTTTTTAAAATATGCTAAAATTTGACCCGCTAGAAACGCCAATTTTAAATGTTTCCACGGGATAGGTCCGGTAGCCGGAAGTTCTTCCTCGTAAATGCAATCCAGTCAGCTATACTTTTCTTCATAAACGTGATTAAAATCATGCACCGATTTAAAGTAAGTTGTGCACGAAAAAAATATGAATCGACTTTACGATTCACCCCGATGATCGGTTTCTAGTTCCGTTGACCTTTTAGAGGTCTATTTTGTGTTCATGTTTATACGTTTTTGAACAAATTTTGCAAATTCTTCGTACACGGGCGACAGTTTGAAATTCCCTTTGGGATGTAGCTTCGCCTCATGGTATCACACAACTTTCGTGTTGTTTTGATATTCATAACTACGTAGATCTAAACTGCCCTATTATACGTACGTACACGTAGATCTACTCGTATAGCAATGTCAAAACAGAATACTTACATCAAAGTCGTGTGAAATGATAAAATGAAGCTTCCTCTTAAAGGAAATTTCAAATGATCAACTATGTGGGATGAATTTGATAAAATTTGTTCAAAAAAGCTCTAAAAGGAAAAACAACATAGCGTTTCAAATACTCAACGAAATTACAAATTGTCCGCTGCAATGGATTCATAACATCGAGGGGCACCTTTTTCATATATAACTTATCTCGAATGGAGACATAGTTAGGTAGATTAAAAAAGATTAAGATCAACTATGTTAGATTAGAGAGATAACACTTATTGTCTATTGTATGCAGTGAGGAACCAAACACCAGGCCTTTTTGAGGGGAAACAAAAATACAAAAAACCAAATATCAGGCCTTTTTTGGGGGGGGAGGGGGGGGGACAAAAATACAGAAAAACCAAACAAAAGCTTAAAGTTGATCCAAATCAAATCTCTTCTCGTACAACATTCAGCGGGTCAAAAGAGAAAAACAAGAAACAGAGACACGAGTAACCAAGATGCATGTACTCCGTCATACTGCACTATACTCACTCCCTCGATCGGTTCTAAGAGCACCTCTACTCGTTGTGCCATTTTCACCAAAATTTTGTTTCGGATGCATGGAATTTTAGGCATGAGAATGGACATAATATAATATATGCGAAGTATTATGAAACACAGGAAACATAAATTCCGAGAAGTCCTTCTCTCGAGTACAGTACTACTTTGCTGATTTGCATGCATGCATGTTACTCTTTTTTTCAAAGCAAATGCAGGGTGGCACGAAGATAGATAGCCGCATGTGCCATCCCGTTCGTGCTATGTCTCGAAATAGGCTTTCGTTCCGTCGTACTATACGTTTGTACGTCAGCCAGTCTCATCCATCACCATACAGTTGATGCAAGCAGACGGGGACAAACCGAGGTAGTTGGGAGTTTGGGACCAATCGGTCGATATATACTTTCCTGGTGTGTAGAGCCGTGATCGTCTCGCTACGCAACCAAGACGGAATCTTGACAGGTTTAGATGACTGAGACTGTGAGACGTACGGTCAGAGAATCATTTTCGTCTAGTACTACTACTACTGATTAATACTAATCCTAGTACATAACAGATACTCGAACGAAAGCCAACAAGAAGAAGATCATGTGCGTATTTGTTTATCTGGAGATGGTGGATGAACGGCACGGACATGAGGGAAATGGAAAGGATCGACTCGTATATAATACGCCTACTTTGCACTTGTTCTTTAACTATTGTCGACGGCGGGGATGGACGAATGGACCCGCCGGCGGCCGGTGCATCGTCTCAGCCACGCACGCACATGCGTCTCGCGTACGTCATTCCTCCCCTAAAATATTTTAGCAGGCCAAATTAACTTGCCTAACTAATTTTTCCAAGAAAAAAGAAACCTTGCCTAACTATTTTACACAAGGAAGTGCATGGAGTCAAATGGCAATATCTACAAGGTGTGCTTCGGTGTCCCCTCCTCATCCTCCCAAATTTAGGAAATCGAAGACACGGGCAGAGCTAGAATTGACCAAATACTCTTTCGGTTCGGATGACATGAAGTGATATCGACCAATCCTACATGTCCGTGAGTTTTCAGTTTTCTAAGTTTAGAAGAAGAGGAGGACATCGGAGCAACTCAAAATCCATTACATTGCTCGAACCATCACTAGGGTGGCAAGCGGCACCGGCATAATGACCCGCAAAAGAAAATATAGGTAAAAGGAGGTCCCAAAATTTAGTAAAATTAATAAAGGTTTAGTTAAAAAGTTGTGCCGCAATCCGCCCCGCTTGACGCCCAAACCATCACAGCTCATGTGTAAGCGGTACGTCCATTCTGTCTATCCGGTCACGATTGAATAGCATATAATTTGGATTTTTCCTCCAAGGAATCACTAGAAGAAGTTAATCTCGTGAATAGTGAGGATTTCCATGCGTGAACAAATCAGGTAGTTTTTCGAGGGTGTGTCTTTTCTTGTTTCCCTTCCTCTTCATTTGTCTTGAAAGTATGACCATTCTTTTCGGTTATAAATTAGAACCTTTGATTGTGATAATACTGTTTATTTTCCGAACATGGATTTGCGTGGCACCCGAGCTCCAGAGAACTCGATTTTTCTGAAAAGTGAAAAAGATATTTATGGAGTTTCTAAATATTCCAAATCATTTTGGGTGGATACATACAGGTGTTCTCTATATCTCTATGACGAATCTGTTAGAAATTTTCTCTAGTTCCTATGACAACCGTGTCGTATACACATCCTTTTAAAAAATTACTATGCCTTCTGCGACACACGCGAATGATACATATTACAAATTTATGTGTAGTTAGACATGTCATGACATCATATGCCTATGTTTTTTCTATTCAGCGTTTTCGAAAATACCGCGAGCCAAATATGTCCTTAGTAGAAGGGTGTCCAACGGTCCATGGACCATGGCTAGATGATCCAACAAAGTGGAGCAGGTGGAGGGTGTTTTTTTTGGTTTTCTTCTCCTTGTTTCCTCCCCCCCTTCGCTTGTGTTGAAAGTGCTGAAAATTGTGCAAATATTATACTCCCTTCATATGGAACAAGTGACTTGTATTTGTCATGATTCGCATATATCCACACACTACAACGCGTCTAAATACATGCGAGTCTAGAAAAATCTAAGTCACTTATGTTTGGATGGAGGGGGCATATAATACCACATATTGTTCACGATCTACGCGGACCCTCTGCTCTTGGTGGTTGACGCTTTCCAAGACGGGGTCTAGCAAGTTGTGTTCCGCCGGAACCTTGGGGCCGCCGAGCGGGCTTCTTGGGAGGGACTTCGGGGCAGCCTTCCGATGTCCCATTTCCAATCCACAGATAGTATATCTTGGCACCTTTCGCTCTCAGGCATTTTTTCCATGGGGTCCATGTATCGGGCCCTGTTTGGTGGGCCTTTCATTCCCTAGACCTCCCCCCTTTGGAAGGCCCCCTCCCCTTGAAGATAAAAATCTTCCTCTAGCAGTTGTTGCGCGATTGGCTTCCCTCAGGGTGGAGGTGGCCAAGCGTCATGGCTTAGGGGATGGGCTTTGCCCTCTTTATGCGGTTCCAGAAACGAGAAACCACATTTTCTTCTCCAGTCCCGCAGCTCGCTTCCTTTGGAACTTCACCTGGGAGGCTCTGGGGCGTCGTGGCAGGCCTTAGACTTGGGGAAAATTCCTGGAAGCCAATGCAAACCAGACCGGCAGGAGGAGGCGCCTCTTCTGGTTTCTGTTTGCAGGGATGACCTGGACTTTATGAAACATCCAAAACAAGATGGTCATCGAGCGTGTTTTTCTTCGCCGTGCCTCCGACTCGACCTTCAATTTTCTAGCTTTTTTGCAGCAGTGGTACCCGTTGAGTAGGCAGCAGGACATGACGCGACTGGATGGGATGATAGAGCACCTTATTGTGGCGGCGCGCCAACTTGCTTCTCCTCCCGGCCATTGATCGTGTCTTCGAGGCGCGTTTGTATCTGTGTGTACTGTGCTGTGTGTTGTGATGTGTGTGGCGTTTGGACTGTGTGTCTGGTCTTTGTTGATCGCTTGTTCTGGATATTATATGGATGTTACTTTATTTATAAAGCTGGGCGTATGCCTATTTCGAGAGAGATATAATACCACATAGTTGCATAACTTGGTTTCATATCTTGATGCAGAGGTAGAGTTACCCCCTTTTGGGAAAAAAACTTGCATAATTTGCTCAAAAGTACAACCCTTTTGGCTATAGAAGCTTTTGTTGGAGTACTATTTGTTGTTTAGGCTTTATAAGCTTTTATTTTACAATTATTCTAACTGCATGAAGGAGAGAGGGAGATAGATCCCAACTCCCAATCCCAAGAGGACAGGTGCGGAAAATCCTACTTTGGCGTACTAGCTAAAAAAAGTGGAGTGGAGATTTGTTACACATGGGCATTAGTGACCCTTCTTTAAAAATGAATATCATATTTCTAAGTTCCAAAAACTATGAAAACAATAGTGATGTAGCCACAGATGTATACCACGCGAACTATCAATTTGAAAGAGCGTCCTTATGTTTTTAGTTTGGGAGAGGAGGGACACCCAAGCAAAAGCCTTTGAAATGATGTGTATTTTGAGCTACACAAGAATGACAAACTGTGGATCTGACTATCACATTTCAAATCTTCAAAAAATATCAGATTTTATCATTTTTGTGTAGACCATAATAAAATAATTTTGCATCGCGATTTTGGATGGTTGTAGGATATATCATTGACAAATTCCAAAATTGTTTCAATCTTTTTGAAACGTGTATATATGATTTTTTTTATATGGAGGGGCCACCGGAGCTCATATGCCAAAAGAACTTTTCGAAAACAGTGGTACTACTCTCCTTGTCCTTGATCATCGGTGGGTGGGGTGTGACTCAAAAATAAACATTTTGTGTGCATGCTGAAGAAGCAAGCAATATGTAAATCTGCATACGCTTGCCGCATTTGCCCACCGAGCAGAAAGATTGGACAGCATCGTGTGAACCAACTAGACGATCGATCATTTTGGAGTACATCTAATTTGGAGACATGTAACAGTATAGACGAATGCACGTGGATCTAATACTGGCTAGGTTCTTGCCCTAGTGACCATCACAATCGCCTAGCTAGATACTATTTTTTAGACAATGATTGTGAACACAATAATAGTTGATTGTATTAACTGCTAGATTGATATTGCCTATTACGCTGATTATATTGTGAGCACTTGAGCTATTTATATACTAGTACACTATAAGACTTGGGGACTAAGAATCCTAATAAAGATAGAATCCTAGACTACCAAATATAGCAATTCTTGATCTACTCTAATAGCTAACCGTTGTGTACTCTAACACCCCCTTGTAGTCGGATTGGTAGTGACGCGAACAACAGGAGCGTTGCGGACGGTCCAGCTGAAGCATAAGCCGAATGCGCCGATTGGAGAGGATGCCGATGGATGATAGCCCTTGATGCCGATGTCAATGTAGCTTAGAGTGTGGACATTGTTGTCGTGGTCGATGGTGTTGTTAGAGTGTTGGTGATGTAGTCGCCATTGATGAAGTCGCTCAGGTTGATATAGTTGTGGTCGGTGTCGTCGTTGAGCCTGAGGGTAGTCGCCAGAGTAATAAAATAGTAAAATACGGTATGCGACACGTCATGCCGAGATTGCCAAACTCGGGAGCATGCTGGGATGAAGGCACGCGTCGGTGTGGCCAATGCCAGACGTGCAAAGATAGGGACCATCAGAAACCATGCGAGCTAGATTCAGAGGGAGCAGCAGAAAAGACCTCCGTGTACGGTCAGTTGCACGTCGTATGTGCCGGAGTAGACGAAGTGGTTGCAAGAAGAAAATTTAGCACAATCGGTGCAAATAAAAATTAGACTACACTTTGGCGGCGATGTCTTGGTGGACGAAGACGACGAGGTGGTTGTCGATGTCGATTGAACTATATCGGGTAGTAGATGTAGGGGATCAAACCCGTTTTATTCCCGCATGCAGGAGCTCTTTCACGTTTATTGAAGGATATGTTATAGACGTCGAGGATTAAACCCGTTTTATTCATGTACATGCAGGAGCGCGGTGACGATGAACCCATTAGCATTGACGAAGACCTTGCGGTACGTGTGACAGAGTGGTTGGTGTAGATTGTTGTTGGTGATGATGACCAATGATGCTACAGATATCGCTCCTTGTTGATGGCGAGGCGCGTACCCGGGCACGATTGTCCCGGTTCATGTCAGCGAAGACGAGCTGGCGAAGTGGCAACATGCGGACGTAGAAGTAGGCGACGACACGTGAAGGTGTCCCTTGGGGCATCGCGCATAGCGTCCTTGGCACGGTCGTTGTCGAGGATTTGCCGAAGATGATTCGATGCCGATGTTGGAGTAGAGGCGCCTGATGATAACATGCGGCGCTGGGCGATGCAATTCGATCTACGATTGGCGAAAGAAGAAGTCAAGCGGCCGGCGAGAAAACTTTAGCAAAATCTATTGGATCGGATCTGATCTCCACTGGGGCGGCACGGCGGAAGCGGTGGGCTAAACCCTAGGTCGAGAAACGAGAGACTCTGATACCATGAAGACAGTAGTAATTAATTGTATTGCTAGATTGATATTGCTTATTACGTGATTATATTGTGAGCCCCTAGATTGTTTATATAGTACTATCTAGAAGACATGGGATCACAAATCCTAATAGAGATATAGCAATCCTTTATTTACTCTAACATATAACCATGGTGTACTTGCTCCAGGAGTCATAGGCTCCGTTTGTGTTGCTGAACTGCGTTGTACAATATATGCTCATTTCATAATCTAACAATGTGGAGAAATAGCCATGAAAGTAGATAAAAGTGTGAAAATGCTAGCTGAATAATTTGGATTACCAAAATCCACCGCAACACTAAACATAGTCGTTTATTCCTCATCTTCTTCTTAACGGGTGGACAATAAGCTCCGCGAGCGCTCTTTTTTTTAGATGAAAAGGGATCGCTCCCTCAGCCCCATTTTCATTAAAATGAGACCAACCGAGTTCAAACTTACAGAAGTACCACTCCACACAGCAATCTAAAACAAACCGACGACGAGAACTAAAGGTAACTAGGAGCAAAGTTTTAACAACCAAAACAAAACAACTACGATAGCGCAGGGGACAACAACCTAGGCATAGCCTCCACACAGGTAGGAACACTGAAGACGCAGAATCACCCAATGATCACATGCACCGAATCTTCATCCTCAGGGTGCGCCTTCAGGTGTTCCACCGTCGCTCTCCCAGTGTGGAGTGAGGCAGCGCTGGTTTTCCAGGTGGAAGCCCACCCAAAGCCAGGGCATCTCAACTCGCCAGGAGCCTCAGAGGCGTTTTTAGGTTGTTGACCATCCTGTCCATGAACAGCTCCAGGGCTCCCCCTCCAACTCTTTGAATGGAACTTTCCAGTTCCGAAGGTACAGCAGGACGAGGCGCCAGATCTGTTTCATATTAACCCAGGAGCAAGCATAAAAAACTAAGTTATTTCTATTGTTCCAGATGCTCCATAGAACAGCCGAAGACACAACATTAAAATGTAAGTGTCTTTTATTAGCAATCCACTTAAAAGCTACTGAAAAGTAATTTTCAACTACGATCCCAAAAACTTCAAACACATCATCCCAGAGCAATTTAGAAACAATGCATTCAAAGAAAAGATGATTCACAGATTCAATCTCAGCGCAGAGATTGCACTCTAGGGGTTTAGGAATCCCCGTGGCTCTAAGATTATCTCTAGTCATAATTTTATTCTGTGAAAGGAGCCATAGGAAAATTTGAATTCTAGGAGGAATTTTTAAGGACCAAACTGCAGGCAAGAAAACAGGAGTAACACCTCTAAAGTTAATCACAACATACATGGATTTAGAGGAATACACTCCCGAGGTTTCATACTGCCAGACAAGTTGGTCATCTGACTCCAACAAACAGATAGTACCAGCAATACTTCTAAGTTCTAGCCATTGGACCATCATATTATCAGAAAAATTTCTTCTAAAATCACATCTAAACTAGGCACCATCCCACAAGTCAGCAATAGTTTTAGTTTGTTGATTTGAGATCATATAGAGGTCCCAGAATTGGGTGGCTAGGGGAGAATTACCAAACCAGATATCTTCCCAAAACCTGACATGTCTACCATTACCTACTTTCCATCTATATCCTAAAGCTACAGCTCTAGACGCCCACATAATCCCCTTCCAGAAGGTAGAAGGATGAATATCCCTACAACACAGAATATTGGGGGATCTAGTATGATATTTGGCATCAATAACTCTCCTCCAAAGGGTGCCCTCTCCCTGAATGTATCTCTTAACCCAGGAGCCAAGTAGGCACAAATTTAGATCTTTGAGATTAGGAATACCCAAACCCCCAAAATCCTTCTTCATGCAAACAGAAGGCCAATTAGCTAAGTGAATTTTATGATTTCCTTCTTCATCATTCCAAAAGAAATTGGCAAAATGAGAATCTAAAATTTTCAAATCCCATTTAGGGAATTTGAAAAAGGAAAGCAAGTAAATAGGGATGCTAGAAAGGCAGGCTTGAATAAGGACTTTCTTAGCAGCATAAGAAAGCAACTTCCCTCTCCAACCAGTAATTCTATGGAGAATGTTATCAATCAAGGGTTGAAGATCCTCCCTTCTAATCTTATCATAGTGAAGAGGAATGCCTAAATATTTCACAGGAAAACTACCCAAGACACACTGAAAAATATCAATGAAAGATTGGCATTCCTCAGCCTCCAGATTTATTGGAATGAGTTCACTTTTGGCATAGTTGATTCTCATTCCAGAGATCTGTTCAAAGCAGGTAAGGATCCATTTCAGATTCACAGCTACTCTTTCATCCTTTTCTAAAAATAATAGAGTATCATCAGCATACTGAAGACATACTACACCACCAGGGACAAAATCAGAGCACAATCCTCTGATGGCCCCTGAATTGGTACCCCTACTGAGCATGCTAGCAAAAACATCAATCATAATGTTAAATAGGAGGGGGGCAATAGGGTCTCCTTGCCTAAGACCTTTGCCAGTCAGGAAAAAATTACTCTCAACATCATTAACTCTAACCCCAATAGACCCTCCCTGGGAGATTTGTTTAATCAACCTAATAAAAAAAGGATCAAAACCTCTGAGTTCAAGGATCTCAAAAAGGAAATCTAGAATGACCCTATCATAAGCTTTCTCATAATCTATTTTAAAAACTAGACCTTTATCTTTTTTCCTATGCACCTCATGGATGACTTCATGAGCAGTAACTACAATCTCTAGAATGAATCTACCTCTAATGAAAGCAGATTGGTTTATAGAAATGATCCTACCAATCACTTTAGCAAGTCTATTAGTGAGAACTTTAGTGAAAATCTTAAAGGAGCAATTCAGTAAACTAATGGGTCTAAACTTCTTTATAGCTCTAGCATCATTTTCCTTAGGAATTAAAGTAATCATAGCAAAGTTGAGTCTAAAAAGATCTAACTTATCATCAAACCACTCCTGAAACATGCAAAGAAGATCAACTTTAACAATATCCCAATAAGTTTGATATAAAAGGAAGGACAAACCATCAGGCCCAGGGGCACCTTCCCCATAAGAACTAAACACAGCAGCCTTAATCTCTTCTTCCAGAAAAGGAGCACTCAGAATCAGATTCTCATCTGCTCTGATCTTATCCTCTTCACTAAAAAAGTCTTGACATAAATGGATGTCAGGTCTATCTTCTTTTTTGAAAAGGTCCTTATAGAAATCAATATCCACTCTAAGCATGCCATCTATCTCAGTTACAGGGCCATCAGGACCATCTAAAACATGAATCAGCTTTTTCCTTCTACGTTGGTTAGCTACAACATGGAAATATGCTGTATTCCTATCACCCTCTAGAATATTCCTATCCCTAGATCTCTGTCTAGCCTTAATTTCTTCCATGATCCAAAAAGAGTTAAGGTCTTGCAGGATCTTGTCTAATCTCTCTCTCTTTCTACTTGAGACAACAAATTAGTTTCAGCCTTTATATCTAATTCATCATACTCATCCATAAGAAGTTTCCTATCTCTTCTCAAAGCTGCCTCAACATTGAGATTCCAGCCTTTGGCTAGCCTTCTAAAACATCTAACCTTGCTCTGCCAAACATCCAAGCTATTAGAACTATCCACTCTATGTGACCAGGCCTTAATGACAATATCTTTAAAGTCTGGTCGACCAATCCACCACTTTTCAAATCTGAATTTTTTAGTTCTAATCACCTGCCCCTCCCCTGAATCCCAGATGATGGGGGTGTGATCACTACCCACTCTAGGCAAAGCCTTGGCACTAGCTAAAGGGAATCTAGCATCAAACTGAGTGGAACAGAAAATCCTATCAATCCTACTCATAATAAGGTCCTCCTGATTATTGCCCCAGGTGAAAACTCTACCAGAAAGACCAATCTCCATCAATGCCCAGAGCTCAATCCAAGCATTAAATCTATCAACCCATCTAAAATCTACATTCCTATTACTTCTATCTTTAGGAGATCTGACTAAATTAAAATCTCCCCCAATTAAAGCTAGTCCATCCCAATTCAAGAAAATTTCATGGAGTTCAGAGATAAACTCCTGCTTCTTTTCTTCATAAGCAGAACCATAAACAGTAGTAATTCTACAAACTACATCATTACTTTTATTTCTAAGGACAGTACTAATAGAGAAAGATTTAATGTCCCAGGAAATAACATCAAAAAGATCTAAATTAACACCTACCAGGATCCCACCTGCAGTCCCAGCAGAGGGCAGGAAGTTCCAAGCAAAATTTCTATTACCTAAGAGATTTTTCAAGAAAGAATTACTAAAACTATCTTTCTTAGTCTCTTAAAAACCAATGTAGTCAACATGCAAAGGAAAAATGTTATCTTCTAGAAATTTCTGCCTACCAGGAGTCAGAGATACTCCTGCAGTTCCAAAAAGCACAAATCATTGTAACTTCTTCCTGGGGTGCTTGCCCCGAGATTTATTTACTACCTCTATCCAACCATCAGCTTCATCTTCCAAATCTCTATCATTATGCAAAGACTTGGAAGATGAGCAACTACTATCAACTATCTCCTTAATGGGAAAAACTACACCTATATCTCTAGAAACCACCTTAATATCAGTAACATCTAGAACATTAAAAGGATTAGAGTTCATTATACCTTTCATGGATTTAGGAGCATCCATGTTTACCACTTTCTTCAGATCCATGGCCTTTTCTAGAATGCTTTTAGAATTGTCCACCCTAGCACTCTGTCTAACAGCTTGAACAGGGCCCCACACCTTCTATTTTTTCTTGTTGTTAGAAACAACATCCTCACCTAAAACCTGAAGATCAGCAGAGGAAGGAAAGATATCTTTAGGCAAAGCAGCAATCTGGGCACTGATCTCCCTCTCTTCACCATATATCATCTGCTCTTCCTGTTCTGCAGCCCAGAACTGATGAGCCTCAAGAGTAACCCCCTCAGCATCTCTCTCCTATGGACCCAACTTGATACTATCTAGACTGACCAGTTTTTTCTGCAGGAGCAAGTTAAACACAGCAGTAGCAGGACTCTAACACTCTACCATCCTCACTCTAGAAGCACCAACACCTCCAGCCTGATGGCCACTTCTATTCTGCTGGGATTGACTAGGTTCAACATTCCTAAAACCACTAGTATCCTTTGGAGCACCCCTATCATTTCCTCCTGCAGCCCCATCCTCATTCTCCCTCCTGTGATCATTTAGTTCATCAGTGAGAAGATCATCCTCATCATCCAGATTTGGAGCTAAAACATCTAGAGAAAACCCTAGCTGGAATAAGTGACTGTTGAATTCAAAAAATCTCCCAATAGGAAGCTTGGATGGGTCCCTGCACTTAACTAACACTCTAACCTCCTTAGCATTGTCCTTGAAAATAGATAACCAGTCCACATCCACTAAAATCCCACAGGAAGAAACAACTTGATCAAGAGTGTTCCATTCACACCATTTTGTAGGAGGCCAGTGATGATGATCCAAACTTTCTTTAGGGATTCGACAGGTTGAGGGTCATCATTCCAAGCCTCAACTTTGACCCACACTCCTGGTTTGGACACACCAAATTTGGGATAGCCAACCACTTGCTCCACAGCAATATGGGGGGGAAACTTGACCAGAAATGTGTTATCTGCCCCTAAGTCTCTAATCTGCCATGGCCAGTTGGTCTTGTAAATTTTTGAGAACTCCTCAGCAAGCTCTCTAGCAGACAAGGAACTCTCCTCAATCAACACTATACCACAATTCTTAGTTGAAGCAATTGGAGTAGCCACAACCTCAGGAATCTCTATGTGATAGAACCCAAGCCCTGGTGCACCACTTCCAATATACCTAGCAACCTGATGGGGTCTTTTTCTGACAGGGTACTTGTCCACTAAGTGACCAAAGCTTTTGCATATAAAACACATTGGCTTTTTCTCACAGGAAAGCTGCAAATGACCTGGTTCACCACAACCCAAGCAAATGCCATCAAAGTAGCTCATCTGACCACTAGAATTAGCAAAAACCTGATCCTCTCTTCCCACAGACACACCCTGCTTTTTCTTAGCCTTCTGGATGGGCTTAGATTTATCCTCTTGGTCTATCCCCTGACTCTGAAGCTGCTGGTTCTGAGAAGGATTGTTGTTAGGGGCCATCCATTGATTTGAGCCCCCCCAAACTGTGGAGGAAGTTGGAATGGAGGGAAAGGACCATTGAATCCCCAGGGATGCATCATACCACCAGGAGCAAAACCAAAAGGAGTTTGACCAACAAAGAACTAAGGAAACTGGCCAAACTGTCCCTGATGCATACCTTGTTGTTTGGGCTGCCCCTGTTGAGGTTGAAGATGTTGATTCTGCCACTGATCCTGACCACTAGCAGTCCCTCTCCCACGCCCTTTTCCTACCCTTCCACGGTTTCCCATCTTTCCTTCACCAAAACAAGCTTCAGGATCTAGAGAAACCTTCAAGCCCAAGGCACTGTAAGCCAGAATATTGTTCAGTGTGCGCCGCCACCAGAATGAGAGGGACACGAACCCTAGGAATCCGGAGGTGGTCTTTTATACTGGAATTCAGGGGAAGGGTTCGAGCTTGCGGTGGAGATTTCTGCAGCTGGATGTGTGGATCTCCAGGCATCCAGAGCTAGGAGAAAAAGTCATCAGTACTTTCCTCCCCACCCCCAGCCACCAACCCTTTTCCTTTCCCACTGACCACTGGCCCCCTCCAGAGGCTGAATCTTCTCCTCTGTTGCTTCCCTTCCTTACAGGCTAACTGTCTGAACTGTTGATTTGTGGAACAGCTGGGAACCATGGAATCCGATCTTCCTGCAGAGCTTCTAGTGTCGCCGCAAACAACACTGTCTGCAGGTTGAGGTCGAGAAGAGCTAGAGCCGCTGACCATTCCTTCCTCGAGAACTCCGGTGCCACTGGGACCGTCCCGAGCCCTTAAGCAATCCCCGACGGCGAACTTGCACAAATCGAGAGAGCGGAGATCAATCCCGTCGCGGCCTCCCCCTCTTTCGACTGGCCTTCAAAGGAGGAGCCGCCAACTCCAGCGCGATCCCCGGGGAGGTACGCTTCATGAGCTTGCTCAATGCCATGCTCCTTTGCCTCCTCCGCGAACCTCGCCTGGTCTGGCAACAACCCGGTGGGGATTGGGCCAAATAAGCCGATGCAGAGGTCGAACGATTCGCCGGAAGCACCTACGCACCTCCCGCACGAAACCGCCGGGAGCGTCCTCTCCGCGCACCCCAATCCGAAACCACCCCAGTGAGTCGATGTCCCGGTGGTGGGTGATTCGGGCCACCAAATCTCCCTCTCATTCCTCCTCTGCACCCCTCCCGAAACTCCTCCATCATCTCCGGGAATCGCCAGGGTCAGCCTCCGATGATCCCCAGATTCAAAATCCAGGAATCTCGCCGTCGGCAGTGAGCTTTGCGAGTCGTGAAACCTGAGCGGGTTTCTAGGAGTGGGTGGAGGAGAAGCAGGTAGAGACACGGGAGGACGACCCGTTCTTGACCCCCGAGGACCGCCATGGGGGGGAATCGAGGCGAATCCGCCATGGACAGTGTCCTAGGTCGGAACAGTGGGAGCGACGTGTCGGAGCGTCTCCATCTTCTACTACCTGCGAGCGCTCTTTACATCATCTTGTTTGAGCTTGGTCCATTTTGTTAATGGACATAGATGATCTTTGTTTTTCGGAGATGCCAAATTGTTCTTGGGCTCATTTGATCCATTTATCTACACCACTCAATTGCTCAACGATGTTTTTTGAAACAAAATGCGCATTTTATTCAAATCTCAACAATGAAATATTGTTTATTACATCTCTTAAAACGGAAGGAGGTGGATCACCATCCCATAAAAACAGTATGCTTTGGGGGGTGCCAGGAAAAAACGGCTCGCGCTGACAGCCCCCAAGGGGTTGCCGGCGCCAGACGAGGTCCAATTCTTTTTCTGGCACCCTCCTGCCAGCCCCAACCCACAGGGCGTGAACCAGGGGCGCCGAAAACTGATGATGAACCGTCCCTTATTCAGTGGCATAAGTCAATGTTATGAAAGACCGGGAAAAACACTCTCTCCCTCCAATATCACCCAGCTGCCACCCGCTGCCGCCGAACCATAGATCCATGGACGTGGGCCACTTCCATGATGGTTAGTCCCATGCGCGGAGGGGGGGGGGGGTCCATCCCGGCACGACAACAAGGACCCGTCTCCCGGACCATCGGCCGCCCTTCGAGTGGGACGTCCTCAGCGAAATCTTCCTGTCGGAGATGAATCGCCAACGAGTATTCGACGAGGCTTTCTTGGAGTGCCTAATCGAGGTGTGCGCAAACCCCGGCGACGAGGCCGCCCACCTCTAAGAAGCTCAGGAGGAGCTCGACAGGCAGAAGGTGAGCATCCGCTCTCTCGGGGAGAAGTGGGTCTCGTTCGACCGCGACACCCGCTTAATGAGATTGTCTTCCACTCCCTCGATATCTGACAGCATGTGCTCCAGCGACGACAAATAGCGCTGCCTTCCGCTACCTTGACATCGGAGAGCCTACACTTCGGCAACGATGAATAGCGCCGCTCTGTAGGAAGATAGAGGCCATTCAGGCGTATCGTTCCCATACCGACGTGTAGCTGATGCGGCTAAGTCTTTTATCCCCAGAGTTCTGGTGAGGAATGACTAATAAGGATAGAACTTCTCCATCCACGACTCGACCTCTGGTTGTGGAATTCTCCATATCCAGGAAGAAGATATGTGATCCATTGCCACGCTTGCATCCCCCCAACAAATATTAAAAGATACATGTAAGCTAGCTTAGAGACGCGTCTTTCGTGCCGCAAATTCTCAGTTAGCTATAGGTAAAGCTAGCTTAGGGTTGGGTTCGAAAAGTATTCCTTGATGTGAAACTTCCTCACTTAGCTGAAGGCACGCATATATATGGCTTAGGATCGAGTTTCAAAAGTACCTTTTGACGAAAACTTGCATGTGATGCAGCGCACGTACGTACGTACGTGTTGGACTAGGCTATCTCTCTAGCCAATTCTGTCTTCGGTTCTTCCTCCTCTCCTCCTTCGCTTTATTATCCAGTGACGCACGTCGATCGAGATATATAGTGTCCAACTGTCGATCATCAGATTTCACTGGCTAGCTAGCAAGTAGCAACCGAATTGTCTTGCATACATCGTGTGTGTTCAAGTCATGAGATTAAGATAGATAACGAAATCAAGATGATTTTTGACTAGGTCAATTAAATGTTCACACATACTACCTACAAGCTGCAGCAAGAATGTTGTGCATATCGTAAGAAAGTGAGATCATGTACCGCGTGCATATGCCGGATCCATCTTTGTACTATATAATGCCACTGTTTCATAACTAAAACATTGTATAGCCTAATCAGGGTCTACCTAAAACGTTTTATATTCTAAAACGGAGGCAGTAGGGTCCGTTTGTTTCCGCTTGAGCTAGGGCTTTTGGGTTCCAGAATTAGAAACTTGAACAAACAGGCGATAATTGCAAAGCGCTAGCGAGAATCGGGCCTAGGAAATGAACTAACGAGTGTGGGCGAGCGAAAGCAGGTCTAGACCAGCTTCCCGAGCTTTTCTCTTGCTTTCAGAGTGCAGCGGGCGAAACTAGCCTTGGTAGTTCGGTGTAATTACAAAAGACTGCTGCCACACCCCGCTAGCTGATCCTCCAAACCCAACAATTTCCCCAACCTTTTCGCCCCTCTCGGTCGTTATCCTGTCCCTAGCCATGGAGAAGGAAAGCTAGGGTTAGGATTTCACCCGCCGCCGGCCGCCAGCGCCACCGGTGGCATCGCCGCCATCCAATCTCCCTCCCCCCGCTCTGTTCTCCGCCTCTCCCGCTCCGTTCTCAGCGTCCCCATCCAATGACACGTTGGCCTCATCCCGGTCAGCTGCCGAAGAAGGAAGCTCTACGACAAGCCACCACCTCACCGTACTACGTTCTCAACCAACACCAAGGAGCATATGTGGTGTTTTGGCCCCATGGATCGGCGACTCTTGTTCTCATGTATTATGGTTCGATACTTTGGTTTGTCTCGGCGGTGATGGTGATGATGTCAAGTATGTTTATGTTGGCAGGTCTCTCGCTTGAATGTCTCGTGCGTTCATTGGTATTAGGTTCTGGTCAGTTGAGGTGAGTGACTCAAGTGTTTCCTTGGAACCTTTGAGATTAACTCAAATTGTGTAAATTTGGCAATAATGTGAGTTATTTTACATGACAGATGGAAAAATCGATATACAAAGGTAGAGCTAGAATCAACGACGTCGAATAATGTATATGTTCTTTTATATTACAAATAATGATTATTTGTTGTGTTCTATCTTTGTTTGATGATCTGGATAACTTTATTTAGTTTATGAAATATAAAGTCAGATTCTTTACTATTGATAAAACATGAGTATATACTTGAGTAAATGTAACATCCCAAAAATACCAAACTTAGATCATCAAACACTAATCATCAAGATTAGGGTTAACAAAAACTTTTCTAAATAAAATCATGAATGCATGTATATGTGTATGCATGGATTTTGAATTTCTTTAAAAACCACCTTGTTTGTGTGATCCATTGCTTGTAAAATGTTTCTTAGGTGAAATAAACATCATCTAAAACATTTCCCACACTTTTCCTAAAGACAAGTAAATCAAAACAAATATATTAAGTGAATGGTCATTTTGGCCAATTTAACTCACATGCCTACTTTGGCTGTCTCAAACTTTCAGAACCTAACAGAAACTTTTCTGGATCTTTGCACCCCTTGAATGTACTCATAACAGAGTATCAAGGCCCACCTTGTGATCATTCACAAACTTTCAAATGCATAGTTTAAATGACAATTCAAAATTGAATCTTCTTCATATGGGAAGATCCCACTTTTTCAAAATCCACTCAAACAAGCTCAACTTTCAAAACCCAAGCATCTACAGACTCACCAGCACCAATCTAGCAAACCCACCAAAAATCATTTCAAAATTCAAAACTTGATTTCATGCGGCCATTTCATCAAACAGGTTGCAGACACAAATCAAACAAAAATCAAACACTATAGTGTGCAGTGATTCTTGCCTAACTTGTTCCCTAGTTAGCTCACACACAACTCAGTAGATCATCTAGAAATTTTAGCCCAACACTAGCACCCCTGTGAGCTTGCCATTGCCATCAATGGTGAACAGCCGAGCACCCCAATGTCACCCTATTGTGGACATCAAGATAGAGGAAGAACTAGCCGTGCCAACCTTGTCTAGGAGGCAGCCCACCGTCCACCGCCACTCACTGTCCTAGCCGCAAGCATTGCCAAGCCATGGACCACGCGCACAAGCCGCACCCAGACCATGCCGAGCGTGCGCCAGAGCGCCACCCTCGACCAGCATCCACAGACCGCGCGCCGCCCTCGCCGCGTGCATACACGATCGCCATCAACCCAGGAGACCGCCAGACATCCTCATTTGCCGCCCCGTGCCGCACAGCCACCGCCCGCCGTCGAAGACGCCGCCTCTGCCGCGCAGAGCACCGGCCGTTCCAGACCAAACCACACCGCCCCATGCCTCGCGATCATGTCGTTGAGCATCGCCAGGAGACACAGCACCGTCCCCTACCCTTGCCCATGCCATTAGCGCTGAATCGCCGCCCGACGAGCTCACTGGCGCCTGACGGTCCCCTCGCTCGACTATAAATAGAGGCCACCCCCGCACGAATTCATCACACCATCTCACTCCCCTCTCCTCACTGATCGTGCCACACCATTCTTAGAGCAAGGTGAGCACCACCTCGCCGGAATTTCACTGGAGCATGCCGCTGCCGGAGAAGAAAGGAGCCAGCGATTGGAGCCACCCCAGGAGCTGCCGCGACCACCCCTGAGTTCGCCGTCGTCGACTTCATCGTTCGCCCGCCTCGCCGACCCTCGCCAGTACCCCGGTGAGCCCCCAGCGACCCTCACTGGCCGCGCTAGGTTTCGTTCTCGCCGGAGTTGCCACGCGTCGACGATGACTCCCAGCCGTTAGATTAGAACTAGATCGAACGATCCACGTTGCCCCATACCGCTTCGCCCAGCCCCGTGTCACTGACGAGTGGGGACACCCACTTAAGCAGCCCGCGGGAGCACTGCGCTTAGCAGGCCGGCCCGTTAGAATTTCCCGCGCAGCCCAGTTATTCAAATTAAATCTTTTCTATTTCAATTTAAACACACTTCTGTACTCAACTTCAAAAATCAACCCAGATTGATTCAGTGCACCAAATTGAATGAAACCAATTTTGTTGGAAAGGTCTGTGAATGCTGAATCCAAGCCCGTTGGATTCAATTCATTTGGATCTATAGATCACCCATGGTAAAAATAATAAGGCAGAAGCTTTTCTGCATTCAAACATTTTTCAAATTTAAACCATAATAGCTTTTGAGTTGATTCCAACTCTCAAAAATCACATTTAACCATACCTTTCAGAATATATAAAAACATATAGGTTTACTTGTAGAAATATTGTTCAAGTAATAAAAGAATGCTCCATAAGCATTTCTAGCCACTTTAATTAATTAAAATAAAAGGGTAAAACCTTATTAAATTGTGACACCACTTTAAATCACATTCCCATGGACTACAATATGTGGTGATGACATGTGTCAACATGATCCCATGTTTAGTTTGGAGAATATTAAATCTTAAGTAGTTTTTCAATGAATAGAAATTACTTTTCTAAAAATAAAAAGATTTAAACCAAGCCTTAACCTTGTAATGTTAGAGATGATGCTAGATCATCTATAGGACCCTTGTGTGTGATGATTGCAAGTAGTTAAGTATTGTTTGGTGATTGTGTACCTCGTATTTATTCATAGACGCTAGTACCGACCAAGGATACGAGGAGGAAGGAGGATACTACGAAGAGGAAGCCGAGGAGAACTTCAACCACTGCTCTGCACAAGGCAAGCCTAATACTACTAGTTGAATGTGCAAGCCTTACTAAACAAGTTGACCCATGCAAGCTAGTAACTATGCAAGCTTATATTGGCATTGATGCAAGCTAACCCTTGCAAGATACCCTACTGATGCCACAAACCCATACTTGTGATATGACTATTATATGCCTTAAGCATATGTGATCATACCCACTTGATAAACCAAATCGTAGTTTTATGTGCAAGCTTCTTACTTTATTTCTTTATCCAAGCTTACTTAGAGTGTACCTAAGAGTTTGGTAGATACTAGACAGTTGTGCTGAAGGTTGCATAAAGAGCATAAAAATTGGCCTAAGATAGAAACCTTGATCTCAGCCTAAGACATGAGGTTGTACTTAGTTGAAACTCCACTAGTTACCACCCCTCCTTAGTACTACCCCACCTGTAGATGCTAGTGCTAAGCATAAAACTTGATCAACTTTAGATGGGAATACTTGGTGGAAAAATGGTTATGAAAACCTTGGAATGATGGATCATTCTATTGAAATGTTTTGGACATGTGTTTCCAAACACTTGATGATTTTGGTGATGAAAATGTGAGGCATGAGCCTTAGCCCTTTATAAAACTGATGGTTGTCTGGATGCGATACCATTCCAATTTTATCGTACAACCACAATACCCGAAGATTGGGTAGGGCTTGACTGGAAACTTATATTCCTTAGTATTAGTTCCCTCACGGCCAAGGTCTGAGCTGAGATACCTTGTGAAGATTGTCCACCTGTGCAGTACCCAAGATGACAGTTGGTCATGGTTGGGAGGCCAAACTCATAGGAGAGGTGCTTATACTAGGGCGTGTAATCGAAAGGTTAGGATTGATTATCCGCATACTGAGTATGGTGAATTCAGGATTTGTTACTGACGGATGTATCGAATGTTGTGGTGAAAGTGTACAATCTCTACAGAGTGTCAAACTATTCGAATAGCCGCGTCCGCGGTTATGGACAGTTGGAGTGGCCATACTGTTCCCCCGTCAGACTTTTCAAAATGACTTGTGAAACGAATTGAGACTTTGACTTGACCACAACAGAGTTGTGACCTGAATTACAAGATCCCACTTAGGAGTTATAAAATTGTGACTAGCTTTGGAACTGAGTAGAGATAAACCTGGCTTTTTGCAAAACAACCCTAGAGCCTAGTGTCCTATTATCCAAAAAACCCTTACCTGTTAGTATTAGTTTGCGAGTACTTAAAGAGTACTCATGGCTTTGTCCCTGGCTATTCCCATGGCCAGACTATGAAGAGGAGTACCTGGAAGATGGACCCCAGGAAGGTTACGACAACTAGGATCATCTCCCATCGTCAGCATTGCCTGTGACCCTGAAGATGGAGCTTCGCCTACGCTACCGTTATTATTACGTATTCCGCTGCTTGAAGTTGTATTAAGAACTGGATCATGAGATCCCTATTTGTGTAAGAACTTATGTATCGTTGTAATGGATGATGTACTATGGTATCCAATTCTATTATGTCTCGCAAAAATGGTAATCCTGGGATTGCGATGTATGGCATAACAGGCATCTAGGATTGAAAAATCCGGGTGTTGACAGTAAAGTTCTCTAAAAAAATACTTGAGTAAAGTAAGTGGAGTAGCATATATGTCATTGTTATTTTATATGTAGTACTCCCTCGGTCTTAAAATAGATACCGTAGGTTTGTTAAAATTTGGATGAATGAATTTTAGTACTCTACCCATAGATATGAAAATTTTGATAAATTTGCGATATTTATTTTGAGACGAAGGTAGTAGTAAAATAGTTTCTCTCACGCGGGCTCTGTAGGAAGATGGAGACCATTCAGGCGTACGTCCCCGTCCCGAGACGTGTAGCTGATGCGGCGAAGTCTTTTATCGCCAGAGTTGTGGTGCTGGTGAGGATAGAATTTCTCCATCCAAGCTCTCTGGTTGTGGAATTCTCCATGTCAATGAAGAAGGGGATGTGATCCGTTGCCATCCATGCATCCCTACCGAGTATTAAAACACATATAAGCTGGTAGATTAGAGAATCCTCAGTTCTCGCTTAGGTAAAGGCACATCTAGCTTAGGATTGAGTTCCAAAAGCATCTTTCGACGAAACTATCTCACTGGCTAAAGGCAGAGCTAATCTTTGACGAAACTTGCAAGCACGTGAGGCAGCGGACGTACGTGTTGGACTAGGTTATCTCTAGCTATGTGCATGATCAACCAGCTGCCTAATCTATCTTCCTTTCTTCCTTCCTTCTCTCATGCATCATTCTTCGCTTTATTATCCGGTGACGCACGTCCAGATATGTAGCAGTAGCGTCGAACTGTCGATTGTTAGACTGGACTGTACTAGCTAGCAAGTGAATGGTCAACCGGTGTACCTAGTTAGGTACAAAGCTCGACGGTTCGAGTTGAGTAACACTACGCCCACGGACAGAATTTTACAAAATCAAACTTACGGACTAACGTGGAGGTGATTGCTCCATAAAGATTCATCGGTAAGTCTAGTGTTTCCGGTTTGAGTTTACTGGTTGGTGCCAGCAGTATGTCTTGCATGCATGTTGTCTTCAAGTCACGAGATTAAGCCTGCAAAAGAGGATCAACAAAGACATCTAGATACATTCAGTTTATAAAGCTAAAATGTCTTATATTTCTGAATGGAGGAAGTAGTCAACAAAAATCCAAAACCCTTGCTACTAATATCTTTGAGAGTATAATGTTACATTGGACACATGAGAATCATTGTTATGTCTTACAAAGTATATATGTACTTCCATTTTCTACGACTTCTGGATTCTATAAATATATTTTTATATTTAATAAAAACTCATTGTCAAAGTCTTATTCTACCGACCTGCTAATTCTGGGATTTGCTATTCTCAATGACTTTTTTTTGAAAGCAATATATATATATATATATATATATATATATATATATATATATATATATATATATATATATATATATATAACCAGCTAGCAAGCCGCCTCATTAAAAACCTTTCAGTCCCCTTCGGTACCCTGGTAAGGAAAAGAATGCGTCAAAAACTTGCAGCCTCACAGTCACGCACCATTAGAGGTGGCTCAGCGTCCCAAGTCGCAAACTCACCATTGACAGCCGCATATTTGGTGCAACAGTGAGCCACTTGGTTAGCCTCGCGACCCTCATACAAAAATTGAAAAGAAGAAAAACTACTTTTCAACTCACTGATCTCATCTAAGATAGGTCTAATCACTGAACGATCAGTCTTCCTTTCTACCCAATGCTTCAGCAGAACTTGGCAGTCCGTTGCAAGAACAACAATCTGAAAACCCTTCTGACTAGCAAAGGCACATGCATCACGAGCGGCAAGGGCCTCCGTGGTTAAGGGATCCGAGACCCCGTCATACACCCTGGTAGAAGCACCAAGGAAAGTGATGTGGTTACGAGCCACAACACCAGTCGCCGCCCTACCATCCACATTATCGATCGCCCCGTCCAAATTTATCTTGACAAGACCTTGGGTAGGGGCTCTCCATGTGCAGTGTAGGCGTGGCTTCTTCGTGGTCGCTGCATTCTTGGGAAGCTCCAAGAAATTCAACGTTTCCCGAATCAACTCCATAGACTTGGAAGGATTATACCCCTCCTTTCCATGTGTGATATTGTTTCTTGATGTCCAAATATTGTACATCACCGTTATGATCCTAGCCCTCTCGCTTGGTGTAAATCTGGGATCACAAAGTATGTCTTTGGTCCACGTTAAGGGGTGCAACTTTGGAAGTTTCAGGAAAAAGGATTCCTTGGCTGCACTCCAAAACTGTCTAGCATGACTACACGTAATTAGAGCATGCATCATATCCTCGGATTCCCCTTTGCATATTCCACAAGTGCTGTTCTCCATGACATGCCCCCGTGAAAGAGTCCTATAATCAAGTAATATTCCTCGAAGAACTCTCCACCAAAAGACACGCACTTTAGGTATCACGCAAAGTTTCCACAATCTGCTCCAACTATCGGCGTCGTTATCGGATGTAGTAGCACTATTTTCCTCGCGCAATACTTGAGCCATCCCTTGTCGATCCATTAGAGCTTTGTATGCAGAGCGGACCGAGTAGATTCCAGTATTCTCTCTTGACCAAGCCAAACAATCCTCACCCCAGCCTCGCCTTAGCGGAATCTGCATAATAGCCTCGGCATCAGGAGCAAAGAAAAGCTCGCTTATCTCTTTAGATTTCCACTTATGGTCGTCTGAGATCAGTTCGCTGACCTTAACCAGATCAGTGTCCTTGTTCCTGCCCATAGGTTTCATCGAATGCTGCTTCGGTATCCAGTTATCATCCCAAATTGAGATGCTATCCCCCGAGCCCACTCTCTTGATCAATCCAGTTTCAACGGCTTCCCTACCAGTCAGAATCGCCCGCCAAGTTTTGGACGTCGTGCTTGGTGCCGATACTTCCATCAAGTTCTTGTTATGACAATAGCGTCCCAGCAGAACTTGAGAACATAGCGATGTAGGATTAGTCAATAATCTCCACACCTGCTTACCAAGAAGAGCAATGTTAAACATGTGCATATCTCTAAAACCCATGCCTCCCTTGCTCTTCGGAACGGATAGCTTGTCCCATGCCATCCAATGCATGGACCTCTTATCTAAATTTCCTCCCCACCAAAATCTTCCTGATATGGAGTTAAGCTTCTGACAAGAACCCTTGGAGAGAAGGAAACAGCTCATGCTATATGTTGACATGGCCTGAATAACGGATTTAATAAGTGCTTCTTTTCCTGGGTATGACAGGTTCTTTTCCGCCCAGCCATTCACCTTACTCCTCGCTTTATCAGCAATAAATTCAAAGACATCACTAGTGATCTTTCCAACCGCTGTCGGCAGCCCAAGGTAGCGCTCACTGAAGGCTTCGAACTGGATGTTCAGACTTGCTTTGACTGCCAGCCTATGCGCTTCCGGGGTACACGGGCTAAAAAAGATGGCACTTTTCTCTTTATTAACTCTCTGGCCTAAGGCATCATCATATAACTGTAGTATCTCGCTCAGCCTGCTCGCACTTGCGCCCTTTGCATTGATGAAGATCAGACTATCATCAGCAAAAAGGAGGTGTGAAATCCAAGGCGATCTATTGCATACTCGAACCCCTCTGTCCCCAAAACCCGTATTGTATTTATGCAGTAGAGTAGTCAATCCTTCTCCACAGAAAAGGAACAGAAATGGCGAAATAGGGTCTCCCTGCCTGATTCCCCGAGTGGGGTGAAAAGGCTCCAGCAAACCTCCATTCACCTTAACTGAAAATCGGACAGTAGAAATACACTTCATAATCAACTGGACTAGTCTTACCGGGAATCCTAGTTTCAGCATCATTGCTTCAAGAAAGGGCCACTCAACACGGTCGTATGCCTTCATCATATCTAACTTGACAGCACAATGGCCCTTCTTTCCTTTTTTCTTTCTCTTCATGGAATGAATACTTTCAAAAGCCACAAGTGCATTATCTTGAATAAGCCTGCCGGGAACAAAAGCACTCTGCTCTTGACTGATAGTATACTCCAGAACTGGTCTCAATTTATTTGCAATTGTCTTGGTGCCAACTTTATATAGCACATTACAAAGCGAGATTGGTCTATATTGCTTAATGGACTGAGGGTTTCTCACTTTAGGGATGAGAGTAATTGTTGTATCGTTCATATTTGCTGGCAACTCCCCTCCATTCAGAAAACTCAACACAACCTTGCAAAGATCCTCCCCAAAAAGGTTCCAATGGCGCTGGTAGAAACCTACAGTGAAACCATCGACTCCGGGGGCCTTTGATGGGTGCATTTGAAAAAGAGCCTTTTTGACCTCTTCAGCTGAAAAATCTTCCTCAAGCAACACTTTATCTTCTAAGGTAACTTTCTCCTCAACCAGATTAAGAACTTGTTGAAAATTCGGGACACCTTCAGAAGAATACAAATTAGAATAGAAATTCTGAACTTCATTTTTAATCTCACCTGCATCATCACACACAGATCCATCCTCACGCTGAAGTATATGTATCCCGTTGATCCTTTTTCTCTGGGCTGCATGAGCGTGAAAATACGCTGTGTTACGATCCCCGGATTTGAGCCAATTAACCCGAACTCGTTGATTTATCCAAATTTCTTCTTGGTAGAGGACTTCATTAATTTTATTCATGAGCCTCTTCTCTTCTCCAGATGGACCACGTCCCATGGAGTTCTTCCTTACCCGGTCTAGCTCCTTCCTTAGATTCAGGAGCTTCCTTTTAAAATTGCCAAAATTTGCAGTACCCCAGGTTCCCAGAACGGATTGCAAAATGCCCAGAGCGGTCGCAAAACCACTCAAACCAGTACCTTTTTCAGCATTATTCCACAGATCAATTACCACTTTGTCATAGTCAGCATGGGTTTGCCACACATTTTCATACTTAAAGTTACGGTCATTAGTAAACCGTTGCTGCCTATACCTTTTCAACTCAATTTCAAGCATACAGTGATCCGACTGGACCATGTTAACATGTCGCACTCTAAGCACTTGAAATAACCGGCGAAATTCCTCCGTCCCAAAGGCCCTATCGAGCCGGGCTTTTACATTTGCTTTGCCCTCTTGTCTATTATCCCATGTAAACGGCTGGCCATGATAGCCTAAATCTTGCAGATCACAGTCCTCAATTGTGTTCCGGAAAGCTCTCATTTGCCATTCCTCACGGTCATGCTCACTAAAATGCTCCGTGTTGTACATGGTTTCGTTGAAATATCCCACACACAACCACGGAAGATTTTGGAGTCTCTTTAGTCTTCTCATAAGAGTCCAGGTATGGTGCCTATTCTCCCTTCGTGGATCGCCGTAGATCCCTGTAAATCTCCACTTAGGAACAAAATTGTCCTTTAATTGAACAATGGCGTCGATATGGTATTTATTGCAGCTCTTCACCTCAACAGAACTGCTGACGACCAGAACAGCCCAATACCACCACTCAGACCCACACTATCAACAGCAAAACCTCCAACAAAGCCGAGGGTACTCTTCAAATTCTCCACTCTTTTACCTTCGATTTTTGTCTCCATAACAAAAATCAAGGCAGGGTCCATTTGCTTCACGAAGCCGCGAAGCTCTCGAACTGCCGGGTCGTTCCCAAGTCCCCGACAGTTCGCGCTTAAACAACTCATTGTCCCGGCGCGACTGTCCAGCAGTCGACGCCAAAGGGTTTTGGTTTCCTGTTGCAGTCCTCTTCTTTTTCGCATTTGGGGTTACACCCTCTTTTTGATCACGCACCTCAGCTTCCTCACGTTTAGACCCAGAAATCTGTGGCTCAAACATAACCATATCTCTAACCGTGTTGTGCTCACCTGGGTGATCTTCAGTACTCGTTTCAGCCGTGGTCATCGCCAACTTCATGTAGACTGGTAGTTTGCCACCACACACATTTGGGTTCCTTCCCCTCCCCCGACCACCCATGGGAGCCCGAGGTGGGGGTCTATCATACGCTTCTCCATCGTCCTTGTCACGAGGATCAGACTTCTCATTTTCCTTTTTATACTCCGTATAGAAATCATCATAGCCACCCTCGGCGAACGGGGGACCATTCTTCTTCTTCAGATCATTTGGAGCCCTCAAATACGGCCCCCATGGCAGGTTTCCTGCTTCATCTCTCTCAGATGGCGTGGGGCATACAGTTTCAGAGTGTCCAAGCACACCACAAGCGAAACAAAAATACGGCAGGAACTCATATTGGATGTAGTACCAGAAAGTCCTCCCCAATTTCTTCGAATCCAAACCCACCCAACGCATGAGTGGATCAGACACCTTAATGTACACTCTTGCACGCAGATATTGGGCGCTCACAAGGCCATCTTTATTGATATCAAGCTTGACAAATTCACCAATCTTCTTGGCGATCTTCACTCCCCAAGTTTCATTCAATTTGTTGTATGGGAGATCAATGACCCTGACCCAAATCATCAGCTTGTCGAACCTCATCTCCGACGGTCGACTCCGGTGGTGGAAGTTTTCCAATACCACAGCACACTTGTTCACCATCCATGGAGCATCTCTGACGGTCGACTCCGGTGGTGGAAGTTTTCCAATACCACAGCACACTTGTTCACCATCCATGGAGATCGCTCCCAGATGCGATCCCGGTCTCTCTTCGAATCCAGCTCAGCCACGAACATGTTCTTCCCACCATCACGAAAAAATAAGGCCATAGGGTTTCCCCACGCAGGGCAGAGCGCCGCCGAGATCGTGTTTATGTGATAAACTTTCGGATCCGACAAGATCTTACCGGCGAGCGCCCACATGGGTTTCTCCAATTCTTCCTCATCATCATCTACAAGTCTGTCCGCTTCCGCAGCAGTCAGCTTGAGATTCTTCATCAGATCCTCGACCGGAACCTCTGTCCCCGCTCGAGGTTCTCTTGTTTCTCCGGCAGCTATCCCCCTGCCTGGTTTTTCTCCGTCGCCGCTTGAACCTTGGGATCCATCGCGGCTCCACCAACTTCCAGCCGACGAGATCACTCTCGGCAGCGAACTCACTCCCTGCGCCCCGGCGAGAGATTCGACGGGCGCCGTCACGGTCACTCGAAAACCCTAATCGCCTCACGTGGGAGACGAAGCGTTATTTTCGGAACCCCCCACAGCAAGCCAGCCTATTCTCAATGACTTGTGGATGCCTTGAAGACCATGAAATTGTCCACAACGGCAATTTCTACATGTCCGGATGGATTGTAAACTGGCCAACTCCCATTAATCATCTCAAGAAAGAATCCGAGTCACGACGACCTCTACCTTTACAGAAAAGCTATTGATACATACATCTGTTCACAAATTTGTGATGTTTGGAACATATGCACAGTATCCAAATCCATCATAGACCACTATTTTCCATATGAATATATCACTACAAAACCACAATATTACAAAATTTTCTACTATAAAACATTAATAATATATTTCATCTTTTGTCTAGATAATAGAAGAGTTCATGTCGCATCAGTTGTTCGAGATTGTTGCAGTTGACTTCAGTTTGTAAAGTGACACTTCAATAGCTGATGAAAGCATACCAAGTGGAGTATCGTCGAATTAGCCAGATGGGTCAGCTTGACTTTTGATCTATATACTATATACTAATTCAAGCTATTAATACATGGGTTACTGTCATTGCAGTCTTACATATTAAAATTTTAGACCGTTTTCCAAAGCATATGACAATATCAATGAAGTTGACTTACCATTAGGCCTCTCAGTATCCCACGAGACCACGATCGATGACCCACTAAAAGCAAATAATGTCCCGTTCCTGTATAAAATATTCCTATTTATATAGTCTGCCTTTAACTTTTATTAGTTCGTACAAATAAGAGAAGCCAACTTCAGCTGAAAAGGAAATGGCACGAGGGACCGCATCTCCATGACTCATGACTGTTTTTTTTTTGAACTTTGATATGACTGAAATTGACAGAACACAAACCAAGAAGGTGGACATACAAATTGAGACTCGGTGTCCCGGTGAGAAGTCTCCTACAGTCCTACTATATGTTAGTTTGAGATTGCTTGCAACACTGACCGCTAGTTGAAATCTCTTGTACTAGAGAGTCAGAAATACGAAGATTACATGCCATGGACTTACTATTGTTTACATGTCACTTATCCATGTATGCATATTTTACATCAGTTTGTGAACATATGAAGAGTGAAGACGCTAATTAACTATCATCGAGCGGATCCTTGCCGATGCAAAATATGCATGTTACCAGCAATGTCCATTGGAACGTAGGAGAGCAATGCACTTTGATCCGACAAAGACAGTGTTAGCTACTAGCTAGCATGAAAAAAGAAGAAAACCACCACCAGCAAATCCTTTCAATATTTAAGCACAATCAAATGAATTAAGTGGGGTGTGTGTTGGACTATATTGCATGGAGCACTATCGATTATAGTTAGAAAACATCCCACTTTCAGGTTGCTGACAAAGGACAATCATGCTTGTGAAGTCTCTGCCCTTTAATATGTGACAGAAACCTGCCGCTGATCCTGAAATGAGATTTGTTACTTTGTAAATAAAGTATGAATGGCTTGTTCTTTCTTAGTGAAATGGACAGATCCTTTAATATTGCATGGTACGTGTCGTTTCAGAGGAGTCTACACCTTTATTTTATATATTTATCAATTTTTTTTTGCAAACATACAACAATATATATAGGGAAATGATACAATAATTTATATACATACACTTAATGACCTCATTTCGGGTAATGCAATTATTAGGTACTAGTATCGGAACAGTCATCTTGCATATTCAGCACTCGTGGACTTACCTTTTGACCTTAGCAATGTAACGTCAGATGATTCATATCAGTTAAACCAAAGAGTGAATTTGATAGGGTTTCCCCACGAACATAAAGAAAAGATTAATTAGTATATCAACATCTTTAAAATAATGCTGCAAGATGAAAAGTAGTTTGATAGCTTGGCCACTCACAACAATCATGTGTACTGAGATTCTTGTTAAATATTGCTTGATGGGGGTATATCTAACTGCCACCATTATATTACGGGCTAGTCCCTGCGTGTTTTCCTCTTTGGAAAGAAAAGGGTACATTGGTCGAAGTTGCTGTCGTGTGCTCAATCTACACCACTTTAGGAGATCAAGCAAACTAGGAAACTTCAATGTCGTTAAAGGTATCATGCATGTTGAGATAACATTGTTGAATATCCAATGAAGATTGGATGACCAGAATAGGACAAGAGGATGATCCATGATTACTTATCAACCACATACTAGGTATAGATAGCTATATGTCTGAGATGTGGTGGCCATCTATGCTTCAATGCCTTGTCAAGATGAAAACTCCTTTAACAATGATAAGACTAAGAGGTGGGTCTCTCGTGGCTTCGTCAATGTTCTAGCGAACCATGACTCTCAGCTCTAGGAACATGAAGATGTGTTTATTTGGAATTTGACTACGTCCGACATCCTCTCGGTTTGATCTATATATATTTATTTGATAAAGGGCCACACTAGGTTTCTTCATAAATACATATGTAAAATTTAAAGTACCACTTAAAATTAGAATTTTTATGTGATTTCTTTAATTGTAAGGTTATTTTTCTTACTAAAGATAACTTGCCAAGCCGAATAGGCAAGGATGCAAGAAGTGTTATTTTTATGATCAGGATGAAGCAATACAACATCTTTTGTTTGATTGTCCTTTTGCAAAAGTTTTATGGAGGATTGTTCGTTTTAATATTTCACCACCAATCAACACAACAAATTTGTTTGGAAATCGGTCGAATTGGTAGAAAATAAATGCAAAGCTCCCATCCGAGTGGGGGTATGCAGTTTACTATGGGCTATTTGGCATGTTCGGAATAATTTTATCTTAAGCAACTTGGGCTATCCTTTTTTCTTGCAGGTTATTTCTTTAGCCTCTAAACCTAAACCATAAACCCTAAAGTAAGGCTGATTGTATCACTGGGTACAGAGATAACAATTTCGGAAAGAAAAATTGTTTATGAGCCAAGTTTGTAGTATAGCTGACGCTTGTCTGTGTCAGTGAGCACGTATCAGACCCCCGATTGCCATCATAAATGCTACTGAATGTATGTATTTTGTTTTATTTTTGTGGAAAAAGTCTAAGGCTATATATTATCCGTAACCACGATCTTGTTATCGGTTGCCAGTCACAACCCACAACCGAGATTTAGCTTTTTAACTAGACACTCTCGGAATAATAGAAACGAATAAGCTAAGCTAGCACTTGGACTACGCAGCAACCAGCTCCAAATGGCCGGAGCGCGCACACGCACATACATACGCACGTACATACACATCGACTGATTCTGCGTCACTACAGGAATGGCTAGATGCGACGACGGCCGCCTGACGGCCAAACGTCGGGGCCGTCGGTGTAGGACCGGGCCAGGCCAGCCCAAGTCGCCAGCCTAGCGTCAGCCGAGCATCGGCCTGAGAGGCCCAGGCGGTGGACACGTGTCCTCTTACGCCGAGGGCTCGGCCGTCGGCGTCAGGGGCGGAGCCAAGGGGGGCTAGCAGGGGCTAGACCCCCCCTAACCATCAGCCCCCCCTATAATTATGTACTACTAATTACCTCACCTAATAACTTAATTATTTTGAGAGACCCAAGTCTAATGTGTGCATCTAGCTAGGTATTTAATGGAACCTCAAAAAAATAGCCCATCAAGCTACCATGGAGAGTTAAAAAAAATGAAAACTCTCATGTTTCTGTGTGTTAGTTTGCCGGACAAAGTGTGTGATCTATTAGCCTAGGGCTCCTTCCTTCTTTCACGGTCAAACTACGTCTCCATCGACGCTCATTGATGTCTTCTAGACGCCATGACCCATGAGAAGGCGAAGGTCGTGGCCGATGTGGTGCCGGCATGCCGACCCGGTGCCGACGCTCTTAATCCTACATTAGTTCTTGTCGTGGTTTCACGGCATAAGTCCATGGAGTAGCACACTCAGACCTTAAGGTAGGTATACACAGACTAGTACTTGTAGCCTTTTATCGTCTCTCATATGGAATACAAGTTTAGTTTGGTTAATTGTTTACTTGCATATATGATAATGCATTTGTTTACTAGTTGGATGTGTTTCTCTAATCTTCTATGCACCTATTATCTTTGGGAGAAAAACTAACTCAATGAAGATTTTTTACAAGCCACTTTCATTCTAAATTTAATTTGTAGAAATTTGTTTTTGTGTGGTGGCAAAGCCAAACATTTATATTGATAGGCTTTGATGTGGGTATCTTGACTTGATTTATGTGATGTGTTATCCCCGTCAAAAAAAAATCTTCGCCCCCCTCATGTTCAAATCCTGGCTCCGCCCCTGGTCGGCGTAGCGCCCTCCTGGGAAGGTCCAGCGCGAGCCACGTGGCACCGATACGCTGAGGGTGCGGCCGTCGGCGTATCCAGCGCGCAGTTAGCGGTCGTATAACGGCAGCGCCGCCGTTTGCCGACGGTAGTTACACCGACGGGCAGGCTATGGCCATCGGCAAAGGACTACGCCGATGGCCAAACTGTATGCCGACGGCTTTTTTTGCTCTGCCGAGGAAGAGCTCTGCTGAGGAGGCTACGCCGACGGCTGCCCTCGGCGTACCGTACGCCGACGGCGAAACTGCCTACGCTGAAGGCTTTTTGCCGTCGGTCTAGCCGTCGCGTCCTGTGGTGCGTATGGAAACGAATCACGTCAACCCGGCCGCGCGCATGCGTGCCACCCGCGCCGTTCGATCGACAGCACATCGATCCTCCTCCAATCTATCCGTGTGGAACAACCGGAGCTGCACGTATGCGTACCTACGTACATGATCTCGATTCTCGATAAGACTAAAGCGAGGCGAGATGACGGAAAGGGACGCGACGACGGTGGATACCTAGCTAGCTTAGTGGAGCACGACGGTGGAGTCACCGTAGTCTCATGTCCTTATCAGCTCGCACAAAGAAACACGTCTGGAGGTCAATCAATCAACGTCTCCGTGCCTGCATGCGCTGCACGTTCGTCGTCCACCTCTCTGGGTCATCGAGAGGTCACTTGGAAGAGGAATACTCTGTTCTTCCTTTGTTTTCGAGGCTATAGTGTATGCTGAACACACAACGTTTGTGTGGTTCTCAGAGAGAGGGGTGCTCCTTCATGTCAGAAAGTAGTACTCTCTCGGTCTCAAAAAAGATTTGTGGATATCTAAACATCAAAACGCAGCTAAATAGGAGTACTGTGCATTCGACAAATCTAAGCCATCATTTTCGGGACGGACGGAGTAAGAAATTAACTGAAATACTCCCTCCCCCGTCCGGAATTAGACGTCGCTGAAATGAGTGAATCTACATGCCTAAACACGTCAGATACACTTATTTTAGCGACAACTAATTCTGGACGAGAGGATATAAAATATTTTTAAAAGATACGAAAAGCTATAAAGTTAAAATTAATTTGAGATGTAAAGTTTTATTTTGCCAAGCCGAAATAAGGTGTCTCCATCTGTTCGTCCGTCCTACAAAGGATGTCTTAAATTTGTTACTCCCTCTGATCCCTATTAAGTGTCGCTGAATTGGATGTATCTAGCACAGAAGCATGTCTAAATATATCAATTTCAATAGATCAGAGAAAGTAAATTTTAGATGTATTACTAAAGCATGTCTAAATTCACTCAAATTTAGACAATTTGCGACATCCTTTTTTATGACAGAGCGACCACTACGGTCTCAAGTATGGTTTTCAGTCATCTGGACATATCCCTTGATCCATGCAATCCCAATTTCTAGTAGGTAGTGTGTGAGTATGTGCGCTGATCCTTTGTCATCGACAAGGGTCGTCGGGAGAAACCAAGGTTGCACCGTGACGGCGGATTTCCTCTACCTGCGTCCAGAGAGAGGGCCAAGGTCTTTCTTCTCGCCGACTACGGTGCATTTCGAGAGGCTACAGTTTGGCTCGCATCTGAATGGAGCTGGTGTCGTGGTGCCTACGGTGGTGAGGCGGGGTGGCTCGGGTGCGATGGAGCAGCTGGCTCTGCCTTCATGGCCTAGATTTCAGCCCTGTCTAGGCTTGGCAGGGCCAGTGCGTCCGTGGTTGCAGTGCCTCTTGGAGATGGCGACAATGGCAAGGCTCATACAAGGGATAGCGGTGTAGCGGTATGTCTATTGCAGCGGGGTGGTGGGGGCTTTACGAGCACGATCTAGCCCCGGCCAAAGCCCTATGGGCTTGGTGTGCCCCTGCTGCTCTGTCCGATCGACTACCACGTCTCCGTGGTGGAGGTTGGTCCCTCTCGCGTGGCTGCGGTTGGCTCCGTCTTGCAGGTTGTGAGCCCGTGAGCACAATAATACCACAAATGGTGACACCAAGATCATGGTGGCACGTGCCAGTGGGCGACGAGGTTGGTGATGGTGTTCTGTATCGCTTGGGTTTTTCTGTGAGTGGGGGTCGGGAAAATCCTTGTCTACTCGTCTGATACCGACGTTGTGCCGTCTTCGAGCGATGCCATTCCTTTCTGGAGGATGTCGTGGGTATCCTCAGTCCACTTTCCTCTGAGTGCCAGGGAAAACCCTAGGACCAGTGCGCTGGCTCGACAGCAGCGTCGTGTCGACCACACAATCCTTCTTAAAGGTGCTGCTTGGTATTGATGCTTCGGGGTGCTAATAACATGGTGGGACAAAGTCGGAAGGCATAAAGGTTGCGGGTTATCCTCATTTTGTTGTTGTCTTCGTTTCTTTTCTTTTCAACATGTTTGTGATGTTGCCCAACATCATCGTTGGTTCGGACTCTTATATTGTGTATTTTATTTATTTATAAAGCTGGATGTAATGCTATCTCAATGGGTATGCGCGCGTTTACTTATTCGTGCGTCTATTATACCATATCATGCTATTGTTAGTGCTTAGCGTGCACATTCTCTATCCACGGATTGTATTTTACTCTAAAACTGAACGTTCCCTTGGGTACATTTATTACGATGGATTTTTGGAGAGACCCTCATAAAATTTGCTAATTTCAAAGTTTTTTCATAAAATCTACTCTCTGTATAGTGGCTAATACAGGTAGCGGGAAAATGGTTTTTTTTTTAGGCAAAGGGAGCGGGAAGATACGAGCTAGCTTTTTTTTTTTTTGAGGAAAAGATATAAGGTAGCTAGGCCGACTTGAGATGCTAGTCTGAGCCAGCATGGGGCAAAGCAGATGTAAAAGGGGCCCAAGACTCGCCGGAAATTGAGGAGCACACGGGGACATGACGTCCATCCGAGGGAATTCAGCCCAAAACTGTGTAGATCGAATATAGATACGAACTTGTATTTATTGAAAATCCAGGAATGTAATTTTTTTTCTTTTTTCAAAAAGGGAGCTAAGCCCCGGCCATCTGCATCCAGTGATGCACACGACCCTTTATTATTTTATTTGAAAAGAATAGGGTCGATACATGTATCAATCATCTAAAAATGATAAACAACAAGAAGCTATACATCCGATAGTCTACTAGTGTGCCGCCACCCAGTGGCCTGGAAATAGAAGTCCCGAGCAACCGTCAGCAACCGGTTGCATCCAGTATCCATCGGCTCCCGCTGATCCACCAAGGTAAGAAAGACCATAGTTGGATCCAATACGCCGCCAATCGTATAACCTGCAAAAAATTAGTGTCATTTTTTTTTGTTAAAGACAATGTTATTTCTGGATGTTCCATATGGCCCAACATAAAGCAGATACTTCAATACACAATCTAGTTTTGTTTTTCTTATCAATCCCATTCAGCCAATTTTCAAACATATTTGTAATATTGGATGGTGGAGGTATATTATAAGTAAAATAAATAATTCTCCAAATAATTCGAGCAAAAGGACATGAAATAAATAAATGTTCTATAGACTCCACCGAATCGCAAAAACAACACTTCTGACATCCATTCCATTTGCGCTTAGCCAAGTTGTCTTTAGTTAACAACACTTTGTTCTTAAGGAACCACATAAATATTTTGATTTTAAGAGGAACTTTTAGCTTCCACAAGTACTTATGCAAGAACCTTGTGTGACCATTCATATGATCTAAATATATTGATTTGACGGTAAGCATTCCTGTGATAGTTAATTTCCATACAAAATGATCATCATGATCAGCAAGATGAATCATCATTAGACGTTGGCATAAATGTAACCATCTTGTCCATTTATTACCAGTCAAAGCTCTCCTAAAAAATATTAAGAGGTGTTTGAGAAAGGACGTTAGCCACTAAGACGTTTTCCTTTGAACAATATTATATAACGAGGGATATTGTTGTGCTAATGATGTATGACCCAACCAAATATCCTCCCAAAAACGAACATTTTCACCATTTTCCTATTTTAAAAAGCCATTAGCAAAGAACATTTCCTTCACTCGCATAAGGCCTTTCCAAAAGGGAGAATCTGTAGGTTTTCCTTCAACATGAGATAAAGTTTTATCATGGAGATATTTTTTATGCAATAATTATTGCCACATTCCCTCCTATGTTAGTAGTTTAAAAATCCATTTGCTAAGTAAACACTTATTCTTGGTCTCAAGAACTTCGATGCCTAGCCCCCCTTGATCTTTTGGGCGACACAAATATTCCACTTTGACAGCCTATACTTATTCTTAGTATCAGTGCTTTGCCAAAAAAATCTTGACCTAAAATAATCTATGCGTTTTCTAATACCCTTAGGTATTTCTAAGAAAGATAGCATAAACATCGGCAGGCTTGTCAAAACCGAGTTAATTAGAACCAGTCGATCCCCATATGCATTTTCCCTTTCCAGCACCCTAGCTTGGATATAAAATGACTCTCCATGGGATTCCATTCTAAATTATTTAACTTTATATAATGGATAGGTACTCCAAGATACCGAAAAGGAAGAGAACCAGCCTCACAGCCAAAAATCGCCTATACTTGATACGCCCAATTTGCATCACCATTATATATCATAATTTACCTCTATTCATTGATATTTGTCTTATTATGAGGTATTACTTATGGTTTTTCATCTGTTTATGCATGTTGGATGATTCTTGGAAGATAGACTACCGGAGTCTGGATTCTGATTGAAAAGAAAGTGTTTCGGTGCAATTTTGCAAAGATCAGAAAAATACAAGAAAAATATAGAAACATATTATTTCACCAGAAGAATAAGGAAGCCAGAAGGAGGAGCGAAGAGGGGCCGCAGGAGGGCCCACACCCCCTAGGCGTGGGCCCATCCTGGGCCACGCCTAGGGCAGGTGTGGCCCACCTGCTCGGCTCCCGACTCTGCCCCTTCGCCTATATTTTCCCTACAGAACCCTAAGCCTCGGGGAGCGACCACAGATAGATTTCCGTTGCCTCTAGGGGGCGGAAAACACCTGACGAAGATCGATCTCGTCAATGCCCATTGTTATGAGCTTGGGTTTTGGAGAAGATGGAGGTGCTAGAGATCACGGAACGGTTAACAGACAAGCAACCAGGAGACATGAGATTTACCCAGGTTCAGGCCCCCGGAGAGAAAACCCTACTTCTGCTTGTCTGCTCTTGATTACGGCGGAACCGAAAGTTACAAGGGTGGGCAGATGTAATCTGGCGTGGAGGTGTGTATGCGGTGGTATGCGAGGTCTAGATCTGTAGATCTGTCTATTGTGTACGTGCCCTCCTCGTTGGACCCTCCTAGCCTTTATATATGGGGAGACTAGGTCTCAGGTACCGATACGAGTTGGTTACAAGTTGTATTCAAACTCTAGTCTTGAGCTTTCCTTGTCTTGTGCGTTTGGGAGTCCGTGTCCATATGAGCTTCATAGCAGCCAAAATGTCATAGGCGTCATGGTCCCGGGCAGGTCGTCGAGTGGGCCTTCCTTCGTCCTAGACCCAGGTAGGCTAACATCGGGTACCCGTAGGGCATATCCATGTCAGTAGCCCCCGAGTGTCCATCCGAAACGTAGATTCGGGTGGAGACTTATTTTTCTTGAACCTTGAATTTGGATGTCGGAGTCGAAAGTTGTGTCACCCGAAAGCTCGTCGGGTCAACTGAATTTGTTCGGTTGTTGCAAAGGAGTCGACATTATAGACATAGTCAACACAATGGACTATAGGGTGCACGACCAGCGCTCCCTATGAGAGTATCCCTCGAGTGTCTGTTCGAGTCGTAGACTCGAGCAGAGACTTATAGTCGTCGGTTGCGTGATATGGTGATCCGGAAGTTCTTCGGATGACCTTGCAGATGCTCTGAATGCCTTTATTTTTTCGAGTACGCGACCAGCGCTCCCTATGGGAGTAGCCCCCGAGTCCTCAGTCGAATCATTCATTCGAGTGAGTAATCTAAGCATGCCACTTGAAGATCTTCTGTGCGCGCGACCAACGCTCCAACTTAGAGTAGCCCCCGAGTGTCTAGCGGAGTCGTAGAATCGGACAGAGACTCGAGTCTTGTGAAGTTGTAGTTGGCAGTCTCATGGGCGTATCGCTGACCCGGAAGTTCATCGGGTGCGCGACCAGCGCTCCTGATAGGAGTAGCCCTTGAGTGTCTAGTCGAGTCGCAGACTCGAGTGAAGACTCATGCGAGGAGAAACCACTGACCCGGAAATGTATCAAGTCAACGTCTCACGCATAAGGAGCGAGCCAAGAGTCGACATAGCAGATTCGCGCGACGCTTAGCCGGAAGGACTTGACGTTGCGGATGAAGTTGACGATGTTTCTTCGGTCGGGTGCGCGGCCTGCGCCGCTTTTGTTGATGATTGATGTGGCCATCCGAAGAATGCGTCGACTCCGTAAAAGGACCTGAAACAATAGCGCGATGTAGTTAGACGTCCCTGTGGGCTGCAGAAAACATGCAAAATTATGAAGTAGTTGTATCTTGTAAAGAATATTTGCCTTTCGGCTTGTACAGTAAGATTCTGGTGCCGATCGAGTCAACACGGTTGCACTATATATTAGGCCTTTTAGTTAGCCTGATTACCCTTAGTCTCAGTAACTTGCCAAGGCACTCGGAGTTTAAGGATTCGACGATAAGGCAGAATCAGCTACTCGGGCTGTCGCGTTCGAGGTGCTCAAGTGCGTGGAGCCGATGGTACATTAGGTTACCCGAAGAGGGCGCATCCCCCGAGTGTTTCGAGTGCGAGTTAAAAAGGAAATCAGCTCTAAGTAGAGGGAAACTTAGTTTTGTTGGTTGTCGTGGCGAAGTTGACACGGTAGCGGGTCACGCGACAGACGTAGTTGACACAGCGGACCACAGTCGTAGCAGCGACGGGTTCCTGGGTCGATGGCGGCAGCAAGTTCCGCATCCGAAGATTGTCGCAATCGAAGACCACACTGGGTTGCGCGACAAAGTCGAAGGAGCCCCGGGTCGCCGCAGCCGAAGACAGCAGCGGGTCCCATGACAGAGTCGAAGGATCCTCCAGGTCGCCAGAATCGCAGAACGTAGGTCGATGGATTCGAAGAATGTAGGGGGTGGCACAACGGTATCGGCGCGGCCCCCGGGCGTAAAGTCAACATTGTCAGACGGAGCTGGCGGCAAACGGTTTTGTAGCTGGACTAGTAAGGCGTCGGATCGTTGGTCAACGTACGTTTCAGGTCATGAGACTAATTACGAGCAGTAGATTCTTGGCTTCTTGGCTGTCGAGTCTAGAAAGCACTCGCCTGATCCATGAGACCACACTTCATCTTTGTCACCATGAGCCTAGCTCACGTCGTGTTGTGTGGTACATGAATTCTGGTCTAGTCGTGCATGTTAGCAATAATTTTGTGTAGTAGCGTTTCAAATTAGGTAGAACTAGGAGAGTTTATGTTGGAGTTGGCTTGCATGTCATAAGTTGCAGGTTTAGTCCGGCTAGGATAGGTAGAGGTGAGAGTTTAGAAGTTTGAGTCCGGTTGATGTCTTGTTCGTGTCCTACCAAGGTAGGGTCGTCTAGTAGTCTGGTCGTGTATAAATATACATAAGGTCACGTTGGTTTGTATCGAGTTGTACCGTGTGAAGTTGAGAAGCAAATAAAGAAAAGAACGGGTACGACACGTGCCCTTGGCTATAAGATTTTTTCGAGTGTGGTTGTTTGTCTAGTTTGATGTAGTTGATCTGTGGGCAAATTCCAACAATTGGTATGAGAGCGAGGTAGAAGATTTGAAGCTTGCCCCAGGGAGGCGACCCGACTAGCGCCTCAGGGCGGGCGATATTGTCGCTCGGCGGAGCGGCGAGGAGGAAGATGATGGGCAGTGGTGGTCCGGTGGAGCGACACGAGGGAGGCGGCAGGGTGCTGACGTCGGAAAAGTGGTGGATGGGGATGACGTTGATGAGTGCGGTGGTACCGGGGTGCGGTGCTGGAGAATCTTGTCAAGATCGTCGTCCGGGAGAGTATGAGTCAAGGAGTCATGGTCGTGCGGGTTAGCACATTGAGTCGGCGTCGTGTTTGTGAGTCGCTGTCGTGTCCAAGTGCTTGTCTCTGTGAGGATCCGTTGCAACTGAAACGAATGAAGGTTGAGGGACTGTTCATCGTATGGACGAAGACGCAATTTGCGTGCCTCGATCAGGTCGTCTATGTGTCTCGACGAGAGGATCAAGTTCAAGTATGAAGGGGGCGGTAAACCAGTGAAGGTGAGTATCTTCAATGAGGCCATGCCTCTACGTGAGGCCGAAGTGGATGGTATAGTCCACGCCAGGAGGTCGGCATGTATTGCGCTAGGGTGGACGGTGTGTTCCACGGGTGGTGAGATTCCACAAGGTTTGCTGGCGTGACTGGGTAGTCCGGATCATACTTGAGTTGTTCCGTAAATTCGCCAAGTCAAAATTGGGGAGAGCCAATTAGACTTGTCGTAGTGCGAGACCTAGACAAGACGCGGATCTACAAGGATTCAAGATCAGGAAAGCATGGAAGACAAATAATAGTCAATTAAAATTAAAAAGAGATTGTTAACAATAATTTTATGTAGTAGCGTTTTAAATTAGGTAGAACTAGGAGAGTTCACGTTGGAGTTGGCTTGCATGTCATAAGTTGCAGGTTTAGTCCGGCTAGGATACTCGTACAGGTGAGAGTTTAGAAGTTTGAGTTCGGTTGATGTCTTGTTCGTGTCCTACCAAGGTAGGGTCGTCTAGTAGTCTCACCGTGTATAAATATACATAAGGTCACGTTGGTTTGTATCGAGTTGTACCGTGTGAAGTTAAGAAGCAAATAAAGAAAAAACGGATGCGACACGTGTCTTTGGCTATAAGATTTTTCGAGCGTGGTTGTTTGTCTAGTTTGATGTAGTCAATCTGTGGGCAAATTTCAACAGTGCATGCTTGTCCGATGGAGTTTGTCTACCGTGAGAGCTGCCGCCAAGACTAATCTGATTCGATTTTTTTCTCTTGTTGGAACAGGTCCACGTGAGGGAGTAGCATACGGTCGGTTTTCTTGGAATTAATCGATTGAAGCTTATTCCTTTTCTCTTCACGTAGAGAAATTAGTACCTTTCCTTGGTAATTCTGGGGTGAATCAGACTTGGATGAGCTGACGTGAGTTGCCATGAATCTGATCTCGTCGAGAACTTCCTTTTTCCTTTTCTTTCCTTCCGCATGTAGATTTAGCTTGTTCTGAAGTTGAAGCTGATATGGTCAACAATCATGAGCAACGCCACGGCCTGTTAACTTGTCGATCTGTCACCTTTGCCTAATCGTGTTATGAAGATCAGCCGGCTGGTCGGCGCCGCTGCCGTCGATGGGATTAATCATTGTTCCGGCAACCACGCGCAGGGAGTAGCCGTGATGTCCAGCCTCACATCTGTTGATGTACATGAAGTCGGCTGTCATGAATTGACGAAGATGAACGCGCTGAAACAGATGAATATCCAGATGCGATCTGGCCATTGAAGATCGTTACGATCTCGTCTAGACGATAGGTTGTAGATTACTGGTGATGGGACCGTCACGATCAAACGATCAGCATCCCCAATTCCCACAGACGGCGTCAATTGACGAGGATCGATCTCGTCAATACTCATTGGTATGAGCTTGGGTTTTGGAGAAGATGGGGGTGCTGGAGATCGCGAAACGGTTAACAGACAAGCAACCAGGGGACACGAGATTTACCCAGGTTCAGGCCTCCGGAGGGAAAAACCTACTCCTGCTTGTCTGCTCTTGATTACGGCGGAATCGAAAGTTACAGGGGTGCGGAGATGTAATCTGGCGTGGAGGTGTGTATGCGGTGGTATGCGAGGTCTAGATCTGTAGATCTGTCTATTGTGTACGTGCCCTCCTCGTCGGACCCTCCTAGCCTTTATATATGGGGAGGCTAGGTCTCAGGTACCGATACGAGTTGGTTACAAGTTGTATTCAAACTCTAGTCTTGAGCTTTCCTTGTCTTGTGCGTTTGGGAGTCCGTGTCCATATGAGCTTCATAGCAGCCGAAACGTCATAGGCGTCATGGTCCCAGGAAGGTCGTCGAGTGGGCCTTCCTTCATCCTGGACTAGGTAGGCTAACATCGGGTACCCGTTGGGCATATCCATGTCAACACCGAGAGAGAAAGATCTCTCCGGCAGACAGATTTTGTTGGGCCACGCAGAGATAAAACAAAACTTTTTCCTCTAACATGGTGATCCCAAGATCTAGCTGAGGTAGAAGGCCACGAGGTTTACCACTAGATGCGCAGTTGCGGATTACTGATGAAGCGCGTCAGTTGATGTAGTGCAGTCCCCACGATCCGATTGTCCTGGTGCTGATCACACAGCACCTCTGCTGGTATCCACACATACAAGAAGGAGCGCCGGCGGCGAACTGCTAGGTTCGTAACGACGGCTGGACTGCTGTGGAGGTAGGGTTTCCAACACATGGAATGGCCTAAACGAACAACGATTAACCTTTTTGGGTTAAGGTGCTCCACTATATATAGGGAGTGAACGTTGAAGGGTTTCGCGGCATAGTAAATCAAAATTTTCTACGGATGCGAACAGAGGGAAGCCAAGATCTAGTCTAGGAGATGCAAACAACGAGAGAGATTGGATTAGATCTTCATACCCTTGAAGATTCGCACAGCCGAACGTTCGTCGGAACATGGGTGATGTAGTCGTACTCGCTTCTCCTCCTCGCGATCCGATCCGATCTAGCACCGCAAGTGGCGATGCCTCCGTGAGATGCACACGTGCAGCACCTCGACGTCTCCTCCTTCCTTGGTCCAGCAAGTATGGTGGAGAGATGGGTTGGATCTACAACGCGACGGCGTGGTGCAATTGGTGGAGAGTTTCTGCAGCAGGGCTTCGCCTACACACAGTCGGGAGGGAGAGAGAGAGAGGAGGGCAGCAGGGCGGCTAGGGTTGAGGAGGAGGTGTGGGGGGGTGGTGCGCCCCAGACCTCTATATATAGAGGGGTGGGCGCCAGCCCTAACCCCTCCCCCAAGCCCAAAACCGGCGGCCAAGGAGGGAGGAGTGGGCGGCAAGGAACCCCCCCTTCTAGAAGCTCCAACTAGGGTTTATCCCTAGTTTGGCCGGCTGGGCCCTATGGGGCCTTGTGCCCCTGGCCCAATGCGGCCAGGGCACTCCCTCATAGGCCCATGCCCCCTCCCGGAAGGTGGGGCCACGTTGGTCCCCTTCTGGAAGGTTCTAGAAGCTTCCGGTACAATACCGATTAACCCGGAACAATTCCGAACTCCAAAACTGCCTTTGCCTTATATGAATCTTATTCTCCGGACCATTCCGGAACCTCTCGTGATGTCCCGGATCCCATCCGAGACTCCGAACAAAAACTCATAAACCAATTATCCAATCTATCCTAGCGTCGAGACACGTTAAGTGTGTGACCCTTCGGGTTCGAGAATATGCGGACATGATCTTCTATCAATAATCAACAGCGGGGTCTGGAAACCCATATTGACTCCCACACATTCATCGATGATCATATCGGATGAACCACGATGTCAGGATTCAATCAATCTCATATATATATTCCCTTCGTCTCGCGATATTTTACTTGCCCGAGATTTGATCGTTGATACCGTCATACCTAGTTCAATCTCGTTCACAGCAAGTACTTTACTCGTTCCGTAATCCGATATCACTTTGTGATTAACTCCTTAACCACATGCTTGCAAGCAGTGTTGATATCGATTACCGAGTGGGCCCGAAGTATATCTCTCCGACTTGGGAGGGACAAATCCCATCTCGATACATACAACCCAACAAATACTTTCCGATCACCTGAGAGACACCTTTATGTTCACCCTCTCATAGGATGACATTTGATGACCTCAAAGCTTTCTTCCGATACCAGGGAGTTGTATTATCTCATGGTCTAAGGAATACAATATTTGACATAAGAAAAGCTTCGCAAAGATGAACACTATGACACGATCTAATTGCTTTTCTTAGTTTGGGTATATCCACCATATAATTCTCCCAATGATATGATCTCATTATTAATCGACAACTCATGTCCATGGTTAGGAAACCTTAACCATCATTAATCAACGAGCTAGTCCATAGAGGCGTACTAGGGACACGGTGTTGTTCACAAACCACACAAGTATTAAAGTTTCCGCTTAATACAATTCTAGCATGGAATATAAACATTATCATGAACAAGAATTATAATAATAACATCTTTATTATTGCCTCTAGGGCATAATTCCAACAGTCTCCCACTTGCACTAGAGTCAATAATCTAGTTTACATTTGGCAATAATCTCACACCCATGGCACTGAGGTGCTGATCATGTTTTACACGTGGAAGAGGTTTAGTCAATGGATCTGCGACATTCAGATCTGTATGTACCTTGCTAATCTTCAGATCTCCATCTGCTATATAATCTCAGATTATATGAAACTTGCGGTTGATATGCTTGGTCTTTGGATGATATCTTGGTTCCTTAGCGAGTGCTATGGCGCTAGTGTTGTCACACAATATCTCCAGTGGGTCCAATGCACTTGGAACCACGCCAAGCTCAGTGATGAAGTTCCTGATCCAAACTCCTTCACTTAACGCTTCTGCAGCAGCCATGTATTCCGCTTTCATCAGAGATCCCGCGATCACGCTTTGCTTGCAGCTTCTCCAGCTCAGCTCCTCCATTCAAAATATACACGTATCCTATCCGAGATTTAGAATCATCCTTGTCGGTGTCGAAACTAGCATCGACGTAACCTTTTACTGACAGCTGTTCATCACCCCCATAGACTAAGAACATTTCTTTAGTCCTATTTAGGTACTTTAGGATGTTCTTCACGGCTGTCCAAAGGTTCCACTCTGGATCACTTTGATATCTTCTCAAACTAAGAGCATTGGACACATCCGTCTAGTACACAAGATGGCATACATGATAGAACCTATGGCCGAGGCATAAGGCACTTTGCTCATAGCTTCCCTATCATTTACGTAGTGGACACCGAGCCTTGCTCAATATCTTACGACAACATAGGCAATCGAACCTTTCTTTGCCTTATCCATTCTGAACCTTTTCGAACTTTGTCCAGGTATGTACTGCTTAAAGCTATCGGCCTTTGTCTATCTCTATAGATTTTGATGCCCAATATATAAGCAGCTTCACCTAGGTCTTTCATTGAAAAACACTTGTTCAAATAACTCTTCACATCGTTAAGCATGTTAATGTCATTTCCAATAATCAATATGTCATCCACATATAGTACCAAAAATGTCACTGAGCTCCCACTCACTTTCTTGTAGATACAAGCTTCGTAGCAATTTGGAACAAATCCAAAGCTCTTGATCACTTGATCAAAACGAAGGTTCCAACTCCGAGATGCTTGCTTCAGTCCATAAATAGAACGCTGAAGTTTGCATACTTTATCAACATCCTTAGGATCGACAAAACCTTCGGATTGCATCATATACAACTCTTCATCAATGTTGCCATTGAGGAACGCAGTCTTGACATCCATCTGCCATATTTCATAATCATGAAACGCAGCAATTGCTAATAAAATCCGAATGGACTTAAACATCGCTACGGGAGAGAAAGTCTCATCGTAGTCAACACCTTGAACTTGTCGAAAACCTTTCGCGACAAGCCGTGCTTTATAGACGGTAACATTACCATCCGCGTCCGTTTTCTTCTTGAAGATCCATTTGCACTCAACGGCCTTTTGGTCGCTAGGAGGGTCCACCAAAGTCCATACCTGGTTTTCGCACATGGTTCCCAATTCGGATTTCATGGCTTCTAGCCATTTCTCAGAGTCTGGGCTCATCCGCTTCCTCATAGTTCGTAGGTTCACTGTCTTCTACTAACAAGACAGTCAAGACAGGGTTGCCATACCACTCAGGAGGGGCACGCGACCTTGTCGACCTGCGACGTTCAGTAGCAGCATCGTACAAAGCTTCATGATCCTTGTCATTAGCTTCCTCTATTGTTGGTGCAGGTGGCACTGGAACAATTTCAGGTGCTGCGCTACTCTCCAATTCAAGAGAAGGTTCAATAACCTCGTCTAGCTCTACTTTCCTCCCACTCACTTCTTTCGAGAGAAACTCCTTCTCAAGAAAGGAACCGTTCTTTGCGACAAACACTTTGCCTTCGGTTCTGTGATAGAAGGTATACCCAATAGTTTCCTTAGGGTATCCTATGAAGACGCATTTCTCCGCTTTGGGTTCGAGCTTGTCCGGCATCAACTTCTTGACATAAGCTTCGCATCCCCAAACTTTAAGAAACGACAACTTAGGTTTAGCACCAAACCACAGTTCATACGGTGTCGTCTCAACGGATTTAGATGGAGCCCTATTTAAAGTGAATGCAGCGGTTTCTAATGCATAACCCCAAAATGATAATGGCAAATCAGTAAGAGACATCATCGATCGGACCATATCTAATAGGGTTCGATTCCGGCGTTCAGACACACCATTGCGCTATGGTGTTCCGGCTGGCGTGAGTTGCGAAACGATTCCGCTTGCTTTAAGATGCGTGAGAAAATCATAACTCAAATATTCACCTCCACGATCGGATCGTAGAAACTTAATCTTTCGGCTATGATGGTTCTCCACTTCATTCTGAAATTCCTTGAACTTTTCAAATGTTTCAGATTTATGTTTCATTGAATAGATATACCCATATCTACTTAAGTCATCGGTAAAAGTGAGAAAATAGCGATATCCACCGCGCGTCGAAACACTCATCGGTCCGCATACATCGGTATGTATGATTTCCAACAAGTCCGTTGCTCGCTCCATCATACCGGAGAACGGGGTTTTGATCATCTTGCCCATGAGGCATGGTTCGCATGTGTCAAATGATTCAAAATCAAGAGACTCCAAAAGTCCATCAGAATGGAGTTTCTTCATGCGTTTTACACCAATATGACCTAGACGACAGTGCCACAAATAAGTAGTATTATCACTATCTACTTTGCATCTCTTAGCCTCAATGTTATGGATGTGTGTTTCATCCCTTTCGAGATTTAGAAGAAATAAACCATTCACAATAGGTGCATGACCATAAAAGATGTTACTCATATAAATAGAACAACCATTATTCTCCGATTTAAATGAATAACCGTCTTGCAATAAACAAGATCCAGAAATAATGTTCATGCTCAACGCAGGCACATAATAACATTTATTGAGGTTTAAAACTAATCCCGAAGGTAAAACTAAGGAGAGCGTGACGGCCATCACATCAACTCTTGATCCGCTGCCACAACGCGATCGTCACCTCATCCCTCGCAAGTCACCGCTCATTCCGTAGCTCTGCTTTGAGTTACAAATATTAGCAATCGAACCGTATCAAATACCCGGCACTACAACGAGGGCTAGTAAGGAAAACATCAATAACATGTATATCAAATATACCTTTGATGGTGCCAGCCTTCTTGTCCGCTAAGTACTTCGGACAGTTGCGCTTCCAATGACCCTTGTCCTTGCAATAGAAGCACTCAGTGTCCGGCTTAGGACCAGACCTGAGCTTCTTCTCAGCAGGGGCAACGCGCTTGCCGCCGCCTTTCTTGAAGGGCTTCTTTGCACCCTTACCTTTCTTGAAGGTGGGGGGCTTGTTGACCATCAACACATGATTATCCTTTTTGATGTCCACTTCCGCAGCCTTTAGCTTTGCGAAGAGCTCGGTGATCGATCGATGGAACCAATCTGATTGTGAGTCACTACAAAACTTTTGTAGCTGGGAGGGAGTGATTGCAGAACCCTGTCAATCTTGAGCTCCTCTGGAATCTTGCAGTCCAGTTGCTCAAGGCGTTGAGTGTAGCCTGACATCTTAATGGCGTGCTCACTAACGGAACTCCCTTCCTCCATCTTGCAGTTAAAGAACTTCTCAGAGATCTCATATCTCTCAGAACGGGCTTGAGACTGAAACATGGTTTTCAGCTCCTCGAGAATCTCAAAGGGCCCGGGATAGTCTTAAAAACGATTTTGAAGGTCCGATTTCATAGCAAACAACATGGTGCTCTTAATCACACCATAATCATCTTTGCGCGACTGATAGACAGCTTTCTCATCAGCCGGCGAAGTAGCAGCAGGGGCGTCACCTAATGCATTCTCAAGGACATAGTCCTTTTGACCGCCAGAGAGAATGATTCTCAGATTGCGGAACCAGTTGGTGAAGTTAGACCCGTTGTTTTTAAGATTTTCCTTCTCAGCAAAAACATTGAAGTTGAAGTTGGACTTAGCCATTTGATCTACAATATTTGCAAGTACAAATTAGACTATGTTCATGATAACTAGTTCAACTTTTAATCAAATTACTAGATGAACTCCCACTAAATTCAACATCCCTCAAGTTGTTTAGTGAACACGATCCAAATTCACCACACCTAATCCGATCTTCACGAGAAGAGATGTGGTTTCAATGGTGGACAACAAAGTGTCGATCATATCATTCATATGACTCATGCTTAACCTTTCGATTCATGTGTTCCGAGGCCATGTCTGTACATGCTAGGCTCGTCAAGTTAGACCCAAGTATTTCTGCGTGTGCAAAACTGGCTTGCACCCATTGTATGTGAACGTAGAGTCTATAGCACCCGATCATCACGTGATGCTTGGACACGACGAACTTTCGCAACGGTGCATACTTGGGGAGAACACAGTTTTTATCTTGATCTTTAAGTGAGGAATCATCTTATAATGCTACCGTCGCGATCTAAGCATAATAAGATACATAAAAGGATAAACATCACATGCATATAACTTTATGTGACATGGTATAGCCAATCTTCGCGCAATGATCTCCATCTTGTGCGTGCCGGCATGATCTCCATCACTCCACCATGATTGCCTCCACCACGAATAGCAACTACAACTATTGCTAACTACTTAGCGATAAAGTGAAACTATTACATGGCGTATAAGAAGTTGACACACAGGTCATACACAATTATAAAGACAACCATATGGATCCTGCCGGTTGTGTACTCATCGACATGCAAGTCGTGAAACATTACAAAACATGATCATCGCATACATTATACACATCACATCTTGGGCCATACCATATCACAGAAAACACTCCCTGCAAAAACAAGTTAGACGCCTCTACTTTGTTGTTGCATGTTTTACGTGGCTTATGGGAGTAGCATGCTAAGAACGATTCTTACCTACGGAAAGCCACAATGGTGATATTATGGTTGCCAAACTCCGGTGTAAATCCCATGACAACTATAGTGAGAGATACTGGCATCCACCAGCCGCATGTGTGGAACAAGCCACACGTCAAGTGCGGAGCCGGTCTCATGACGACGTCGTAAGGTAGGTTGGCCTGGACCGCTTCAATTTCACTATCCCGCGTCATAAGAAGAACACAAACAAGAGGCTTGCAACAGAAAACATCAACGCCCGCAACAACCATGTTGCGTTCTACTCGTGAAACACATCTACACATAGATCTAGCTCTGATACCACTGAAGGGTTTCGCGGCATAGTAAATCCAAATTTTCTATGGATGCAAACAGAGGGAAGCCAAGATCTAATCTAGGAGATGCAAATAACGAGAGAGATTGGATTAGATCTTCATACCCTTGAAGATTACAGACAATGAACGCGTTTAACGTGGGTGATGTAGTCGTACTCGCTTCTCCTCCTCGCGATCCGATCTGATCTAGCACCGCAAGTGGCGATGCCTCCGTGAGATGCACACGTGCAGCACATCGATGTCTCCTCCTTCCTTGGTCCAGCAAGTATGGTGGAGAGATGGGTTGGATCTACAACGCGACGGCGCGGTGCAATTGGTGGAGAGTTTCTGCAGCAGGGCTTCGCCTACACACAGTCGGAAGGGAGAGAGAGAGGAGGGCAGCAGGGCGGCTAGGGTTGAGGAGGAGGTGTGGGGGGGTGGTGCGCCCCAGCCCTCTATATATAGAGGGGTGGGCGCCAGCCCTAACCCCTCCCCCAATCCCAAAACCGGCGGCCAAGGAGGGAGGAGTGGGGGGCAAGGAACCCTCCCCCCCTTCTAGAAGCTCCAACTAGGGTTTATCCCTAGTTTGGCCGGCTGGGCCCTATGGGGCCTTGTGCCCCTGGACCAATGCGGCCAGGGCACTCCCTCATAGGCCCATGCCCCCTCCCGGAAGGTGGGGCCACGTTGGTCCCCTTCCGGAAGGTTCTAGAAGCTTCCGGTACAATATCGATTAACCCGGAACAATTCCGAACTCCAAAAACTACACTGCCTTATATGAATCTTATTCTCCGGACCATTCCGGAACCTCTCATGATGTACCGGATCCCATCCGAGACTCCGAACAAAAACTCATAAACCAATTATCCAATCTATCCTAGCGTCGAGACACGTTAAGTGTGTGACCCTTCGGGTTCGAGAATATGCGGACATGATCTTCTATCAATAATCAACGGTGGGTGCGGAAACCCATATTGACTCCCACACATTCATCGATGATCATATCGGATGAACCACGATGCCAGGATTCAATCAATCCCATATATATATTCCCTTCGTCTCGTGATATTTTACTTGGACACGATTGGAGTCCGACTCACAATCGATCAGTCGGTAGCGGCTCCTAGCAGAACGTGCCGACTCCCAAGTACCAAAGAGTCATGACGACTTGCCTTTCCAATGCGACTTACGTCCGAGTCCCTTTTGCCTCACGATATACCTTGTCAGACTATAGGAGAATATATGTCATCCCTTAAATAGTCTGACTCTCTTCTCGATCCGAGATAAGTGATTCACCCGACTAACTCTTAGTCGATCGCCTCGGTTAACACTTAACCGAGTCGTGCATGGCCATGCTTTCTGATTCATATCTCACGAGAGGGCCCAGAGAATATCTCTCCGAGTGGAGGGGCAAAATCCCATCTTGGTTATTCACATCACGCAGCTTGATTCTCAGTCGACCCGAACCCTGCCTTTATAACTGCCCAGTTACGGATCAGCGTTTGACAGAACCTAAGTCGGTGATCCTCAACTCGGACTATGCAACAACCTTAGGTCTAAGGATTGCATTGATTGAGATATACAAATGACAACTAGTTCGTTGTACCTCAATATGGGTCAATCCGACTCGCTAAACTCTTTAGCCGAGTCTGTGTAAGTTGGAATAGCATATCCATGCCCATGACAAGTGGAACCGAGTCATCAAGCCAACTTTCACATTGGTCTAAGTTGTGTGTCCAGCACACCTCAATGACCAAGGATATTTAGTACAAACAACATGAATGCATAGTTCCACAACCGAATCACATATTTAATGATACACATCAGATGTTTATACAAGGACTACTATCTTTATGAATACAATGGGAAATATCATCATACAGGATTGCCTCTAGGGCATATTCCCAATAGTCTCCCACTTGCACTAGAGTCAATCTTCCGACATCACATGTCTAAGCATCTAATGCCCATGGCTCTCAGGTGCGCCTCATGCTTCGGCTGTGGTAACGGCTTTGTCAACGGATCCGCAATATTTGTATCCGTGTGTACCTTGCATAACTTGATATCACCCTGATCCACGAACTGGCGAATCAGGTGGTACCGCATGAGTATGTGCTTGTTCTTCTGGTGCTGTCTAGGTTCCTTGGCTTGTGCAATAGCACCATTGTTGTCATAATACACGTCCAACGGATTGGACGGGCCCTGAACCACACCAAGATCCATGAGGAAATTCCTCATCCAAACAGCTTCCTTTGCTGCCTCCGAGGCGGCAATATACTCAGCCTCTGTAGACGCCGACACGCCTCTTGCTTGGAACTCTTCCACTCACAAAGACCTCCGTTTAAAATAAACACGTATCCGGATTGTAACGAGAATCATCAGTCGGTAAGATAACTCGCATCCGTGTAACCCTTTACACGAGTTCATCTTCACCACCATAAACCAAGAACATATCCTTAGTCCTTCTCAAGTACTTTAGGATATTTTTAGCCGTTGTCGATGGATCTCTCCAGATCAGCCTGCATCTCGCCACAACACTTAGAGCATAGGAAACATCCGCCTAGTACAAATCATGGCATATGATGGATCCGATCGAAGCATATGGAATCGCACTCATCCGACTTCGCTCATCAGTTGTCGAAGGACACTGAGTCTTGCTAAGTTTTACACCATGGGACATCGGTAAGAACCCCTTCTTAGACGATTCCATGTTGAACTTCTTCAACACTTTGTCCAAATAAGTACTCTGACTCAATCCAATGAGCCTCCTTGATCTATCTCTATAGATCCGGATTCCGAGGATGTATGTTGCCTCACCCAAGTATTTCATTGAGAAACTCCTTTCCAATGATTCCTTGGTTTCTTGCAACATGTGGACATCATTTCCAAACAGTAATATGTCATCCACATATAAGCTTAGAAAATTTACTTTGTTCCCACTAAACTTCTTGTACAAACAAGAATCATGATCAGTCTTGATGAAGCCAAACGATTTGACTACCTCATCAAAGCGAATATTCCAACTCCGAGATGCTTGCTTCAACCCATAAATGGATTTCTGAAGTTTGCACACCTTGTCAGCATTAGTTGGATCGACAAAACCCTCGGGCTGTATCATATACACGTCCTCGGTTAAATTTCCGTTAAGGAAAGCCGTTTTGACATCCATCTGCCATATCTCGTAGTCGAAATAGGCCGCTATAGCTAACATGATCCGAACTGATTTAAGCATCGCTACGGGCGAGAAAGTCTCGTCGTAATCAACTTCTTGTACTTGTCGGAACCCCTTCGCGACAAGGCGTGCTTTATAGATTGAAACATTTCCATCCATATCAGTTTTCTTCTTAAAGACCCATTTGCACTCGACGGGTCTTGCACCATCTGGCAGATCAACCAAGTTCCAAACTTGATTTTCATCCATGGACTTTATCTCGGATCTCATGGCTCCAAGCCATGACTCGGAATCAGATCCCACCATCGCTTCCGAATAATTTGCCGGCTCATCACTGTCTAACAGTAACGCATCACGAACACTTCGTAATCTTGCCGATCTTCGTAGTACAGGTGCTGCTGCCGGCTCAGCTGCCACGACCGGCTCAACCTCCAAGGTTTTTGCCAACTCGCTACTAGCTGGTTCCTCTCGAATTTCTTCGAGTTGCACCGTGCTCCCACTTACTCCCCGACTGAGAAACTCTTTCTCAAGGAAGACACCGTTCCGAGCGACAAACACTTTGCCCTCTTCTCGGTTGTAGAAGTAGTAACCCAAGGTTTCTCTCGGATACCCCACGAAAATACACTTATTCGACTTGGTTGTAAGCTTGTCCGACTGGAGTCGCTTGACAAAAGCTTCACAACCCCAAATCTTAAGAAAAGACAAACTTGGCTTTTTGCCTGTCCACATCTCATGCGGTGTCTTCTCTACCAATTTTGATGGTACTCTGTTTAGTGTGAACGCCGCTGTTTCTAGACAATAACCCCAAAATGATAAAGGCAGATATGTACGACTCATAATTGAACGTACCATGTCCAACAAGGTCCGATTCCGCCTTTCCGAAACACCATTCCTTTGTGGCGTTCCTGGCGGAGTAAGTTGAGGAACTATTCCACAACTTTTCAGATGGTCATCAAACTCATGGCTCATGTACTCGCCTCCTCGGTCCGAATCAAGAAACTTTATTTTCTTGCCGAGTTGATTACGTGCTTCATTCTGGAATTCTTTGAACTTTTAAAGGCTTCCGACTTATGTTTCATCAAGTAGATATATCTATACCTACTCAAATCATCGAAGGTAATGAAGTACTCATAACCACCCCGGTCGTCGTGCTCATTGGTCCACATACATCACTATGTACTAGTCCCAACAAGTCGGACGCCCTTTCGCAACTCTTTGCAAAAGGTGTCTTGGTCATTTTGCCGAGTAGGCAAGATTCGCATGTCTCGAACGACTCCAAGTCGAACGAAGTTAGGAGTCCATCATCATGGAGCTTCTTCATGCGTTTCCAACTTATATGACCAAGCCGACAGTGCCAAAAGTAAGTCATATTCAGATCATTTGGTTTCAACCTTTTAACATTTATGTTATAAACCGACTCACCATCAAGATTCAAATAAATAACCCGTCTGACGGGTGCAAAGCCGTGAAACATATCATTCAAATACAAAGAACAACCATTATTCTTGATATTCGACTCATAGCCTTGCCTCATCAAACATGAAGCGTAAATAATGTTTCGATCGAGCAATCGGAACATAATAACAATTATTCAGTTCCATAATGAATCCAGAAGGTAAATGAAGTTGCATCGTGTCGACTTCCAACGCAGCAACTCTTGCTTTGTTGCCGACTCGAATATCAACCTCGCCTCTTGCTACGCTCCTAGTTCTTACCAGTCCCTGCAACGAGTTGTAGATGTGAATAACTGATCCGGTATCATATACCCAAGAACTATTAGGTGCATCCGCAAGATATATGTCTATAACATTGCAAACAAGTGTACCTGAGTCGGAAGTCATACCTCAACTCTTGGCTTTGTCGGCCAAGTACTTGCTGCAGTTCCTCTTCCAGTGGCCATCCGCCTTTGCAAGAGAAGCAAGTGGATCCGCTGAAGGAGATGGTTTAGTCCCCGAGAAAGCGCTTGGGACCGGGTCCCGAGCCTGCTGTCTCGACTTAACCTTCTTCTTAGTCCAAGAACTCTTCTTGAACTTAGCCTTATTCTGCACCATCAACACTTGACTGGTGCCCTTCTTGAGATCCGCCTCTGCCTGCTTGAGCATCCCATGAAATTCAGTGAGCTTCTTATCCATACCATGCATGTGGTAGTTCGAAATGAACTGCCCATATGCACTAGGAAGAGAGTTCAGAATTATATCTGTAGCGAACTCTTTGCTAATGGGGTAGCCAAGCCTCTCTAAAGACTGCACGTAACCAACCATTTTGATCACATGCGGACTCAGTGGATCACCATCCTTAAGCTTGCAACTCAGCAAAGCCTGAGAGACTTGATACCTCTCAGTCTTCGCCTGAGCCTGGAACATACTTTTGAGGCTTTCGATCATATCGTAGGCCTCAACATGCTAGAACTGCTTTTGCAAGTCCGGTTCCATGTGAGCAATCATAAGACATCTAATATCCGTGGACTCATCCTTAGCCCGACGGTAGGCATTGGTGGCTGCGACAGTCGCATTCTCATTCGGATCATCTGGAAGTGGGTTGTCTAGGACATGGTCCTTCTTTTCTTGTTTGAGAAAATTCTCAGATTTCGATACCAGTTGGTAAAATTAGTGTCATTCAGTTTATCTTTCTCAAGGATAGTTCTCAACGCAAAACCGGATATCTGAGAGTGACTGCTACTTGGTGCCATGATGTACAACAGAAAATATGCAAAACACTTAAGACATGTATTCATAAAAGAGCAAGCATATTAAAGATTTTAATATTTTATGCTCCCACTAGAACCAACACCCCTCCGATGGTTGCTTAGTGATTCAGGATCCTAAATAAGCAAGTCGGCTAGTGAGCTTTAGCATCACCGCTAGCCGCCAAGTGATCTAGGTAGACAACTCCTTGTCAATCGCATCTCATGCGACTCTGTTGACGGGTGGCATCACATGCCCGGCTCCCATCCGACTTTTCCCGAGTCCCACAACTGTTGTGATAGACCCGTCTAGCTTACCGAGTGTTTCGCAAGAAGAGTCTGACTCGAACCCACCTAGTCGGAAAGAATTGGCAGCACCTCAATTTTATGAGCCCACTACCAAAAATGTCCGACTTGTGATGGTGCAAACACTGGAGGGAAAACCGACTAGACCTTCTTTGAGGGATTAAATTTTACCGACTCTCTAATAGAGGTAAAACAGAGACATAACAATAACACAAAATAAAGCAATTATAATGTGAAATGGTATGGCTCTCTTCATGGCGATCTCCATCTCCACAAAGCCTGTAATCCGACCCGTGCCAACTCTTGTCACTTGCCGTCTTACTCCATGTCGCCGACATGTACAACGCCTTGCATGCCTTCCGGGTTCTCCAAACAGCTACACTAGCTTAGTAAAGTAAATTACATAGAGAATCCGACACGCAGGTCGTTATACAATAAAATGACAGCACCTAGGCTCCAGCCGGCTGACAAAAACCGTGATTCGCAGATCACGTATGGATTACACACATACATCACATGCACATGAACCATACCATTCACAACTTCCTGCAAAAACAAGTTATGCATAGATACAATATCTACCGGCGTTGTGAAACTCGCAACGGCATCTAAGGCACTACGACACGGCGAAGCCGGCGGTCCCGTCTACGATCCGGACATGGATTCCGACCATCGTTCTGTTTCGATCAAACTCTTTGATCTTCGATCACCGCTTCTGGATTTACGTGTCACAGTCTACCCCGATGGCGGAAGCCGACCGGTAGGGGTATCTCGTTCCACGACCTCAGCAGTATGATCACGGAAATCAGATCTACCATTCCCCGAGTACAGTTGATCCAATCAACTTCGTACAAAACCGATCTATCTCATAGATCGACCACCAAAACAGCACATAGATCTCATCTACAGCCTATCGCATATCACATATGCGAGATCTCGAGCCTAAAACCAGAAGCTATTGCTCTGATACCACTGTTAGGCCACGCAGAGATAAAACAAAACCTTTTCCTCTAACGTGGTGATCCCAAGATCTAGCTGAGGTAGAAGGCCACGAGGTTTACCACTAGATGCGCAGTTGCGGATTACTGATGAAGCGCGTCAGTTGATGCAGTGCAGTCTCGACGATCCGATCGTCCTGGTGCTGATCACACAGCACCTCTGCTGGTATCCACACGTACAAGGAGGAGCACCGGCGGCGAACTGCTAGGTTCGTAACGACGGCTGGACTGCTGTGGAGGTAGGGTTTCCAACACATGGAATGACCTAACCGAACAACGATTAACGTTTTTGGGTTAAGGTGCTCCACTATATATAGGGAGTGAACGTGGGCTCTGCTCGCGCGACCCATTCACTAAAGCCCATATAACACTATTCACCGTGAGTCCAACTCACTAACTTAGTCCTAATCAGGTTAAGGTCCAACCCAACCAGATTACATGTTCAGATCCAATCCGAACTTTCTCCCGCTCTTAAGTGTGTGACCCCGCAGGCTCATGGCTACTTGGACAAGATTGGAGTCCGACTCACAATCGATCAGTCGGTAGCGGCTCCTAGCAGAACGTGCCGACTCCCAAGTACCAAAGAGTCATGACGACTTGCCTTTCCAATACGACTTACGTCCGAGTCCCTTTTGCCTCACGATATACCTTGTCAGACTATAGGCGAATATATGTCATCCCTTAAATAGTCCGACTCTCTTCTTGATCCGAGATAAGTGATTCACCCGACTAACTCTTAGTCGATCGCCTCGGTTAACACTTAACCGAGTCATGCATGGCCATGCTTTCCGAATCATATCTCACGAGAGGGCCCAGAGAATATCTCTCCGAGTGGAGGGGCAAAATCCCATCTTGGTTATTCACATCACGCAGCTTGATTCTCAGTCGACCAACCACGCTTTATAAGCGCCCGCCACGGATCAGCGTTTGATAGAACCTAAGTCGGTGATCCTCAACTCGGACTATGCAACAACCTTAGGTCTAAGGATTACATTGATTGAGATATACAAATGACAGCTAGTTCGTTGTACCTCAATATGGTCAATCCGACTCGCTAAACTCTTTAGCCGAGTCTGTGTAAGTTGGAATAGCATCTCCATGCCCATGACAAGTGGAATCGAGTCATCAAGCCAACTTTCACATTGGTCTAAGTTGTGTTTTCCAGCACAACCTCAATGACCAAGGATATTTAGTACAAACAACATGAATGCATACTTCCACAACCGAATCACATATTCAATGATACACATCAGATGTTTATACAAGGACTAATATCTTTATGAATACAATGGGAAATATCATCATACATGATTGCCTTTAGGGCATATTCCCAACAGATTTCTGCCGGGGGAATTCCTTCCCGGAGAGGGGAGACCGTCGCCATCAACACCATTATAAAGCTAGGCTTCATCGGGATCATCATCACCATCATCCACACCATCATCTCCACTCCGTCCCTCTGTAACAATTGTGTTGGATATTGCTTAGTTCATTAGGGGAAACTTTCCCGGTGTTGATTACTATTGTAGTTGATGCTTGTGAGTAGAACCATTGGATTATTGTTTAAGTTCAGATTGTTATCCATTACCATATCATCTTTGATCTTGATCCATGTGATGTCTTATGAATAGTTCATTTAGTTCTTGAGGACATGTGAGAAGTCATGATGTTAGTAGTGAATCTGTGTTGAGTTATTATTCAATGGTTTAGTATTTAAGTTGTGGTGCTATTCTTCTAGTGGTGTCATGTAAACATCGACTATATGATACTTCACCATTTATGGGCCTAGGGGAATGCATTGTGTATTTGGCTACTAACTGTGGGGTTGCCGGAGTGACAGAAATCTGAACCCCCGTTAGGACACCTTTGCACAAGAGAGTGTAGGATCCCAGAGTTTAAGGTTGTGGTTAGATTTATATCTTAATTACTTTCCTGTAGTTATGGATGTTTGCAGGGGGTTTAATCACAAGTATGTATTAGTCCAAGTAAGGTGGGTATATTAGCATAGGTTCACCCACACAACACTTACAAACACTAGAGAAGAGTACTCAGCTATTTGAAGCGAAAGCACTTGACAGAATTCCCATGTGTCCTCGAGAACGTTTGGTCCTTATAAGTATTTCCACCGGCTTATCCTTTGCTAAGAAAGGATTAGGCCACTTGCTCCGTTTGTTCGTTGTTTTTATTACTTGCTCCTTGTTTTGTTGCTTTGTCAGAAAACCACTAAAAATCCGCTTGCTAAGTATTCACAGGGATTTCCTGCTCCATACCACTGTTCAGCACCTTCTTTTCCTCGTTGGGATCGACACTCCTATTTATCGAAAGTAATATGATACACCCCCTATACTTATGGGTCATCAATACTCTGATTCCCTCTCTTTAGCTTTACCAAAACATAAGATTTCACTCTTGTGAAAATTAATTTTTAAGCCAGACAACTGTTCAAATGTGGAGAGAATTAGCTTCATATTAACAGCCTTTTCTAAATCATGCTCCATAAAAAGTATGGTATCATCCGCAAATTGAAGAATAGAAACCCCACCATCCACCAAATGTGGTATAAGGCTTCCAACTTGGCCATCATATTTTTAACGAGAAATGAGAATGGCAAGCATGTCAGCAACAAGGTTGAAAAGAATTGGATACAAAGGATCCCCTTGCCTCAAACCTTTTCTAGTTTGAAAATAATGGCCAATATCATCATTAACCCTTATACCCACACTACCGACTTGCATAGCACTTGTTGCAAGAAAGGCCACTTGACCTTATCATATGCCTTTTCAAAATCAATTTTGAAAATCACACCATCCAATTTCTTTTGATTCAATTCATGGATAGTCTCATGCAAAACAACAACCCCTTCAAGGATATGTCGTTCTGGCATAAAGGCGGATTGAGTAGGTCTAATCACCTTATGAGCCAACTCAGTAATGCGATTAGTAGCTACCTTTGTGAATATTTTGAAACTAACATTTAGTAAACAAATCGGTCTATACTGTTGTATTTGGACAACATTTTCTTTTTTTGGAAGTAATGTGATCACCCCAAAGTTCAATTTAAAAAGAGGCAATTCCCCTTGTTTCAACTGATCAAAAAGGGCCATTAAATCCATTTTGATAACATCCCAAAAAGTTTAATAAAACTTAGCAGGTAACCCATCTGGTCTCGGAGCTTTATTATGTTCCATCTGAGAGATAGCCTCAAAAACTTCCTTCTCAGTGAAATCAGCAGTAAGAATAGCATTTTCTTCCGCTGTATTTGAGGAATGTCATCAATCCGTTCTTCAATTAGAGTAAAATTATTATGTTCTGGTTCACCAAAAAGTTTTTTATAATATTCAGTAATATAGACCTTCAAATTGTTCTCTCCAACAATGGTTCCTTCATCTTGTTCTAATTGGAATATCTTTTTTTCCTATGCTTTCCATTAGCAATTAAGTGAAAGTATGTACTCCCTCCGTCCTAAAATAGATGTCTCAAAATTGTCAAAATTTGGATGAATCTAGACACTATTTAGTATATAGATTCATCTAAAATTTGAAAAATCTAAGACATCTATTCTTGGACGGAGGGAGTAGTATTATTTCCACCTTCTTGAACATGTTTGACCTTAGCACGTTGAGCTCTATTAAATCCAGGAATGTAATACATCCAAACAAATGAACTCTATTAAATCCAAGAAGATGGAAGAGGCATTATAGAACATGTCAAATATAAATAAATACAAATAACCAATGAGGAAGTTTGAACTAGTCAGATTAAATAGAAGAAACTTAGTAAAATTATAATGCTAGTTTTATTTCATTCAAGAAAAATATTCAGAAATTTCATAGTCCATGGTGCTAATAAACTGCCTCATAGTGGAGCATTGGATATTTCTTAGATAATGTTTCTTCACACAGATAAGAGGCATGATTAGCCCGTCAACCTCCTCCTTTATACAGAGTTTTCCATTACACCATCTATGCTAACGACATTAGTAAACCACCATTTAACATTTTAACTCGGAGAAGTAAACCGCTACCACACTTGATTTTTTCTAGGGCCTCCTTTCATAGAGCATAGATGAGCCCCGGTGTAAGCTAGACAGAACTAGAACGAGCATACTTGATTGAAGTCAAGCACGACTAAAATCAACCGCACAAAATATGTCTATATGTGAATGCTGCAAAAATTACACTAATAAGAGCAGTTTCAGGGTCATTTAGCATTACATGTTATTAGATTAGCTTTTTTTAGGGATGTTATTAGATTAGCTTATTCACCTTGACACCATAACATGCCAGGCCTAGACACAGCTAGCCGTAACCGTTTGACAGTCTCGTCTGCAACAGATACTCTAAACTGTCCTGAGACTGAAAATAATTGGCCTGGGCACACAAAACGAGCCCATTATATAGCTTATTTCTAATTCCCAATGCAAGAGGATCGTTAAGCATCACAGTTTCCATTAATAGTGATAAATTTACATGCGTAGTTCCCATTCCAGCGTGTTTGGTAACAGCGTCAATAGACAACTAAGGAAGTGTCAACATAATTTAGAACATGTTGAACAGACCGGAAATAACACTGTTCGACACTACCCAGCTGAAGGTAGTCTCTCCTCTAGCAGAACAGTATCATACATGCAAGTGTAATGGCCTGCTTGGTCGTGCCTTTTTGCAAATATATTTTTGTAAAGAAGAATGCAACAAGTCAAACGGATCATGGATTGGAGGATTTGTCTAGATTAATGAAATTTGGACTTTTATGTGGTTTGAATTAATAGCGCACATGTTCAACCAGCCAATTTTCGTGTTGATTCAATCACCAAGGCATTAAATAAATCACTGGTGCCCTCACGGCCACTCGAGATGGAACAGCAACGACAAATCGTTTGCTGACTAAGCATGGGTACAGAATGTTCGATATATAGCATTGTCAGATTATAATTTCATAGAAACACATAGGTTTCTATTTCCAAAGCGAGGTATAAAAATATTTCATATATCACACTACACAAATTAGGGCATTCAAAAGGGGTTAATTTGACATGTCACTTGCAACTTTGCGTAATTGAAAATAATACGGAAAAATATATCGGTGCCGAACTTGGATACTTTGAGATATGACTTTATGGGCAGTGGCAGATATCAAACTAAACCGTTTGCATTGCTACTTTTCTTTACTCCTTTTTCTAGTGGTGTTTCTCAATTACACGAAGTTGATAGTGGCATGTGCAGAATCAATTAACCCATTTGAAAAATGTATAAGTAGAGATCATCATAATAGACAAACTCAGTAGAGTTAAATGATAAGAAATATAAGCACACAACCAATACTTTTCATGATGAATATGCTCGCCATAAGTTATAATATGACAAAATCATACCGACCATCAAATGTGCTACAATAAACATTGTGTATTAGACCACTCGGAGAACAACACAAATTGACCATGGTGTAATAAACTTCTTTACACCGCAGGTGTAAACTTCATGCATATCGGCGGCTTAATCTTGGCAAGAGAAAGCAGAGAAGAAGGAAATGTCCATATGCCATCCCCACAAATCAGTCCTGATGCAACAGCAGGCACTAGGAATGCAGCCTCTTTCTTGTTTATCTTCTCCCACACAAATAACACCAAACTCCCGACACACATATCAATAGCAAAGCTTCCACCAACAAGGAAAGGCACTGCCATTGCCATCGGCAGAGGCACATACTTCCCATACTTCCTTGGTAGCATATCCCTTGCAATACTACACAACATAGAAAATGCAAAAATTCCAGCAGACAATGAGAGGCAATGTTTTGGTAAAGCGGAGAAGCCTTCAACACCAAGGATTGCCATACTGCGGTATATAAGTGCATATGGTGCCTTCCAATAGCCATCTGGATTTCCAATATCGAATGCCTTGTAGAAGAGCATAAACGTGAGAGGTGAGATGATGCATCCCATGGCTGTCCCTATAGCTTGGGCCACAACCATGGATCTCGGTGATGTCAAAGTGATATGACTCGTCTTCAAGTCCTGCATCAACTCAGCAGACATGAGCACTAACTGCTTTACGAGGTTACCACCAACAAGGCCTGCAATGACACCATTTTCCTTGCCAGACCACGCTGCAAAGACGAAAAGAGCAATCTTTCCATAGTTGTAGGCCATGTTAATGTCAGTGAGACCTGCTCCATAAGAATTGGAGAACCCAAGAATAGGAGCAATGGCATAGGCTACAATTACATAATACCACTTGATCGGTTGGAACATCAAGGGTACACTTATTGCTGAGATGATGCTAAACACGACATATCCCGTATATGCCATCCAAGAAGGTATTTTACCACTTTTAAAGACCTCATCACGTTGCAATTCTTCAAGTGAATCCATGTCAACCCTACCTGTCATTGTAGTTGTTTGTTTGCTTGATGTTAGAAGATGAGGAAGTGAAAAATGTAAGGAAGTATGCGCAATGGTAGTACGTATTAGTGTTCATACTTTTCTCACCTTTATTGGTAACAGCTTTTTGATTGACTTGTTGATATATGCTTTTAGTAGTGACAAAAACAACTTTTATGAATTGGTAGAGGCCATCTCCAAGTATAAGAGCTAAACAGAAGAATGCCTATACAAAAAATAATATATGAAATAAAAATAAAATAAAAATAAGTTTATTCATAGGGTAAATACATGTTTTGGTCATCCATATGGTGGATATCATTAGTATTAATAATCACATATATAACAGAAGACAACAATATGTACAATTAATATTTCCCTAAAAAGGGAACAACCAATCAAATTATCAGGTAGATCAACAATAGAAATGTATTTTATATGTGAAATTCAATATTAAAGTGATAAAAATAAGGACTTGATTTATATATGAAATCCTAATGATTTACCTAATGCTTAATTATATGATTAGTTTGATTAAAAACGAATTTTTAGTTACGATAATATGAATCTATGTTATATTCATATTGGTAATAAGAATGCAAATACAATTAGCAATTTGATTTTGATACATACTCCATATAGGATAGAGATCAAAATACACATTTTCACGACTAAGGTAGAACTTGGCAATGTGACATGGTATTGTACATTAGATAAATAATCAACTGCATTATATCCAATAATGAGACTGCATGGATGAAGCTACTATAAGATTTAAATAAGCCATCAATATATTTTGATTTAACTTCTAGTAGCAATATCGAGTAAATCATTAACGTGTAACTACTTGCTTGACTAGCGAGTAGAGTATTAATAAAAAAATGGAACAATCAACTAGCATATTAATTAGTTAATTATCCAACTAATTGGTTAATCATCCCATAATCACTTCATAAGTTGCTACTTGACCCTCCTCCTAGGGATTAATTGAAAAACTAACTAATTATTTGCCTATTTTTGAACACTGCTCGATAAAAACTCTTTTCAACAATTTCTTACTAAAAGGTCGATGCAAAGGGATGTAGAGTGGAAGTGAAATTTATAGTTAGTATAAGAGATTATAGTTTTTCAAGTCAAGCCATCGGGATTTTTGGTGTTCCATTATCACAAAATGTTCATAACAATTTTGTACTAAAAGTTCGATGCAATTAATGTGTTATTACCAAATACCAATAATGTACTTGGAAATTAAATTAAGTATTAGTTCATGTGGAAATAGATAACTACAGAAAACAACAATTGTTAGTTGTTACAATATCTTTTAGTTTCTCTAAAACATGTTTTACAATTTTAAATATTTATATTTTATTGAATATCGTACCATGTAAAAACACAGTGACAAATACATCATATAATAACCATGCTAATTAATACTAGGAATATTTTTACTTACTTAAACTAGTTACTTGAGAAGGAACAGAATATACCTTGTAACCGTACAAACTTCTCATGCTACTGGCCGGTATATCTGCAGGGTACCAATCACCTTTATGTTTACTAATGAGTGGCCACATTATTCCCCATGAAACAATTGCGCCCAAAAGAGTGGACAGATTAACTAGGTGTGAACAAATCATCCCCGCACCGACATATGTGAGGCTAAAGTCAAAGAAGAATCTAGTATGTACATAAGAAAACAGAGAGTTAATGGCCTACATTATCTACCATAAGATATGAATATGTACAATATAAATAAATAAACAAACAAAATCATACGTTTGTTTCCATGCTTTTAGACCAAATGTAGGGAATTGTACAAATCCACACACATCGCCTCCACTATAGAACCACTGGAAGAAGCTCCAAAAAAAGCTAATTCCCAAGAACTTCATGAACCCACGTATTTGCTTCCTATAATTGAGTGTTAAGTAATTATTACATTTTCTAAAATTTTCTAAATGGACAAATAACAATGCAATGAGCAAAATGTCAGGGACGGCACGTACTTTGCGTTCTTATCTCCCTTGGTGCTATGAAACCCATTTATAAGTATGGCTGTTGCAGTCCCACTTGGGTAAGTCAATTTGTAGTCAACAACCAAAACCTGGATGCATTATTTCAAACTATTGAGCTGCTCCTTAAAAAAGCCATTTACTGGCGATGGACGATGAGCATCATGCATGCATAGTTTTTGATTTTTCATAATGCACATATTGGAACGTGTGAGTACACATTCCCCATGAGTATGTAACATGTGTCCTACATAAATGATTTATAATGTTTTAGTTCAACTAATTCAATGTCTTAAATAATTATCTATTTATATGTAACAAGCCAACACGTGTTGACCTTGTGATACACTCCCTCCTTGCCAAAATGAAATAAAGTTTAGCCTATTATGTAGAAACAAATTCAACATCTAGAATACCAAATCAGTACCATTAGATTTATCATCATGCATAATTTTACATGGTATCCATTTGGCATTATAGATATAGATAATTTTATCAATAAACATGGAAAAGGCTGACAAAGTTTGACTTAAAAAAACTATATGCACTATATTATGTCAAGGATAGAGTTTAAAACACTCACTAACCAAATATAAAGTAGGATTGAAGAAACAATCAACTCAAACCTTTCTAAGTGGGATGAGACTAAACAGGCCCCCGAAGCAGATAGCCAGTAGGAATCCTGTCATCCACCCGATTCCTGGCTCCTTGTAGCTCCCGGGCACATTGGCTAGCGAGTTCCCGGCCAATTCATAAGTCTTCTTGTTCATTCCCAGCAACGTTGAACCAAACCCACCTGGTTACATGCACATCGGAGATAACCTAAGCCAGCGGCTAATACAAAGAACTATATATTTACGTCAAACAAATTAGTAATTATTTAGATATGGGAAGAGAGAACTAACAAAAATAAATAACCCTTGCAAATTAAAAAATTCTATACAAAATAAACCAAAAGAAATACAAGTAACCAAATAATAGAGTGTAAATTACTTAGTTTAATTAGATGAGTCGTACTCTAGTCTAGTTTGTTGTGCGCTATTATGATATCGAGGGTGGACCTAGCATGCCATGGCACCCTCCGAGGTTTGAAGACTTTAGGGATTATTTAATTATAATGTTCATATATGGTGTGTTTGGTAGCTCATGTGACTGAGATATTCCCACCTCATACAACATTTGGGTGTTTGTTAGCCGTTGTTTGTTGTTTGGGCTATGCCCACCTTGCCCGAAAAGGCCTCTCATCCAGGGTAAGGAGGGGAGCCAAAATTGAGCTTCGCTACTCCACCTGGTTGGTATCGCTTCGAAAAACTTCCCCACGTTACGTAGAGGCCCGCTAGGGTCACCTCGTGAGTCCATATGTCGTCTTATTCCCTCACCTTCCGAGCATCTTCTTTCGGTTGCCCTATGCTCATCATCGGCTCTCCATCCTCTCTCTCTCGTCCCAAACCTCCTCCGCCCTGGTGCTCCCTCCTCTCCCATGCTTAGTTCTCCATATCCGTGCTCCTCCACCCTACCTAGCAACATGCGATGCGCAACAATGGAGTTCGCCACTCCACCAGATCATGAGCTCCCTCTGACCACCTCCATGGAAAGTCGGCTTCCTCGACCGCCCGTAGCTCCTCCATTGTCCTTTCCCGGCATGAGCACGGCCAGTGGACGAGCTTCTCACGATTGGCGGTACTAGCACCGATCGAGGGACGAACTTCTGCATGCTCTTCTCGTCGGCACCGGCCCCTAGCATCAACGTCAAGTTACACGAGATCCGTTATTTTTGTATTCAGGGACACAGTTATAATGGTATCCTCACCATCTCAAACGGGAGGTAACCAAATGCTTGGCATGTCTCAAGTCACACAGGCTATCAAACATGATGTTCACTCATTACGGTTTAGCTCCTACAAGTTACTAAACACAACGCTACCAAACTCAGTGATATCTAGTCAGCATAGCTAGACTCAACATGTATGAGGTGATATAGATCATCCAGGCTACCAAACACACACGTTAATCTTCTTGGGTTAAATTCGAGTTAAGACCCAGAAATATTGAAGGTCATAGTTGAACCGACATCTTTAGATCCAACTATCCCTTTTCACATTGACTAGCCTTGTCAATAAGCAGAGGTGGTGTGAGCGGATAACTAAGATAGGCCAGTCACTAGAACCTGCAATACTTAATAGGTTCGAGTATCTAGATTAATGGTCCATCCAGTAGGCCAGAACCATGGGGAAAATCATTTTTTATTTCAAGAATCTTGGGCCTAGGAGAAAAGGATCACAAGGATGCTTCGTCTATGTCTATAAGTCAGCGAGATCCGACTTGTGCGGAGGTCTGTTGTCCTGGCCGGTGTGCTCTGCTTGCACCACATGTTAATTTTTCCTTTCGCGTGGCTCGTAAAATGTACTCCCTCCGATCCTAATTAAATGTCGCCATTTTAAACTAACTCTAGTTTAAAATGGCGACACTTATTTAGGATCGGAGGTAGTAGTATTTTCTATTTGCCACTTGTCGTAGAGAGAAGATTAGTGGGGGTAAGGATGAGAGAGAGGGATACGATCGAGAGTGTTGAAGACTACTTGTTTACATATATTTTGAGAAAACGGAAATTCAATATAAAATCTCTTTTGAACCGAGTGGCTAAATTATGAGAGGTTTTGACCATTGTGTTCCTTGTGTCAAGATTGTCGAAACTAAATCTCAAGTTGATATATTACTATGATTTTTTTTTGTACTTCCAACAATATTATGCGTGTACCCCCAATTTAGTGTACGATGTACTCCTTTTTAGACTTTAGTGTACTTTGTACTTTGTTTTTCTAGTATAAGGGTTGCGTAATACGATGTAGACGCGTTATACTCCGTTTGTAGTGTATGTGTACAACTTTTTGTAATGTCATTGTACTCCATTTGTTAGTTTACATGTAGTCCCCTTTTACTGTATGTGTACTCCAGTTTTAGTTTACATGTACTTTGTATTTTCGCAAAACGAAGGTGTAGAGAATATTAGGTATCAATTTGATATCTTTAGTTTATTAGGGCACTTACAATGCTAGAGAAGGCGGGTCTTCTCTTAGCCCTCCATGTAATCTAGAGAAGATAATAAAAATAAGTTATACAATGAGTCATCTTTTATTGTCATCTCTAAGAATTAATTTGAATTGACTAATTGCAGTAAGAAAGTGTGTTGATAAGAGAAGACATAAGGTACAATGTAGAAAAATAGTCTTCTCTTATTTTTAAGAGATCATCTCTTAGTTAAGGGAAGACAACCTTCTTTTTCTTCATTCTCTCTCCTCCAACTAAACAAAATCCAATGTGGCAACCGTAAGGGAAGCCTGACGTCACCTTATTGTACATGCCCTTAGGATCTTATCTCTAGAGTTAGTTTCCAAGTTTGTTAGGATTTTGGCCTTAGGCCTCAAGTCATGTACTCGTTGGCTATATAAAGCCAACCTCTTCTACGTTAAGGGCAAGGAGAAATAAACCAATCTATTATCCCCAATGTTAGAGCATCTTCACTCGTCTATCCAGGAGGCCGATCCGGACGCCGAATTTCGGTCTGGACGTTGAAAATTGGCCCAGTCGCGTACCCAAGGACCTGTTTTCGTCCGGATTTCGGTGTGTTTTGGTCCGGCCTACCCAGACCGAACCCAGGATCCTGGGTACGCCCTGAGAACGCCGGACGAAGCGAATTCGGCGAGTGGACCTGCCTAGTCAGCATATATTTGCCCTTATTCATCCAAAGTTCGCCCATATCCGCCCAAATTTCGCCTATATTTACCCATATTCGCCCAAAGTTTGTCCATATAGACCATATTCGTCCAAAGTTCGTCCATGTAGACCATATTCGCCCAAAGTTCGCCCAAAATTCGGGCATATTCGTCCAAAGTTCGTCCGTATCGCCCATATTCGTCCAAATTTCTCCCAAAGTTGTCCATATAGACCAGATTCGCCCAAAGTTCGCCCAAAATTCGGGCATATTCGCCCAAAGTTGGTCCATATCGACCATATTCGTCCAAATTTCGCTCATATAGACCAGATTCGCCCAAAGTTCGCCCAAAATTCGGGCATATTTACTCAAAGTTCGTTTGTATCGCCCATATTCGCCCAAAGTTCGCCCATAGTTCGTCCATAACGCCCATATTCGCCCAAAGTTCGTCCGTATCGACCATATTCGCCCAAGACCGCTTATATTCGCCCAAAGTTCGTCCAAAGTTTACCAAAATTTGTTAAATTTTAGCCAAACACGGGAACTCGCCTGGGTACGCGAGTGTGAAACTGGGCGTACTCAGGCCAAAATCAAGCTCCGTCCGGCCAAGAAAAGGTCTGAATTTCGGCCTGAATTCGCCCAACGAGTGAAGATGCTCTTACCTCTTCCCCTACCTTTGCCGACATCCCCTCCTTCGCTGGCGTCTCGCCGCAGAGGACAGGGGTTCGGCTCTTGCCTCCAATACCTATCCTCTGCGCTCTAACCCTCCCACAAATTACGCACCACGTGACAACATGTACTCCGGTTCTATGTTTTGGTATCTACACCTTTTTGTGTGTATTAATTTTTTATACTTTCGATTTTCTATACTTACCGTATTTTTTGTGTCTACTCCTTATGTTTTGCACATACCACAAAAAGGAAACCAGAAAGGAAAAGAAAGAAAAAGCAGAACCCAAAGAAATAGAAAGGAAGAAGCATCCACGCCGACGACGCGCATCTAGCGCCGGAGCGCCCCCGCTCTGTCCTAAGGTCTAACCTTGCGGAATGACAGCCTGCTGCGCTAGCAATACCCACAAGTCAGTCTATTTCTAATGTCTTACAGGCTCGTAGAAGAAGAATAAGCTCAAGGACTCACCTCATGACCTCCTACAGGCTTAAAGATGCTTTACTGGTTTTGATGGATATCAAAATATGTTGGTCTTAAAATTATAGAATAAATTTCAAATTCTAGGAAATATTTTTAAAAATTATATATCGAGACCGGTATTTGTATTCAGAAAACTAGAAACACAAAATAAAAAATATATGGGTGTAAAGCGTGGCACCCCAGCAGGTAAAATCCTGCCACCGTATGTTTGACCCACACCACATGCCCACAGAGGTGTACTACTACTCATCACTTACCTGAAGTCGCGATGGTGTAGCAGCCATTGGCGCATGCCTGGATGATGGTGTTCTCCTGGCGGGTGAAGGGGCGGGACGCGATGCCGAGGCGGTGGAGCGCGTGCGTCCAGCCACGAAGCGCAAGGAAGGAGACCAGCGCGGTGGAGACGCTGAGCGTGGGCACCAGGCCCGTGGTGAGGACGAGCTTCATCACGATGACCGAGTAGACGGAGCCGATCACCAGCGCCGCCACCATGCCCCGCACCGTCAGCTGGTCCTGCCACGGCTGCACCGCCTCCAGCTCCCTCTCGCGCGACAGCGCCGGGTCCGACTCCATGTCGCCCTCCGTCGGCGCTTTCTCGATCTCCGGCGCCACCTGACCGCGGTCCGCCACCGCCTGATCCATGGCCTCTCTAACTCCGAACCTCGGTTTCTAGCTAGCTAGCAAGTTATGGTGGCGCGGAGAGGTGCCGTGGTGATCGGTGAGTAATGTAGCTAAATTTGATGGGAGTATATAGCTAGAGCCTCACATGGGGAAATGTCAACTCCCCGGCCGTCTGCATTTCCTGTATCCATAAATTAGGACTTCGCAATTTATGGTAACGGCGGAGGTGAGGCGGTACCATGTCGATTTCTGGGGTATAGCTAGAACATCACTAGGGGGAATGTCAACTCCCTGGCAATACGTCTACATCTCATGTATCCATAAATTATACTAGCTGGTGTAATCGGAATGGCCTCGATCGTCATGTGCACACGAACATGCAAAATCTTAGCCACATCTCAATGTGTGATTAATTTGACTCGGTAGCTGGTTGGCAGTGCAGCTGGATGAGCTGCAGTTTAGCCGGTCAACCTATGGAGTACTTTTTGAGATGGTACCTTCGTCAATAACTTGAATAAAAATATGTTGCTTGACATGGAAATAATTATGTGTTACAATAATATAATCAATCGAGGAATTTTTGTTATGTCTCTTTACGAAATAATAAAATTGTTTGACCCGTAAATTATGAAAAGTCTTTCTATTTTTAGATCGTGGGTACTGCCTAATTAAGTTAGAGAGAGGGGGTGAGGCCGACGACTATCAGTAGCGGCACTTTTCTTGCCGTTAATCATATAGATGTGTGGATTATTGAATGTGGACGGAGCCAACAAAAGATGGTTATATGGTTGTGCTAAGGTACGGATAAACACTTACTAAAGTCATAGTCGACATGTGGACCTCCAAGTTGTTATGCCGGTGCTGAGTCGGCGAACTCATGTCTCCCCTCCCTCGTTGTCCATATATAATCGACGAGCTCGAACTCTCCTGTTCAATACTTGATGGGGTTATCTTCTTGTAAACTTGAAACAAATCATGTAGCTCAAGAGTTTGTTAAACTTGGAGCAGGTTTGATGCTTGGTGCTCTTGTTGAGTGGGAAAATGTTTTGCCAGCATGTTTTGCTAAGGTCGTGTGGGGAGATTTTTCAATGTATATATATGAGTAATAAAGCTTCGCTTTATAACAAAACAAGAGACCAGTACATCCATTGGCGGGGCATCACCATCAACATAGGAGTCAAAAGCTTTAAATGAGAGTTGATGGGACAAGAAGTATTTTGTTATATATATTTGGCAAAACATGTGCCGAAACATTTTTTTTCCGAAATGGAGACATAGCCCCGGCCTCTGCATCGAGTGATGCATGCCGTCTTTTTATTGCTTTATTAGAACTTATGTCTTACAAAAGAAATACATCATGAGTCGCATAGGGGTGGATACATGTATCAACCATCTAAAGAATAAGGATAACATGATGTGAACCGAAACATATACTGATATTGCTAAAATTTTCTTTCAGTTGGCCTCAACTAAACTTCTGCCAGTGAGTACATACATTCATTACATTTAAAATATTGAGGAACACAACTGAGTCTCTATGGGTTATTCTCACGCGCCTCTATCATTAAAGAAAAAACCTCACATAGACAAATAATCAAGAATAAAGTCTACTTCTACACTTAGGATTCACACTAAATTCCGCAGGGGTGAAGTCTTCTACCCTTTTTACTCCAAATAGAAGCTATTAGGAACATATTATCATTCAACTCTTCATCATCTACTTCAGAATCAGTATCTAACAGTAGAATCATCTATAGTCACAAGGTCAAAACTATCCAGTTTTGTCTCTTCTATTTTCTCCTTAATATTTTCTTTCCTCTTGCTAGAAAGAAACAAATCACACCTAGCATGCTCAAGCTCTTGTATCATAGAAACAGATTGCTCTATTTCCTTATCATAATTTCCTAAACTAACACCAATACCACTTACCAGGTATTTCTTCCAGGTTCTTTTTCCTAGCCATGTCTTCAGTTTTCTGCATAGTTTGTGTATCCTCCTTGTTTTGTTCATGTCACTCCTCCTTCTTCTATCTGCATCATCTGCAACAGCTTTTACCTTGGATTACAGTATCATTGCCTCAACTTCCTAATTCTTTTGATTTTTCAGATTTTCAGCTCCTAGAACACTGCTATTCTAAGTTGCAGCCTTCCCAACAATGTTGACATTACCAAGATTTTTAGCTCTTTTCTTAGTCACTAGGAAAATATTTTCTTTGTCTGTAGTTTCTTCATTAGCATATATTGGCTCCTCAAATTATTTTGATACTTTCTCTTCAATATCCTTTATCACATGTATTCCCAACCCCAGTCACGTCTCAAAGTTGTATTCCCAGCCCCAATCACCTCCCAAAGTTTTGTTGCTCTCCTGTGTAGTTAAACTCCTCATTTGTTTTGTCATCTTCCAAGTTCTCCAACAAGTTTTCTAAGTTTAAACGCTGGTTAGGACTGGGGCCCATCTCCTAGGAGAGGGGAGCTCCACTGCGATGTCGACGTGTGTCCTCCCCGGGCTCCATTCGGCGGCTAGAAAGAATCGGGGACATGGATAGCAGAATGGGCCGAAACATTTGTTATCTCTTATTTACTCCGATATGATTAGTTTATATTTGAAAACAGGGAAAGTTGTGCTTTTTAGAAGAATCAAGCAAGTTCTGATATTACAAATGGACACTAAAGGGGTAGGAGAACCTAATTATCTCATTCATAGGCCACCATTGCCAATGTATCTGAGCAGCTATTCTTTATCATCTGATAGTCCAAGTTAAGAAATATTTAATAATTATTTTTACACTTTTTTAGACTGCAAACAACTTCGTCTGTTGCAGCAAACTCCATTTGTTGCCGATGTCCAAAGTGCACAAAAAAATTGATTTACTTGCTGGGACATAGAGTTATGCATGCGCCATATATGTCATTGGTTCATCATTAAAAATATCTGATTGAACTTGATGCCATATACACTACGGGAATGAACGCAGATGCTGAGCGGGAAATTCAACGCTGAGGGGAAATGGTCGGGCCGCTCGGCATAGCTCGCGCAGTGCTATGGGCCGAAAAAATACCGTCGGCATAGAAAAACCTTCGGCATAGACGTAGCTATACCCTCAGCGTAGATGTAGCAATGCCGAGGGATACCATCGGCGCAAGCTGAGCACAGGTCTCCTTCCCGCGTTGCAGACGGGCAGTTCACGGTATATGGCAGTGCCGAGAGGCTTACCGTTGGCATAGCTCTGTGTAGTGAAAATTAACGGCACAAAGCAAAGCCGAGAGGATTCCGCTCAGCATTGTGACACCTACACCGAGGGGAATCCCCTCGGCATTGCTATTAGAAAGCCAGCGGGATAGCACACCCGGCAGGACCTACGCCGAGGGGATTCCTCTCAGCGTTGCTAGCAGCATAGCACACCTGGTCGGACCTACGTCGAGGGGATTCCTCTCAGCGTTGCAGGCAGCCAGCTACAAGCAAAGAATTGATTTCTGTCTTTAGCAAAAGGAAAGAGGAGAAGTAAAGTAGATGGTAAGGATCTTACTGCTTGCTTTTATTCTGTCAAAGGTATTTGTGCACACACGCAGTACGAAGCACCCCTAATACTTCATCTTAGCATGTAGCATGTCCTCTTTTGATCTCCGATCCGGCCATCCTTCAGTGTCACCTGGACTATCCACTTGGGTTCTATCTAGCTCCCTACTATCCACATCGTATCAATTATTCAACTTAACCAAGGTATGCAAATGGCTCATCTCACACTTGTAGCCCAATGTGCCCGTCTGCATCTTCAGTTTTTTACAAACTAGATTTATCCATCGCTATTGCTTGTGAGTTCTCAGTGTATACAGGAACCAATTTGATAAGCGGTCGTGATACCAGTATGAAGATTTGCCATTCTAAATGTGTCGTGTTGTATCATACAATTATCCATGCTCAACTTGCCATGTATGAATTTTGACTTAGACAATTTGCCATGCTAAACGTGTGTGTTGTTTCATACAATTTTCCATGCTCAACTTGTCATGCATGAACTTTGACTTAGACAATTTGCCATGCTAAACATGCGTGTTCTTTCATACAATTTTCCATGCTAAACGAGCATGTTCTTTCATTTTGTAGTGACGATGCTCTCGAAGACAAAATGTGTTGTGCCGGTGCTTGAAGTCCATGGAAGACCGGTTGCCATGTGGCATTTATCGCATGACTATGTGTAATGAACTTGTAGTGATGATGCTCTTGAACACTATGTGTAATGAACTTATAGTGATGATGCTATCGAAGACTATGTGCAACAAACTTGTAGTGATGTGTATTTGTGACTACATGTATCTATATATGGAGATTTGATACTAGACATGTGATATGTTTATAGATGTCATCTATGCCGAAATGTTTTTGCATTGTTATAGCCAATTCTTATATATATATGTGTATCTGCTGTCAATCCCAAAATTGCTGAAAAAAGGCTTGGTGGACATCAACGCCGAGGGTAATCCCCTCGGCATTGATCCTCAGAGTGGGATGGTGGACATCAAGGCCGAGAGGGATCCCCTCGGCACAGCTAGCCGCCGAGCGGGATCCCATCAGCGCACAGCAAGCAACGCCGAGCGGGATCCCCTAAGCGCACAACAAGCAAAGCCGAGAGGTCACCCCTCAGCGCACAGAAGCAACGCCGAGAGGGCACCTCTCGGCACAGATCACACAAAGCCGAGTGGGCTCCCCTCGGCACAGGTCTATCCCAACATCCTCCCTACCGCTCCACGTGGCAAGTAATACCGAGCGTATCCCCCTCGGCGTTGCTCCTAGGCGCCGTCTTCTTCGCGCCGTTAACTCCGTGTGCCGACGGCTGGGTTGAGCCGAGGGGCGTCATTAAACGCTCGGCATAGCCATCTACGCCGAGGGCCGAAGCAACGCCGAAGGTAAACTGCTATGCCGAGGACCACCTACGCCGAGGGCTTAATCCGAGAGTTCCCCTCGGCATTGAGCATGCCCGAGGGGAAACCGGCCTACGCCGAGCGTTTTCCCGCTTAGTAGTGATGCTCCTTCCTGTAGTGATAACACATGTGCATAAACTCTAGCTATTTATATCTCGGCAATCTGTTTTGCACTTTGCAGGATATAATACATACATGGATTTATCTATATAAAGCTATAGGATATGTACAATAAGGTGACATCAGCCTTCTCTTAAACCTGCCACATCAAATTTTTGCTTAGTTGAAAGAGAGAGAATGAAGAAAGAAAAGGTTGTCTTCCCTTAGCTAAGGATTGATCCTTAAAAAAATAAGAAAAGACTATTTTTGCCATTATTGCGCATGCCTTCTCTTGGCTATATATTTTTCTACTAAAAATTAATTTATTCTCTTGCTAGGGAGCAAGAGATAATGCGTTGTATGACCTATATGTATTGTATTCACTAGATGATGTGGAAGGCTAAGAAGCCCTAACATTGTACGTGCCCTTCAGTTGGTATACCAATCTAAATACGGACAAACCCTATATGAGAATTGTTTAAGGCAATGCAAACTTGAGCTGGGAACAAATAAAACCAATTACTTTCACTCAGAAGAGTGTCAGATCTGAGATTCAAGGGATTAAAGTTATTTCCATAACATTGACGACAAGAAAACCTAAAATATTTTCATAGTACTTAACTGCCCACATAATATTGTCAAATGGCAACAAGCTAGGCTCGATAACGTTTTACAATAGATCTTCTTTTCGAAGAACTAGCCCGTGGTCCAGGCGCACTGTAGCTGACTAGTATATACTTCCTCTGTCTTGAAAAAGATGTTTTAGACTGTTCAAATTTTAAATGAATCTATATGCTAAACTGTGTCTAGATTTATTTAAATTTTGACATGTCTAAGATATCTATTTTGAGACGGAAGAAGTACAATCCATGTTGCTCTGGGAAAAACACACGGCGGTGCCCAGTAGAAAATCCTCTTTCCGACATTGATCTTTGCACACATTGATTTATTCTCACGACCTCGATGAAAGTAGCACTCAGCCCCTCCATAGTTCGAACACGCATACTTGTCAAGACAAATACAAACCGATGGAATAAATTAAAGCAACATCCTCTCACGGTCAAAAAAAAAAACTTATATCGTCCACCCCTGCACGGCCTTTGCTATCCCGTATGCTGCAGCGGAAGCCATGGCGCCGATGAGGGTGGTCTGGAGAGCGCTGAGGACTGGGCGGGTCCCGGTGAAGCGACCCTTGACGTACCCGAAGAAGAGCAGCGCGGCGAGGGTGACCCCGACCGACGTGAGCATGGCGTCCTGGGCGGCGGGCATGAGCATGTAAGGCAGGAGCGGCACCAGCCCGCCGAGGATGTAGGCCAGCGCTATCGTCATTGCGCTCTGCAGGGCTCTTCTCGGCTCCGGCTTCTCCAGTCCCAGCTCAAACCTCATCATGAAGTCGAGCCAAGCTTCGGGCCTCCTCTGAAGGCCCTCGACGACAGGACCGTACTCGTGCGGTTCGAGCCCGTACTGTGCCATGATATCTCCTATCTCGGCAGCCTCTGGATGGTAGTTCCACATATCAGCAGGGTTAATTAGCTTGTGTATATATTGATCTCAAAGGAAAGCTTGTGTACATGAGATGGCTCATGAAGAAGTACTAGCGTGCTTGATCATATCCAATTATGCATGCATTGTACGTCAATTAATTACCGATGTCTGGGACGGTGATGATCTCCGCCTGCTCCCTCTTCAGCTCCCGCTGGTAGTGATCCGCCTCGCTCTTAGCCGCCAGGTACCTACCGCGCATATCGCACATTTCCGGATCAAGGTTCATGCATATATATGATGGGCGACTTGAGATCGAAAAATTCAGTCAACCACTTCAAGAACACCACTCTGCGCATGCAGATCGATTCACAGGAACCCTGTCCCTACCCTCCGAGGCCCATGGAGATGGCACCGGCGGCGACCTCGGCGAGGCCAGCGGTGAGCACGAGGGAGGACGGCGCCCTGGCGCCGGAGAGCCCCGCGGCGAGCGCGAATGGTACGGTCAGCCCGTCGGACACGCCCATGATGACGTCGCGCACCACTTCCCCTGCCGTGAAGTGGCGCTCCCCGTGCATGCTGATCAGCCCCGTCTCCAGCATCGGCCGCTCCCCTCCGTCGCCTGCGCCCTTCATCTCCGCGCCCTGTTACGTACCGGCAGAGAGGCGGCGACGGACGCTGGGCAGTCTGCACGCACGTTCCAGCTGGTGGACTGTCCTGCCGGCCGTCTGCTCCTGAATATATAGAGAGCTACCACCCCAGCCCGATTCTTCTTAAATATATATAGTATATATTTAGAGGTGCTCCTGGTTACAGTAGGATTTCTATAGTCGTGGGGAACTAGCTCCTATCCTATTTCTGTGGTAGTGCCCTGCATGTAAATTTCAGATGAGCGGCATGGATTGTGCCATTGGCACAAGCGGACTAATTAAGCAATTGACTTTGGGCTTGTTCCTGCCATCTATGAAAATTTAGATTTTGCACAATGTCCACGAACAATTCGCACTAGTACACAGTAGTAGGGTCATAATTAACTGATAATGGCTCGGCCAAAGGATCTACTTAGCCCCGATCATATAGATAGATAGATAGATAGATAGATTTTTTTTTGGAAATGGGCGTATTTATTAACCAAATGTTTAATTCTTACACTGGCCTCTGCATAACTAAGATGCACACAGCCACACGAACGACAGACTAAGACAAAAAATAGATAAGCATTACAAAAAGGCACTAAAAAATAAAAAGTCTAGAATCTAAGATAGATCAATCCTTAGATCACGCGGCCATCCATGTCGTGAGAAAATATTCCTCGCCGTGTCCTCCAATCGCGTACATCCGTCCAGAAATAAGTCGCGAAACTCCATGCGTTGGAGAATATTTCATGATCGAAGGATAGCCGTGCCTCGATAAATAACCTGCAGAGGAGAAGACACAATGTTATTAAAAAATTTGTCATTTCTACAAAGCCATAGCGACCATATAATGGCAAGCGCTCCCACCCTAAACAAGGTTCTGTACTTATCAACAATTCCATGCAACCAATTACCAAAAACATTGGTTACTGAACGTGGAGGAGATAAGCCAGAAGATATTTGGATGAATGACCATATAAAACGAGCAAATTTGCAATGAAAGAATAAATGGCGAATTGTCTCATCTTGATGACAAAAAACACATTGTGTACTTCCATGCCAATTTCTCTTTACAAGATTATCTTTTGTTAGAATTACCCCTTTCCGTAGATACCATGCAAATATCTTCGTATTAAGGGGTATTTTCATTTTCCAAATTTTACTATTATCATCGACTAGGAAATCAGGTTGGACCAAAGCTTTATATAGTGAGCCAACAGAAAATTTACCACTTTCCAGTAATTTCCATTTGAACACGTCAACACCGTCCGACCTTTGTATCCTGGATAACCGCAATAATAGATTGTTCCAAGATAACAGTCTAGGTCCGGTGAGACTTCTTCTGAAAGACACATTAGGAGGATAGTCCTCCATCACTGTGGAGATTGTATCTCCTTTGTGTCTAACAATTGAATATAGAGCTGGGTACTGTTCGCGACGGGTAGTTTGGCCTAGCCACTTATCTTCCCAAAACCTAATTTGTGATCCATCCTTAATCTCAAAAGCACCAAAACGAAAGAAATGTTTCTTGGTGGCCATAAGACCTGCCCAAAAATCTGAATCTCCGGGTTTCCAAACCACTTGAGACACAGCTTTGGACCCCACATATTTCCTCCATAACATGGTTTGCCAAACGCCTTCTTCAGTAAGTAGTTTAAAAAGCCATTTGCCCAGAAGCGCGGTGTTTTTGACTTGCAAATCGTGTATGCCCAGTCCACCAAACTCCTTCGGCCGGCAAACCACATTCCATCTGGCCAGTCGATATTTCTTTTTCTCACCATCCCCTTGCCAAAAGAATCTTGAACGGAAATAATCCACTTTGTTCAAAACCCCTTTTGGCATTTGGAAAAACGAGATCATATACAGTACCATAACCATATTAGTAAGTACTGAATTTATAAGTACTAGTCTTCCCCCAAGGGATAACAATTTTCCTTTCCAACTATTTGTTGGGGTTCGTAGCATGGAAAACAAAAATTTTCTATCGCATACAAACAAACAAGCCAAGATCTATCTACTAGATTGTAGCAACGAGTCGATAGAGGAACTCACCCTCGAAGATTCCAAAGCGGTTAACGAGAGCAGATTCTCGTGGGTGATGTAGTCGTACTCTTTCCGATCTCAAGATCGCGTAGACGATCCTTCCAGCGCCGCGTTCCCGCAGCGCTCCTTGATCGGTCACACGTTCGACGAAGACCTTCCTCTCCCTTGTTCCAGCGGTGGAGGTTGTAGCACTCTCCTCGCGATTCCAAGACAACGGCGTGGTACCGGAGTAGAGGGAGATCCTGCAGGCTTCGCCTTAAGCAAGCGAGTTTGGTTGAGCTTTTGATAGAGGCTTTTAGTGGTATTGTATTTTGACACACCAATTAGAAGGCTCTAAACCAATTAGAATGCTCTAAACCGCTGGCTAAAGCAATTAGAAGCTATAAACCACCACGGCTCTAAACGGAGATTAGAGGTAGGAACTTGTGTGTGCTAGGAGGAGCCCTGCCCTCCTTATATAGGTGGGAGGGGCTGGCCAAGGGAGGATTGAGTCCCTCCCCAACTCGGCTTGGAGTGGGCGGCTTGGGAGGAATCCCTCCCAACTCGGCCTCCTCTTTCCTCTTTCCACTTTCCAAAACTTGTTGTTTGACTTTCAAACCGGCCGCTTGACTTTTCAATTTAGGATTTAAATAAATCCTTTATTTGGACAGCGAATACACTTAGTATATGATGCAATCATTCCAACATGCAATGACACATTCATGTACCCTTCCTCCGAGTGCGGACATTCCGGAACATTCTAGAACATTCGATGAAAACACGGAACCATTCCCCAACTCCGAAATGGGACTTTCCTTATATGAATCTTATTCTCCGGACCATTCCGGATCTCCTCGTGATATCCGGATCCCATCCGAGACTCGAACAACATTCGGTCTCTTTCTCATAATACCATAACTACTCAAAACAACGTCAATCCTTAAGTGTGTCTCCCTACGGTTCGTGAATTATGCGGACATGATCGAGACACTTCTCCGAACAATAACCAATAGAGGAATCTGGAAATTCATATGGCTCTACATATTTCTACGATTACTTTGCGATCGAATGAACCACTTACATATGATACCAATTTCCCTTTGTCTCACGATATGTTACTTATCCGAGGTTATGATCGTCGGTATCTCGCATACCTAGTTCAACCTCACATCGATAAGTACTCTTTTCTCGTTCGTGATATGTGATCCCTTGTGAGCCAGTCACATGCTTGCAAGCTAATTTGGATGACATTTCACCGAGAGGCCCAGTATATCTATCCGTCATGTGGATGGACAAATCCCTCTTGATCCATGTGTTTCAACCAATACTTTCCAAACACTCAATGCCACCTTTATAGCCACCCTGTTACGGTGTGGTGTTTGATGACATCAAAGCATCCATCCAGTAAAGGTGATATGCATGATCTCATGGTCGAAGGAATTAGGTTACTATGTATCAGAAAGCATATAGCAATTGAACTATTGAAATGACTTGATCTTTATGCTACGCTTATTTATAGGAGTATGTCCATCACATCATTCTCCTAATGATATGACCCTGTTGTTAATAACATCTCTATGTTCATGATCGAAACAATGATCATATATTAACCAACAAGCTAGTTTAACAAGAGGCTTTACTAGGGACTCTTATTTTAGTTTACAAATCACACAAGTATTAATGTTTCCGGTTAATACAATTATAGCATGGTATGTAAACATTTATCATAAGTATGAAGATATGATAATAACCACTTTATTATTGCCTCTTGGGCATATCTCCAACAGTCTCCCACTTGCACTAGAGTCAATAATCTAGTTTCAAACCTTTGTGTATTCAACACCTATGGCTTTCCGGTGTTGTATGTACACGATTGCTAGTGGTCAACTGATCTCTGGATCGACACTTCCGTCCGTGTGTAATTGCATGTCTTTGCGTCTCTACGCATCACTCATTCTCTAATGAGATGGCTTTGTATAAATTTGGTCTTTCGGTGTGACCTTTAGTTCTTTGGGGTTAAAACATGTTGACAATATTGTCGTACAATATATCTTCATAGTATTATCCCTGCTGTGAACTACACCTAGTTTGATAACAAACTACTTGACACAAATGCCCTCTTTTGCTATAATAGCAGTCATATACTTAGCCTTTTGTTGTAGTATCATCACAATGTCTTAACTTTGGAACTCATCCAAATCCATTATGGAACTCACTTTCCATTATATTGTGCCACCCTTAGTTTAGATTGAGATAAACTAAATTTGTACTTTGTGACAAAGCTAGTATCAATGTAGTACTTTTACAATGAACTAACCATCTATTTGTCACTTCTACAAATAATATACTCTTAGTTCTTCCAAAAGATCATAAGAATATCCTTACTATTGTCCAATGATCATCTTACAAATCATTCTGGTATATGCTCACAACATTTAGAGCATAGGACATATCTGGATTTGTACATATCACAGTATGATTGATATAAATACTCTTTGTGATTTCATACATCAAGCATCAATCTATACTTGAATCTTTGTTTCACTTACCAAATGTCAATACACTTGAATATATCATCAATATTGAATTTATTCAATCCTTTCTGTGCGACAAGAACCTTTCTTGTAGTTTCTATATTGAACTCATTCAATATCTCGTCTATGTACTTTTGGCACAACCATATTAGCATCTATTGATGCCAAATATTTGGGTTTTGCCTAAGTCTTTCATCGGGATGAAATTCTTAATATGTGTTAATAAAAGATACATTATTTCCAATCAACAATATGTCTTCCACATAATGTATTAGAAACATGTCTTAGCGCTCCCACTTAATTTCTTGCAAATGCAAGCATCTTCATTGTCTCCGATGAAATTAAACTCTTTTAACAGTTTCATCATAGTGAAGATTCTAACTCCGCTATGCTTACTTCAACCATTGAAGTTTGCATATGCTTTTAGCATCCTTTGAATTAACAAAAACCTCATGGACCGTGTCATGCACACGTCCTAGGTAACAATTCTATTAGAAGAACTTGTTTTGTTTATTCAACTACCACATAACAAAATTATATGTAGTGGTTGCTACATTAATCCGTCTAGACTAAATATCGCTACGAAAGATCAGATCTTGTCATAGTCAACCTTTGAACACTGTTGTGAATTCTTTCCCAACATGTCGACAATTTCATAGATGTGAAACATCCATGTCTATTTCTTTATAGATCCAAATACGACTGTAAGGTCTTACACCTTTCTCGAGGGTCCTTCAAGTTCAAAAACTTGATTTCTCGTGTATGGAACTATCACGGATTATATGGCTTCAAGCCATTTGACGGAGTCAGGGCCCATCATCGCTTCTTTGCATGTAGTAGGTTCATTATTCTCAAATAATGATTCAACCCTCAAATCTTGGTATTTGATTGTTCATCCGACCTACTTGTTTCAATAGAAACTTAGACCTCCGTGACCACAACCTTTGAGGCACGTGAGCCATGAGCATTATTCTTTGCCTCGGAACACTTTTGGTCTTGCGCAACTTGCACATATAGCTAAGGTTCTTTAACCTTATCAAAGTTCTATTGTCCTCCCACTTAACTTTTCACGAAAAATTCCTTCTCAAAGAAACTTGACGTTCTAAGCGACAAACACTTTTGTCTCCGGTGTTTATGGAGGAATACTTAACAGTAATACAAAGACAGGTTTATCCGACTTTGGTTGCAAACATCTTTCCTATGCATAGCATACCAATGTTTAAGAAAGGACTACTTGGGTTTTATCCCAAACCATAACCTTATATGGTGTCATTTCAGCGGATTATGATGGAGCTCTTTTAGTGGAAAAGCAGTAGTCTCTAAAGCTTTTAATCTTTAAAATATAATGGCAGTTCTATATATTATACCTTTGATCTTACCATGTCAAACAAGGTTTTAATTACATATCTCGAACACTCCATACTCTTATGGTGTTTCGGGAAATGCAAATCCACGGAACGATTCCTTAAATCTTAGGTATTATGCTAAACTTGTAACTCAAATATCTTCCTTTATGATCTTATCATAAACTATTTATATTCTTGTTACAATGATTTTGCACTTCATCTTGAAAATCTTTGAACTTTTCAAATATTTCATACTTCATCCTTATTAAGTAAATATTCACATATTCACTCAAATTTTCGGAGAAAGCATATGAAGTTGAAATCCATCGCTCTTGACTACACATAATGGAGTTCGTACAACAATATGCACAAGTTTCCAATAAGCTAGTCATTCATTCCCTTTTGGCCTATGAACAAAGTTTTAATTATCTCTAGGAAAGTTTCACAAGCGTTATTTGATCAAAATCAAAAGACTCCAAAATTCCATCCACATGGAGTTTCTTCATGTTTTCTTTCAAATATAATTTAAACGGCGATGTCACTTCCTAAGTGATCTTTCAATCAATTTGTCTTTCGACAATTTTAGCACTAGTTTTATGGATGTGATTTATCCAACGAGATTTGTGAATCATCCATCTTTTATGGATTACGGCAATTATTTGAACAACCCTTTTGTTCTCATAATACCTGATAAAACAAATCCTGAAGGCAAGCTTTGATGTTTAACGAGCAACACAACAACCCTTTATTTGTTCTCGATAAACATCATCACATATTCTTTTGCCAGTTACTTAGGCCATTGTAGTTCATGAATTGTGTTGTTTCGTATGACGATTCACACCAACAAATTCAGTATCAAATACTTAAGAACCACATTGTTTAATAAGCAAAGAATATAGCCATAACACGTATATCATCTATATACTTAAACTGAACAATTCTAGTCTTTTCTTTTCGCCATATACTTATGAGATTCTCTTCAAGATTCCTTTTACATTTGAAAGAATCTATCAACATCAATAGTGGAGTCATACATATGACACATAGTCCAAAGCGTGTATAGTTAAATACCAATGTCTTTGGACTTGCACTTTGAAGTAGATCACCATTATCAAATGTTTGGTGTTCTTTCAAATTCCTTTCTTTAGTTAACTCTTGGTGTAGTAAACATTTTACCTACATCAAATATTCACCTTCATCATGGATTTATCCATGATCAAGCTACTTTAGCTTATAACGGTGAATCGTGAGTATAATGTTGCTCTCCAAAACCTTTTGGAAGATTAGGACAACTAGTGTCTCCAACCTTTTGCAAATTCTCATCAAATATGAGAACATGACTTTTGCCATATTATACTCTATCATGTTGTAACCAAAACTTCATTTCAGATATCACAATATCTTCCACACATTATGGTTTCTGAAACAATTCTTTCAGATCCTAGATAACCTTGATATTAAGACAATCCTTTGAATATCAAGAATCATGGAGACAAACATGATACTCAAACACTAACACTTGGAATTGTCACTCTTGTTTTAATACTAATTATTAAACTTTATGGAGTAACCGGAAATTACTGAAAGATTGCAATAGGACTTTTAAACTTTAGATTAACACTTCAAAACAATACGATACCAGTTCGTAAAGTAACTAACCAGAATTCTATAGTTCTATCATCTCAATTATAACTAAGCGCAAGGTGGTAAACGGATGCCAATGACTACAACAACTATGCAAATAACCTTTGATTTAATTTATGATAAATTGAATTCTAATTAATAATTAAATTAATCCAGGTGAACTCCCACTCAAAACAACATCCCTCACATTGTTTTAGTGATCACACGAACCAAATCCACCACATCAAAACCGATCATCACGAGAGTTGATGTAGCTTCAATGGCGAACAATCAACATGTTCATCATATCTACTATATGATTCATGCTTTACCTTTCGGCGATCCGTGTTCCTGAGGCCATGTCTGTACATGCTAGGCTTGTCAAGATCAAACCTTAGCTACCGCATAAGCAAATCTGGCTTGCTTACGTTGTATTCACCCGCGGAATCAAAGACACCCGATCATCACGTGGTGCTTGAGCACAAGCTTTGTAGCAGTGCATACTAAGGGTGAACACTTTAGAAATTGAAATTTATGTGCATTATGGATCATCTTATAATGCTACCGTATTCTATAAAGCAATACAAGATGCATAAAGGATTAACATCACATGCAATTAATAATATGTGATATGATATGGCCTTTCTTCTTTGTGCTTCGATCTCCATCTTCAAACGAACATGATCTCCATCATCACCGGCATAGCATCAAGGTCAATGACGCTTCTTCATGGTTGTCGTCCACCAGCTTCAACTATTACAACTATTTTGAATAGACACGCAGGTCTTAACAGAAATTAAAGACAACCATATGGCTCCTGCCGGTTGCCAACTTACAATAAGGAACATTGCATACATCAAATATAATCACAATCATGGCCATATCACATCATCAGCACACCTCGCAAAACAAAGTTAGACGCTTCTACTTTCTTTGCATATTTTACGTGGTTTGGGGCTTTCAATAAGTGTCGTTCTAACCTACGAACAAGAACCACAACATTGATACTAGCATTGTTGATTACCCGTTGTAAATTGGATCTTTACTATGCTAGGAGAAACAGGCACCCATAAAGCCACTTATGCAATCTGAGTTGCATGTCAAGCGTGGAGCAAGTCTCATGAACGATGTCATGTAAGGTTAGCCGGGCCTTCATCCCAACATACCGCAAGATGCAAAGTACACAAAAAGCAATCTACAATAAAGCATCAACGCCCACAATGACCATTGTGTTCTACTCGTGCAACAGATCTACATATAGACACGGCTCGATACCCTTTGTTGGGGTTCGTAGCATGGAAAACAAAATTTTCTATCGCATACAAACAAACAAGCCAAGATCTATCTACTAGATTGTAGCAACGAGTCGATAGAGGAACTCACCCTCGAAGATTCCAAAGCGGTTAACGAGCAGATTCTCGTGGGTGATGTAGTCGCACTCTTTCCGATCTCAAGATCGCGTGAGCGATCCTTCCAGCGTTGCTCCAAAAGCACTCCGCATGATCGGTCACACGTTGATACTCGACGTAAGACCTTCCTCTCCTTGTTCCAGCAGCGGAGGTTGTAGCACTCTCCTCGCGATTCCTAAGACAACGGCGTGGTACCAGGAAGTAGAGGGAGATCATGAGGCTTCGCCTTGGCAAGTAGTATGGTGGAGCTTATGAGAGAGGCTATTAGTGGTCTAGTAATTAGACACACCAATTAGAAGGCTCTAAACCAATTAGAAGGCTCTAAACCGCTGGCTAAAGCAATTAGAAGCTCTAAACCAAAACGGCTCTAAAGGAGATTAGAGGTAGGAACTTGTGTGTGCTAGGAGAGCCTGCCCCTCCTTATATAGGTGGGAGGGCTGGCGGCCAAGGGAGGTGGAGTCCCTCCCCAACTCGGCCTTGGGTGGGGCACACGGCTTGGGAGGAGGAATCCCTCCCAACTCGGCCTCCTCTTTTCCTCCTCTTTCCACTTTCCAAAAACTTGCTGTTTGACTTTCAAACTGGCGCTTGACTTTTCAATTTAGGATTTAAATCCTTTATTTGGACAGCGAATACACTTAGTATATGATGCAATCATTCCAACATGCAATGACACATTCATGTACCCTTCCCCTCGGTCTTGGACATTCCGGAACATTCTAGAACATTCGATGAAAACAGGAACCATTCCCCAACTCGAAATGGGACTTTCCTTATATGAATCTTATTCTCGGACCATTCCGGATCTCCTCGTGATATCCCGGATCCCATCCGAGACTCCGAACAACATTCGGTCTCTTTCTCATAATACCATAACTACTCAAAACAACGTCGAATCCTTAAGTGTGTCTCCCTACGGTTCGTGAATTATGCGGACATGATCGAGACACTTCTCCGAACAATAACCAATAGAGGAATCTGGAAATTCATATGGCTCCCACATATTTCTACGATTACTTTGCGATCGAATGAACCACTTACATATGATACCAATTTCCCTTTGTCTCACGATATGTTACTTATCCGAGGTTATGATCGTCGGTATCTCTGCATACCTAGTTCAACCTCGTTACTGATAAGTACTCTTTTCTCGTTCCCGTGATATGTGATCCCTTGTGAGCCAGTCACATGCTTGCAAGCTAATTTGGATGACATTTCACCGAGAGGGCCCAGAGTATATCTATCCGTCATGTGGATGGAAAAATCCCACTCTTGATCCATGTGTTTCAACCAATACTTTCCAAACACTCAATGCCACCTTTATAGCCACCCTGTTACGGTGTGGTGTTTGATGACATCAAAGCATCCATCCGGTAAAGGTGATATGCATGATCTCATGGTCGAAGGAATTAGGTTACTATGTATCAGAAAGCATATAGCAATTGAACTATTGAAATGACTTGATCTTTATGCTACGCTTATTTATAGGAGTATGTCCATCACATCATTCTCCTAATGATATGACCCTGTTGTTAATAACATCTCTATGTTCATGATCAGGAAACAATGATCATATATTAACCAACAAGCTAGTTTAACAAGAGGCTTTACTAGGGACTCTTATTTTAGTTTACAAATCACACAAGTATTAATGTTTCCGGTTAATACAATTATAGCATGGTATGTAAACATTTATCATAAGTATGAAGATATGATAATAACCACTTTATTATTGCCTCTTGGGCATATCTCCAACACTATTACGACGTTTTTGTAGCCTTTCCTCAACAAGTTTCCATTCAGCAATTGTGAGATGCCGATAATGAATCGGTATTCCCAAATAATTGATTGGAAACTGACCCTGACCACAGCCGAAAAGTTCAGCATATAGGTGGGCCTCGTTTTGGGCCTCGCCAAAAAAATACAAATCACTCTTATGGAAATTTATTTTAAGCCCAGATAGCAGCTCGAATGTTGATAATATTAATTTCAGATTCTTAGCTTTCTCCAGATCATGTTCCATAAAAAGAATTGTATCATCAGCGTATTGAAGAATAGAAAGTCCACCATCAAAGAGATATGGAACTACACCTTCAATTTGACCATCAGCCTTTGCTCTCTCAATAAGGATAGCCAACATATCATCCACTATGTTAAATAGTAAAGGCGATAATGGATCCCCTTGTCTCAGTCCTTTCTTGGTCTGAAAGTATTTGCCAGTATCTTCGTTTACTTTAATGGCAACACTATCCCCAGACACAAACGACTGAATCAGAGCACGCCATTCCTCAGAAAAACCTTTCATACGGAGTGTTTGCTGGAGGAAAGACCAGTTAAATTTGTCATATGCCTTCTCAAAGTCAATTTTGAACAGTACACCATTTAATTTTTTTGAGTGTAGTTCATGGATTGTTTCATGCAGAATTACAACCCCATCTAGGATATTTCTTCCTTGCATGAACGCAGTTTGAAACGGGATAACAACATTGTCAGCAACCGAATTTAGTCTAATTGTAGCAACTTTAGTGAAAATTTTAAAGCTAACGTTAAGCAAGCAGATTGGACGGTACTGTTGTATACGTTCTGCATTATTAACCTTAGGTAGTAAAATTATGTTACCAAAGTTGAGTGTAAAGAGATCCAATTGTCCAACATGTAAAAACCCAAACAAAATCATCAGGTCCTCCTTGATAACATCCCAGAATTTTTGGTAAAATTTCGCTGGGAATCCATCAGGTCCTGGTGCTTTGTTGTGTTCCATTTGGAAAACCGCTTTCTTGACCTCTTCCTCGGTATATGAGGCAGTTAGAAAGCTATTTTCTTCATCAGAAACCTGGGGGATATCGGACGTTTGGGACTCATCCATAGAGAAAGAATTTTCCACTGGGGCCCCAAACAAGGATTTATAATACGTAGTGATATATGACTTCAGATGCTCCTGTCCCTCAATCATACCTTCGTCCTGAATCAGAGAGTGAATAAGTTTCTTCTTATGCCTGCCATTGGCAACTGCATGGAAGTATCTAGTATTCGCATCTCCTTCCAGTATGAATTTAGCTTTAGAGCGTTGGTACCATTTGAGTTCCTCCTCGCGCAGAAGTCGGGCTATCTCTGCATTCGATTGGCTTTTAAGCTCAATTTCTTGTGTAGTTAATGGCCTTACCTCCGCGGAAGCCTCTAAGTCATCTATTATAAGTGTTAGGCGTAATTTTTCTATTTTTAGGATACCCGCTGTGTGCCTGGCCCAGCCCCGAAGAAACTTGCGTAAAGTACGCATTTTGTTATTCCATCGTAGGATAGGCGTTTGGCCACCTACCGGTTTCACCCAAATAGCCTTAACCATCTCGTAAAAACCATCACGGATCATCCAACCGAGTTCAAATTTAAACTCATTCATAGACTTACGTGGCGGTGATCCAAAAGAAAGAAGTAAAGTGGCATGATCCGACAGTCTCAATACGCTCTAGAGCACGAATAGTTACCATAGGGAACTTTTGTTCTCAATCAGTATCCATAAGCACTCTATTTAGTTTTTCGTATGTTGGCTCCGGAAGACTATTAGCCCATGTAAATTGCCTTCGTAACATTGTAACCTCTCTCAAGTCCAGACTGTCAATGATAGCATTGAACATAAAAGGCCAATGTTCATCAAACCGGCCCCGACTTTTCTCGTGAGGAAATCTGAGCAAATTAAAATCCCCTCCTATAAGAATAGGATATGGATTGTCCTTTGCCAAATTCACAAGCTCACGTAAAAAGTCAGCCTTATAAACATCCTGAGCGGCCCCATATACGGCGACTAAAGACCATGTGAAATTGTCAGCCTTGTTACGGATATGGATTTTTATAAAAAAATCTCCCACCAAACTAGCTAAAACTTCCATAGTCTCATCTCGAACGCCTAACAGGATCCCCCCGGATCGACCACGCGGCGGACGTGATATCCACGTAAAGTCCACTCCACCAGAAAGGCGATTGAGTAGAGCTTGCGAAAAAACCCGTCTACCAGTCTCGGAAATACCCAGAAAATCCAAATTATAATCTCTCACATAGTCAGCAAAGAATAAATGTTTAGCCAAGTCCCGAAGACCTCTGTTGTTTGAAAACATTCCATTCATTGAGAAACTATAGGAGATTTGGATACACGGGATCTCTTTTCGAATCACTGGCTCTTCGATTTTCGACCAGAAGCTTTCAGCTCATACATAGAAGCAAGCCCAGTCTCATCAAAGTCCACTTCCGACACTTCACCGACTAAGTGAGAAAGGAATTGACCATCTACTGTGGCATGCAACTCCTCCTCCTCAGTTAGTGAAGCATCAGGAAAAGCATTGACCTTAGGAGTAACCGTTAGACGGTCAACCTCCATGTGTCTCAAAACATTAGAAGAAAAAGATACATCATGTACAGAGCTACCCAAACTAATGCCAACGTTGGCTAGTTTAGAAGAAATAACAGGAGTAGAAAATGACAAAAAAGATTTCGAATTACTCTTTATACCTGGAGAATCCAAGTTCCTCTCCGCCTTACGCCGCATGGCCTTGAGCATGGAGTCCTCATCAGTCACGGACGCCTGCAGGCATAGACTCCATGCATGCTCCTTTGAATGGAGTACCACTCCCTGCACTAGCTAAGCCACAGAGAATGAAGCCATGCTTTGAGACCGAGGCACCCTGCATCTCCTCGGGTCCGTCGTCCCCATCGACCACCGAGGTCTCCTGCCCCACCAACGGAGGCGAGCCGTCCCGAGGGTCCAACCCCACCTGGATCGGACCAAGCGAAGCCGTATCCTGAAGCTGGTCACGAACGCCATGGCCAGACCCCTCCTAGGCCAGCCCGCAAACACATCAAGGAACAACCTCCTCAAGTACAGGAGTGGAAACAGGAATAGATCTGCCCAAAATATGCTTCGACCTCATTGGTGCTGAGCGAGCTCAAAGCACCGGAATGGAAGCGAACGAAGAGCCTCAGAACTTAGCCGGTGAAACGCGAGGTGCCGAAGTAGAACCCTTCCCACGAAGAGGGGAATCCAAAGGAAGAGCATCCAGTAGTTGTCGTCCCCGCGGAGTCACCGGATTAGCATTAAAGGGGGTGACAGCAAACACCCTCTGCACCACATGACTGGAAGATGCAGGCGCGGAAGTACCCTGCACAGCTGTGGCATCCCGCAAAACCACTACTAGAAAATCGCGTTGTTTTTGTGCATTGCATCACCATGACATCATCATGCATCTTTGGCTCTCAGAATATTGTAGCTAAAAACTATTTTGTCTGATACAATACCTCTTCTCTTATTTCAAAACAAGTCTTATAATTATCTGTTAAATTAATTGCCTAAAAATTATTTTGCTAAAAAGATTTAAAACAAGACAACACCATAAATATTTTACAAACTAATAAAACCCAAACCCCAATCTATTCCTACCCAAACCTAGTCTACCCACCAACCCCAGCTTGCCACCTCACCGTCCCTCCACCTCAGCACTCCCCACCGCCACCTCACCAATCCCCTTCTTTTCCTCACTCCCTCACCTTGTCACACCAGCTCTCCCCCTAGCCACCACCCTGAACCACCCCCGCCAGCCTGTCCCCACCTCCCCTGACCCCACTCCCTCCCCGTCCACCAACTGCCACCCCGGCCCACCTCCTGCACCCGGTCCCACCCTGCAGCCTCACTCCCTCACCTGCCGACGCCTCCCACGCGCGCCCCTACCCCTGGCCCACCTCCTTCCCTCTCTCTCCCGCCTGGCCCCATCCCCCGTGAACCACCCACGCGCCCCGCTCCTCTCACCCCTTTCCTCTCCCTAGCCGACGACCCCGCCGGCCTTCCTCCTCGCTGCCCACCCCGCGTCGCCACCTCTGCAAGCTGCCTCGCCAGCGACCCCGACCGCCTCGCCGCCTCTGGCCCCTGCAAGCTTCCCCCGCCGGCTGCCCGTCGCCACGACCCTTCTTTCCCGCCAAGCCGCCCGCCCGACGTGCGCCGCCAGGGCTCCCCTTCCCCTTCCGGCGCCGCCCCAGGCCGCCTCTACCACGCTTCCGTCAGATCTCGGCCTCCTCTGCGGTCGCCTCAGCGTTGCTGAAGCGCCGCCGCGCCGCGCGGCCTCCTCCGTCGGCATTGCCTGCCTCGCCTTTTCGCCGCCTCGAGCTCCTCACGGAGCCCTCCCGCGTCGCCGCGACCATGACCCCTTCGCCTCGCCGGTCCCGCATGGCGCTGCCTCCTCTGGCCGGCCGCCACCGCGCCGTGGCTCTCTTCCCCGCCGCCGACCGCGACCTCCGCCTCCTCTGCGCCCGGCCGCCGCGAGCGCCGCCGACCCTCTCCGCCAGTGGCGCCCGCGCGCCTTCGACGTCGTCCCCCAGGAGGCCGCCGTTCGCCCCTACCGCCCATCTCCGTCGCGCAGGCCGCGGGCCTCCCAGGCCCCTCCTTGCCGGCCTCGTCCTCGCCCAACGTGCGGACGCCAGTAGGAGATCGTCGTCGAGCCCCCCGGTTTGGTCTCCTCGCTGCCTCGTGGTGGTGCCGACGGCGTCGTTCGTCCGTCCTCCTCGAGACGCCCGTCCCTGAGCCGAGCATGCAGAGTGTTTGACCAAATAACCGTCTGGGCCTGCCCTCCTGGCACATACCAAGTGTGGGCCACATGTCCAACCCTACCAATACCAGATGAGTCCAAAACCTTCCGAGCTGCAAGGCCGACATGATCTTCCTCGGTGGCAACGACAAATCAGACAAGGATCACCAAGAATAACTGCCACCAAGATCGACACCGACCCGATAGAGACCCGGGCGAGCCCGATGAACCATCGATGACCTCGAAGAACCACCGACAAGGGTATCAAACGCCATGCTCTGCTTCATGGATCCTCATGAACTCCTTCTCGGATCCCAAGTTCAGCCGCTCCCGAAGACCGATCACGGATCCGGTGACCGAGACCCTGAACTCGGAGATCCTCTTCACGCAACACCAAGTACGCCGACATGGAACCGACCAGTTCGCCGAGAACCGCTCCCTAACCCGATGACCGCCAAGATCGCCACCGGTACGACAAGCACTTCGCCTCGGAACGCCAAGATCTTCATCTTGTATCCGCCCTTCGAAGACTGATCCCGTCAAACCCTGAACCCTGAGACCCGACCCCGAACCCATCGAACCCCAAGATCTGCCGAACCCTATGTGTGACCCTAAGCCCCTATTTTATAAATGCTTTATATAAAACCTGTTGCATATTTTAATTGTCATACTCGCATGCATATTTGTGGGTGTTTGGGGGCCTTATGCCGATTCACCTCATAATTAAATATGGGGTCCATATGCGGGCAAACCTAGTCGTATATTGGTCCCATTTAAATTTGTGTAGCGAACCGGTGCTATCTTTTGCCATGTTAAGACAACATTTAAATTGCAGGGTAGCTAAACAACATGAACCTATCAATTAGTTGTCGGACCCCGGTTCCGCTTAATATGGCCTAATTGCATCGCACCTTTGCCATGTCATACATCATACATGCATCATGCCCGATCTTTTGTCGTAGTATTAAATATTGCATCCGGTGTTTATTCTAGTGTTTTGGTTCTTCGCGGATAAGGCCGTTGAGTTGATGCGAGTGTCGACCCGATCTTCGGATGAACCTTCGGCAATGTTTTTCAGGCGAGCATCTCCCCCTTTCTACCTATCTTACTTTATAGTATTTATTCCTTCCTGTTGATCTATTGCTATCTGTGTTGCGATGCTCTAGCTTTCGTACCCGTGATATCCCTTGCAGCCTTATATTACCTTGGACACATCCTATTACCTGTTGTTTGGTAGATAGTTGGACGCGCGTCGTAGTCGCTTGCTCAAGTGATGTTGTGTGTCGTCAAGTGCCACAGTTGTTGGAGTGTTGCCGCATGTTTAATGTTAGAGATGATCATGGCTTTAATTATCGTTCACTTTAATTATTGTTTAATAACTAAAATTGAAGTAGGTAAGCAGAGGCACAGGTGGGCAATAGATGTTATTTGGTTGTTAACCGTCCACTTGTGTCCCGTAGGACCCCGAGTACTTGATACATGTTCCTTGAATATTCGCGCTATCCACATCCGGGAGGATTATGGGACCCCTTGGTAGAGCTTGATTCATTCTTATTTCTTGGGGCCACAACCTAGTTTGAGGTTTTATTTACTATCCTGTACTTATGCCATGCTTTACTGCTTTATTTACGATTGTGCGAGGAGCACCTGTACTTTTTAGGATCGGGACACGTTTTCGCGGTATCGACAAGCCCAATTTTGGGTTCCCAGTCGTTTACAGCCGTCCACCCAAACCTTGAGTCCGTCTCGGAGTCAGCTAACTTCGTTGCGGGTGTACTCCAAGGGGTGGCCCCCTGAAATATTTCTGAATCCTGTGATTGCTTTGTCGTGAAAGCCTCGTTGGGTTTTGATTTGGTTTTTCCGAGGTTGATCGAGTGTGTGTTACTATTTGTGCACCCCTGCAGGGTAAAACTTTCTGAAAGCCGTGTCCGCGGTTATGGACGACTTGGAGCACAGTATCTCGATCATAGACAACTATAACTAAAGTAGTGCTATAAATTTGACTTTATAATGACTAGTAATCAGCTTCACTATAATGGAATGGCTAAATAAAACTGCCAACAATTGCTTGTTTGGGTTGTCTCTTGCGACCATTGTATCTGACTAGTAAGTATTGCAACTATAACGGAATGGCTAAATAAAAGTACCAACAACTGCTGGGTTTGGGTTATCTCATGCTATTTGTATCTGACTAGTAAGTGTCGCAACTACAACGGAATGGTTTAACTAAAACGGACCACTACTTATTTTATCAGGATAATTATCTGCACCTGACTAGTAATTGCTGCAACGATAACTGAATAAATAAAACTGCCAACTGTGTGAGTTCCTCGGTTGACTTCCTCGTTTGGTCTCGAGGGGGAAACACCAGGATGGGTATGTTTGGTGGTATCATCAGGTTGGTTCCGAATAGGTCTTTCTTATCCCTCTCTGATAGCCGACAGTTGTATCGAGTCTCTATAGGTTGTTTAGTGCATGTTGCGCTGCCGCTCAGTCCACCATACCTTTGTAGGCGAGGACCGCCGAATTCTAGTCTCGCCATGTACTGGCCTCAGTACGGACCGCTCCTCTTTTTCCTTTGCCCTTTGTCGGCACCCCTTTTGTTCAAACAGGTTTTGAGATCGACGTCGTTAGCAGGGTTACCCTTCCGGCTTGGCCTGGGCAGGGTTATGGACGCCATTGGTTATTCTTCAGGGCTCTTAGCCCCATTTGCATCTTGTCCGTAGTCGGACGCTCTATCATTTTCAAGGTGATTTGGATCTTTGTATATTATATCTGTATTCTTGACTCATTGAGTCGCTGTTGTATATATATCTGTTCTGTGGGTCCCATCGAGGACTGTTGTGTAATGTTATTACTTCGTTTTCCACCCACACGAAAGTGCCTGGTGGGCACCTTTGAATCGTTTCTATGCGGGTTTGGCGGGAATCGCTGAAACTTGCATAGGGTCGATTCTGAGGGTGTTACAACAGCCGAGGAAGATCCAGAACCTCCCCCCTCCCTGAGTGGCAGTAGAAGCCTCAGAAGTATCCATAGCATCCTCAAACTTCTTCCCATTGGCATCATCATCCGCGTCATCATCTCCTTTTCTCCACAAGAAAGGAACAAACTCTGGTTCCGGAAGATAACCCTCAGGTTCAATCCGGAAACGAAACTCAAATACCTTGTGTTTAACCACAGCATCTGACACAATAAAGTGACCAAGGGCGTCCTTCTCCTTGAGAAAGATCTTCGTATCAAACATCTCCACGAGTATACGGACTACCCCCCGCTTCCGCAGACTGAATATATCCACATCAAGAGTGTTCCCCATGAGTCCTCCAACAGCCCACAAGCCCTGAAAGGATCGCAGAATATGGGGTACCCCCTCCCCATGTAACCAAACCTGCTGCATCTCAAGCTTATGCGGCACCTCCTCCATCCTGTATACCGAGAACGTCAGCTGAGCGGTACTGAGCGAAACGGTCATCAGGATTCCATCCACCCTGTCCAAATCCTCAAACGTCGGAAAGCTCACTAAGAAGGCAGAATCACCATGAGGCACCGCCTCCCACTTCCACTGAACATGCACCTGACATCGTCTGGCAATCTGCCTCTGAACAACCTCTGCTGAAACCATCGGTCCAGAAACACGTACTAGAGCAATCGGGGTCTGACTGCGCTCAAGATGATCCCGAGTCACTGCATCCGGAATCTGGGTGAACAAGGTCTGGTCGCTGCCAATACCAGCCATATACAGAGTCAATCGCGGCTGCTTCAGCACCGGGCACCTCAATGTGGGATGTGCAACGGAATCACAAATATAGCAATAATGAACCACCTTACAATCCTTGGTCGCATGAGTATTAACCGCACACTTCCAACAACGAACAAATATTTTATTCTTCTTACCGACATCAGCCACTGTACCCTCAGAAACTGGTGCAGTGACAACCGGTGGCTGACTCAGATGATGCTCCTGCGGGTTGAACTGCTGCGGAAAAGGAGGTACAAAACACCCAGGCACCTGCATCTGTGGAACCCCATACTGCTGGAAACCATGTTGCTGAAGATGAAGCTGTTGATCCGACTGTGCATGCATGACCTGATGCTGAATCCCACTAGCTTGTGGCTGCTGTGTCTGCTTTTTATTCTTCTTTCTCTTAGGAACAGTAGAAGCCGCAACGCCCGCACCCATAGAAAACTGTTGCGGGGGTTGCGACGGAACCACAGCCGCTTGATTACCATTGTGACCCCCATGGAACAGAGGAAACTGCTGCCCCGATGAAGGACCTCCCATCGCAGGCGGAGCAGTCACCATCCCCTGCAAACCTTGCTGAACAGTGACAGTCCCCGCGGGCGGGCCGCGGTACGGCGTTTGAAGGGACTGCGGAACAAACTGTGGAGGCTGAGAGTTGAAGAAAGCCGCAGGCGGTTGGAATTGAGTGGCAGTATGCGGCGGCATCCCCGGATAAAACGCACTGGACGGGGGAATCCCCGGCGGCCCGGAATAGGGAGGCTGTCCAAAATTCATCGGCACGGTAGGCTGGAATTGATTGACGGCCGCTGCTCGCTGCGGTGGCACGGGACCGCGAGGAGGAGCAGCAGCAGCCACCGGCTGAACGGGCGCACGTGGAGTCGGAGCCCGAGGGGGAGCAGAAGCCGGCGGTGGAGCAGCGGCACGCTGAGGCGGTACGGCCATGGAGGCGACCCCACGAAGCGCGACTTGGCGAGCGCGGCGGCGCTGAAGGAGATCGCGTGAGGAAAGAAGTCGCCGCGACCGATGCTGGTTGGGGAGAGGGACTCGCGACCGTCTCTGGTTTGTCTCGAGCCAGGCTCCTGCCGATACCGAAACGGTGTGCGATGGCACGCCAGGCCGGCTCCGAAACCAACTCACATGGAAACGGCAACTTGATTGATCGCGTACCAGGCTGCCCACATGCAGAGTCCACGCCATCCATCCCACCCATACGCTGGAATAACGGGTCAACAGCGGGAATAACGGATCGATCGGTGCTCCCCTTACGTACGTGGACTACGGCGGATTCGACAAAGGAAGCGAAGACCGGCGGCGCCGATGCCCTCCTAGTAGGGAGAGGGCCCTTCCATGGACGAGCTTGCAGTCCCCGGCGCAGCCGAAGCCCCACCGGCGAGCCCACCGACCTTGCACGAACAGCCGGCGGCGAGGAAGAACGGAAGGGAGGCGGCGAGCACCGTGGCGGCGACGACGTCGATCCTCATTCCCAGAACCGATAGGCCGACGTTGGAAATCCCATCTCTTCCCAAAACTCCTGCCTCAACTTTCCGTCGGTCTTCCTACGCTAGCGACAAACCGTAGACCAGCCCAGCTCGCCAGATGGATCTTCAAGGGCATCGAGAGCCTCCCGCGCAGCGAGAGCCTCGCCACCGTCGGAGTCAGAGTCAGAACCCAGGCATTGGAACCGCGAGCCGGAGCTCACCGGCGTGGAGGGCGATGCAGACTCCGGCGACCCGAGCGCCCCGGGAACCAGCGTCAACCGCCTGCCCCGTCGCCCCATCACTCTGTCTTAGGATGTAATGCACTTTTGAAATAACCTGATGTATACCGCGGACAAATTTCTTAGGGCGCGCCTACATCTTAATCCACCGGGGATCAAGTTAATTTTGTGGACACTATCTACCGTCGAACAAAGATGTGCTGATTTCCGTGATTTGTGCGTGTTTTGTGTTCCTGTGTTTGTTGTGTGAGTTTGTGAACTTCATTAGTACAGAACTGGCCCTTTAGTGGCCCCATAGCACACTACCGTGCATGCGGTGCGGAAGATCGTTGAGGTCTCGAAAATTTGAAAGTGTGCGGCGATCCAGGTAGGTCTTTCACGGACAAATCGTACACGACTGCCATCTTGAAAACTGTGACAAATGTATCGCACACGGTTGTGCATTCAAAAATCGTCGTTTTTTCTTGACCCATCTCTAACTGTGGAAAATAAATGTTCTCTTGTTTCCGAGGTGTCTCCTTATAGTCGGTTCGACGAGTTTGAGACAATGCAGCTTTCTCGACCGCGTACCATAATGCCCTGCGCCGGCACCCTTTTGACACACACCAGCTCTATGGTACAAACTTCGATATGGGTTGTAAAGAAAAGGACCGCTCAACTCTCTTATTACGAAAGAAAACAAATTGATAACCCCTCACAAAAGACGACCTTGCAAGCCTGCCGAATTTTATATATAGATGGGTGTCTGCCAAGAATAGACAAACTGCCTAAACATTCTGAGAAAGTTCTTGAAACGGCCTCTAACTTCATACCTCGGTTTATAAACAAGGTCTTAGAAATGGGCTAATAATTAAAAAAAACCTGAAAGCCCATGAAGGAAGAAAGTAGGTAGCAAAGCAAAATAGAGGAAACATGAGGGAAAAATTGTAGGTACCACGTGATTCCTTTGATCTTTATTGTAGAAGCATCGTAGTTGACGATGTAGGATGTGGAAGTCAGGCCTGACACGATCTGCTGAGTCGCAGCTTTCGGGATCAACTGGAGGCGGATATGGTAAGTTCATCTAGTCCTATCCACTCCTTCATGACTTCTTCGGAGTTGGCGAGTGTCCACCGGGTGAAGATTCGGATTGGCTGGAGACGTCCTGCTTACCTTCATGCTTGTTGTTGATGTTATTACTCAAGTTAGGAGATCCAACCTCCCACATTGGTATTGAAGTGGCAACTCTTTCTTCTTTGGAGAGAGTTTGGATCTTTGTGCACGTCATCTTACCGTTGAGGGGATGTTTCTTGCGTGAGGAGATACATGCCTTTGATGGGAATGTGGGAATGTAGTCATGATTATGATGGCTCTTTCCTCTTTTCCATAGGGGAGCTTGCCCTTTCGGGATGTCATTCCAATCAACGGACCATTAGGTAGGAATGTTATGCCTGATAAGGAATGCTTTGTCTTTAGAGATAACATTGTTTCTATTGCGGCTTTTGCAACTCCAGAGATGCTAAGGCTTGAGTGTCCTTGGATTTAGTCTCATGCATTCCATGTTCGTATGAGCCGACCCTCTACCATGCAAGGAGCATGGAATGAGAGTCGGGTCTTGGTTTTCTCTTTTAAGAAGAAAATGATGTGCCTCAGAGTGCTTGGAACGCGGTTAGTGTTTCCAGCACTAATTAGGGAGTGGATCAACCAGGCCCAAAGCTGGTCGGTAGTCTTGAGTGACGTACCAAGAGTCATGCCCACACTTTCCACACGAAACAAATCTCGGGAAACCTGGTTCATGTAGCAGGACTCGAAAACCGATCGTAACATGGTTCGCATCATGTTCGTGTCTTTCGCAAGACTAGTCCTAGTTGGCCCCACATTCCTTGGCCAAATGGAGGCAGTGTATGCCATGCCATGGGCAGGGTCGATTCATGTAATCTTTATAGGCATAGATTGCTCATGCTAGAGAGTTGGCGATAATCCTGAGCTAACTTTCCCCGGTATTGTTGGAGATATGCCCTAGAGGCAATAATAAATGTAGTTATTATTATATCTTTGTGTTTATGATAAATGTTTACATTCATGCTATAATAGTATTAACAAGAAAACATTAATACTTGTGTGATTTGTAAACTCAAATTGAAGTCCCTAGTATGGCCTCTATACATCACTAGCTTGTTGGTTAATAAATGATTGTGGTTTCCCTATCATGAACATTGAGATGTTATTAACAACAAGATCATATCATTAGGAGAATGATATGGTGGACATACTCCTATAGATAAGCATAGCATAAAGATCAAGTCATTTTAATAGTTCAATTGCTATATGCTTTCTGATACATAGTAACCTAATTCCTTCGACCATGAGATCATGCATATCACCTTTACCGGATGGGTGCTTTGATGACATCAAACACCACACCGTAACTGGGTGGCTATAAAGGTGGCATTGAGTGTTCGGAAAGTATTGGTTGAGACACTTGGATCAAGAGTGGGATTTGTCCATCCATATGACGGATAGATATACTCTGGGCCCTCTCGGTGAAATGTCATCCAATTAGCTTGCAAGCATGTGGTGGCTCACAAGGGATCACATATCACGGAACGAGAAAAGAGTACTTATCGATGTGAGGTTGAACTAGGTATACAGAGATACCGACGATCATAACCTCGGATAAGTAAACTGTCGTGAGACAAAGGGAAATTGGTATCGTATGTAAGTGGTTCATTCGATCGCAAAGTAATCGTAGAAATATGTGGGAGCCATATGAATTTCCAGATTCCTCTATTGGTTATTGATTGGAGAAGTGTCTCGATCATGTCCGCATAATTCACGAACCGTAGGGAGAAACACTTAAGGATTCGACGTTGTTTGAGTAGTTATGGAATGATGAGAAAGAGACCGCATGTTGTTCGGAGTCTCGGATGGGATCTGGGATATCACGAGGAGATCCGGAATGGTTCGGAGAATAAGATTCATATAAGGAAAGTCCTGTTTCGGAGTTGGAGAATGGTTCCGGTGTTTTCATCGAGAATGTTCTAGAAGGTTCCGGAATGTCCGGCACTCCGAAGGGGAAGGGTACATGAATGTTTTATATCAAGTTGGTATGATTGCATTATATACTCGGTGTCATCGCTGAACAAAATAGAGGGTTTATTCAAATCCTAGTTTGAAAAGTCAAACGCCAAGTTTGAAACTCAAACGGCTATTTTTGGGAAGTGGAGAGGGAGGTGGAAACCGACTTGGGGGAGGAGTTCCTCCTCCCACCGCCGACGCACCACCAAGCCGAGTTGGGGAGAGACTCCCCTCCCCTTGGCCGGCCCCCTCCACCTATATAAGGAGGGGCAGGGCTCCCCTCCTAGACACAAGTTCCTACACCTCTAAACCCTAGCCCCAATCCGCCGCCGCCTCCATAGCCGCCGCCGGCCCTAGGGCACTCGCCACCGCCGCCTAGGTGAAACCCTAGCGGCCGGCCTAGCCCCCTCCTCGGCGTGTCTAAACCCTAGATCGTCGAGGGCTCTCTCATAGTCCACCATACTCGCTCCGGCTTAAGGCGAAGCCCTGCGAGATCTCCCCTCTACTTCCGGTACCACGCCGTTGTGCTGTCGGAATCACGAGGAGAGTGCTACAACCTCCATTGCTTTGGAACAAGGGAGAGGAAGGTCTTCGTCGAGTACCGAACGTGTGACCAACTGCGGGAGCGCTGCCGGAACGCAGCGCCGGAAGGATCGTCTACGCGATCTTGAGATCGGGAATAGTATGACTACATCACCCACGAGAATCCGCTCTCGTTAAACACTTTGGAATCTTCGAGGGTGAGTTATTTCATCGACTCGTTGCTACAATCTAGTAGATAGATCTTGGCTTGTTTGTTTGTATGCGATAGAATTTTTTTGTTTTCCATGCTACGAAACCCTACAGTGGTATCAGAGCCGTGTCTATATGTAGATCTGTTGCACGAGTAGAACACAATGGTCATTGTGGGCATTGATGCTTTTATTGTCGATTGCTTCTTGTGTACTTTGCATCTTGCGGGATGTTGGGATGAAGCGGCCCGGGCTAACCTTACATGACATCGTTCATGAGACTTGCTCCACGCTTGACATGCAACTTGTATTGCATAAGTGGCTTTGCGGGTGCCTGTTTCTCCTAGCATAGTTAAGATCCAATATACAACGGGTGATTAACAATACTAGTATGAATGTTGTGGTTCATGTTCGTAAGTTAGAACGACACTTATTGAAAGCCCCAAACCACGTAAAACATGCAAAGAAAGTAGAGGCGTCTAACTTTGTTTTGCAGGGGTGTGCAGTGATGTGATATGGCCATGATTGTGATTATATTTGATGTATGCAATGTACCTTATTGTAAGTTGGCAACCGACAGGAGCCATATGGTTGTCTTTAATTTCTGTTAAGACCCGCGTGTCTATTCAAAGTAGTTGTAATAGTTGAAGCCGGTGGACGACAACCATGGAGTAGCGTCATTGACATTGATGCAATGCCGGTGATGATGGAGATCATGTTCGTGCTTGAAGATGGAGATCGGAAGCACAAAGAAGAAAGGCCATATCATATCACATATTATGAATTGCATGTGATGTTAATCCTTTATGCATATTGTATTGCTTAGTAGACGACGGTAGCATTATAAGATGATCCCTCATGCACATGAATTTCAAGTCATAAAGTGTTCACCCTTAGTTAGCACCGTTGCTAAAGCTTGTTGTTTGGAAGCACCACGTGATGATCGGGTGTGTTAGATTCCGCAAGTGTATACAACGTGAGCAAGCCAGATTTGCTCATGCGGAAACTAAGGTTTGATCTTGACGAGCCTAGCATGTACAGACATGGTCTCGGAACACGGATCACCGAAAGGTAAAGCATGAATCATATAGTAGATATGATGAACATGTCGATTGTTCGCCATTGAAATTATATCAACTCTCGTGATGATCGGTGTTGATGTGGTGGATTTGGTTCGTGTGATCACTAAAACAATGTGAGGGATATTGTTTTGAGTGGGAGTTCACCTAGATTAATTTTATTATTAATTTGAACTCAATTTGACATAAACTTAGTCTAAACTATTGCAAATATGTTGTAGATCAATGGCAGACCCTACCATCAATTTTAATGCATTCCTAGAGAAAGAAAAGTTGAAAAACAATGGAAGCAACTTCGCGGATTGGTTCCGCAATTTGAGGATTGTCCTCCACCTGGTAATTTGACCTATGTCTTTGGATGCACATTGGGTGACCCACACGCAACTATGCTACCGATGAAGTAAAGAATGTTTACCTCACTCGGAAGACTCGGTACTCCACGATTCGATGTGCTATCTTGTATGGTTTAGAATCGACTTGAGAAAAGGTTTGAGAATTCAGACCCATATGATATTGTCGAGGATCTCAAATTGATCTTTGAGACTCATGCGGAAATTGAAAGCTATGAGGCTTCGAAAAGTTCTTTAAGCGCAAGATGGAAGAGGCAGCTCCGTCGGTGAGCATGTGCTTAAGATGTCTAAACGCATAAACAAACTTCAAAGCTTGGGTATAGTGATTCCTAATGCTTTGGGGATTTACCGTGTCCTCCAATCACTACCACCAAGTTACAAGAACTTTGTGATGAACTACAACATGCAGAACATGAACAAGACGTTGCCAGAACTCTTTGCCATGTTGAAATATGCAGAAGTGGAGATCAAGAAAGAGCACCAAATTCAAGAAAGGCAAGTCTAAGCAAAAGGGACACTTCAAGAAGGGTGGTAAGAAAGTTACCACGCTTAAGAAGAAGATCGGACCTAAGCACGATCTCGAGTGCTTTTCTTGCAAGGAGAAGATCCTTTGAGCGGAATTTCCCAAAGTACTTGGCGGATTTGAAGAGCGGCAACATCAAGAAGAAAGGTATATCGATATACATGTTATTGATGTGTATCTCACTAGTACTCGTAGTAGTGCACAGGTATTTGATCTTGGTTCGGTTGCTCATATTTGTAACTCGAAGCAGGTCTTTGGAATAAGCGGAAGCTAGGGAAGAGCGAGGTGACGATGCGGCGTGGGAAAGCGGATCAAAGGTTGATGTGATCGCGGTCGGCACGCTACCCCTTCATCTACCATCGGGATTAGTTTTATACTTAAATAATTGTTATTTGGTGCCTGCGTTAAGCATGAACATTATATCGGGATCTTGTTTATTGCGAGACGGTTACTTGTTTAAATCCGAGAATAATGGTTGTTCGATTTATATGAGTAATATTTTTTATGCACATGCACCTTTGATAGATGGTCTATTCTTATTGAATCTCGATAGTGGAAATACACATATTAATAACATTGAGGCTAAACGTTTGAAATCAAGCGATAACTCGACCTATATGTGGCACTGTCGTCTTGGTCACATTGGAGTGAAGCGTATGAAGAAACTCCATTCCGATGGACTTCTTGAATCACTTGAAAGATGCGAAGCATGTCTGATGGGTAAAATGACTAAGACTCCATTTTCTGGTATGATGGAGCGAGCTACAGACTTATTGGAAATCATACATACCGATGTGTGTGGTCCAATGAGTGTAGCATCGCGCGGTGGTTATCGTTATGTTCTTACCTTCACGGATGACTTGAGTAGATATGGGTATATCTATTTCATGAAACATAAGTCTGAAACTTTTGAGAAGTTTAAGGAATTTCAAAGTGAGGTAGAGAATCAACGTAACAAGAAGATTAAATTTCTACGTTTTGATCGTGGAGGTGAATATCTAAGTTACGAGTTTGGCGATCATTTGAAGAAATGCGGAATACTTTCACAATTGACACTGCCGGGAACACCACGGCGTAATGGTGTGTCCGAACGTCGTAATCAAACTCTCTTAGATATGGTTCGTTCTATGATGTCACTTACAGATTTACCGCTATCATTTTGGGGTTATGCATTAGAAACAACCGCATTCACTTTAACTAGGGCACCATCTAAATCCGTTTAAACGACACCGTATGAATTATGGTTTGGGAAGAAACCTAAATTGTCGTTCCTTAAAGTTTGGGGTTGCGAAGCCTATGTAAAGAAGTTACAGCCGGACAAGCTTGAACCCAAAGCGGAAAATGCGTCTTCATAGGATACCTGAAGGAAACTATTGGGTATACCTTCTATCATAGATCCGAGGGCAAAATCTTCGTTGCCAAGAATGGATCCTTTCTAGAGAAGGAATTTCTCTCGAAAGAAGTGACTGGAAGGAAAGTAGAACTCGACGAGGTTGTCGAACCTTCTCTCGAACTTGCAGTAGCGCGCACCGAAGTAGTTCTTGTGGCCTTTGCACAAGTAAGAGAGGAAGCTAATGATGATGATCATGAAACTTGTTGAAGTTGCTATAGAGCCTCGCAGTCAACGAGAACTCGTACCACTCCATTGGTATGATCCGTTATGAGTGTCATGTTGGTGGACACCGATGACCCTGCGACATATGAGGAAGCGATGATGAGCTCAGATTCCAATAAATGGCAAGAAGCCATGAAATCCGAGATTGGATCCATGTACGAAAACCAAGTATGGACTTTGGTGGACTTACCGGATGGCCGGAAGGCTGTCGAGAACAAATGGATCTTCAAGAAGAAAACAGATCTTGATGGTAATGTTATCATCTATAAAGCTCGACTTGTCGCAAAAGGGTTTCGACAAATTCAAGGAGTTGACTACGATGAGACTTTCTCACGATGCGAAGCTAAAGTCTGTAAGGATTATGTTAGCAATCGCTGCATATTATGATTATGAGATATGGCAGATGGATGTCAAAATAGCATTCCTCAATGGAGACATTGATGAAGAGTTGTATATGATGCAACCCAAAGGTTTTGTCGATCCTAAAGATGCTAACAAGGTATGCAAACTTCAACAGTCCATCTATGGATTGAAGCAAGCATCCCGAAGTTGGAATCAACGTTTTGATAAAGTAATCAAAAGTTTTGGTTTTATACAAACTTATGGAGAAGCTTGTATTGACAAGAAAGTGAGTGGGAGCTCTGTAGAATTCTTAATACTATATGTAGATGACATATTGTTGATTGGGAATGATGTAGACCTTCTTAATAGTGTCAAGGAATATTTGAATAATAGTTTTTCAATGAAGGATCTTGGCGAAGCAGCTTACATATTAGGCATAAAGATTTATAGAGATAGATCGAGACGCCTAATATCATTGTCACAAAGTACATATTTGGACAAAGTTCTAAAGAGGTTTGGAATGGAAGATAGCAAGAAAGGGTTCTTGCCCATGTTGCCCAATATGACCTTGAGTAAAACTCAAAGTCCGACAACGACAGAAGATAGAGAGAGGATGAGTAAGACTCCCTATGCCTCAGCCATAGGATCTCTAGTGTATGCCATGCTATGTACTAGACCCGACATTGCATATGTTGTTAGTTTAACTAGCAGATATCAAAGTGATCCAGGAGTGGATCATTGGACATCGGTCAAAAACATCCTTAAGTACTTGAGAAGAACTAAGGATATGGTTCTTTCTTATGGAGGTGATGAACAACTCGTTGTTAATGGTTACACCGATGCTAGTTGGAACACCGATCCAGATGATTCTAAATCAAAATCTGGATACGTATTTACTTTGAATGGTGCAGCAGTTAGCTGGAGGAGTGCACAGCAAAGCGTTGTGGCGAGATCTTGAACTGAATCGGAATACATGGCTGCTTCGGAGGCTTCACAAGAAGCGATATGGATGAAAGAGTTCATTACAGAGCTGGGTGTGGTTCCTAGTCTTGGACCCAATGTCTATCTCTTGTGATAACATGGGCGCCATAGCCAATGCGCAAGAACCAAGGTCACACAAGAAGCTGAAGCATATCAAGCTACGTTTTCACGCTATTCGAGAACATGTCCAAGATGGGGACATAAAGATTTGCAAAGTACACACAGATCTGAATGTGGCGGATCCGTTGACTAAACCTCTCCCGAGGGCAAAACATGACCAACACCAAACTGCCATGGGTGTTCGGTATATTACCATGTAATCTAGATTAGATGACTCTAGTGCAAGTGGGAGACTGTTGGAGATATGCCCTAGAGGCAATAATAAATGTAGTTATTATTATATCTTTGTGTTTATGATAAATGTTTACATTCATGCTATAATAGTATTAACAAGGAAACATTAATACTTGTGTGATTTGTAAACTCAAATTGAAGTCCCTAGTATAGCCTCTATACATCACTAGCTTGTTGGTTAATAAATGATTGTGGTTTCCCTATCATGAACATTGAGATGTTATTAACAACAAGATCATATCGTTAGGAGAATGGTATGGTGGACATACTCCTATAGATAAGCATAGCATAAAGATCAAGTCATTTTAATAGTTCAATTGCTATATGCTTTCTCATACATAGTAACCTAATTCCTTCGAGCATGAGATCATGCATATCACCTTTACCGGATGGGTGCTTTGATGACATTAAACACCACACCGTAACTGGGTGGCTATAAAGGTGGCATTGAGTGTTCGGAAAGTATTGGTTGAGACACATGGATCAAGAGTGGGATTTGTCCATCCATATGACGGATAGATATACTCTGGGCTCTCTCGGTGAAATGTCATCCAATTAGCTTGCAAGCATGTGACTGGCTCACAAGGGATCACATATCACGGGAACGAGAAAAGAGTACTTATCGATGTGAGGTTGAACTAGGTATGTAGAGATAAGCGATCATAACCTCGGATAAGTAAACTATCGTGAGACAAAGGGAAATTGGTATCGTATGTAAGTGGTTCATTCGACGCAAGTAATCGTAGAAATATGTAGAGCCATATGAATTTCCAGATTCCTCTATTGGTTATTGATTGGAGAAGTGTCTCGATCATGTCCGCATAATTCACGAACCGTGGAGACACATAAGGATTGACGTTGTTTGAGTAGTTATGGAATGATGAGAAAGAGACTGAATGTTGTTCGGAGTCTCGGATGGGATCCGGGATATCACGAGGAGATCCGGAATGGTCCGGAGAATAAGATTCATATAAGGAAAGTACTGTTTCGGAGTTGGAGAATGGTTCCGATGTTTTCATCGGGAATGTTCTAGAAGGTTCCGGAATGTCCGACACTCCGAAGGGGAAGGGTACATGAATGTGTTATATCAAGTTGGTATGATTGCATTATGTACTCGGTGTCATCGCTGAACAAAATAGAGGGTTTATTCAAATCCTAGTTTGAAAAGTCAAACGCCAAGTTTGAAAGTCAAACGGCTATTTTTGGGAAGTGGAGAGGGAGGTGAAAACCGACTTGGGGGAGGAGTTCCTCCTCCCACCGTCGGCGCACCACCAAGCCGAGTTGGGGAGGGACTCCCCTACCCTTGGCTGGCCCCCTCCACCTATATAAGGAGGGGCAGGGCTCCCCTCCTAGACACAAGTTCCTACACCTCTAAACCCTAGCCCCAAGCCGCCGCCTCCATAGCCGCCGCCGGCCCTAGGGCACTCGCCGCCGCCGCCTAGGTGAAACCCTAGCCGCCAGCCTAGCCCCCTCCTCGGCGTGTCTAAACCCTAGATCGTCGAGGGCTCTCTCATAGTCCACCATACTCGCTCCGGCTTAAGGCGAAGCCCTGCGAGATCTCCCCTCTACTTAGGTACCTGCCAGTTGTCTTGCCCGAATCACGAGGAGAGTGCTACAACCTCCTGCCTTGCTGGAACAAGGAGAGGAAGGTCTTCGTCGAAACCGAATGTGTGACTGATTGCGGGGCGCCGAACGCATAGCCTTGGGAAGGATCGTCTACGCGATCTTGAGATCGGGAAGAGTACGACTACATCACCCACGAGAATCCGCTCTCGTTAAACACTTTGGAATCTTCGAGGGTGAGTTATTCCATCGACTCGTTGCTACACTAGTAGATAGATCTTGGCTTGTTTGTTTGTATGCGATAGAAATTTTTTGTTTTCCATGCTACGAAACCCTACAGGTATATGGATCAACTTTTGTTTATTCTAGCCTTGGGTGGTGTAGATCCAACTCGCTATGATTATCAACGACGAACTCCAGGGCACCAAAGCAAAAATCATGCCTTCGAGTAAATCATGCCTTCCACTCGATCCCTTTGTGAGAAACTCTTTCTCTAGGAAAACACTGCTACGAGCGACAAACACTTTGCCCTCTTCTCTATTTTAGAAGTAATACCCTAAGGTTTCCCTCGGATATCCCACGAAAATGTACTTATCTGATTTGGGTGTTAGCTTGTCCGACTGAAGTCGCTTGACAAATGCATCACAACCCCAAATCTTTAAAAAAGACAAACTGGGATTCTTTCTAGTCCACATCTCATATGGTGTCTTAACTACGGATTTAGATGGTACCCTATTAAGTGTGAAAGCTTCCGTTTCTAGAGTGTAACCCCAAAATGATAATGGTAAATCCGACTGGCTCATCATCGATAGAACCATGTCCAACAAAGTTCGATTGCGCCGTTCGGAGATCACGTTCCTTTGAGGCGTTCCCGGAGGCGTGAGTTGTGGAACAATTCCGCAACTCTTAAGATGATTGCTAAATTCGTGACTCAAACATTCACCTCCACGATCAGATCGCAAGGCCTTTATTTTCTTGCCACGTTGATTCTCTACCTCACTCTGAAACTCCTTGATCTTTTTAAAAGTTTCAGACTTATGCTTCATCAAGTAGACATAACCATATCTACTGAAATCATCAGTGAAAGTAATGAAGTAGTGATATCCTCCTCTGGCCGTCGTGCTCATTAGTCCACATACATCAGAATGTATGAGTTCCAACAAGTCTGTCTCTCTCTCGAGTAAACCCGAAAAAGGCGACTTTGTCATCTTTCCAAGTAAACAAGCCTGACATGTCTCGTATGATTCAAAATCAAACGAAGTTAGAAGGCCATCACCATGGAGCTTCTTGATGCGCTTTTCACTTATATGCCCCAAACGACAATGCCATAAATAGGTATGACTCAAATCATTAGGCCGAAGCCTTTTAGAACTAACATTGTAAACATATGCATCATCAAGATTTAAAATAAATAACCCATTCACAATAGGAGAATCGGCCATAAACATAGCATTCTTAGAGATTACACAACCATTGTTTGCACTCGCGAATGAATAACCATCCCTCATCAAACATGAAGGTGATAAAATATTTTGACCCATACTAGGAATGTAATAACAATTATTCGACTCCATAATAAATCCTGACGGAAGGTGAAGTTGCATGACGCCGACAAACAATGCAGCAACCCTTGCTTTATTTCTGACGCGAAAATCCACTTCGCCTTTCTGCACTTCTCTAGTCCTTATTAGCCCCTACATCAAATTGCAAATATGATCAATCGATCCGGTATCAAATACCCAAGAGTTAACATAAGAATCAGCGAGAATAATGCCTACAATATTTACAATAAGCGTACCTGAGTGGGAAGTACTCTTACTTCCACTCTTCTTCAAAGAAGTCTGGTACTTGCTGCAGTTTCTCTTCAAGTGGCCATGTTCATGACAAAATAAGCACTCAGTGCCATCTGCAGGTTCAGCGTTTTGCTTGGGTGTAGGCTTAGGGATCGTATCCTTAGCCTTGCCCTTCTTCTTCAACCAAGAAGTACCCTTTTTCTTAAAGCTAGGCTTGTTCTGCACAACCATCACATGGTTATGCCATGCAGACTTCTTCATGTCACTTTTTGTTGTTTTTAGAATCCTACATAACTCATTAAGGCCCTTATCCACCCCATGCATATGGTAGTTCGAAATGAACTACCCATAGCTAGATGGAAGAGACACCAAAATGAAATCAGTAGCCAACTCTTGGCCTAGTGGAAAACCAAGATTTTCCAAAGTCTGACTGTAACCAACCATTTTGATCACATGGGGGTCTACACATGCTCCCTCTGCCAGTTTGCATTCCACAAAGGACTTGGCGACATTGTACCTCTCAGTCATGGCCTGAGTCTGGAACATGTCCCTAAGCGCGACGATCATATCGTACGCTTCCTGATCCTCAAACTTCTTTTGGAGTTCAGGTTCCATTCATGCAAGCATAAGACAGCTTAACTCAAGAGAATCATCACATGCTCTCTTGTAGGCACTCTTGAGGGAAGCATATGCATTATCAGCAGGTTCATCGGGGATTGGGGTATCCAGAACCGTTTCCTTTTTATCATACCTGAGAACAATTCTTAGGTTACGGATCCAGTCTGAATAGTTTGTTCCATTTAGTTTATCTTTGTCAAGAATCGAATGTAAATAAAAAGGTGATGCAGTGTTTGGTGCCATTGATCTACAACAGAAAACATGCAAAATACTAAGCCATGTAACCATGAAAGAGTAAAACATATTAAACAATTTAATAGCATGTACTCCCACTTAAATCAATATCCCTCTATTGATACTAAGTTATTCAAGATCGACAATTAACAAGTTGACTAGTGAGCTTTAGCATCACTGCTAGAAGACAAGGTAAATCGGTAAGAAACTCTTGCTAATCATATCTGTCACATCCCAAGATTTTCCAAATCTTGTAATGTGAAAAATAAATAAACAAAATAAATAATTGTTGAAATTTAGGGTGAAAAGAAACTTTTGTTTCTAAATAGAAACTTAAAATTCCATATTGAACAAACTTTAGTTAATGGTTGAATCCAAACTAAATTCAAATCAAGTGAAATGCATTCTTCATAAATGCATCTGGAAACTTAAACACTTGAGAAATAAACCAAACCTCTAAAACCCTAATGGAAAAAAATCATTTTCAAGTTATCTCTAAGACTATGGATTTGATCCATATAAAATTGGTCAAACAAACATTTCAAAATAACCAAGAATTACAAAGGGAAATATTATAAAACCATATAAATTGATTGCATTCAATTTGGAACCATAGATAAAATCTTATGAATTTAATAAGATAAAGAAATTGAATTTCCAAAGCCAATAAAGCAACCATCTAGAAATCCATACCAAATGGTGAGCAAATAATCCTAAAGGAATTTAAAAATATAAACAAATAATAAATAAAGTTATAATAGTTGGAATCACTATTTTTGGATCTTTAAATAAAAAGATATGGTTTTGATAAGCATAGGTAGAAATATAAATAAGGATTATTTTAAAGAGCCAAATTAAATCTTGGCCAAGAAAATGAAATAAAATATTTCTATTTGTTAAAAATAATAAAGGTTTATTTAAATAAAATAATAAGGATTTATTAATATCCAGCTTTATTTAATTAAAGGTTTTTCCCTTTAAAATAAACATTAAAATTTATTAAAGTTTTTAAAATAAGAATTCCAAGTGTTTTAGTTTTTCAAATGAAACCTACTGAAAAGATTTAGATATTATTTAGAATTCAAAAAGAGTTTTAAAATAAACTAAAACCTATTTGAATTAAAGACTAAGGTCTAATAGATCCTAAAAGAATAAAAGATTTATTCCAAAAATTGACTTCAGAATATATAAATAATCAGTGTTTGAATCCACACAAAGTTTGAATTCAAATAGATGTTTGAATAGATTAAACAAAATCAAAACAGAAAATCAAATTGGAAAAAGAAAAATAACAGGAGAAGAAAAAAAATACGAAACAAAGTAGCCCAGCCCAGCTAGCCGCCCAGCAGCCCATCTCTCCTTTCCCCCGAAGCGTTTTCTCTCACTCACGAATTGACCCGCACAGCGAATGACAACCGGACCCACCCCACACTCTCTCACTCACTGACTAACCAGGCCCACGGCCACGCCGTCGTCGTCCTCACCCGCCGCTGACCGTGCCCCCCTCTCTGGCCATTACGGCCGATTGAAAGCCGGCGTGAATTCGCGTTAACTACGCCATGAAACAGCCCCGCAACCACGCCTTCTTAACCGCCTCTTCCTCCTCTCCGTTTTCCCCCCAACCTTCCATCCCCGTGCGCCCCCAGGCTGCTTCATTTCGCACTACACCGCCACTGTCTCTCGCGAGCTCACCGAGCAATTCCGGCAGCTCCTCGCCTCCCCTCGTCCCCTCGACCACTCGAGCATGCTCACAGGAACCAGACGCATATCCCAGCAACTCCAGTTCGCCTGCGCACGCCCTGGACACTCGCCTTCGTCTTGAACAGAGCACCACCGTCGTCTGCCACCTCTCCGGCAAAGCCCCTGGTAAAAATTTGACCGCCCTAACCCCTCTCCTTCACACGCACGTACTCGCCGTGACCCCGTGCATCTAACGGCACCTCCTTTTCTCTCTGGCGTGCACCATACCTTCGCCATCATCTTCAACAGGACGAGCCCGACGCGGACACGAACTCCGGCGAGCGATTCGAGCCAACTTCGTGCGCCCCTGTCCATCCTGTGGCCACCTTGAGAATCACCACGACCCCGCGAACTCGGTGAGCACATCCTTCCTCTCCCTCGCTTCCTGTAGCCGCTGCAGCACCGCTAGCAAAGCTCCGCCGCCGCGCGCCACCGTCGTCGCGCCGCCAGATCTTGGAAAATGCGTTGGTAGCCGTCCGATCTGGATCGGAGTGACGCGATAGAATCTAGGCGAAGGGGTACTCTTGCTCCTGAGCCGCACGATATGTTTAAAATCTAACGCTCCTCGTTGCATGATCCGCACGAAGCGGTACAGACGAATAGCAACACGCCACGTGGCCCTGTCTGTTTTAATAAAAACAGATTTGATCTATCTGTTGTTCAATTTTGTAAAAATCATAACTTTCAAACCACACGTCCAAATTTTGCAAATTTTATATCAATGGAATCATAAAGACAAATACTACCAAACCATGCCCTTTGTTTAGTAAATTGTTTCTGATAAAAGGGTTGTTTTTGCAGAAACTTGTGTAGGTATATTTAGAATATAAAATTTGTTCTAAAATGATTTTTGAGATAAAACATTTGGCAAATGGATTGTTTTGAACCTACTGACCTTAGAAACCAACTCATGGATTTGAAAATGTATTTGGTAAAGCTAAATAGTAAATATTTGATTTAAAACACTTCTAGTCAAATAAAAATAATGATTATGTGTTAAAAATGTTTTTGGAAGAAAACCTTTGGGAATTGTTTTGTTTTAAACTCTCTGACCCTAAACACCAAGTTTTATGATTTAGAAATGTATTTGGTGAACCCTATAAAGATTTTTACTTTGATAAAGGCATTTTCAACCACATAAAATAATGATTTGGTTTAAAAATGGTTTATAAGTAAAATATTTTTGCAAATGATTTTGCCACTTTTATAAAATGACCAATAGGTGTTTTAGAATGATTATAACCTATTAGAAACCACTTTTCCAAATAAAACAATCTTTTGCATGCTTGCATGCATTGTTTTGTTTCTATTATTTTATGTGATATTTGCTTGAATGGTAGATTGAAATTGTGCCTTGCTTGATTGAATTTTAGTGATTTGAAGAGTGTGATCATTGCAAAGACAAGGAGTGAACTTATATTCTCTACCAAAAAGGCAAGTGATGCTTCATACTTTTGTCCCATTATTTTTACTATGCATTAGTGATATTTCTAAGTAGGACTTGCATGGAATTTTGCTAAGTGTAAACTATGCCATGGGAAATCCTAGTAGATGAAACCTTAGTAGAATTATCCTAAGTTAAGATTCCTACTACTATCATGCTTACCTTATCTAGTAGAAAACAAGGGTGGATTATATTCATACTATGGAATATTTCTAAGTCAAGGACTTGTGTTTTGTTTAATAAAACAACTAAATGAATGAATCACCTGGGTGGAATGGAAGGAATGGTTTGTGTTGAGTGGTTACACAAGGCCCATTTCTATGGTTTACCTTGTGTATCACACTTGTGGATGGCCACACAAGAACAAAGAGATTTGAGATGTCAAATGTTGAGAAGCTTCAAGTGCAGCCACTTGGCATTATGGGATCTGCCTGGATCATATAGGTTGCAATAACTTAGCCAAATGGACAGTTGGTGGTAGGGGATGATAGGTTGGAACGCGTCCATTCTGGTCTAAGGGAAGGCTTCTGAAAGATCTTGTCTTGGGAAACCAAGTCTTGTGGGGAAAGTGCACCACCTCTGAAGAGTGTAAAATCTAAGTACTTAGCCATGTCCCTGGTAAAGGACAATTTGAGCATCAAGACATGGAAGCTATCAAGAATCTCCTCATCCAAACAAGGGTTGAAGGATCACCAATTTCTATTGGGAGATGCCTTGGGTGATTTTGTCAAGCAAAAACTTAGTGTTTTCAAATGATAAGGAAAATCTATTTTGAGCAATGCAAGCCTAAGATCCACTAGCCAAATGCATATAGATGATAGACTCCACTATACTACCATAGTATCACTTGCCAATACAATTCAAATGTATTGACCCTTGTGGTTGTAACTTGTTATGTTGCAGGTTTGTTTGATATTAGTGAAGTATGTTGAAATAGGATTACAAGTCTACAACCAACATGTTTGCCTGTGGCACTTTGAAGATGAAGGACCCCATGCTATTGTTATATTCTGCTGCATTGTAATGAGATAGCCAAATGAGCTATGTAAGATGTAATAAATTATGTTATTCCTGGTTATAAAGTTGTATTATGACCTTTGTTTCTTGGTATTACATCTTAACTATGGATGCTAGCTATTGATCCAGGGACTAGCATTGTAAACACAGGGATCTCTACCTTATTAAAGGTTGGGAACCTTACAATATCACATATGACTCTTGTTGTTGGGTGACATCTCTATGTCTAAACTAGGCGCCCAACCTTTATGTCCCAAGGTCCTTAACTGTTAATATGACCTTGTCAAGTTCACCAACCCTTATGCGTGTAGGTATCCGATATAAACCCATCCAGCCAAGGAAAACCGTGGCACCCTAATTTCATAGGCCCACAAACGATTGTACAGGGCATAGGATGGTGCAAGGTTTGGTTGGGAGGGCATGGTTTAACTTAAACTTTGCGAGGGATCGTTCTAATTCTATCATAGCATGCATAGTAGTAAAACGCATAAGAATAACATTCACATAGATGTGACACAGTATGGCTCATTTTCTCATGGTGATCTCCATCGCCATAGAACCTGTCCACCATGATGATCTCCATCTTCATGTTTCATGTGAGCCATCCTCCAAGTGACGAGTCCTCCAAGAACTAATACAAGCTATTACTCCTAACAGCTAGTAATCAAAATTACATAGTATTGGGATCATCACAAGTTGGCACGCAGGCCATTACAATAAATGACAACACATATGGCTCTAGCCATGTTGCCATACTCACGACACGCATGTCATGATAAAATATATATATATACATCACATGCATATATAGGCCATACTGATCACATACATCCTGCAAAAACAAGTTATGCATAGAATCGTATTCTACTAGATCATGTGACATCACAACACCTAGTTACCATAACGAGATACAAAAGGGGCTACGAATAAAGGGGGTCTAGGGGGTCTCCCCCTGCGGGGTTCGAAGGGGCAGCGCCCCTCGCGATATCTTTAAGGATTTTGATCGGCAAATCAAATTTACCATAAACCGGCTATTGTTCCGATTTGACCAAACTCCTTTGATCACGGTACATCGATTTTAGATATAGGTTCCGATTCAATGAATCATATTGATCTTCACGTGATTCAACAGTCTATCCCAATGGCGGAAACCGATTGGTAGGGGTAAGTCGTTTGACGACCTCAGAATCACGATCACGCAAAGCAAGATCATAGATCAATCATGAACCACCTCCATATAAATGATCACATCATTCATATCAATCTACATATCACCATATGCAAACTTCCCGAACCTATAACTGAACAGCATCGGCTCTGATACCACTGAAGGGATACATGTAGGCTACACTAGCGCAAATCAAAATTTTCTACCGCGTAAACCAGGAATACTGTTGTCATAGATCACGGGATTAGCACTAGATGCGTAGTTGCGGAACTTGATGAAGCGCGTCGAGGCAGTGTAGATGTTCTACGTCTCCTCCTCGTCCTCGTCCCACAAGCAGCTCCCCTTGAGCGGCTCGTCCAAGTGACATAGATGCAACACCTCCGAGGTATCCACACATGCGGGGTGGAAGCGTCAGACGCCGGACTGCTAGGTTCGTGCGCGCAAGACAGGCGTGAGGAGTGGTGGCTGGGTGGAATTCTCAACCCTGGTCAGCTCGCCCCACCCTCTCTTATATAGGCGTCCCTAGTGGGCTTCTACATTAGTAGCCCATTAGTAGCCTAAGCCTGGTCTAATTCGGATCCAATCTTCATTGGGCTTTCAGCCCCTTAAGTGTATGACCCTATAGGTTCATATATGGATAGACATGACACAAATACACTTATTCTGTCAATAATTGGTAGCATCCTCTAGCAAGATGTGCCAACTCCTAAACGCATACAAAGATCATTCAGACGAACCATCACAAGGTTAAGTACATGTCTTTCCCTTTGCCTCACGCTATTTGTTCTAGCTCCGAGCTAACCTCTCTTTTTCGATACTGCGATTCGGAATCCCTTTATTAGGTTAACTCTTAACCTTATGTAGCACGGCCATGCATTTCTGGATCCGATCACTCGAGGAGCCTAGAGATATCTCTCTCAAGTAGAGAGGGGCAAATCCCATCTTGATTGACCAATGCCTTGAAGCATGCTTTAGGAAAAAACTGAAAGCTACCTTTATGACTACCCAGTTACGGAGTAGTGGTTGATAGCCCCAAAGTAGGTCGATCCACATCTCAAGTACACGCGACAATCTCAGGTCTAAGGACAAAACGTACAGGATGTGTTGAGAGAGCTGCAAGTCTAATTGCCAGTCTCAAGTTGGGTCAGTCCAACCCCATGTTCATAACATGTGTCCACATCATTGGTTTGACATATCCATGTCTGTGACTTGTGAAACATAGTCATCAACCAATCGATGTGCTAGTCTAATATTCATGTGTGTCCTCACATGAACTCTGACTAGGGACAACTATTCGATAACCATACAAGTAAAGAGTTTCACAAACAATTCACATAACTGCCAATCAATACAAGTTGCCTGATATGGATATACAAGGAACATTACAGTAACTCATGGATACATATGGAATATAATCATCTCTATTGTTGCCTCTAGGGCATATTTCCTTCAAGGGAGTAACACAATATCATAGTCTAAGGAAATGATACTTGACATATACAAAAGTGATAGAAACCAAACTAAGTGACACGATCAAAGTCTATGCTTATTATCAAGTGACATTACATGTACAAACCTTGACTAACGAACTAGTCAGAAGAACATCACTAGGGACACTGTGTTGTTTATTTATCCACACATGTTGTAACACTACGGTTCTGAAAAGACCGTAGCTTCTATGTGACATGCCAATCCCTGGATCGGTTCATTGGACCACAATAGAATAAGATGAATAACATAGCAAAATATCCGTGTATCAAAAATAACGAAGATCCAGAGTACCATTATTACAATAAAAGCTTAGCTCAAGGCTAGCTCAAATAATTCAAGTAGCAACACAAATATAGTAAATCCTCCATTCTTCAAATTGCCCACAAGTGAACAAGTGCCGAGTGGAGTACCGTGGCCTAAATCGATTACTCAGAATCGTAATATCCTACAACATGAAACGTAGCAGCCCCGAAGGGTCAATACATGGAATGTATGGCAAGTAGAGCTATTAAAGGAGATAATAGAGCTAACATCTACATGCATATTTGGCAAGTGGAGCTGTGGATAGCTTGCATTTGCAAATACCTTTGTCCTACTTTCACAAACAGTTTTTTGATTTTCTTTGAAAAGATCCCAATTAAGTTAACCCATCAACATTGAAGTAATTATGAAATTAGAATGAGCGAGAAACATGTCATGGAATCAATATCAAGCAACTCAGATGTCCATAACCGGGGACACGGCTAATCGATTAGATTATACACCCTGCAGGGCTTAGTACACTTTACCCATGTGACTTGGCCAGCCCATCTCGAACCATCACTCTCATTTTGGGTGATGATAGGGAGAAGTCCAAGAAGAGACCGTTCGGGAAGCAGCTCCCCAAACCCTACACGCACCGGTCCAACCTACCAAAATTCTACATCTCTGGATACGTGTTCGAGTTACCACAACCTACTGAGTCCAACCAACCGCCTATTTCATTATTGGCACATGGTTGTACATGTAAGCTACAAAATAAAGAAGTCAATCATTCTCTCATGATACCTGGGTGCCTTTCCGCAATGATACCACCAAAAATTATCAATCCCATCACACCCAGGAGATTCATTGATTAAGTTGTTTTAGTTTTCGCAAACCAACACATTTAGAAACAACTTTCAGTGATGTAACCAAGCCCTCGTTCATCATAGCATGGCTAAGCACATCTATCAACGGTGGTTCATCTACAAGGAAAGCCCTACCACATAATAGGACATAGCATAGCGATAGTAGCATCATACACATGCATATACAAAATACACGACAATGCATTGAAAATAGTAGGACAACATCATGAACAAGGTAGCATCTACTTGCCTTGGCTGTAGCGGTCGGAAGAACAATCCACACACAAGCAAACGTTGCACTCGTCACAATCTACACGATACAATTGCAATAATAAACAAACCATCCACAATCATATGCAAACAAAGACGATGCAAGATGCATGCATGACAAGTGGAATAACGCTACAGTAGCATTACATAATCTTATTCAGTATAACTACTGTATGCATGCATGGAAATTATTTTGAGTGCAAAGAAAACAAAGCATGCAATTTTATAATGCTCAATTAATAGAGCTAGAAACTAAATAATTAGCCACTACTAACATACTGTTTGTCAAATCTTGGAAAATTTCCACTGCGTAGGCAACTCATAATAGAATCAGTACCAGTTGGAATTTCTCAAAAAGGATTTATATAATTCCCTGAGTAATTAAAATACTACAGTAAGCCTTTAAATAGATTTTGCAAATTATAATACTGTAAGCCTAACTTTTTAATTCACTGTAAGATTCCCCTTGTTCTACTTATTCCAGGGACATCTTATTTGCAATTTTTGGAGTTACAAAACTTATTCTATGAATTTATTACTCTAAAAAGGCATTAACTCATTTAATTAACCAGGACAAAACCTTGCTGTAAAAGTGTAAAACAACTGTACGCAAGATTCTACGTGAGACACTGAATCCATACATATTTTATTTGCAATTTTTGGCCCAATAGATCTAAAGATATGGATTTTACAAGTTTTAGCTAATTTCTGCCAATTTAAATCAAGTTAAATTTACACAGTCAAAGTTTGACTAGCTAACCGCGCTGACGTGGCGCGCTGACCAGTCAGCGGTCACAGCGACCGGTCAATGGTCTGGACCGTTGGATCGAGATCAAGCGGCTGGGGGTGTGCGAGGGGGAGAGCTCACCGAAGCTGACGGCGGACGGCAGCGGCGAGGTCGTGGCGGCGGCGGTGGCTGTCCTCGGCGGCGGTCGAAGGTGGGACGGTGTCGGGGGCGTGGCGGTCGAGCTCGTCGACGTGGCGGCGGTGGTGGAGCGTGTGAGGTAACAAGGCGGAGCTCGGCGCGGCGTCGGGCTGCAAGCGGCGTCGGGGCGAGGTCCTGCGGGGAGAAAGAGAGAGGGGCGATCAGCGGGTGGCGGCGGTGTCGGTCAGCGAGCGAGCGAGATGAGGGGGAGACGCGCGCGTCGGTGGGCGTGCTTACCGCGGTAATGGCGGCGGCGGAGATCGCGGATTCCGGCGAGGAATTGCCGGCGGGTGGAGGCGGCTCGGGTGAGGGTTTTTGGGGGGTTGAGGAAAGAAGGGTTAGGGGTATAAGAGGGGGTCGCGGGCGGCGCGCAGGGTCGTGGTCGCGGCCGAGTCGGCCTCGGCGTTCACTGCGTCGCGCTGACAAGGCCCCACTGGCAAAGTGGCAATGGGTTGGGCGGCGGCTGTAGGCGCCACTGGCACGGAAGGTGGCTGGCTGCTGCAGCTGCCAGCTTCTCCCTTTTTTTTATTCCTTTTTCTTTTTCTCTGTTGAATTTTCATTTGAAAAATCTCTGAACTGTCTAGATTTTTGTGAAAATTTCAGATTGCAATAACTTTTGCTACGAAGCTCCGATTCGGGCGATTCAAAGTGATACGGGTTCGTGGAGGAACCCTCTATGCACCTGCGCCTTCCATATCTCAAAAATATAATTTTTTTAACAGAGGCAAGGTAAAACCAAGTGTTCAAGTGTAGGTGTAAAAATGCAAATGCAAGTGGTTCGTTTTGCCAAAATCTTTTCAAACTGAAATTTTGCAAGGATGATCATGATGCAATGCCATGAATGTTATGCAGTACAAAATCTAAAATTTGGGATGTGACAAGACTAACCCCCTTAAGATAAATCTCGTCCTCGAGATTCGGCGTGGCTAGCAAATAGGTGTGGGTGGTCCTCTCGGATGTCATCCTCACGCTCCCAAGTGGCTTCCTCTTCGGTGTGGTGGCTCCATTGCACCTTGCAAAACCTGATCGTCTTGGTACGGGTAATCCTCTCCGCTGTCTCCAGTATCTTGACCGGCTTCTCTTCATAGGTCAAGTCATTCTCAAGCTGAACCTCCTCTAATGGCACCGTGTCTCTCAATGGTGTATCCACCATCTCCGGGTGGCACTTCTTCAGCTGGGACACGTGGAACACATTGTGGACGGCGGACAGAGCCTCTGGCAACTCCAACTAATAAGCAACCTCTCCTTTGCATGCTAAGACCCGATATGGCCCAATAAATCGAGGTGCCAGCTTACCTTTGATTCCAAATCTCTTAATTCCACGCAGTGGTGACACTCTGAGGTATGCTCTATCGCCTATCTCATACACCACTTCCTTGCGCTTGGCGTCAGCGTAGCTCTTCTGCCTCGATTGTGCTACCTTCAGCCTATCCCTAATCAAGGCGACCTTCTCCTCAGCATCCTTGATCAAATCAGGTCCAAATAGCTGACGTTCTCCTACTCCATCCCATAGCAATGGTGTCCGGCACCTTTTACCATATAGCACATCGAACGGCAATGTCTTGATGCTGGTTTGATAGTTGTTGTTGTAGGAAAACTCAGCATACGGCAAATTCTCATCCCAACTAGAACCGTGAGCCAAAGCGCAAGCTCTCAGCATATCCTCCAAAATCCGATTTACCCTCTCGGTCTGTCCATCAGTCTGGGGGTGGAATGTTGTGCTAAACTCCAACCTGGTCCCGAATGACTCGTACAGCTGGCGCCAAAAGTGTGAGGTAAATTGGGTGCCTCTATCCGATACAATGCTCTTGGGAACTCCATGTAGGCACACAATTCTGTCCATATAAATCTTGGCCAACTTTGCACTCGTGTACGTCGTCTTCACCGGTATAAAGTGGGCTATATTGGTCAAATGGTCGACCACTACCCAAATGGAGTCATATCCCGACCTGGTCCTGGGCAATCCTGTGATAAAATCCATTCCCACTCTATCCCACTTCCAATCCGGCACGGGCAATGGCTGTAGCAGTCCTGCTGGCTTCTGGTGTTCCACCTTCACTCGGCTACATACATCACATAAGGCAATATGCTCGGCGATGTCTCCCTTCATGTTGTTCCACCAAAATCTGTCCTTTAGATCCATATACATCTTCGTATTGCCCGGATGTATGGAGTACGACGAGTCATGAGCTTCCTACAGAATCAACTTCCTTATCTCCAGATCGTTGGGAACGCACAAACGATCTCCATACCATAAGGTTCCTTGCTCATCCTCGCGGAATTCTTTTGCTCGATCCTCCTTCATCTTTTCCTTTATTTCATCTGTCTCTTTGTCTCCTACCTAAGCCTCCCTGATCCTGTCATGTAGCATTGGTTGGACTTCCATTGCTGCCAAATATCCTTCTAACACTACCTCCAGTCTAAGGTCCTTGAATTGCTGGCACAAATCCTTGGGCAATTCCCCAACAGTCAATCCATTGGCATAGACCTTCCGGCTTAGAGCATCTGCTACTACATTTGCCTTTCCTGGGTGGTACTGCAGATTCATATCATAATCCTTGATAAGCTCCAACCATCTGCTTTGCATCATGTTCAGTTCCTTCTGTGTAAATATGTATTTCAGGCTCTTGTGGTCGGTGTACACATCACAGTGTTTTCCCATTAGGTAGTGCCTCCATACTTTGAGCGCATGAACAACTGATGCTAATTCCAAGTCATGCGTGGGATAATTCCTCTCATGGTGTTTAAGTTGTCGCGAGGCATATGACACCACTCTCCCATCTTGCATCAGCACACTCCCAAGTCCCTGTCGAGAAGCATCACAGTACACTTGGAAATCCTTCAAGATCCGTAAACACGTGACAGTGCGATCACTAGTCGACGCCAGCCTCAAACTGGCTTCACACGCATCCTTCCATTCAAACTTCCTCTCCTTCTTCAGAAGTTCCGTCATCGGCTTAGCAATCTTGGAGAAATTTTCAATGAACCTCCTGTAATATCCAGCAAGTCCCAGAAAGCTCCGAATATCTCCCACATTCTTGGGCGCTTCCCACTCATTTACTGCAGTCACCTTGCTTGGATCATCAGCGACTCCTTCTCCTGACACTACGTGTCCAAGAAATCCAACAGTGTTAAGCCAGAATTCACACTTGCTGAATTTGGCATACAGCTTGTGTTCCCTCAGCTTTTCATAATCAGTCGCAGATGTTTCTCATGCTCAACATCTTCCTTGGAATATATCAGCATGTCATCAATAAACACCACCACCAACTTGTCCAAGTACTCCATGAATACCTTGTTCATCATGGTCATGAAATATGCCGAAGCATTTGTTAGTCCAAAAGACATGACTGTGTACTCATATAAACCATACCTAGTAGTGAAAGCAGTTTTTGGTATGTCCTCCTCCCGGATCTTCAATTGGAAATAACCCAATCGCAGATCAATTTTGCTAAACACCTTTGCTCCTTCCAGCTGATCAAACAAATCATTTATGTTCGGCAGGGGGTATTTGTTCTTGATGGTCACTTCATTCAGCGAGCGATAGTCCACCACTAACCTCTTGCTGCTGTCTTTCTTCTCCACAAATAGAACAGGTGCACCCCATGACGACGAACTAGGCTGAATGAATCCCTTGTCCAACTGCTCCTTTAGCTGTTTCTTCAATTCCTTCAGCTCATCCACATCCATCTTGTATGGTCTCTTTGCTATAGGTCCTGTTCCTGGCATCAGATCGATGAGAAACTCCACATCCCTGTCAGGTGGCATCCCTGGCAGCTCTTCCGGAAACACGTCGGGGTACTCCTTAATCACAGGCACAGTATCCATGCTAACCCCCTTAAGAGAACTCAGCTTACACCTTCCCGGTTGCACAGCCGACTTGAACCTAATCCTCTTACCATCCGGGGTTTTGAGAAAAACTACTCGCTGTGCACAATCTATGTGTCCCCCGTGCATAGACATCCAATCCATGCCCAGAATTACATCTAAACCTTGTGATTCCAAAACTACCAGTTGTGCAATGAAATTGTGTGCTCCAATCCTCACAGTTAAGTCGCGGCATCCCGCGCTAGCTATCATATCCCCTCCAGGTGAACTCACTCTAATAGACCCTTTCAGAGACTCCGTAGGTAACTTATACTTATCCACAAATGCCCTTGATATGAATGAATGCGATGCACCAGTATCGAAAAGTATAAGTGCAGGGTGAGTGTTGATTGGAAACTTACCAATCACAAGATCAGGCTCATCTGGGATCTCCTCCACATTCATGTGGTTCACTGTGGCCTTCTGGTTGTTGCCTGGCTTCAGTCCCTTCTTCTCCGGACAGTTGTCTGCATAATGTCCCTTCTGGACGCACTTGAAGCATGTCACCTCACTCAGGTCCTTCTTCACAAAGATGCGGTCATGGTTGCGGTCATGTCCACTGTGTCCTCCAGAATGGTGGGTGTGTCCTCCCTTGTGGCTGTGGCGGTTGCTCTTGTGGCTATCATTGCGATGTCCATCACCTCCATGGTTGTGGCGGTCATGGCTTCCATGGTGCCCATGGTCACTCCCTCCATGCTTGGAGTATCCATCATAGGAAGTGCGAGACTTGTGGTGAGAACCAGAGTGGTGATTGTTGCTCTTTCTCTTGCGGCTTTCCACCTGCTTGTGCTTCCCTTCTAAGATTCTGGCCTTGTACATAAGCTCCTGGAAAGTGGGGCAATAAACCACCAGCAGCTGCACTGAAAGATCATCACTGAGGCCATCCAGGAACCTCTCCCTCCTTTTGGCATTAGTGTCAACATCCTCAGGTGCATAACGAGACAGGTTGTTGAACTCCTCAATATACTCAGCCACGGTGCGATTGGTTTGGCGCAAGTTGCGAAATTCCTTCCTCTTCAGGCTCAGAACTCCTGAAGATACGTGGTTGTTCCTGAAACCTTCCTCAAACATTGCCCAAGTCATAGTGTCCAGCGGGTGAGTGATCTGAAAAGTGTCCCACCACGAAGCGGCTGGTCCCTCCAGTAGGTGAGCAGCAAACCTCACCTTCTCAGCATCCGTGCACCCAACAGCTACCAAATCTTTATTGACTGAATGCAACCAGTCGAAAGCAACCATTGGTTTCGCTGCAGTCGAGAACTTCCCTGGCCTTAGCCTCAGAAACCTAGTGAGAGCATCTCCCTGAGGCTGGTTGTTCCCATTGTTGTTGTTGTTGTTGTTGTTCTGAGCTTCCATGAACTGGGTCATAACTTAGGTCAGCTGTGCCTGAGCTGCCATGAGATGCTCCAACTCAGTGGGTTGACGGCGGGGAGGCATCCGGGTTCAAAGACAGTAAGTTTAGAAAGAATCGACACAAAACAGATTCTACCCATGCATTATGACCAAACAACAACAAAACAATCATGCATAATCTCAAGCAAGCAACACATCAGCAAACAAATGATCCAGCAACATCCCAGGGGTTATCCTAGCAGTATATATCTACTGAAATAGTTTTTAGAAGAGTTGGCAATAGTTATCTACACAAAAGGTCAACAAGGCATTAAAAACAGGAATCTGCCAGAACAGTCCAGCAGTGTTCACGAATTTTTCTACCTGACTTAAACTCGTCAGGAATTTTTGCTTATTTTGCTGTATACAGTACAGAGAGTTTCAAACCAACCCTATTTTTCAGATTTTTCCCAGTTACCAATAAAATATGAAAAATCGTGCAGTACAGCTGTGTCAGCAGAAAACTGCAACAGGAATAACTCAGATATTAACCAAACTTGCCATAACTCTTCCATAAAATTTGCACAAATAATCCTGGGATATTGGAGTACACTTAGGAGCAACTAAACACTCTTAAACTAACAGTAATTAAGTTTTACATCGATCGAGACTAATCCTAACGATTTTACCTAACGAAGACTAATTGGACTTATATCTACTTCTTGAAGAGGTTGCGGTAGGTCCTCGCACTCATGCGTTGGCGCTTCTATCCACGAACAAACCATGGCGGCGGAGTATACACCTCTCCTGAGTCATCACTTGAAATCTCTAACTCCACCTCTTCTGGATCCTCCTCTTCTTCATTCCCTGCTGCAGCTGCAACAACTTCATCTCCTCCACCATCATCGTCTCCATCATCATCATCATCCTCGTCCTCATCATGATCATCGTTCCCACTGTCATCATCATCATCATCATTGTTGCCATCATCTCCATTGTCATCATCAGAGGGTGGATTCAGCTGTGCTTGGAGAGCGGCAATCTAGGCTGCCATATCTTCAATAGTCTGGTCCCTTTCCTGAACGGTACCTTGCAGCTGTTGTATGGTCTGATTGTTTTCCTGCACGGTCCCATTAAGCTGAGCTATGGTTGCATCCCTGCCTATCAGGGCATTCTTCAGAACATCCACAGCTTCATGCAAGGTCTCTATCTCTAGTCCTTGGACCACCATACCATTGCTGGCAAAATCTGCTATCTCTTTTACCATCATCACTTTCTCAGCTAGAGCTCCATTCTCCCTTTCCATATCCTCTATGTGCCTCCGACGGGGCGGCATGTTGTTCCTGTCGCCCGGGGTAATCACAATGTTCCCATCCTCATCACGCCTCTCGTAGTCATGGTAGGGTGAGTCTGCTGGTAGTAGGTGTCGGACAAGATGGCACTGGCGTGACAGGGCTTCATGCAGGGCCAAGTTTATTCCAAGTCCCTGGTTGCAGTATGTCTTGGTGTAGATCAGATGCACAGGGTTTGGAAAGGCGGCATCCCTGAATATGAAGGCGGTGATCTCCCATGCATCCTCACCATATCCATAGGTGTACAACCTTCTTCCCTTGAACATGGGCAGTGGCAATCCCAATGACTGCGAGAGCTGTGCTAACTGTCTTGCAAAGGGCCTTGGTGACTCCATGGTTGCATACTCAGTCCTGACTTCTCCCATCTATCAATTAAAAGAGAAAAGTATGAGAATAGCATATGGTAAGAATTTACGACAGTGAAAGGCATAAGATCAAAGACAGAGTTAATATAAGCTTTAATAATTCTATGGCTTCCTAATCCAACCCTAGGCCACGATCCTACAGTTGACCGGTCGCTCTGATACCATCTTGTAGCACTACGGTTCTGAAAAGACCGTAGCTTCTATGTGACATGCCAATCCCTGGATCGGTTCATTGGCCCACAATAGAATAAGATGAATAACATAGCAAAATATCCATGTATCAAAAATAACGAAGATCCAGAGTACCATTATTACAATAAAAGCTTAGCTCAAGGCTAGCTCAAATAATTCAAGTAGCAACACAAATATAGTAAATCCTCCATTCTTCAAATTGCCAACAAGTGAACAAGTGCCGAGTGGAGTACCGTGGCCTAAATCGATTACTCAGAATCGGAATATCCTGCAACATGAAACGTAGAAGCCCCGAAGGGTCAATACATGGAATGTATGGCAAGTAGAGCTATTAAAGGAGATAATAGAGCTAACATCTACATGCATATTTGGCAAGTGGAGCTGTGGCTACCTTGCATTTGCAAATACCTTTGTCCTACTTTCACAAACAGTTTTTTGATTTTCTTTGAAAAGATCCCAATTAAGTTAACCCATCAACATTGAAGTAATTATGAAATTAGAATGAGCGAGAAACATGTCATAGAATCAATATCAAGCAACTCAGATGTCCATAACCGGGGACACGGCTAATCGATTAGATTATACACCCTGCAGGGGTTAGTACACTTTACCCATGTGACTTGGCCAGCCTAGCTCGTACCATCACTCTCATTTTGGGTGATGATAGGGAGAAGTCCAAGAAGAGACCGTTCGGGAAGCAGCTCCCCAAACCCGACACGCACCGGTCCAACCTACCAAAATTCTACATCTCTGGATACGTGGGTTCGAGTTACCACAACCTACTGAGTCCAACCAACCGCCCATTTTATTATTGGCACATGGTTGTACACGTAAGCTACAAAATAAAGAAGCCAATCATTCTCTCATGATACCTGGGTGCCTTTCCGCAATGATCCCACCAAAAATTATCAATCCCATCACACCCAGAAGATTCATTGATTAAGTTGTTTTAGTTTTCGCAAACCAACACATTTAGAAACAACTTTCAGTGATGTAACCCAGCCCTCGTTCATCATAGCATGGCTAAGCACATCTACCAACGGTGGTTCATCTACAAGGAAAGCCCTACCACATAATAGGACATAGCATAACGATAGTAGCATCCTACACATGCATATACAAAATACACGACAATGCATTGAAAATAGTAGGACAACATCATGAACAAGGTAGCATCTACTTGCCTTGGCTGTAGCGGTCGGAAGGACAATCCACACACGAGCAAACGTTGCACTCGTCACAATCTACACGATACAATTGCAATCATAAACAAACCATCCACAATCATATGCAAACAAAGGCGATGGAAGATGCATGCATGACAAGTGGAATAACGTTACAGTAGCATCACATAATCTTATTCAGTATAACTACTGTATGCATGCATGGAAATTATTTTGAGTGCAAAGAAAACAAAGCATGCAATTTTATAATGCTCAATTAATAGAGCTAGAAACTAAATAATTAGCCACTGCTAACATATTGTTTGTAAAATCTTGGAAAACATCCACTGCGTAGGCAACTCATAATAGAATCAGTACCAGTTGGAATTTCTCAAAAAGGATTTATATAATTCTCCGAGTAATTAAAATACTACAGTAAGCCTTTAAATAGATTCTGCAAATTCCAATACTGTAAGCCTAACTTTTCAATTCACTGTAAGATTCCCCTTGTTCTACTGATTCCACGAACATCTTATTTGCAATTTTTGGAGTTACAAAATTTATTCTATGAATTTATTACTCTAAAAAGGCATTAACTCATTTATATAACCAGTACAAAACCTTGCTGTAAAAGTGTAAAACAACTATACAGCAAGATTCTACGTGAGACACTGAATCCATACATATTTTATTTGCAATTTTTGGCCCAGTAGATCTAAAGATATGGATTTTACAAGTTTTAGCTAATTTCTGCCAATTTAAATCAATTTAAATTTACACAGTCAAAGTTTGACTGGCTGACCGCGCTGACGTGGCGCGCTGACCAGTCAACGGTCAGAGCGACCGGTCAACGGTCCATTTGGACCGTTGGATTGAGATCAAGCGGCTGGGGGTGTGCGAGGGGGGAGAGCTCACCGGAGCTGACGGCGGACGGCGGCGACAAGGTCGTGGCGGCAACGGTGGTTGTCCTCGGCGACGGTCGAAGGTGGGACGGTGTCGGGGGCGTGGCGGTCGAGCTCGTTGGCATGGCGACGGTGGCTGGCGCGCGTGAGGGCGACGGCGGCGGGCGGCTGGAGCTCGGCGGCGTTGTCGGCGAGCACGAGCGGCGTCGGGGCGAGGTCCTGCGGGGAGAAAGAGAGGGAGGGCGATCAGCGGGTGGCGACGGTGTCGGTCAGCGAGCGAGCGAGACGAGGGGGAGTCGCGCGCGGTGGCGGGCGTGCTTACCGCGGTAATGGCGACGGCGGCGATCGTGGATTCCGGCGAGGAATTGCCGGCGGGTGGAGGTGGCTCGGGTGAGGGTTTTGGGGGGGTTGAGGAGAGGAGGGTTAGGGGTATAAGAGGGGGGCACACGGGGTCGTGGTCGCGGCCGAGTCGGCCTTGGCGTCTGGTTCGCTGCCTGCACGACAAAGACAGTGCGCGGGTCTGGGTTGCTGGCCAAGCTGCTGGGTCATGCTGGCAGGCCGGTTGGCTGCCGCGCTGCTTCTCCCTTTTTTTTATTCCTCTTTCTTTTTCTCTGTTGAATTTTCATCTGAAAAATCTCTGAACTGTCTAGATTTTTGTGAAAATTTCAGATTGCAATAACTTTTGCTACGAAGCTCCGATTCGGGCGATTCAAAGTGCTACGGGTTCGTGGAGGAACCCTCTATGCACCTGCGCCTTCCATATCTCCAAAATATAATATTTTTAGCAGAGGCGAGGTAAAACCAAGTGTTCAAGTATAGGTGTAAAAATGCAAATGCAAGTGGTTCGTTTTGCCAAAATCTTTTCAAACTGAAATTTTGCAAGAATGATCATGATGCAATGCCATGAATGTTATGCAGTACCAAATCTAAAATTTGAGATGTGACGCATGTATTCAGTTTTTGGTTCATATAATTATAGCATGGAGAATAAACAATTATCATGAACATTGAATATAATAATAATAACTTTATTATTACCTCTTGGGCATATTCCCAACAAGCTTCCCCATGGAAGTCCTAGCCGGCTTTATATTATGGGAGCGTGGCTGCGTTATAGTAAATATTTAATGGAGCACTATCCGTCGGTATTGATACCACTAATCATATGATGGAGGAAAGCGTTATAGAAACTGCTAGATTGAAAGGTTTGGTAATGCTAGCTCTAAAGGTCGGGTTCACTCTGTTTCTGTCCCGACTCTCGAGATAAGACATTGATATTGTTCTTACTAGCTTTCATGGTGTCGAAGTCATCTATACAGTTCCCTTCATCTTCCACGCATTACCTTCTGATTATTAGGCTATGGGAGCCTCTGATAGACTCCCTCGTGGATTCATCCTTATCACCCGGCTCGTCAAGAACAACGCCGACCCTCTCCCATGGCGTGTAGAAGGTACTATGAAATGGCAGTAAATAAAGTTGACCACCCGCCTTCCGACCATTTTGTGTCACTGGCAAGTGGGCCTCCCACATGGCGCGACATAGAAAAGCTAACCGCCCACCTCCTGGCCACCACTTTTTCGGTGTGTGCGTGCCATGTGGCGGTGGCGTGTCCACATGCCATGCCACCTTGCCCAGTTGTGGTGTGGCGTGAGTGGACATGTCACCGCCATGTCATTTGTAATAATGGATTTTTGGGTAGGAGCCATGCTACCTCTATGCAGAACTCGGTCAGGATGATGAGTCCCACAAAACTGGTGGGGTATCAACGTCAGGGCCACGTTTGGCTAGTAAATGTGTACCGCCACATTTCAATTTTTCCACGCCGCCTATAATATCGTCACTAACAGCGGCGTTGCGCGATTCTGGCGAACATCTATTGTTCGACGTCTATAAGAGTTTCTCTACTATTGATATCCCTCGCCTCTGCGACCTGGTGGACACGCCGAGATTATGGGTAGCATTGTGTGAGTCATAGGCAACGCCGCAACCACCGACACTATTGTATCGCTTCCTACGGACCCATATGACAAGATAGGCCTCGAGGTCGCATGTCGAGAGAGGAGGCCGTCATAATCAATGTCGACTCTGATGACGAAGAGTAGGGTTAGGGTTTTAGTTAGTTTAAATTTCATTCAAACCATTGTATTTTTCTAAATTTGAATGAAATTCAAGTCCTTGTTCAAATTCGAGAGTTTTATATTTAATAAAAATATTAGAGTCGTGGGGCACATTTTGGAGAAAGCCGATAAAGATACTTGACAAAAATATCTCGTCGGCTGGATGGTTTCCTATTTTTTGTTTAGTTTTTTTCAATATTTTCTTCGGGATGATAAGGCGGCGATAACATCCTGAAGTTAGAATAAGGTCCGTCCTGTCCTATCCTCGTTCGGTGGTGTGTCTTGAGGATGCGGGGTCATATATCTGGTGGATCCTTGGAATCCGGTCGATTTTCATGTTGGTTGGTGTGATGTCAGTCTTTTCTAATCTATGATTGTTATTACTGTTGTTGATCTGTTGTGCTGTTTTATTGGAGACTTAGTACAACGACTTTCCATATAGACTTTCTATATATCTAGCACGACAAACTCTATTATGACAATTATTGCCTGGCTCTAGCGTTGGAGGGACCAGACAACCGTGTGCTTTCAGCTCGCGCTAATATATATAGTCATTGCTAGATATTCTAACGACCTATTTATAATTTTTATAATTTTTAGGCTATTTGTGTTGGTCTCGATATTATTAACAGATTGTTGGAATTTTTGGATGAAAAAAAGAAAATATCACTAATTGGAAACCTGCACCGTTCGGTCATTTCACACTCCTCTTTCCCGTGGGCCAGGGCTTGTACGTTAATCATGCTCTTTTGGACTCGCGCACCGTGAAGCTCGGCCAAAGTTGGATCTGAACTTCGAAGAACTTGCTTAAACATTGCCACTTCCTTTCCACGAAGATTACCACATAGCTGCACCAAGAGCTCACCCTGCCTAGACACGCCCTTCCCGGCTTCCCCTTCGGCATTCCAAGGAAGCTCCCCTTCACAACCTAGTATGTGAGACACTTGCAGAAAATCGCTCAGATCTGCTCACAATTTGGGGCTTCTAATGGCGGAAGCAGTGACTGCTGCTGTCGCCATAGGATGGGGCATGAAAGCCGCAGGGTGGGTCGCCTCGCCCATCATCTCCGATCTGTTCAAGAAAGCATCCTCGTATCTTGGCTTCAATGCATCGGAGAAGCTGAGTGAGCTTGAGCCCAAAATTTTATTGCTGGAGCGGGTGATGGGGGCAGTTGAGGGGAGCCCTCACAGGCCTCGTTTGGAGGGGCTGTACAGCAAGCTTAAATCTGCTTTCTACGAAGCAGAGGAAATCTTGGATGACGTTGAGTATTACCGTCTGGAGAAGAAGATACAAGATGACAAGCTCAAGTCAGAGTCAGAGGTCGCCGGGCCTTCACGTCGCTTGAAGCAGATCTGGTCTTCCGTGGCGAAGAGCTCTCCACTAAAACATCAGGTCCTTTCCTGCCTCTATGTGCTTTCATTAAGTCCTAAAACTTTGTCTATGCAGAAATGTTACATGAAAATATGTTAGTATTGCTAAGAAACAATACCATGTAATGGAACCATTCGCGGAGCTGGCACTAGCGGTGAGGGATGTCAAAGCTTAAAACCATTTGTAGTGATGCCAGGAACTAAGATTTATAGGGTCAATTTTGGTGTATCATAGATGGGTTTTCTTTGCTCACCATTTTTTCTGATGTCGCTTGACCACATAGTCACTATGCAGCTCCGCCACTGAATGGAACCCTTGATTTTTCTGGTTTATTTGGGACACAACTCAGCAACTGTAACCTTCCCAAGTAACAAGTTGCTTGAGTGCAAACCAAGGTTTAAAATCATGCTTTTTGTGGCTTCACGGTGAGGTCCGGGCTATAGCTATGATAGCAAGCTATTTCCAATAGCATTTTAAGATTAAATGCATAAAAAATTAAGATACAAATGTATAAGAATATCAATTTTTTTCTTATAAAACCATAGTAATGTAGAGGCAGTAATACATCTACATAGCACCATTTATCAGGTCCGGAAGCATCAAATTAGGCAAAGTTGTATTACCAGTCAAATAAATCATCTTTTGCGGCAAGATTTTGGACGACATCCTATTAAGCTTTCATATACTTATATAGATAGTTATCATGGGCTTAGTTATAACTACAATTGAAAATGGCATTTTGTTTTTGTCTATTCTACCTGGAATAGTGGTATAAGGTGCCATGGGCCATTGCGTAGCTTTCATGCTCTAGAAAAGCTATAGCATAGCTATATCTAGCTATTTAAAACCTTGGTTCAAACTAAATCTTCCTATACACCGTATTGATCACTAGCATAGGCGTCCCTGTTCTAAGGGTATCTACATGGTATAAATGGCCCCCTTCCACAATATTCTTGATGCCATCAATAAAGAAACAAAAATTTGATTCCAGTCTCCTCTGAACTATTTGAAACGCAACTATACGTTCTCAGTGAGAATTTGCCTCAGACCTTGATAACCACATGTTCCAAATCCATCCACTGCCTACAAGTACCGTCGGCACATGTATTCAATCATTTCGCTGCATTCTCTATCCGAACTGTAGAACACAACAAATAACATGCTGTGAGACTATCATCATATTTTCAAAAAGAATGATACTATCATCAAGGAGAGATGAAATCCCAAAATAAAAGCTGTAACAAACATGTGGATATGCGATCTCCTCTAGCTTTAATGCAATGAAGCTAAAAGCTGAACTTTCTTCGGTTTGTATGTGGGCTTCTACACCGATTTCTCACTTGCCATTTTGTTTTACAGGAGAGCGGCATGTCAAAAATTGAGTTGAAAAAGAGGCTCGACAAAATAGAAGTGGTCATAAATGATGCATGCAAAGTTTTGGAACTTATGAACTTGCCAAGCATAAGTGTTGCAAACCAGAGCCATGTTGCTGCCAACTCACGAGGTAGTGTCACTACTTCGAGGCCTCTATCAACGGTAATCGGACGTGATGAAGATTGTGATAAGGTCGTGGCAATGCTTCATGAGAAGGAAGAAGATAGTCAGCCTGACACCAATAGTGCTCCGTGTTATTCTGTAGTTGGCATTCATGGCATCGGTGGTTCTGGGAAATCAACCCTTGCACAACTTGTTTGTGCCCGTGAGAAAAAGGATGGCCATTTTGACCTTGTAATGTGGATTCATGTTTCTCAGGATTTTAGTGTGGATACCATTTTCATGGAGATGTTTGAGGCAGCTGCAGGTACTTCGTGCCCTCAATTGAAAAATCGCGACACCTTACAAGATATGTTGGAAAAGAAACTGAGTGGAAAACGTTTCCTCTTGGTACTAGATGATATTTGGTACAATATTAGAGATGTGATGCAGTCTGATAATCTGCAACAGATACTCTCACCGCTAAAGGCTGGAGAGGCAGGAAGCAAGATCCTGGTGACTAGTCGAACTGAAGATGCATTGTTAGCTCTGGGTGCCGCAAAGCAGAGATGTATTCCCCTGCCAGTCCTAGATGAAGATGTCTTCTGGAATTTGCTCATGCATTATGCACTCCATGGCGTACCCGTTGGTGATCATGCTCGTAGAATACTGGGTGACATCGGGAAAGAGATTGCGAAAAAGCTGAAAGGGTCACCTCTAGCAGCCAGAATAATTGGAGGACAGCTGCATATAAGGCAAAACGTTGAGTTCTGGAGAAGCGTTCGAGACCGAGACCTTTTGAACGAGACGATGGGAGCTCTTTGGTGGAGCTACCATCATCTTCATGAGCAGGTCAAGCGATGCTTTGCTTACTGCAGTTTATTTCCTCGAAGACGTCGCTTGAAACGTGATGAGTTAGTTAGGCTTTGGGCTGCAGAAGGGTTTGCCAGATGCACTAGTGAAGGGGAGGAAATGGAAGATGTCTGCCAGGAATACTTTGATGAACTAGTATCAGCCTCATTTCTGCAACTTAAAGCAAAGAAAGAACCCCATGAGAAGGACTACTACTTAGTTCATGATCTGTTGCATGATTTAGCGGAGAAGGCCGCCGGAAGTGATTTTTTCAGAATCGAAAAAAGTTGGAAATTGGATGGAAAATGCCCAGCAGTAGAGGTTCCTCCAGACATCCGCCATGTCTTTGTTGAGTACTATAATGAAGAATTGATTACTAAGAAGATATGTAAATTGAAAAACCTACGCACTCTCTTCATTGATAGTGGTTGGAACGCAGTTGAGGAGGAAGTCCTCAAGTGTATGTTTGGAAGGCTGAGGAAGTTGCGTGTGCTTACCATACCTTCAAAAGAAGCATGTCCTTTGTCCTCAGATGTGCAAGTCCCAGCGTGTATTGGTCAGTTAAGGCACCTACGGTACCTTGCTTTTCGGGCAGGACAATATGGTTTTGCATATACTTCTATCAGGATGGTTTTACCGGCCACTTTGAACAAGCTATACCACATGCAGGTTCTGGATTTTGGTGGCATCAAGGAAGTGGTGTTCACCTCTTGTGAAGATCTCATTAATTTGCATCATGTGGTCTTCATTGAAGATGCGGATATCCCAAGCATTGGAAGGATGAAATCACTCCAAACGATAAGAGCCTTCAATGTGAAAAAGGAACCAGGGTACGAGTTAAAGCAACTCGGGAACCTAAACAAGCTACGCGGCGAGCTGGTGATCAGGGGCCTGGAAAAGGTTGAAAGCAAGGCAGAATCTCTTGAGGCCAATCTGGCTGATAAGGAGGGGCTCACCACACTGGCACTGTCCTGGTGGTTGAGTGATGGACGGAGTCCAGAAGTTCAGGCAGAGGTACTAGAGGGCCTTTGCCCACCCAAGGATCTTACATCACTTACTATCGAACATTACAAAGGTCAGAGGTATCCAAGTTGGATGCACGACGGTGGCCCAAAGCACGTGAACCGTCTCGAGCTCTTCGGATGCAGCCCAAAACCTGGTCCTGAACTTGGTCGGTTTTGCACTCATCTCCGTGAGCTCATTATTCGGTGCTCATTATTCGACGCCTTGCCAGATTGCATGGAGCACCTGACGTCACTGCAGAGACTGGAGATCTCGCACTGCATGAATATTCGGTCGCTACCAGTCTATTAAGAGATTCGAACTGCATACCAGTGATGAGGTGTTGGCGAGTTCGTGCAAAACAGCTGGAGATCCAAATTGGCAAAAGATTAAGCACATTCCCTACGCGTCAATAGGTAAATCAAGTGTACTAGTATCATTTTGTGTGTTTGCATAACATGATTATTGGTTCCTGTAACAAGAGATGCTAAGCTATGATCGTTTCTCGGTCTGTTTGCCAGCCGGTCCATACTACTCAGCAGGATCACGCTACGTGATGAAAATGGGAGTTGTACAGGGCCCGAAGCAGATGGGAAGCGAAGAGCCCACGTCCTAATGCGTCAAGTCGTGATCAGCTAACGTGAGCACCGGATTCCAGTTTTTTTTGGTCCTGTAATAATGCTGTGAAACCTTGAACACTGAGCTTACTTGTCTCATATGGTTTGTATATTCCTTTCATGGTGCATTGGCCGGAATATATTGCTCTACAGGGTAGAGTTGCCTGCGGAGTTGCTCAAATCTGTTGGGAATATATTGCTCTACAGGGTAGAGTTGCCTGCGAATTTCAACTTCAAGCATACTTTTTTAACTCTCTTTTCAAAGTTTATCTCTTCTTTCGCTTGTCGGCTGCACACCGGAAGCAGAAAAGTAAAGCAAGGTTTGCTAGGATCCACCGCCATGGAGTTAGTTTCGTCTCCCTTCTCCACCGCGGTGATTCCTGGCTCCAGTGCCACCGAGAGGTTCAGGGTCAGCAAGCCTTTTTTTCAAGGTCCATAAAGCAGAGTGGTGCACTATCTCCTAGTTCTCCATCAGGAACTAGTAGCAGAAGGGCAACTGCTGTTTTTCTTTTTCTGAGTTCCTTTGTGTATTCCTCCAAGAGGACATCAGTCCTTGCGTTGTAAGGTTTTGATTTCAGTATGAACACGTTGGCGACATCTTTCAAAAAATCTCACTATGAAGAAGAAATTGGATCTTCCTTGCGTTGTAACTTTCTGAATTTCGGTTCACATATTTGACATATATTGGAAACATGCGAACAAATTCAGAAAGTTACCGCATTCAACTTGGGACCTTTTTAAAGTTGCATCATACAAGAACGATGTGCTAAGTATAAATCTCCAACATAGAAACAAGAATCTCATAAGTCAACTAGGAACAACGAACCACAACAGAAGATGAACATCACATCGCATTGCTAATAAGAGCAAACAGTTCTTACTCATGATAATAATAATAGTAATAGGAAGTACTAGTACCGGTTGTAGGTTTACATGCGGCGAAGAGTCAAAGATGACACAGGTAAATAACATCATTCGGTCATTACATAGTCTTAACAAACAAAGTGAGGACTCTAGTAGCAGTAGCTCCACCCTCAAGCTTAAACACAGCAGCACATAGCTAAGCCTAGCAACTACAAAAATTCCCAAAACATGTCGGCATAATAAACCCCAAATCGTCCATGACCACGACCTTAAAGTAGAACCCCCCGACCATTTATCACTTCCCCCCAAGAAATAAAGTTGGTGACGTTTCAACAAAAACAAGCACCAGTCAGGCTCACAGGAGGTCGGCAACATTAGCTGGGAGCTCTTCAATCACCACGTTGTAGAACTTCTGGATGTTAATCACCGAGATGTTCCAGATCTGAAGCCGAGATGTCGAGCCGGAGGTGAAGAGTTTGGACCGACACAAATGGAGTTGGGGGGCTTGTGTAAAGGATGATGAGGATCGCTAAGGCCTGAGCACTATGGCCCACTATGAAGGTGGATCGAGGTGTATCCTCCATGAAAATGACCTCGTGTCAGAACAGGGGACAAGAGCGACATTGTTTCTACAAAAAATGTTGTCATGATGCCGGTCTGTTTGCGGTTGGTCAGATCTAGGCGGTTTATTTCAAGCACTTTTTAACTCTTTTATTAAAGTTTTTTTATCTTTCACTGGCGGTACTTGCTCGCTATCGTGCGTATTTAGCCATGAAAGGAGTCTAAGATCCTTCTTTGGACTACATTATGAAAAAAGACGACTAGTTGACTGTGCTTCTTGGGGTGATAGGGTGAGGCTGAGACAGTAACCTCATGCACTAGGCTAGAATATCCTGGTCGTTATGCCTAAATCCCACCCAACTCGGAGGTTACTGGTAGCATAGACGATAAACTAAACGTCGAGTGTTAGGACTCTTTTTTAGTTGTAAGTGTTTTTTAACAGGAAGTTGTTTTATTAACGATCGTTTTTTACACTAGCGACCCAACCAAGAGTTGGCCGTCGGAGGACTAAGACATTTAACCTGTTGGACAATTTTTTGAATTTTGTTATTCGGTTAAGCGTCTAACTAAAAGCATACCAACCATCGCGGTAACATGGGCGTCGGCGGGTCAGTGGCGGCCATGTAGAGCATGGCGCGTGTGACTCAAATTGGACACGGCATGACACATGTGCTAACACTGGACGCATAAACGTGTGCCAAGAGGGGACATTCCTGGCTTGTGGTGATCGACAAGGGCGTCGATCTTCTAAGGATGGGTGTATGTGAGACCCTGGCGCATGGCTTAATAGGATTGATAGTATAACCATACCAATAAGTTACAACTTATTTTTCGGAAGCTCATCTGAAAAGAATTTTAAAGTTAAGCGTGTTTGGTCTGGAGCAATTTAAGGATGGATGACCGACCAGGAAGTGGGTACCGGGTGCGCATGAGTAAGGGCAAAGTATGCAGAAAATACTAGTATTAATCTATGGGTTAGTCTAGAAATCCTATTGAGATGTCCGGAGTGACAGCTGATACGTCATAAACGTATCTATAATTTTTGATGCTTCATGCTTATTTTGTACCAACTATCTTATCTTTTGTCTACACTTTGAGATATTTTTATATATTTTCTGGAACTAACCTATTAACAAGATGCCGCAGTGTCAGTTCCTGTTTTCTGTTGTTTTTGGTTTCAGAAAAGCTAGTAAGAAAATATTCTCGGAATTGGACGAAACAAAAGCCAAAGTTAATATTTTACCGTAACAAAGACGGAGTCCAGAGGGGAGACGAAGAGGCGCCACAGGCCGGCCACACCACCCCATGATGCGGGTCCACCCTAGGCCATGCCAGGGCATGGTGTGGGCCCCTTGGCCCTCAACCGACCTTGTCCCTTCGCCTATATAAACACCCCGAGGAGAAAACCCTAAGGACCCGATCAAAAATCCACGAAAAAGTCTGTAGCCGCCGCCACCATCGTTCCTAGATTAGGAGGGATCTGAAGCTCTTCCCAACACCCTGCCGGAGAGGGGAGATCATCCTGGAGGCCTTCTTTATCACCATGCCAGCCTCCGGAGTGATGCGTGAGTAGTTCATCCTTGGACTATGGGTCCATAACAGTAGCTAGATGGTTGTTTCTCCTCCTTTGTGCTATCATGTTTAGATCTTCTGAGCTGCCTATCATGATCAAGATCATCTATTTGTAATCCTACATGTTGTGTTTATTGGGATCCGATGGATATTGAGTACTACATCAAGATTGATTATTGATTCTATTATGTCTATGTTATTTTTGATCTTGTATGCTCTCCGTTGCTAGTGGTTATTCTGGCCAATTAGTTGCTTGTGACTCCATGGAGGTGTTTTGGGTGGCCAAGGAGGATGTTAATCACTTAGCGTTGGCTGGGGCAAAGTTTCCGAAAAGTTTTTTGCATTTTGATCTGAAGGATCGCAGTCGAAAAAGTCATAGGGTGCACGACCAGCGCTCCCTATGGGAGTAGCCCCCGAGTGTCTATTCGAGTCGTAGAGTCGAGCAGAGACTTTAACTCAGCCGTTTTTAGCTTCAGGTCAGTAGGACACAATTTTTTCGGATGCTTGAATCAATCCTCCCTATGGGAGTAGCCCCCGAGTCCATAGTGGAGTCGTAGACTCGGCATAGGACTCGAAGAGTCAACATTGGTGTGCTACCTTAATCATGCCTCGAGTGTGCGGCCAACGCTCCTGATAGGAGTAGCCCTCAAGTAGTTGCTCGAATCGTAGATTCGAGTGAGTACTTTTAGCTGTCAGCCGAAGATTTCTAACCGTTGCTAGTGTGGTTTTGATGACGTCAGTGCTGACGATCGGTGACCTCAACCGTCTATGGCGCCAGAGGTGACGTGACTGGACGAACATGGGTCCCACTTTCTGACTTGGAGTTGACTGGTCATGCGCGACGTGGCGAGAATTACGGCGTCTCCTCGGTTTCCATGCGTAGTGGACGGCGTGCGAGTGACGGTTCACTGCAGTGTTGACACGTGGACGGTTGGATCTGATCCTGGCGTTAGGGCTTCTAGATGAACGGTCCCTGTTTATCGTCTTCGTCCTTATAATTGTGGGGAAACTGTAGTTTGTTTTCACCCTTAGCCATTTGCTTTCACTGCTTCCTTTTCTTGAGCTTTTCCCCTTGCGCGTTGGACGTTCTCCGATTGTTCCCCTCCTCATTCTTGCGCGCACACCATCGTCGTCGACACGCCACGATGGTGAAGTCAAAGAAGGCCTCCACCGGAGCGGGCACAAGTGCTGCTGCCGGCGGCAAGAAAAGCACCACTGCCACTCGCATCACCGATGGTGGATGGCGGCGCTTGGAGACGCGTGAGGGTGACCTGCGCAAGCTTCGTGATGCGGGTTTAATCCCGTAGGATAAGGAGGCCGTCAAGATCCCCGGCGATGAGGTAACTCCCCGTCCACCCGCAGGGTTTCGGGTGATGTTTGTCGCTTTCGTTCTTCGCGGCCTCTCGCTCCCAGTCCATGATTTTCTTCCTGGACTGTTGTTCTTCTATGGCATCCAACTCCACCATCTTTCGCCCAATTCTCTTCTCCACATCGTCTGCTTCATTGCTTTTTGCAAGTGCTGGCTCGGTATCGAGCCGCACTTTGGCCTCTTCCGGAAGCTCTATTCCGTGAAGAGGCAGTCCGGCACCGGCGGGGTCTATCCGCTTGGCGGCTGCATCATTTCCATCCGATCTACTGTTCTTTTCTTCTCTTTCTCTATGTCTGAGTCCATCCAATACTGGCGGAGGAAGTGGTTTTATATCCGCGACTCCACAGTGGACAGGCAAAACTTCGTCCTTGCCCCTTTCGTCTCCACCCAGGAGATTTTGAAGAAGAGATCCTGGAAGAACCATATCCTAGAGGGCGAGGTGGAGGAGGTAGAGGAGCTCTACCGTCGGGTGGAGGACCTCCAGATGGTTGCGGAGAAGGAGGTGAACGGTGTGGACATCATCCGCACCTTCCTCAAACGTCGGGTGAAGCCACTCCAGGCTAGGGCGCATCTGATGTTCCTTTACTCTGGCTGCCACTACCCGACGAGAGTTTCGGCTAAGGAGCTCTCCAGGGGGGACCTCGACAGAGTTCTTTGGCCACTTTTGAAGTACAAGTCCGATGAGGTCCTTCCGAGGAAGTCGCTGACGCCCCCTTTCAGTGCCGCAAGACCAGTTCCGTAGGTGTAGATTTGCGACATGCGCGTAGCGCCCTTTTTTCCAGTGCTTTTCCTTATGATTGCTTGTACTGAATGTTTATGTCTTCATTGTGCAGGAGATCAAGGTGGCTGGCATGGTGCCTCCACTGCCCAAAAGGTTTCCGATTGCGCTAGACAACGAAGTTGTGGACTCTGATGAAGCTCACGCTTGCGATAGCCGACTGAGGAAGCCCCCAAGGCGAGCACGGGGCAGACCCGAAAGCGGGTATGGAGTTTGAGAGAGTCTTCGGATGCCTCAACTCCGCTGACGCCTAGGGACCCGTCTTTCCTTATGCGCCACAACGGATATGACGGCGCCTCTTCCTCGCCTATCCCGGCCGTGCCCGTGCGGGCTATAGCGCCGCAGCCGCCGACCAAGAGGAAGAAGGAAGAGAAGAAAGAGAAGAGGGCGCTGCCCGTATTTGACATGAGCGACATTGACTCGTATGTACCTTCGGATACTATGCGTTCTTGTCTTCTTGTCTTCTTGTTTTTTGATTGGTGTTTTCCTTGCAGCCACTCCTCTGAGGGCTCTTTTAATGAGGCCACTCAGGAGGCCGTAGGGGAGTCGAAACCGACGCGCCCTCCATCTCAGACGGTGGCCACCTCTAGGGGCGATGTTATGAAGCCCTCTCCGCAGGAGGCTCGAGTGATCGTCTCCCAGAAGACTACACCGGGACCTTCGGAGTCTCCGTCTGAGCATGTAAGTTGTTTTTCCCTTTTGTCCTGGGGGAGCCCCCGGGTCTTTGTTGGGTCTTTTTTTCTTGACATTGTGCTCGTTGCGGGGCGTAGCCCCCGAGCCCTTTTCTTGATTCTTTCTTGATTGTTTTCTTTTGCTTCCTTCTGCAGCCCTTTGTGCACAGTGTGAACTTGCTTGTGCAGCAGCATCTGGCGCTGGAGTCCAGTATGCGGCAACTTCGAGGTACGTGCTGAATTGATCTTGTTCTTTTTCGTCTGCTTGTTTGTCTGTAGCTTGTGTTGCTTATGTATGTTCTTGGTGCTTTTGCAGATGAAAATAACACTGCCCTTCGCCAGCTTGATGCTCTCAAAAGGAGCCTTGGGTGAGCGGAGAAGAAGGCTGAGGATGCCATTGGGGCGAAAGAGCGCCCGCAGCGGGAGTTAGCTGACGCAGCCGCGACCAAGGAGCGTGTTCAGCGGGAAGCTTCGGATCGCGAAGAGCAGCTCGCAACTGTTGTGGCTGCGCGCGAGAAGGAGGTGGCCAAGAAGCTGATGGCTGCTGCCAAGGCCGTTTCTGGTAAGTGCTTTTGCCTGTCTTTGGTTTTTCGGCTTCTCTGTCTCCATGCCCTTATTCGATTCCTACTTTCTCTTTATTTTGCTCCAGATGCTTAGGGCATTGAATTCTATCGCAGTGCCTTGGAGCACGGGAGCGCTCTGGACGATGCCACCGCGGCAGTCGAAGACCGCTGCGGTACTACTGCTGGCTCCTTTGCCAAGGCCAAGGAGATCCTTGGGCGCTTCTACAAGGAGATCGTTCCCAAGGGCGTTGCCCTTGAGGATGTTGATTCTTTGGAGGATGCGCTATCAAAGGATGCACCTGCGGCCTACAAGCGCAAGCAGAAGGGCATCGGCGCTTCCATGGGGTTGGCCATGTCCATGGCGTATGGGGTGGATTTGGATCTTCATCATGTCACTTCTCAGATGCCAACAACTCCCGACGGCTCCGAGGTAGCCTTCGCTCTCTTCGCTTCTCGTTGCAAGCGGTATGGTCTGAAGCTTATCGACCTGCTGGAGGAGTATGCGGCGAGGCAGCAGGAGGAGGTCAAGAGCATGCACTCTGGCTCTGAGGCCACTCTGGACGCAGCTGCTTAGGCTTCGTTGTTGTAGCTTTAGGATAGTTGTTTTTTCTTTTGCTGTAATATTTGTCGAACAGTTTCCTTGTGCCACACGGTGGCCTTTTGTTGTATATAAATGATGCTTCAAGTTGTTTCCCAGTCATGAGTTGTTCATGTTCTTGCATGTTTTCCTTTAGGGACCTTCTGGTGAGGCTCCCGTTGATACTTCGTCTGCCCCTCAGCCGCGACCATCTTTGGATGATGCGTCGCAGCTTGTTTTTCTTCGTGACCGCGTCCGCAGCCTTGAGAAGGAGATACTTGGCGTCCGAGGTCAGGCGGACGTGTGGAATTCGAAGGCGGAGCGGGGTACCGCCAGGGAGGAGTATCTGATGGGGGAGCTGCGGCAGTTGGTTGAGCAGCTACAGTGTAAGTTTTCTTGAGCTGCTGCTCGTTTTCGGATGTGCTTTGTTTGCGTGTCATCTTACTCTTTATTTTCTGCAGGTGCCAACCTTGTTCCGAGGGAGGATAAGGAGCGCGTTGCAGTTCGGATCAATTGCTTGACCCAACAGGATATGGAAGCCGGGGGCTTTTTCTGGATGGACCGCGACCGAGCCACTGTTCTTGCGACTGTGCAGGATCGTGCTCATCAGGTGTCATGGCTGCTAAGGCAGGTGAAGACTTCTCTAGCGTCGATTCTGCACATCATGTTTCCCCTTGATGAGGCGCCTTCGACTCTATGGGGTTTGCTGGCGAAATTTCGAGACGTAGGTCACGTCAGGGAGTTGGTGCGGCACCAGCTGGTTGTGGGGGTGAAGGCCGCCCTTTCCCTTGTTTGGATGCATCGCCCTGATGTTGATCTTGCGGTTGTGGCGGCTGGGCCGCCCCCTCGACCAGATGGTGGCCTATGGGACATGCGCCCACATTACACGGCTATTAGGCAGTATGCTGAAGAGATTGTAGATCTTTTTGAGCATCGGGCGCAGGTGATCCTTCAGAATAGGTAGGCCCTGTAAAAAAGATAGATGTAAAACTTGTATATATTGCGACTGGGCGTGTTGTGCCCTTTGTTGTAAAGGTTATTTGTATTAGCACGTGGTGCTTGATTGTATGCATGTCCTTTTTGTTAGCCTGACGTGGTCAGCTACTCAGGTTTATATGCGTTATGCTCAGTCGACGAAGTCGTGAGGTGAGGCGGAGCCCCCGAGTGTGTTGCAACAGAAAGTAGTGTAAGAAAAAGGGATAAATTTTCGGGCGAGACACTTAGCTTTTATTCATATCGTAACGAGGAGGTACATTGTTTGGCTGAGTAGCCTTATTAAAAGTAAAGAGGGAAGCTAGGGGTAGAAGCGTCGCAATTGTGCGACGTTCCATGGGTTGGAGTATGCGACTCTAGACTCCACGTGCTTGAGGCGGTAGGCGCCACCTGGGATGACTTCGATGACGACGTAGGGTCCTTCCCAGGGTGACTCGAGCTTTTTTGGCCGCTCTTGCTTGAGTCGTAAGACGAGGTCTCCTTCGACGAAGGACCTTGGGCAAAGGCGGTGGCTGTGATAGTTGCGGAGGCTCTGCTGGTAGACCGCCGAGCGAGCCGTGGCGATGTTGTGTGCCTCGTCGAGTGTGTCGACGGTGTCTTCGAGTGCGGCCGTCGATTCGGCTTCGTTGTAGGCGACGACCCGTGGGGCCTTATGGCGTACTTCTGCAGGTAACACGGCTTCGGCTCTGTGCACCATGAAGAAGGGTGTGTCGCCAGTTGAGCTGTTTGGCGTAGTGCGCAAGCTCCAGAGGACGGAGGATAGCTCTTCTGCCCAGGCTCCTGCAAGCCGTTCGAGTGGGCTAAGTAGGCGTTTCTTGATGTCGCCGCCTATGAGGCCGTTGGCCTTTTCGACCTGCCCGTTGGTTTGCGGGTGTGCCATGGAGGCATACGATATGTTGATCCCAAGGCCTTCTGTGGCATCCCGCAAAACCACTACTAGAAAATCGCGTTGTTTTTGTGCATTGCATCGTCATCATCATGCATTGTTTGTCTAGAACTATTTTCGAAACGCCTAGTTTATTTTCTAAATAGCCCCGTCTTTATTTCAAATTAAAACATCGGTCTGTCCGGTCTTTTATTTGTCTAAAACTAGTTGCAAAATTTATTTTTAATAAAAGGAAAAACCCTAGTCTAAAATTTCTAGTCCTAAATTCACCCAATCCTAGTCTACCCACCAACCCCATCTTGCCACCTCCCTTTCCCTCCACCTCATCTCACCCACCGCCACCTCACCAATCCTCTCCCAAACTCCCCAACCAGCCACCCACACACAGCCCACCTACCCCCCTCTCCCTGCCAGCTCGGACCCACCCCTGGACCCTCACCCACTCCCCTCTCACCCCCAACCGACCCAACACCCCCGGCCTCACAGAGCACACACGCCACCACTCACCCCCCCCCCCCGCCTGGACCCCACCTGGCCCAACCCCTGGCCCCGCGACCCCGTCCCCCACCTTCCGCTCCTCTCTCTCTCCTTTCCTCTCCTCCTCCAGCCGCCTCGACCTCCTCCTCCTCCTGAACCACCCAGCCTCCTCCTCTGCTCCTTCCCCGCTGAGCCTCCTCACGGAGCTCCTCCGCCTCCTGCCTCCGGCCTCCTCCCCTTCCCTCCTGGCCATGAGCTTGCCTCGCCACCTCCACCTCCGCGCTGCCTCCTCCCACACGCCAAGACGCTGACCTCGCGTCGGCCGCGCCCCGCCTCCACCCTCTTCGGCCTCCGGCCCCGAGCTCGGCTTCTCCGGCTGCCTCCGCCTCTCTCTCGACCTCGCCCTCTCCCTCAAGTCATCTCCCTGTCCGCCTCCCTCGGCCTCAGGCGTCTCACCCCGGTAACCTCGCCGCCGCCACCACCTTGGGGTCCCTTTACATCCATGAGTCTCGCTGCCGCCATCTTCATCCACGCGGACGGGCGCATCACCCATCTCGACGGAGTCCTGCCGCCCACCTGTGTTTCCTCGCTCAGGTTTAGCCGCTTGGGCTTCGCTTCATGAAGGCCGCTCACAAGGTTTCCTCTTCAAGGCTGCTGCCAAAGAAGGCCTCTCACAGATAAGATCTTTGCCTCTTGTTGTCGCTTTGTACCGTGGCCGCCAAGATCGACCGACAACTCCGTATATATCAAAGATGTACCAATGCGACAAGAGAAGGTGACGGAGCCAATGGATGGATGAGTGATCTTCTCTCCAAGATGTGCCGACCAGACCACACCCTCGACAAGAACGACAACGTGGCCAAGTAACCCCCAAGATCGACATCGGCACCAACCACAAGACCCCTCTGGATTCGAAGACCGATCCCGAACCCGCACGCCAAGATCTACTTCACGGATCCGAAGACCCCGGTGTGACAAGTACTCCTTCCCGGATGCGATGCTCGAGAACACGGACGGTAAGGACACCGACGCAGAACATCAAGATCTTCTTCCCCGAACGTCAAGACCGACCTGATACGCGGGCCCGACAAGAGCGACACCGACCAGGGCGAGTCCGATGCGCCCTGACGCCGAACCAAGCCCTGCTTCCCGAAACGCCAAGATCTACTCCGTTATCCGAGAACGACCCCGCCGAGGCCGAACCCTAGACCCTGAACCCTGAGACCGAACCCCGAACCCCGGAACCCCAAGATCGCCGAGACCCAATGTGTGAACCTTTTTCCGAGCCCTATTTTATAAATGCTATATATCAAACTTGTTGCATATTAATTGTTCATCTCGCATGCATATCATGTGGTTTGGGGGCCTTTCGCCGATTCATCTCATAATTAAATATGGGGCCCATATGTGGGCAAATCTAGTCTTATATTGGCCCCATTTAAATTGTGTAGCGAACCGGTGCGATCTTTTGCCATGTTAAGACAACACTTTAATTGTGGGTAGCTAAGCAACTTGAACAGTTTAATTAATTGTTGGGACCCCGGTTCCGCTTAATATGACCTAATCGCATCGCATCTTTGCCATGTCATACATCATACATGCATCATGCCCGATCTTTTGCCGTAGTATTAAATGGTGCATCCGGTGTTTATTCTAGTGTTTTGCTTCTTCGCGGATAAGGCTGTTGAGTTGATGCGAGTGTCGACCCGATCTTCGGTTGAACCTTCGGCAATGTTTTCAGGCGAGCATCTCCCCCTTTCTACCTATCTTACTTTTATAGTATTTATTTCCCTCCTGTTGATCTATTGCTATCTGTGTTGCGATGCTCTAGTTTTCGTACCCGTGATATCCCTTGCAGCCCTATATTGCCTTGGTCACCTCCTATTACCTGTGGTTTGGTAGATAGTTGGACCTGCGCGTCGTAGTCGCTTGCTCAAGTGCTGTTGCGTGTCGTCGAGTTCCACAGTTGTTGGAGTATTGCCGCATGTTTATTGTTGGAGATGATCAAGACTTTAATTACTGTTTAACAACTAAAATTGAAGTAGGTAAGCAGAGGCACAGGTGGGCAATAGATGTTATTTGGTTGTTAACCGTCCACTTGTGTCCCGTAGGACCCCGAGTACTTGATACCTGTTCCTTGAATATTCGCGCTATCCACATCCGGGAGGATTATGGGACCCCCCTGAGCCAGAGCTTGATTCATTCTTATTTCTTGGGGCCACAAACTAGTTTGAGGTTTTATTTACTATCCTGTACTTATGCCATGCTTTCATCAGATTATTTACGATTGTGCGAGGAGCACACTGTACTGTTTAGGATCGTGACCCGTTTACGCGGTATCGACAAGCCCAGTTTTGGGTTCCCAGTCGCTTACAGCCGGCCCCACAAACCTCGGGTCCGTCTCGGAGTCAGCTAACTTCGTTGCGGGTGTACTCCAAGGGGTGGCCCCCTGAAATATTTCTGAATCTTGTGATTGCTTTGTCGTGAAAGCCTCGTTGGGTTTTGATTTGGTTTTTCCGAGGTTGATCGAGTGTGTGTTGCTATTTGTGCACCCCTGCAGGGTAAAACTTTCTGAAAGCCGTGTCCGCGGTTATGGACGACTTGGAGCACAGTATCTCGATCATAGACAACTATAACTAAAGTAGTGCTATAAATTTGACTTTATAATGACTAGTAATCAGCTTCACTATAATGGAATGGCTCAATAAAACTGCCAACAATTGCTTGTTTGGGTTGTCGCTTGTGACAATTGTATCTGACTAGTAAGTATTGCAACTACAACGGAATGGCTAAATAAAAGTACCAACAACTGCTGGGTTTGGGATATCTCATGCTAATTGTATCTGACTAGTAAGTGTTGCAACTATAACGGAATGGTTAACTAAAACTGCCCACTGCTTATCTTATCAGGATGACTATCTATACCTGACTAGTAATTGCTGCAACGATAACTGAATAAGTAAAACTGCCAACTGTGTGAGTTCCTCGGTGGACTTCCTCGTTTGGTCTCGAGGGGGAAATACCAGGATGGGATTGTTTGGTGTAAGATTCAGGTTGGATCCGAATAGCTCTATCTTACCCCTCTCCGATAGCCGCCAGTTGTTTCGAGTCTCTATAGGTTGTTTAGTGCTTGCTGCCGCTGCCGCTTCAGTCCACCGTACCTATGTAGGCGAGGACCGCCGAATTCTAGTCTCGCTGCATCGGCCTCGATCGACGCTCCTCTTTTCCCTTTGCCCTTTGTCGGCACCCCTTTTGTTTTAGCAGGTTTCGACGTCGTTAGCAGGGTTACCCTTCCGGCTTGGCCTGGGCAGGGTTATGGACGCCATTGGTTATTCTTCAGGGCTCTTAGCCCCATTTGCATCTTGTCCGTAGCTGGACGCTCTATCGTTCTCAAGGTGATTTGGATCGTTGTTCTGTATATCTGTATTCTTGACTCATGGAGTCGTGTTGAATATATATATCTGTTCTGTGGGTCCCATCGAGGACTGTTGTGTAATGTTATTACTTCGTTTTCCACCCGCACGAAAGTGCCTGGTGGGCACCTTTGAATCGTTTCTATGCGGGTTTGGCGGGAATCGCTGAAACTTGCATAGGGTCGATTCTGAGGGTGTTACAGAGTGGTATCAGAGCCCAGCAGTTGCGATACCCCACAAGTCCAGCCTGTAGGATAACCTAGCTAACGGCCGAAGTAGAGTGTCAAAACAATTTTCGAAAAAAAAATCTGTTGGATAGTTCTGATTAGGTCTGATTTTACTCCTTACCCCTCTGCTGCTCTCCTCTCACCTCTGCGTGTTTTGAATCCGCTCTCTTCTCTCTCTTCGAGTCCAGGATTTCTCGTGGTTGGGTTCCGTCGTACCTTCAGGGTTTCACTTCCTCCTTTGGTAACGGTGTTGCTACATCTGATCTTCATGCTATCCGAGGAATCCTTCGTCCGGTGGACTTCTCTTTGTTCCCTCTCGTGCCTTCCGGTGTTTTCCGACGCGACGACATCATCTACGCCAGATCCGATGCAGAGTATGCATCACTCCTTTGTTTCTGAACCTCGATTGTCGAGATCTTCAGTCTGATTCCGAGAATGGTTGTACTCTTTTCTACTGATTGTGCAGAGTAATAGTTTGGGTGCGTGATGGATTGGCCCCCATGCCGACCACCCCTTCTATTCGCTTTTGTACATTAAGGTGGATGAGAATGCATCGGTTCCCTCTTTCCATCGAAGCTAGAGGTGGCCTTGTTTGTTGATACCTCTACCTTCGACCTTTTGTTCCCGGAGTGTTCTCTCGACAATCACGGACAACGACCACTTGTTAGTGGTGTCGCGAGGATCTACACGAAGCGAGAAGACGCAGATCGCCGACCTTCCTTCCGGTACCATGAGGCGGATCTCGAGGGCGAGATCCATTGTTAGTGGTGTCGAATTGTGGCATCCCGCAAAACCACTACTAGAAAATCGCGTTGTTTTTGTGCATTGCATCGTCATCATCATGCATTGTTTGTCTGAAACTATTTTCGAAACGCCTAGTTTGTTTTCTAAATAGCCCCGTCTTTATTTCAAATTAAAACATCGGTCTGTCCGGTCTTTTATTTGTCTAAAACTAGTTGCAAAATTTATTTTTAATAAAAGGAAAAACCCTAGTCTAAAATTTCTAGTCCTAAATTCACCCAATCCTAGTCTACCCACCAACCCCATCTTGCCACCTCCCTTTCCCTCCACCTCATCTCACCCACCGCCACCTCACCAATCCTCTCCCAAACTCCCCAACCAGCCACCCACACACAGCCCACCTACCCCCCTCTCCCTGCCAGCTCGGACCCACCCCTGGACCCTCACCCACTCCCCTCTCATCCCCAACCGACCCAACACCCCCGGCCTCACAGAGCACACACGCCACCACTCACCCCCCCCCCCGCCTGGACCCCACCTGGCCCACCCCCTGGCCCCGTAACCCCGTCCCCCACCTTCCGCTCCTCTCTCTCCTTTCCTCTCCCTCCCCTCCGGCGTCCGCCTCCCCGACCTCCCCTCCTCCTGCAACCGCCCAGGCCTCCTCCTCTGCTCCTTCCCCCCCCGCTCGAGCCTCCCTCGCCGGAGCTCCTCCTCGCTCCGCCGCCTCCGGCCGCGCCGCCCCGCCGGAGCCGCCCGCCTCCCCGTCGGCCTCCTCCCCTTCCCTCGGCTGGCGCGCGAGCCGCCGTCGCCGGCCACCTCTCCGCCCGCGCGCCTCGCTCCTCCCGCGCCGGCGCGCGACCTCGCGTCGGCCGCGCCCCGCCTCCACCCTCTCCGGCCTCCGGCCCCGAGCTTGGCTTCTCCGGCCGCGGCCTCCGCCCCACTCTCTCGTCCACCTCGCCCTCTCCCCTCTGCGTCATCTCCTCCTGTCCGCCTCCCCCGGCTCCCCTCGTGCGTCTCCACCCCGGTAACCCCGCCGGCCGCCGCCACCACCTTGGGGTCCCCTACATCCGCGAGTCCTCGCCGGCCGCCATCTTCATGTAGGGGTTCGTAGCATGGAAAACAAAAATTTTCTATCGCATACAAACAAACAAGCCAAGATCTATCTACTAGATTGTAGCAACGAGTCGATAGAGGAACTCACCCTCGAAGATTCCAAAGCGGTTAACGAGAGCAGATTCTCGTGGGTGATGTAGTCGTACTCTTTCCGATCTCAAGATCGCGTAGACGATCCTTCCAGCGCCACGTTCCAGCAGCGCTCCCGCAGTCGGTCACACGTTCGGTACTCGACGAAGACCTTCCTCTCCCTTGTTCCAGCAGGCAGCGGAGGTTGTAGCACTCTCCTCGCGATTCCGGCAAAGACAACGTGGTACCGGAAGTAGAGGGAAATCCCGCAGGGCTTCGCCTTAAGCCGGTGCGAGTATGGTGGAGCTTATGAGAGAGGCTATTAGTGGTCTAGTAATTAGACACACCAATTAGAAGGCTCTAAACCAATTAGAAGGCTCTAAACCGCTGGCTAAAGCAATTATAAGCTCTAAACCAAAACGGCTCTAAACCGGAGATTAGAGGTAGGAACTTGTGTGTACTAGGAGGGGAGCCCTGCCCCTCCTTATATAGGTGGGAGGGCCGGCCAAGGGGAGGAGAGTCCCTCCCCAAGTCGGCTTGGTGGGGCGCCGGCCAAGGGAGGAACCCTCCTCCAATTCGGCCTCCACCAATCCTCCTCTCTTCCCACTTCCCAAAATTGCCGTTTGACTTTCAAACTAGCCGTTTGACTTTTCAATTTAGGATTTAAATAAACCCTTTATTTTGGACAGCAAGAATACCTAGTACATGATGCAATCATTCCAACTTACAATGACACATTCATGTACCCTTCCCCCCCCGGAGTGCCGGACATTCCGGTGACCTTCTAGAATGTTCCCGATGAAAACACCGGAACCATTCCCCAACTCCGAAATGGGACTTTCCTTATATGAATCTTATTCTCCGGACCATTCCGGATCTCCTCGTGATATCACGGATCCCATCCGAGACTCCGAACAACATTCGGTCTCTTTCTCATAATACCATAACTACTCAAACAACGTCGAATCCTTAAGTGTGTCTCCCTACGGTTCGTGAATTATGCGGACATGATCGAGACACTTCTCCGATCAATAACCAATAGAGGAATCTGGAAATTCATATGGCTCCCACATATTTCTACGATTACTTTGCGATCGAATGAACCACTTACATACGATACCAATTTCCCTTTGTCTCACGATATGTTACTTATCCGAGGTTATGATCGTCGGTATCTCTGCATACCTAGTTCAACCTCACATCGATAAGTACTCTTTCTCGCTCCTGATATGTGATCCCTTGTGAGCCAGTCACATGCTTGCAAGCTAATTGGATGACATTCCACCGAGAGGGCCCAGAGTATATCTATCCGTCATGTGGATGGACAAATCCCACTCTTGATCCATGTGTCTCAACCAATACTTTCCAAACACTCAATGCCACCTTTATAACCACCGTTATTACGGTGTGGTGTTTGATGACATCAAAGCATCCATCCGTAAAGGAGATATGCATGATCTCATGGTCGAAGGAATTAGGTTACTATGTATCAGAAAGCATATAGCAATTGAACTATTGAAATGACTTGATCTTTATGCTACGCTTATCTATAGGAGTATGTCCACCATATCATTCTCCTAACGATATGATCTTGTTGTTGATAACATCTCAATGTTCATGATATGGAAACCACAATCATCAATCAACCAACAAGCTAGTGAAGTATAGAGGCTATACTAGGGACTTCAAATTAAGTTTACAAATCACACAAGTATTAATGGTTTCCTTGTTAATACTATTATAGCATGAATGTAAACATTTATCATAAGTATGAAGATATGATAATAACCTACTTTATTATTGCCTCTTGGGCATATCTCCAACAGTCTCCCACTTGCACTAGAGTCAATAATCTAGTTTCAAACCTTTGTGTATTCAACACCTATGGCTTTCGGTGTTGTATGTACACGATTGATAGTGGTCAATCGATCTCCGGATCTGACACTTCCAGGTCCCGTGTGTAATTGCATATCTTTGCGTCTCTACGCATCACTCATTCTCTAATGAGATGGCTTTGTATAATTTGGTCTTTCGGTGTGACCTTTAGTTCTTTGGGGTTAAAACATGTTGATAATATTGTCGCACAATATATCTTCATAGTATTATCCCGCTGTGAACTACACCTAGTTTGATAACAAACTACTTAACACAAATGCCCTCTTTTGCTGCTATAATAGCAGTCATATACTTAGCCTTTTGTTGTAGTATCTGTCACAATGTCTTAACTTTGGAACTCATCCAAATCCATTATGGAACTCACTTTCCATTATATTGTGCCACCCTTAGTTTAGATTGAGATAAACTAAATTTGTACTTTGTGACAAAGCTAGTATCAATGTAGTACTTTTACAATGAACTAACCATCTATTTGTCACTTCTACAAATAATATACTCTTAGTTCTTCCAAAAGATCATAAGAATATCCTTACTATTGTCCAATGATCATCTTACAAATCATTCGTATATGCTCACAACATTTAGAGCATAGGACATATCTGGATTTGTACATATCACGATATGATTGATATAAATACTCTTTGTGATTTCATACATCAAGTATCAATCTATACTTGAATCTTTGTTTCACTTACCAAATGTCAATACACTTGAATATATCATCAATATTGAATTTATTCAATCCTTTCGTACGACAAGAACCTTTCTTGTAGTTTCTATATTGAACTCATTCAATATCTCGTCTATGTACTTCCGCACAACCATATTAGCGTCTATTGATGCCAAATATTTGGGTTTTGCCTAAGTCTTTCATCGGGATGAAATTCTTAATATGTGTTAATAAAAGATACATTATTTCCAATCAACAATATGTCTTCCACATAATGTATTAGAAACATGTCTTAGCGCTCCCACTTAATTTCTTGCAAATGCAAGCATCTTCATTGTCTCCGATGAAATTAAACTCTTTTAACAGTTTCATCATAGTGAAGATTCCAACTCCGCTATGCTTACTTCAACCATTGAAGTTTGCATATGCTTTTAGCATCCTTTGAATTAACAAAACCCTTTGGACCGTGTCATGCACACGTCCTAGGTAACCATTCTATTAGAAGAACTTGTTTTGTTTATTCTACTACTACATAACAAATTATATGTAGTGGTTGCTACATTAATCCGTCTAGACTAAAAATCGCTATGAAAGATCAAATCTTGTCATATACAACCTTTGAACATTGTTGTGAACTCTTTCCCAACATGTCGACTATTTTATAGATGTGAAACATCCATGTCTTCTTCTTTATAGATCCAAACACAACTGCAAGGTCTTACACCTTTTTCGAGGGTCCTTCAAGTTCAAAACTTGATTTCTCGTGTATGGAACTATCACGGATTATATGGCTTCAAGCCATTTGACGGAGTCAGGGCCCATCATCGCTTCTTTGCATGTAGTAGGTTCATTATTCTCAAATAATGATTCAACCCTCAAATCTTGGTATTTGATTGTTCATCCGACCTACTTGTTTCAATAGGAACTTGGATCTCCGTGACCACAACCTTTGAAGTACGTGAGCCATGAGTTTTGTTGCTGCCTCCGGAACACTTTTCGGCGCTGCGCAACTCTGCACATATAGCTAAGGTTCCTTTAACCTTATCAAAGTTCTATTGTCCTCCCACTTAACTTTTCACGAAAAATTCCTTCTCAAAGAAACTTGACGTTCTAAGCGACAAACACTTTTGTCTCCGGTGTTTATGGAGGAATACTTAACAGTAATACAAAGACAGGTTTATCCGACTTTGGTTGCAAACATCTTTCTTATGCATAGCATACCAATGTTTAAGAAAGGACTACTTGGGTTTTATCCCAAACCATAACCTTATATGGTGTCATTTCAGCGGATTATGATGGAGCTCTTTTAGTGGAAAACGGTAGTCTCTAAAGCTTTTAATCTTTAAAATATAATAGCAGTTTTATGAATTATACCTTCGATCTTACCATGTCAAACAAGGTTTAATTACATATCTCGAATGCTCCATACTCTTATGGTGTTTCGGGAAATGCAAATCCACGGAACGATTCCTTAAATCTTAGGTATTATGCTAAACTTGTAATTCAAATATCTTCCTTTATGATCTTATCATAAACTATTCATATTCTTTGTTACAATGATTTTGCACTTCATCTTGAAAGTCTTTTGAACTTTTTCAAATATTTCATACTTCATCCTTATTAAGTAAATATTCATATATTCACTCAAATTTTCGGAGAAAGCATATGAAGTTGAAATCCATCGCTCTTGACTACACATAATGGACTTTGTACAACAATATGTACAAGTTTCAAATAAGCTAGTCATTCGTTCCCTTTTGGCTTATGAACGAAGTTTTAATTATCTCTAGGAAAGTTTCACAAACGTCATTTGATCAAAAATCAAAAGACTCCATAATTCCATCCACATGGAGTTTCTTCATGTTTTCTTTCCAATATAATTTAAACGGCGATGTCACTTCCTAAGTGATCTTTCAATTAATTTGTCTTTCGACAATTTTAGCACTAGTTTTATGGATGTGATTTCTCCAACGAGATTTGTGAATCATCCATCTTTTATGGATTACGGCAATTATTTGAACAACCCTTTTGTTCTCATAATACCTGATAAAACAAATCCTGAAGGCAAGCTTTGATGTTTAACGAGCAACACAATAACCCTTTATTTGTTTTCGATGAACATCATCACATATTCTTTTGCTAGTTACTTAGGCCATTGTAGTTCATGAATTGTGTTGTTTCGTATGACGATTCACACCAACAAATTCAGTATCAAATACTTAAGAACCACATTGTTTAATAAGCAAAGAATATAGCCATAACATGTATATCATCTATATACTTTAAGCTGAACAATTCTAGTCTTTTCTTTTCTGCCACATACTTATGAGATTCTCTTTCAGTATTTCCTTTTCTGTTTGAAAGAATCTATCAACATCAATAGTGGAGTCATACTTATGACACATAGTCCAAAGCGTGTATAGTTAAATACCAATGTCTTTGAACTTGCACTTTGAAGTAGATCACCATTATCAAATATTTGGTGTTCTTTCAAATTCCTTTCTTTAGTAATCTCTTGGTGTAGTAAACATTTTACCTACATCAAATATTCACCCTCATCATGGACTTATCCATGATCTAGCTACTTTTAGCTTGTAACGGTGAATCGCAAGTATAATGTTGCTCTCCAAAACCTTTTGGAAGATTAGGACAACTAGTGTCTCCAACCTTTTGCAAATTCTCATCAAATATGAGAACATGACTTTTGCCATATTATACTCTATCATGTTGTAACCAAAACTTCATTTCAGATATCACAATATCTTCCACACATCATGGTTTCTGAAACAACTCTTTCAGATCCTAGATAACCTTGATATTAAGACAATCCTTTGAATATCAAGAATCATGGAGACAAACATGATACTCAAACACTAACACTTGGAATTTTCACTCTTGTTTTAATACTAATTATTAAACTTTATGGAGTAACCGGAAATTACTGAAAGTTTGCAATAGGACTTTTAAACTTTAGATTAACACTTCAAAACAATACGATACCAGTTCGTAAAGTAACTAACCAGAATTCTATAGTTCTATCATCTCAATTATAACTAAGCGCAAGGTGGTAAACTGATGCCAATGACTACAACAACTATGCAAATTCACTTTGATTTAGTTTATGATAAATTGAGTTCTAATTAATAATTAAATTAATCTAGGTGAACTCCCACTCAAAACAATATCCCTCACATTGTTTTAGTGATCACACGAACCAAATCCACCACATCAAAACTGATCATCACGAGAGTTGATATAGCTTTAATGGCGAACAATCAACATGTTCATCATATCTACTATATGACTCATGCTCTACCTTTCGGCAATCCGTGTTCCTGAGGCCATGTCTGTACATGCTAGGCTCGTCAAGATCAAACCTTAGCTACCGCATAAGCAAATCTGGCTTGCTTACGTTGTATTCACCATGAATCAAAGACACCCGATCATCACGTGGTGCTTCGAAGCAGCAAGCTTTGGCAACGGTGCATACTAAGGGTGAACACTTTAGAACTTGAAATTTATGTGCATGAGGGATCATCTTATAATGCTACCGTCGTCTACTAAGCAATACAAGATGCATAAAGGATTAACATCACATGCAATTCATAATATGTGATATGATATGGCCTTTCTTCTTTGTGCTTCCGATCTCCATCTTCAAGCACGAACATGATCTCCATCATCACCGGCATAGCATCAAGGTCAATGACGCTTCTTCATGGTTGTCTTCCACCAGCTTCAACTATTACAACTATTTTGAATAGACACGCAGGTCTTAACAGAAATTAAAGACAACCATATGGCTCATGCCGGTTGCCAACTTACAATAAGGAACATTGCATACATCAAATATAATCACAATCATGGCCATATCACATCACTGCACACCCCTGCAAAACAAAGTTAGACGCCTCTACTTTCTTTGCATATTTTACGTGGTTTGGGGCTTTCAATAAGTGTCGTTCTAACTTACGAACAAGAACCACAACATTGATACTAGCATTGTTGATCACCCGTTGTAAATTGGATCTTTACTATGCTAGGAGAAACAGGCACCCGCAAAGCCACTTATGCAATACAAGTTGCATGTCAAGCGTGGAGCAAGTCTCATGAACGATGTCATGTAAGGTTAGCCCGGGCCGCTTCATCCTAACATACCGCAAGATGCAAAGTACACAAAAAGCAATCTACAATAAACGAATCAATGCCCACAATGACCATTGTGTTCTACTCGGCAACAGATCTACATATAGACACGGCTCGATACCCTTTGTAGGGGTTCGTAGAATTGATAACAAAAATTTTCTATCGAATACTAACAATCAAGACAAGATCTATCTACTAGATTGTAGCTACTAGTCTATTGAGGAACTCACCCTCGAAGATTCGAAAGCGGTTAACGAGCAGATTCTCGTGGGTGATGTAGTCGACTCTTTCCGATCTCAAGATCGCGTGAGCGATCCTTCCAAATACGTTCCAGCAGCGCTCCGCGATCGGTCACACGTTCGGTACTCGACGAAGACCTTCCTCTCCCTTGTTCCAGGTGAGCGGAGGTTGTAGCACTCTCCTCGCGATTCCGGCAAGACAACTGTGGCGTGTGCAGGAAGTAGAGGGAAATCCCAGAGCCGCCTTAAGCGGTGCAGTATGGTGGAGCTTATGAGAGAGGCTATTAGTGGTCTAGTAATTAGACACACCAATTAGAAGGCTCTAAACCAATTAGAAGGCTCTAAACCGCTGGCTAAAGCAATTATAAGCTCTAAACCAAAACGGCTCTAAACCGGAGATTAGAGGTAGGAACTTGTGTGTACTAGGAGGGGAGCCCTGCCCCTCCTTATATAGGTGGGAGGGCGGCCAAGGGAGGAGAGTCCCTCCCAAGTCGGCAGTGGGCGCCGGCCAAGGGAGGAACCCTCCTCCAATTCGGCCTCCACCAATCCTCCTCTCTTCCCACTTCCCAAAATTGCCGTTTGACTTTCAAACTAGCCGTTTGACTTTTCAATTTAGGATTTAAATAAACCCTTTATTTTGGACAGCAAGAATACCTAGTACATGATGCAATCATTCCAACTTACAATGACACATTCATGTACCCTTCCCCGGAGTGCCTGGGACATTAGGTGACCTTCTAGAATGTTCCCGATGAAAACACCGGAACCATTCCCCAACTCCGAAATGGGACTTTCCTTATATGAATCTTATTCTCCGGACCATTCCGGATCTCCTCGTGATATCACGGATCCCATCCGAGACTCCGAACAACATTCGGTCTCTTTCTCATAATACCATAACTACTCAAACAACGTCGAATCCTTAAGTGTGTCTCCCTACGGTTCGTGAATTATGCGGACATGATCGAGACACTTCTCCGATCAATAACCAATAGAGGAATCTGGAAATTCATATGGCTCCCACATATTTCTCGATTACTTTGCATCGAATGAACCACTTACATACGATACCAATTTCCCTTTGTCTCACGATATGTTACTTATCCGAGGTTATGATCGTCGGTATCTCTGCATACCTAGTTCAACCTCGTTACTGATAAGTACTCTTTTCTCGTTCCCGTGATATGTGATCCCTTGTGAGCCAGTCACATGCTTGCAAGCTAATTGGATGACATTCCACCGAGAGGGCCCAGAGTATATCTATCCGTCATGTGGATGGACAAATCCCACTCTTGATCCATGTGTCTCAACCAATACTTTCCAAACACTCAATGCCACCTTTATAACCACCCTGTTACGGTGTGGTGTTTGATGACATCAAAGCATCCATCCGGTAAAGGTGATATGCATGATCTCATGGTCGAAGGAATTAGGTTACTATGTATCAGAAAGCATATAGCAATTGAACTATTGAAATGACTTGATCTTTATGCTACGCTTATCTATAGGAGTATGTCCACCATATCATTCTCCTAACGATATGATCTTGTTGTTGATAACATCTCAATGTTCATGATATGGAAACCACAATCATCAATCAACCAACAAGCTAGTGAAGTATAGAGGCTATACTAGGGACTTCAAATTAAGTTTACAAATCACACAAGTATTAATGGTTTCCTTGTTAATACTATTATAGCATGAATGTAAACATTTATCATAAGTATGAAGATATGATAATAACCTACTTTATTATTGCCTCTTGGGCATATCTCCAACATTTCATCCACGCGGACGGCGCCATCTGCCCATCCCCGACGGAGTCCCGTCGCCCCACCCGTGCCTCCTCGCCTCTGTGCCTAGCTGCCTTGGGCCCTCTGCCTCATGGCGCCTCACCGCGTATAAGATCTTTGCCTCTTGTTGTCGCTTTGTACCGTGGCCCCAAGATCGACCGACAACTCCGTATATATTAAAGATGTACCAATGCGACAAGAGAAGGTGACGGAGCCAATGGATGGATGAGTGATCTTCTCTCCAAGATGTGCCGACCAGACCACACCCTCGACAAGAACGACAACGTGGCCAAGTAACCCCCAAGATCGACATCGGCACCAACCACAAGACCCCTCTGGATTCGAAGACCGATCCCGAACCCGCACGCCAAGATCTACTTCACGGATCCGAAGACCCCGGTGCGACAAGTACTCCTTCCCGGATGCGATGCTCGAGAACACGGACGGTAAGGACACTGACGCAGAACATCAAGATCTTCTTCCCCGAACGTCAAGACCGACCTGATACGCGGGCCCGACAAGAGCGACACCGACCAGGGCGAGTCCGATGCGCCCTGACGCCGAACCAAGCCCTGCTTCCCGAAACGCCAAGATCTACTCCGTTATCCGAGAGCGACCCCGCCGAGGCCGAACCCTAGACCCTGAACCCTGAGACCGAACCCCGAACCCCGGAACCCCAAGATCGCCGAGACCCAATGTGTGAACCTTTTTCCGAGCCCTATTTTATAAATGCTATATATCAAACTTGTTGCATATTAATTGTTCATCTCGCATGCATATCATGTGGTTTGGGGGCCTTTCGCCGATTCATCTCATAATTAAATATGGGGCCCATATGTGGGCAAATCTAGTCTTATATTGGCCCCATTTAAATTGTGTAGCGAACCGGTGCGATCTTTTGCCATGTTAAGACAACACTTTAATTGTGGGTAGCTAAGCAACTTGAACAGTTTAATTAATTGTTGGGACCCCGGTTCCGCTTAATATGACCTAATCGCATCGCATCTTTGCCATGTCATACATCATACATGCATCATGCCCGATCTTTTGCTGTAGTATTAAATGGTGCATCCGGTGTTTATTCTAGTGTTTTGCTTCTTCGCGGATAAGGCCGTTGAGTTGATGCGAGTGTCGACCCGATCTTCGGTTGAACCTTCGGCAATGTTTTTAGGCGAGCATCTCCCCCTTTCTACCTATCTTACTTTTATAGTATTTATTTCCCTCCTGTTGATCTATTGCTATCTGTGTTGCGATGATCTAGTTTTCGTACCCGTGATATCCCTTGCAGCCCTATATTGCCTTGGTCACCTCCTATTACCTGTGGTTTGGTAGATAGTTGGACCTGCGCGTCGTAGTCTCTTGCTCAAGTGCTGTTGCGTGTCGTCGAGTTCCACAGTTGTTGGAGTATTGCCACATGTTTATTGTTGGAGATGATCAAGACTTTAATTACTGTTTAACAACTAAAATTGAAGTAGGTAAGCAGAGGCACAGGTGGGCAATAGATGTTATTTGGTTGTTAACCGTCCACTTGTGTCCCGTAGGACCCCGAGTACTTGATACCTGTTCCTTGAATATTCGCGCTATCCACATCCGGGAGGATTATGGGACCCCCCTGAGCCAGAGCTTGATTCATTCTTATTTCTTGGGGCCACAAACTAGTTTGAGGTTTTATTTACTATCCTGTACTTATGCCATGCTTTACTGTATTATTTACGATTGTGCGAGGAGCACACTGTACTGTTTAGGATCGTGACCCGTTTACGCGGTATCGACAAGCCCAGTTTTGGGTTCCCAGTCGCTTACAGCCGGCCCCACAAACCTCGGGTCTGTCTCGGAGTCAGCTAACTTTGTTGCGGGTGTACTCCAAGGGGTGGCCCCCTGAAATATTTCTGAATCTTGTGATTGCTTTGTCGTGAAAGCCTCGTTGGGTTTTGATTTGGTTTTTCCGAGGTTGATCGAGTGTGTGTTGCTATTTGTGCACCTCGCAGGTAAAACTTTCTGAAAGCCGTGTCCGCGGTTATGGACGACTTGGAGCACAGTATCTCGATCATAGACAACTATAACTAAAGTAGTGCTATAAATTTGACTTTATAATGACTAGTAATCAGCTTCACTATAATGGAATGGCTCAATAAAATTGCCAACAATTGCTTGTTTGGGTTGTCGCTTGCGACAATTGTATCTGACTAGTAAGTATTGCAACTACAACGGAATGGCTAAATAAAAGTACCAACAACTGCTGGGTTTGGTATATCTCATGCTAATTGTATCTGACTAGTAAGTGTTGCAACTATAACGGAATGGTTAACTAAAACTGCCCACTGCTTATCTTATCAGGATGACTATCTATACCTGACTAGTAATTGCTGCAACGATAACTGAATAAGTAAAACTGCCAACTGTGTGAGTTCCTCGGTGGACTTCCTCGTTTGGTCTCGAGGGGGAAATACCAGGATGGGATTGTTTGGTGTAAGATTCAGGTTGGATCTGAATAGCTCTATCTTACCCCTCTCCGATAGCCGCCAGTTGTTTCGAGTCTCTATAGGTTGTTTAGTGCTTGCTGCCGCTGCCGCTTCAGTCCACCGTACCTATGTAGGCGAGGACCGCCGAATTCTAGTCTCGCCGTGTACTGGCCTCAGTACTGACGCTCCTCTTTTCCCTTTGCCCTTTGTCGGCACCCCTTTTGTTTTAGCAGGTTTCAACGTCGTTAGCAGGGTTACCCTTCCGGCTTGGCCTGGGCAGGGTTATGGACGCCATTGGTTATTCTTCAGGGCTCTTAGCCCCATTTGCATCTTGTCCGTAGCTGGACGCTCTATCGTTCTCAAGGTGATTTGGATCGTTGTTCTGTATATCTGTATTCTTGACTCATGGAGTCGTGTTGAATATATATATCTGTTCTGTGGGTCCCATCGAGGACTGTTGTGTAATGTTATTACTTCGTTTTCCACCCGCACGAAAGTGCCTGGTGGGCACCTTTGAATCGTTTCTATGCGGGTTTGGCGGGAATCGCTGAAACTTGCATAGGGTCGATTCTGAGGGTGTTACACCTTCGCAGAAGTCCTGGAATTCTTTGGAGATGAAGTTCGACCCTTTGTCCGTGATGATGCTGTGCGGCACGCCGAACCTGTAGAATGTGGACTCGAAGAACTTGATAGCCATTTTTCCCTTTTGGTTGGTGACGTGCATTGCTTCGATCCACTTGGTGAACTTGTCGACTGCGACTAGGAAGTAGACGTGGCCTCCTTTCGAAGATTTGGGCAGTTTGCCGATCATGTCGAGGCCCCATTGGGCGAAGGGACATGCCAGAGGTATGGGCCTGAGCTCCGATCCTGGTGCATGCGGTTTATCCGCAAATCTATGGCAGCCGTTGCATCTCTAGACAATGTCCTTGGCATTGTTCATGGCCGTTGGCCAGTAGAATCCAGCTCGTAGGGCTTTGGCAAGGAGGACGTGGATGCCCGCGTGATGGCTGCAGATGCCCTCGTGGATATCTTGGAGGATGGTTTTGCCGTCACCGATGGTGACGCACCTTTGGAGTACACCCGAAATGCTACGCTTGTACAGCTCACCATTGATGATGGTGAAGGCCTTGGACCAGCGAGATATGCGCCGGGCATCTGTCAGGTCATTACGCAATTCTCTGTTTATCAAGTACCGAAGGTACGGTTGCGTCCATGTTTCTTCTATTGCCATGACCTGCATCAGGTTGACCAACGCGACCTTCGTGTCGAGTTTTTCGGGTCCTGCCTGTCCTTCGGGTAGCGCAGCCCCCGAGTGCTCTGCTTCTTCGGGTGATCCCTTGGGGAATTTCCTTTTGATGGAAGGCACGCAGATTTGTTTGAGGAACACACCTGGTGGTACCCGTGCGCAGGTGGAGCCGATGTTGGCGAGTCTATCGGCTTCTTCGTTGCTTTCTCTTCCAACGTGCTGAAGCTCGCAGCCGTCGAAGCCTCCTTCGACTGAGTTGTAGAGCGCGTGGTATGCGATCATGTTAGCGGCATGAGCGTCGCACTTGTTCATTGTCTGCTGGGCGACAAGGTTCGAGTCACTGTAGATGACTAGGCGCGTTGCGCTGCAAATCTTGGCCATCTTCATGTCGTGGATGAGGGCCTTGTATTCGGCTTCGTTGTTGGAGGCCCGAAATTTCATCCGGAGGACGTATTTCATCTTGTCGCCTTGCGGGGACGTCAGTATGACACTGTCTCCTGCTCTAGCCTCGCGCTTGGAGCCGTCAAAGTGCATCTTCCATGACTACGTCATATCCAGGGTGTCCGGCAGCTGTAGCTCCATCTAGTGGACGAGGAAGTCCGGGAGGACCTGAGATTTGATCGCATGGCGCTTCTCGTAGATTATGTCTAGAGGAGATAGCTCGATGCCCCACAGGGCTACACGTCATGTAGCTTCGGGGTTGTTCAGGATGTTGTTCAGCGGCGCCTCGTTGATGACCATCACCTGATGCTCCTGGAAGTAGTGGCTCAGCCGACGAGCCGTCATGAACACGCCGTAGGCGAGTTTCTGGTAGTGAGGGTACCTCTATTTTGTTGGTGTCAATACCTCGCTGAGGTAGTAGATTGGGCGTTGGACCCCATGGGTCTTGCCATCTTCGGGTCGTTCGACCACGAGCATAGTGCTTACCACCTGATGCGTGGCTGCTATGTATAGCAGCAGAGGCTCGCGTTCCTTTGGTGTGACCAGGACGGCGAGGTGAAGCAGCCGCTTCAGATCTTCGAATGTGTCATCTGCTTCAGGTGTCCACTCGAATTTTTCTGCTTTGCGTAGCAGCTGGTAGAAAGGCAGGGCCTTCTTACCCATGCGGCTGATGAATCTGCTCAACACCGCGATGCACCCAGCTAGCTGCTGGACACCTTTGAGGTTCTTCGGCTTCTCCATGGCCAGTATGGCCCGGATTTTCTTCGGGTTCGCCTCGATCCCTCGCTGGGAGATGAAGTAGCCAAGCAGTTGGCCAGATGGGACGCCGAAGGCGCACTTTTCTGGGTTCAGCTTGATCTTGTAGTGATCGAGGTTGTCGAACGTCTCGCGGAGATCGTCGATCAATGTCTTGGCCTCCCTTGTCTTGACTACTATGTCATTGACATAGACCTGTATGTTGCGGCTGATCTAGCTCTTCAGACATGCCTGCATGCACCGCTGGTACGTGGCACCTACGTTCTTCAGCCCGAAGGGCATTGTGTTGTAGCAGTATACTCCGAACGGCGTAATGAACGTCGTTTTCTCCTGATCTTCGACCTTCAGTCAAATATGATTGTAGCCTGAGTAGGCGTCGAGGAAGGAGAGTTTCTCGCATCCTGCAGTCGAATCGATGATCTGATCGATCCGAGGGAGAGGGAAGTGATCCTTCGGGCAGTGCTTGTTGAGCGACGTGTAGTCCACGCACATCCGCAGGATGTTCGTGTCCTTTTTAGGGACCAACACAGTGTTTGCTAGCCACTTGCTCTCCTTGATCTCCCGGATAAAGTCAGCGTCGAGCAGTCTGTTGACTTTGACACCGACGGCTTCGGCCCGTGGCTCGGACAATTGCCGGATGGACTGTTTGACGGGCTTGGTGTCTGGAAACACATTCAGTGCGTGCTCGGCGAATTCCCTGAGAACTCCTGGCATGTCCGCAGGGCACCAGGCGAAGATTTCCCAGTATTCATGGAGGAATTCGACGAACGCGCTTTCCTATGCAAGGCTAAGATCATTGGCGATCAGCGCCGTCTTGGAGGCGTCCGTCGGGTGGACCTGCACCTTTTTCGTGTTGACTGTTGAGTCGAACGACATGTCGGGTGCGTTTTTCCTGGAGACTTGGGGTGCCCCGTTGTCTGTCACCTCCCAAAGCCTTGTGAAATCCTCCTACATGCCGAACGACTGGGAGATTCTGTTGAAGTCCCTATCACAGTGGTCAGATCGGGTGAAGCTGCCCTGGACCATGATGACGCCCCTAGGTCCTGGCATTTTGAGTAGCAGGTACGCATAGTGTGGTACTGCCAGGAACCTTGCGAATGCCACGCACCCGAGGATGGCGTGGTACTGTGATGGCCAGTCCACCACTTCGAACTCGAGCCGCTCACACCGAAAGTTGTTAGGTTTGCCGAAGATGACATTGAGCCATATCTTTCCCAGGGGAAATATGCCCTTCCCTGGGAATATGCCGTGGAACGTTGTGTCAGATTGTTCCAGGCTGCACAGCGGGATCTGCATTGCTGCTAGAGTGCTAGCGAACATCAGGTTGATGCCGCTGCCGTCGTCCATGAAGACGCGGCTCATCTCGAATCCTCCGATTTGTTCCTCGAGCACCAGGGCAACATGTCCTGGGCGAGGGATCTAGCACGGGTGATCCGAACGACTGAATGTGATGCAGGACTCCGAGCCGCTGAGGTACTCAGGGATGGCGGGTGGAGCGGTCACAACCAGGCTAACTTGGCGGGTGATATTCTTTTGCACCATGTTTGTTGGGCGCCCTTTTTGGATCATCAGGGACCCTTTTGGCGCGGGGTACCCGTTTACACCATTGTTTTGCACGGGCGCGATTGCGTGATTCGAAGGTTCCACGGGTGGTGGTGGAGGAGCTCCGTAGGCGATGTCGCCTGGTGCAGGTGCGTGTCTGAACCCAGGGTTCGGGATCTGCTATCTCATCTGGGCGAAAACCTCGCTAAGTTTCTAGAACTCACGGCAGTCCTTGAGCATGTGGCTGGCCTTCTTTTTGTCATCCTGCTTGTCGATGTAGAATTGGATGGTGCATGGCCCGAGAACTTGTCGTATGTCGAGGGTTCGTCGTCGCGGCCGCGGCGCTGCCACGTTTGCATTGCCGTCCTCTATCGCGGAAGTTGTTTCCACGGTATCCGCCGCTGCTGCGGTTGTTGTCGTTGCGGCGCTCGACGTAGCCGGCCGCAACCATGTCGGGTCCATCGCGATCATCGTAGACGCGCGATCTTCGCTTGCTATGGCGCTCGCATCTGCGTTCGTAGTCATCTTCCTCATCCGAATGTGCTTGGTGGAAGGAATCTTCGCCATCTTCCCACCTATTGGCGATGTCCATGAGGTGGTCGAGTGCCTTGGGCTTGACACGCCCAAGTTCTTCTTTGAAGTCCGGGCGTTTGACGCCATCCTTGAAGGCGTCGATCGTTCTCTCCTCGGAGATGTGTGCCGTGGAGTTCTTGATGTTGGACCAGCGTAGTATGTACGAGCGAATGGATTCGCCCATTCATTGAGTGTAGGCCCGCATCTCCTCGATCGAGGCTGGCCTCTTGCTGGTGCCTTTAAAGTTTCGGATGAAACTATACGCCAGTTCCTCCTAGCTTCGGATGGATCCCAAGGACAGGCTGCTAAGCCAGATCCGAGCTGTGCCTGTCAGTTGCAGCTGAAGGCATTGCAGGGCGGTGTTCTTGTTTTCGCCGTGTAGCTTGACGGACGACAGGTGGTCGCTGAGCTAGGCTTTCGGGTCTTGCGTCCCGTCAAACTTCGGAGTGTCTGAAGGAATCTTGAAATTTCTCGGCATCCGCGTTCGTCGAACAGATCTGCTAAAGCATCGAGCTCCGCAGAGTTCTCCGTCGTCGTCCTCTTCGGATTCGTCTGAGCACGCGCGTTTGGCACGTGCCTTGTCAACCTTGAGTTGGGCGAGGTCGTTTCGAGTGTCGTACTCACGACTGCGACGTCTTGGGTTCTTGCGTCGTCGAGGTGGATCATGCTCGTCTTCCTCCTCGTCGTCTGAGGGCGTGGGGCTGCGGTTGAATCTGACCGCAGCTTTCTTCTTTGGCTCCATAGGAGCCTCCTCTTGGAGCGCAGCTCCAACGAGTCTGAGTCCGGCTAGTGCGGACTTGTGCATAGCTCTCTTCGGGTCCCCCATCGGAGGTGGATGGGACGCGAGATATGTGGTGGCTGCCATGATCACAACTTGCATCGTCTTCGGGATGATGTTGCCGTTGGCGTCCATCTCCATGAAGGACGTGTTGAGGGTTCGAGTGACCTCGCGACGTGCAACGGGATCCATGTGCTCTGTGCGAGAGCGATGCTTGTTGGCATTGTTCTTTGTCTGTGGAGCTGCCGCTGACGGAGAGCGTAGCTCAGGCCGCTTGCTTGCGTTTATCGAGTACCTCTTGCATCTTCACCTGGTTTTTATGCTCTTCGATGAGGAGCAGGTGGTATGCCATCAGCAGGTCCCGTGAAGCGTCCATAGGCAGGACCTTGTTGCCCGCCATGGCTTCGCATGCATGGTGCCATCCTTCCTCGTTGAGGTGAATTCTTCGATGGGCATCGGGGTCATCCTCGTTGGGTGGGAGGGATGGTTGCCTCCTGTTTGCTCCGTTTCCACCCTACGGGTTGGGTGGTGGCACGTGGGCACTCGAACCTAGTGGTTGTTCCACGTCGCTTTGGATGACCACGACGCACTGGTAGCGCTCACGGATTGGATCGCTGTTGTCGCAGCTTTCGGATCCGGAACCGTAGGTTCCTTCATCCAACGGGGGGTCGCACAGATCTAAGTTGCAGCTGCTGCTGTCGTATGACTCATCTGTCGACGTTGACGTGCGTAGCACGCTTGGATGTGGGGCCCATGAGGCGGGACTGATCGATGACAGTGGCACCCGCTCTGGGAGGCGGAGAGTGCCGGTCTATCCCACCTAGAAGCAGAAGCTCCCGAACAGAATCTCGAGTCCGTCGTCTACGGGCTCGAGTCCTTCATGGTGGCTGGCGAGTGGGCGGTGAAGTCGAAAGCGCCGAAGAGGAGATGGCTCTATGTCACCGAGGAGTTGTAGATCGCTTTGGTTGGGACCGTCACGATCGCACAATCAGCGCCCCTGATTCCCACAAATGGAGCCAATTGACGAGGTTTTGACTCGTCAATGCCCATTGTTATGAGCTTGGGTTTTGGAGAAGATGGGGGTGCTGGAGATCGCGGAACGGTTAACAGACAAGCAACCAGGGGACACGAGATTTACCCAGGTTCAGGCCCCCGGAGGGAAAACCCTACTCCTGCTTGTCTGCTCTTGATTACGGCGGAACCGAAGGTTCTGAGGTCGGAGATGCAATCTGGCGTGAAGGTGTGTATGCGGTGGAAAAAGATGTCCTCCTCGCCGTGCCCTCCTAGCCTTTATATAGACTTAGGCAGGTCTCGGGCACAGGTCGAGTCGGTTACAAGTTTAGGGTTTGCCCCTTTGAATATTCTATTTGTTCTAGTCTTGCTCTCCAAGGATCCGAAGATGTCATGGTCTTGGGCCACTAGAAAATCTCCACAGGCCGCGTATATTATTGTGGGCCTTCCTTGGGCTGGACCAGGTATGCTAATGCCGTGTACCCGTAGGGTATAACCATGTCACCACTAATCATATGATGGAGGAAGCGTTATATAAACTGCTAGACTCAAAGGTTTGGTAATGCTAGCTCTAAAGGTTTGGTTCGCTCTACTTCTGTCCCGGCTCTCGAGCTAAGGCATTGATATTGTACCTACTAGCTTTCATGCCATTGGAGTCGGCTACACAGTTCCCTTCATCTTCGACGCATTACCTTCTTATTATTAGGCCAGAGGAGCCTCTGATAGACTCCCTCGTGGATTCATCCTCGTCAACCGTCTCATTAAGAACAATGTCGACCCTCTCTCGTGGCGTGTAGAAGGTACTATGAAATGGCAGTAAATAAAGTTGACCACCCGCCTTCCAACCATTTTGTGTCACTGGAAAGTGGGCCTCCCCACATGGCGTGACATATAAAGGCTAACCGCCCGCCTCCCGGGCACCACTTTTTCAGTGTCTGCATTTCAGGTGGCGGTGGCGTGTCCACACGCCACGCCACCTTGCCCAGTTGTGGTGTGGCATGAGTGGACATGCCACCGCCATGCATTTGTAATAATGTGAATTCGGGTAAGCACCACGGTACCGCTATGTAGAACTCGGACAGGCTGATGAGTCCCACAAAACCGGTGGGATATCAACGTCAGGGCCACACGGCTAGTAAATGTGTACCGCCACATTTCAATTTTTCCATGATGCACGCTGCACGATTCTGGCGGACATCTACTGTTCGACGCCTATAAGAGTTTCTCTACTATTGACATCCCTCGCCTCTGGGAACCTGTGGAAACGCGAGATTATGGGTAGCATAGTGTGAGTCATAGGCAACGCTGCAACCACCGACTCTATTGTATCGCTTCCCACCGACCCATATGACAAGATAGGCCTTGAGGTCGTCATTCGCATGTCGAGAGAGGAGGCCGTCATAATCCATGTCGACTCTGATGACAAAGAGTAGGGTTAGGGTTTTACTTAGTTTAAATTTCATTCAAACTATTGTAGTTTTCTAAATTTGAATGAAATTCAAGTCCTTGTTCAAATTCGAGAGTTTTATATTTAATAAAAATATTAGAGTCGTGGGGCACATTTTGGAGAAAGCGGATAAAGATATACTAGAAAAAAATATCTCGTCGGCGGGATGGTTTCCTGTTTTTTGTTTAGTTTTCTTTAGTGTCTTTTTCGGGATGATGAGGCAGGGTAATATCCTGAAGTCAAAATAAGGTCCGTCCCGTCCATCCTCGTTCGGTGTTGTGTCTTGCTCGTGCAGAGGACCGTATTTCCGGTGGATCCTTGGAATCCGGTCGGTTTTCATGTTCGTTGGTGTGGTCTCAGTCTCTTCTGATCTATGATTGTCATTATGGTTGTTGATTTGTTGTGCTGGTTGTTTGAGACTTAGCACAACGACTTGCCGTCTATCTAATACAACAAACTTTATTATGATAATTATTGCTCGGCTTAGCGATGGAGGGACGATGACGGCCGCGTGCTTTCAGCTCGGGCTAATATTTATAGTCATCGCTAGGTGGTCTAATAAACTATTTATAATTTTTATTATTTTTTAGGCTATTTGTGTTGGTGTCAGATATTATTAACAGATCGTTGGAATTTTTTGAATGTAAAAATGAAAATTATCACTAATTGGAAACCTGCACCATTCGGTCATTTCACACTCCTCTTTCCCGTGGGCCATGGCTTGTACGTTTATCATGCTCTTTTGGACTCGCGCACTGTGAAGCTCGGCCAAAGTTGGATCTGAACTTCGAACATTGCCTAGACACGCCCTTCCCCTCCGGCAAGAGCTCACCCTGCCTAGACATGCCCTTCCCCTCCGGCATTCCAAGGAAGCTTCCCTTCACAACCTAGTATGTGAGACACTTGCAGGAAATCGCTCAGATCTGCTAAGAAGTTGGGGCTCCTAATGGCGGAAGCAGTGACTGCTGCTGTCGCAATAGGATGGGGCATGAAAGCCGCAGGGTGGGTAGCCTCGCCCATCATCTCCGATCTGTTCAAGAAAGCATCCTCGTATCTTGGCTTCAATGCATCGGAGAAGCTGAGTGAGCTTGAGCCCAAGATTTTATTGCTTGGTAGCCTCGCAATAGGATGGGGGCAGTTGAGGGGAGCCCTCACAGGCCTCGTTTGGAGGGGCTGTACACCAAGCTTAAATCTGCTTTCTACGAAGCAGAGGAAATCTTGGATGACGTTGAGTATTACCGTCTCGAGAAGAAGATACAAGATGACAAGCTCAAGTCAGAGTCAGAGGTCGCCGGGCCTTCACGTCGCTTAAAGCAGATCTGGTCTTCCGTGGCGAAGAGCTCTCCACTAAAACATCAGGTCCTTTCCTGCCTCTATGTGCTTTCATTAAGTCCTAAAACTTTGTCTATGCAGAAATGTTACATGAAAATATGTTAGTATTGCTAAGAAACAATACCATGTAATGGAACCATTCGCGGAGCTGGCACTAGCGGTGAGGGATGTCAAAGCTTAAAACCATTTGTAGTGATGCCAGGAACTAAGATTTATAGGGTCAATTTTGGTGTATCATAGATGGGTTTTCTTTGCTCACCATTTTTTCTGATGTCGCTTGACCACATAGTCACTATGCAGCTCCGCCACTGAATGGAACCCTTGATTTTTCTGGTTTATTTGGGACACAACTCAGCAACTGTAACCTTCCCTGCGAACAAGTTGCTTGAGTGCAAACCAAGGTTTAAAATCATGCTTTTTGTGGCTTCACGGTGAGGTCCGGGCTATAGCTATGATAGCAAGCTATTTCCAATAGCATTTTAAGATTAAATGCATAAAAAATTAAGATACAAATGTATAAGAATATCAATTTTTTTCTTATAAAACCATAGTAATGTAGAGGCAGTAATACATCTACATAGCACCATTTATCAGGTCCGGAAGCATCAAATTAGGCAAAGTTGTATTACCAGTCAAATAAATCATCTTTTGCGGCAAGATTTTGGACGACATCCTATTAAGCTTTCATATACTTATATAGATAGTTATCATGGGCTTAGTTATAACTACAATTGAAAATGGCATTTTGTTTTTGTCTATTCTACCTGGAATAGTGGTATAAGGTGCCATGGGCCATTGCGTAGCTTTCATGCTCTAGAAAAGCTATAGCATAGCTATATCTAGCTATTTAAAACCTTGGTACAAACTAAATCTTCCTATACACCGTATTGATCACTAGCATAGGCGTCCCTGTTCTAAGGGTATCTACGTGGTATAAATGGCCCCCTTCCACAATATTCTTGATGCCATCAATAAAGAAACAAAAATTTGATTCCAGTCTCCTCTGAACTATTTGAAACGCAACTATACGTTCTCAGTGAGAATTTGCCTCAGACCTTGATAACCACATGTTCCAAATCCATCCACTGCCTACAAGTACCGTCGGCACATGTATTCAATGATTTCGCTGCATTCTCTATCCGAACTGTAGAACACAACAAATAACATGCTGTGAGACTATCATCATCTTTTCAAAAAGAATGATACTATCATCAAGGAGAGATGAAATCCCAAAATAAAAGCTGTAACAAACATGTGGATATGCGATCTCCTCTAGCTTTAATGCAATGAAGCTAAAAGCTGAACTTTCTCCGGTTTGTATGTGGGCTTCTACACCGATTTCTCACTTGCCATTTTGTTTTACAGGAGAGCGGCTTGTCAAAAATTGAGTTGAAAAAGAGGCTCGACAAAATAGAAGTGGTCATAAATGATGCATGCAAAGTTTTGGAACTTATGAACTTGCCAAGCATAAGTGTTGCAAACCAGAGCCATGTTGCTGCCAACTCACGAGGTAGTGTCACTACTTCGAGGCCTCTATCAACGGTAATCGGACGTGATGAAGATTGTGATAAGATCGTGGCAATGCTTCATGAGAAGGAAGAAGATAGTCAGCCTGACACCAATAGTGCTCCGTGTTATTCTGTAGTTGGCATTCATGGCATCGGTGGTTCTGGGAAATCAACCCTTGCACAACTTGTTTGTGCCCGTGAGAAAAAGGATGGCCATGTTGACCTTGTAATGTGGATTCATGTTTCTCAGGATTTTAGTGTGGATACCATTTTCATGGAGATGTTTGAGGCAGCTGCAGGTACTTCGTGCCCTCAATTGAAAAATCGCGACACCTTACAAGATATGTTGGAAAAGAAACTGAGTGGAAAACGTTTCCTCTTGGTACTAGATGATATTTGGTACAATATTAGAGATGTGATGCAGTCTGATAATCTGCAACAGATACTCTCACCGCTGAAGGCTGGAGAGGCAGGAAGCAAGATCCTGGTGACTAGTCGAACTGAAGATGCATTGTTAGCTCTGGGTGCCGCAAAGCAGAGATGTATTCCCCTGCCAGTCCTAGATGAAGATGTCTTCTGGAATTTGCTCATGCATTATGCACTCCATGGCGTACCCGTTGGTGATCATGCTCGTAGAATACTGGGTGACATCGGGGAAGAGATTGCGAAAAAGCTGAAAGGGTCACCTCTAGCAGCCAGAATAATTGGAGGACAGCTGCATATAAGGCAAAACGTTGAGTTCTGGATAAGCGTTCGAGACCGAGACCTTTTGAACGAGACGATGGGAGCTCTTTGGTGGAGCTACCATCATCTTCATGAGCAGGTCAAGCGATGCTTTGCTTACTGCAGTTTATTTCCTCGAAGATATCGGTTGAAACGTGACGAATTAGTTAGGCTTTGGGCTGCAGAAGGGTTTGCCAGATGCACTAATGAAGGGGAGGAAATGGAAGATGTTTGCCAGGAATACTTTGATGAACTAGTATCCGCCTCATTTCTGCAACTTAAAGCAAAGAAAGAACCCCATGAGAAGGACTACTACTTAGTTCATGATCTGTTGCATGATTTAGCGGAGAAGGCCGCCGGAAGTGACTTTTTCAGAATCGAAAAAAGTTGGAAATTGGATGGAAAATGCCCAGCAGTAGACGTTCCTCCAAACGTCCGCCATGTCTTTGTTGAATACTATAATGAAGAATTGATTGCTAAGAAGATATGTAAATTGGACAACCTACGCACTCTCTTCGTGCATAGTGGTTCGGAAGCAGTTGAGGAGGAAGTCTTCAAGTGTATGTTTGGAAGGCTGAGGAAGTTGCGTGTGCTTAACATACCTTTGAACAAAGCTAGTTCTTTGTCCTCAGATGTTGTGCGAGTCCCAGCATGTATTGGTCAGTTAAGGCACCTACGGTACCTTGCTTTTCGGGCGGGAGTATATACCTTTGAACAAAGGATGGTTTTACCAGCCAGTTTGAGCAAGCTATACCACATGCAGGTTCTCGAGTTTGGTTACTTTAAGGAAGTGGTGTTCACCTCTTGTGAAGGTCTCATTAATTTGCATCATGTGGTCTTCATTGAAGATGCGGATATTCCAAACATTGGCAGGCTAACGTCACTCCAAACGATGAGAGCCTTCAATGTGAGGAAGGAACCAGGGTCTGAGTTAAAGCAACTCGGGAACCTAAACAAGCTACGCGGCGAGCTGGACATCAGGGGCCTGGAAAAAGTTGAAAGCAAGGCAGAAGCTCTTGAGGCCAATCTGGCTGATAAGGAGGGGCTCACCACACTGGAACTGTCCTGGGGGAGTGACAAAGCGAGTCCAGAAGTTGAGGCAGAGGTACTAGAGGGCCTTTGCCCACCCAAGGATCTTGCATCACTTACTATGGAAAATTACAAAGGTCCGAGGTATCCAAGTTGGATGCACGATGGTGGCCCAAAGCACGTGAACCGTCTCGAGCTCTTCGCATGCAGCCCAAAACCTGGTCCTGAACTTGGTCGGTTTTGCGCTCATCTCCGTGAGCTCATTATTTGGTGCTGCAGCTGGGACGCCTTGCCAGATTGCATGGAACACCTGACGTCACTGCAGAGACTGGAGATCACGTCCTGCAAAAAGATTCGGTCGCTACCAGTCTATTAAGAGATTCGAACTGTGGACCAGTGATGAGGTGTTGGCGAGTTCGTGCAAAACAGCTGGAGATCCAGATTGGCAAAAGATTAAGCACATTCCCTACGCGTCAATAGGTAAATCAAGTGTACTAGTATCATTTTGTGTGTTTGCATAACATCATTATTTTGGTTCCTGTAACAAGAGATGCTAACTGGTCAATACTACTCGGCAGGATCACGCTACGTGATGAAAATGGGAGTTGTACAGGGCCCGAAGCAGATGGGAAGCGAAGAGCCCACGTCCTAATGCGTCAAGTCGTGATCAGCTAACGTGAGCACCGGATTCCAGTTTTTTTTGGTCCTGTAATAATGCTGTGAAACCTTGAACACTGAGCTTACTTGTCTCATATGGTTTGTATATTCCTTTCATGGTGCATTGGCCGGAATATATTGCTCTACAGGGTAGAGTTGCCTGCGGAGTTGCTCAAATCTGTTGGGAATATATTGCTCTACAGGGTAGAGTTGCCTGCGAATTTCAACTTCAAGCATACTTTTTTAACTCTCTTTTCAAAGTTTATCTCTTCTTTCGCTTGTCGGCTGCACACCGGAAGCAGAAAAGTAAAGCAAGGTTTGCTAGGATCCACCGCCATGGAGTTAGTTTCGTCTCCCTTCTCCACCGCGGTGATTCCTGGCTCCAGTGCCACCGAGAGGTTCAGGGTCAGCAAGCCTTTTTTTCAAGGTCCATAAAGCAGAGTGGTGCACTATCTCCTAGTTCTCCATCAGGAACTAGTAGCAGAAGGGCAACTGCTGTTTTTCTTTTTCTGAGTTCCTTTGTGTATTCCTCCAAGAGGACATCAGTCCTTGCGTTGTAAGGTTTTGATTTCAGTATGAACACGTTGGCGACATCTTTCAAAAAATCTCACTATGAAGAAGAAATTGGATCTTCCTTGCGTTGTAACTTTCTGAATTTCGGTTCACATATTTGACATATATTGGAAACATGCGAACAAATTCAGAAAGTTACCGCATTCAACTTGGGACCTTTTTAAAGTTGCATCATACAAGAACGATGTGCTAAGTATAAATCTCCAACATAGAAACAAGAATCTCATAAGTCAACTAGGAACAACGAACCACAACAGAAGATGAACATCACATCGCATTGCTAATAAGAGCAAACAGTTCTTACTCATGATAATAATAATAGTAATAGGAAGTACTAGTACCGGTTGTAGGTTTACATGCGGCGAAGAGTCAAAGATGACACAGGTAAATAACATCATTCGGTCATTACATAGTCTTAACAAACAAAGTGAGGACTCTAGTAGCAGTAGCTCCACCCTCAAGCTTAAACACAGCAGCACATAGCTAAGCCTAGCAACTACAAAAATTCCCAAAACATGTCGGCATAATAAACCCCAAATCGTCCATGACCACGACCTTAAAGTAGAACCCCCCGACCATTTATCACTTCCCCCCAAGAAATAAAGTTGGTGACGTTTCAACAAAAACAAGCACCAGTCAGGCTCACAGGAGGTCGGCAACATTAGCTGGGAGCTCTTCAATCACCACGTTGTAGAACTTCTGGATGTTAATCACCGAGATGTTCCAGATCTGAAGCCGAGATGTCGAGCCGGAGGTGAAGAGTTTGGACCGACACAAATGGAGTTGGGGGGCTTGTGTAAAGGATGATGAGGATCGCTAAGGCCTGAGCACTATGGCCCACTATGAAGGTGGATCGAGGTGTATCCTCCATGAAAATGACCTCGTGTCAGAACAGGGGACAAGAGCGACATTGTTTCTACAAAAAATGTTGTCATGATGCCGGTCTGTTTGCGGTTGGTCAGATCTAGGCGGTTTATTTCAAGCACTTTTTAACTCTTTTATTAAAGTTTTTTTATCTTTCACTGGCGGTACTTGCTCGCTATCGTGCGTATTTAGCCATGAAAGGAGTCTAAGATCCTTCTTTGGACTACATTATGAAAAAAGACGACTAGTTGACTGTGCTTCTTGGGGTGATAGGGTGAGGCTGAGACAGTAACCTCATGCACTAGGCTAGAATATCCTGGTCGTTATGCCTAAATCCCACCCAACTCGGAGGTTACTGGTAGCATAGACGATAAACTAAACGTCGAGTGTTAGGACTCTTTTTTAGTTGTAAGTGTTTTTTAACAGGAAGTTGTTTTATTAACGATCGTTTTTTACACTAGCGACCCAACCAAGAGTTGGCCGTCGGAGGACTAAGACATTTAACCTGTTGGACAATTTTTTGAATTTTGTTATTCGGTTAAGCGTCTAACTAAAAGCATACCAACCATCGCGGTAACATGGGCGTCGGCGGGTCAGTGGCGGCCATGTAGAGCATGGCGCGTGTGACTCAAATTGGACACGGCATGACACATGTGCTAACACTGGACGCATAAACGTGTGCCAAGAGGGGACATTCCTGGCTTGTGGTGATCGACAAGGGCGTCGATCTTCTAAGGATGGGTGTATGTGAGACCCTGGCGCATGGCTTAATAGGATTGATAGTATAACCATACCAATAAGTTGCAACTTATTTTTCGGAAGCTCATCTGAAAAGAATTTTAAAGTTAAGCGTGTTTGGTCTGGAGCAATTTAAGGATGGATGACCGACCAGGAAGTGGGTACCGGGTGCGCATGAGTAAGGGCAAAGTATGCAGAAAATACTAGTATTAATCTATGGGTTAGTCTAGAAATCCTATTGAGATGTCCGGAGTGACAGCTGATACGTCATAAACGTATCTATAATTTTTGATGCTTCATGCTTATTTTGTACCAACTATCTTATCTTTTGTCTACACTTTGAGATATTTTTATATATTTTCTGGAACTAACCTATTAACAAGATGCCATGATGTCGGTTCCATTTTACATTGTTTTGGTTTCAGAAAAGCTAGTAAGAAAATATTCTCGGAATTGGACGAAACAAAAGCCAAAGTTAATATTTTACCGTAACAAAGACGGAGTCCAGAGGGGAGACGAAGAGGCGCCACAGGCCGGCCACACCACCCCATGATGCGGGTCCACCCTAGGCCATGCCAGGGCATGGTGTGGGCCCCTTGGCCCTCAACCGACCTTGTCCCTTCGCCTATATAAACACCCCGAGGAGAAAACCCTAAGGACCCGATCAAAAATCCACGAAAAAGTCTGTAGCCGCCGCCACCATCGTTCCTAGATTAGGAGGGATCTGAAGCTCTTCCCAACACCCTGCCGGAGAGGGGAGATCATCCTGGAGGCCTTCTTTATCACCATGCCAGCCTCCGGAGTGATGCGTGAGTAGTTCATCCTTGGACTATGGGTCCATAACAGTAGCTAGATGGTTGTTTCTCCTCCTTTGTGCTATCATGTTTAGATCTTCTGAGCTGCCTATCATGATCAAGATCATCTATTTGTAATCCTACATGTTGTGTTTATTGGGATCCGATGGATATTGAGTACTACATCAAGATTGATTATTGATTCTATTATGTCTATGTTATTTTTGATCTTGTATGCTCTCCGTTGCTAGTGGTTATTCTGGCCAATTAGTTGCTTGTGACTCCATGGAGGTGTTTTGGGTGGCCAAGGAGGATGTTAATCACTTAGCGTTGGCTGGGGCAAAGTTTCCGAAAAGTTTTTTGCATTTTGATCTGAAGGATCGCAGTCGAAAAAGTCATAGGGTGCACGACCAGCGCTCCCTATGGGAGTAGCCCCCGAGTGTCTATTCGAGTCGTAGAGTCGAGCAGAGACTTTAACTCAGCCGTTTTTAGCTTCAGGTCAGTAGGACACAATTTTTTCGGATGCTTGAATCAATCCTCCCTATGGGAGTAGCCCCCGAGTCCATAGTGGAGTCGTAGACTCGGCATAGGACTCGAAGAGTCAACATTGGTGTTCTACCTTAATCATGCCTCGAGTGTGCGGCCAACGCTCCTGATAGGAGTAGCCCCCAAGTAGTTGCTCGAATCGTAGATTCAAGTGAGTACTTTTAGCTGTCAGCCGAAGATTTCTAACCGTTGCTAGTGTGGTTTTGATGACGTCAGTGCTGACGATCGGTGACCTCAACCATCTATGGCGCCAGAGGTGACGTGACTGGACGAACATGGGTCCCACTTTCTAACTTGGAGTTGACTGGTCATGCGCGACGTGGCGAGAATTATGGCGTCTCCTCGGTTTCCATGCGTAGTGGACGGCGTGCGAGCGACGGTTCATTGTAGTGTTGACACATGGACGGTTGGATCTGATCCTGGCGTTAGGGCTTCTAGATGAACGGTCCCTATTTATCGTCTTTGTCCTTATAACTGTGGGGAAAACTGTAGTTTGTTTTCACCCTTAGCCATTTGCTTTCACTGCTTCCTTTTCTTGAGCTTTTCCCCTTGCGCGTTGGACGTTCTCCGATTGTTCCCCTCCTCATTCTTGCGCGCACACCATCATCGTCGACACGCCACGATGGTGAAGTCAAAGAAGGCCTCCACCGGAGCAGGCACAAGTGCTGCTGCCGGCGGCAAGAAAAGCACCACCGCCACTCACATCACCGATGGTGGATGGCGGCGCTTGGAGACGCGCGAGGGTGACCTGCGCAAGCTTCGTGATGCGGGTTTAATCCCGTAGGATAAGGAGGCCGTCAAGATCCCCGGCAATGAGGTAACTCCCCGTCCACCCGCAGGGTTTCGGGTGATGTTTGTCGCTTTCGTTCTTCGCGGCCTCTCGCTCCCAGTCCATGATTTTCTTCGTGGACTGTTGTTCTTCTATGGCATCCAACTCCACCATCTTTCGCCCAATTCTCTTCTCCACATCTTTTTTGCGAGCGCTGTCTCGGTATCGAGCCGCACTTTGGCCTCTTCCGGAAGCTCTATTCCGTGAAGAGGCAGTCCGGCACCGGCGGGGTCTATCCGCTTGGCGGCTGCGTCATTTCCATCCGATCTACTGTTCTTTTCTTCTCTTTCTCTATGTCTGAGTCCGTACAATACTAGAGGAGGAACTGGTTTTATATCCGCGACTCCACAGTGGACGGGCAAAACTTCGGCCTTGCCCCTTTCGACTCCACCCAGGAGATCTTGAAGAAGAGATCCTGGAAGAACCATATCCTGGAGGGTGAGGTGGAGGAGGTAGAGGAGCTCTACCGTCGGGTGGAGGACCTCCAGATGGTTGCGGAGAAGGAGGTGAACGGTGTGGACATCATCCGCACCTTCATCAAACGTCGGGTGAAGCCACTCCAGGCTAGGGCGCATCCGATGTTCCTTTACTCTGGCTGCCACGACCCGACGAGAGTTTCGGCTAAGGAGCTCTCCAGGGGGGACCTCGACAGAGTTCTTCGGCCACTTCTGAAGTACAAGTCCGATGAGGTCCTTCCGGGGAAGTCGCTGACGCCCCCTTTCAGTGCCGCAAGACCAGTTTCTTAGGTGTAGATTTGCGACATGCGCGTAGCGCCCTTTTTTCAAGTGCTTTTCCTTATGATTGCTTGTATTGAACGTTTATGTCTTCATTGTGTAGGAGATCAAGGTGGCTGGCATGGTGCCTCCACTGCCCAAAAGGTTTCCGATTGCGCTAGACAACGAAGTTGTGGACTCTGAGTTCGAGCTTCCGTCGGCGCAGTCGCCGACTGAGGAAGCCCCCAAGGCGAGCACGGGGCAGACCCGAAAGCGGGTATGGAGTTTGAGAGAGTCTTCGGATGCCTCAAATCTGCCGACGCCTAGGGACCAGTCTTTCCTTGTGCGCCACAACGGAGATGGCGGCGCCTCTTCCTCGCCTATCTCGGTCCGTGTCTTGGCTATAAGCGCCAGCGACCAAGAGGAAGAAGGAAGAGAAGAAAGAGAAGAGGGCGTTGCCCGTATTTGACACGAGCGACATTGACTCGTATGTACCTTCAGATACTTTGCGTTCTTGTCTTCTTGTCTTCTTGTTTTTTTATTGGTGTTTTCCTTGCAGCCACTCCTCTGAGGGCTCTTTTAATGAGGCCACTCAGGAGGCCGTAGGGGAGTCGAAACTGATGCGCCCTCCCTCTCAGACGGTGGCCACCTCTAGGGGCGATGCTTTGAAGCCCTCTCCGCAGGAGGCTCGAGTGATCGTCTCCCAGAAGACTACACCGGGACCTTCGGAGTCTCCGTCTGAGCATGTCAGTTGTTTTTCCCTTTTGTCCTGGGGGGAGCCCCCGGGTCTTTGTTGGGTCGTTTTTTGCTCGACGTTGTGCTCGTTGCGGGGCGTAGCCCCCGAGCCCTTTTCTTGATTGTTTTATTTTGCTTCCTTCTGCAGCCCTTTGTGCACAGTGTGAACCTGCTTGTGCAGCAAAGATCCGGAGGAGAAGAGCGGCAACTTCGAGGTACGTGCTGAATTGATCTTGTTCTTTTTCGTCTGCTCGTTTGTCTGTAGCTTGTGTTTCTTATGTATGTTCTTGGTGCTTTTTCAGATGAAAATAACGCTGCCCTTCGCCAGCTTGATGCTCTCAAAAAGAGCCTTGGGTGAGCGAAGAAGAAGGCTGAGGATGCCATTGGGGCGAAAGAGCGCCCGCATCAGGAGTTAGCTGACATAGCCGCGGCCAAGGAGCGTCTTCAGCGGGAAGCTTCGGATCGCGAAGAGAAGGAGGTGGCCAAGAAGCTGATGGCTGCTGCCAAGGCCGTTTCTGGTAAGTGTTTTTGCCTGTCTTTGGTTTTTCGGCTTCTCTGTCTCCATGCCCTTATTCGATTCCTACTTTCTCTTTCTTTTGCTCCACATGCTTAGGGCATTGAATTCTATCGCAGTGCCTTGGAGAGCGGGAGCGCTCTGGACGATGCCACCGCGGCAGTCGAAGACCGCTGCGGTACTACTGCTGGCTCCCTTTCCAAGGCCAAGGAGATCCTTGGGCGCTTCTACAAGGAGATCGTTCCCAAGGGCGCTGCCCTTGAGGATGTTGATTCTTTGGCGGATGCGCTATCAGAGGATGCACCTGTGGCCTACAAGCGCAAGCAGAATGGCATCGGCGCTTCCATGGGGCTGGCCATGGCCATGGCGTATGGGGTGGATTTGGATCTTCATCATGTCACTTCTCAGTGCCAACAGTTCCCGACGGCTCCGAGGTAGCCTTCGGTCTCTTCGCTTCTCGTTGCAAGCGGTATGGTCTGAAGCTTATCGACCTGCTGGAGGAGTATGCGGCGAGGCAGCAGGAGGAGGTCAAGAGCAGGCACTCTGGCTCCGAGGCCACTCCGGACGCAGCTGCTTAGGCTTCGTTGTTGTAGCTTTAGGATAGTTGTTTTTTATTTTGCTGTAATATTTGTCGAACAGTTTCCTTGTGCCACAGGGTGGCCTTTTGTTGTATATAAATGATGCTTCAAGTTGTTGCCCAGTCATGAGTTGTTCATGTTCTTGCCTGTTTTCCTTTAGGGACCTTCTGGTGAATCTCCCGTTGATACTTCGTCTGCCCCTCAGCCGCGACCATCTTTGGATGATGCGTCGCAGCTTGTTTTTCTTCGTGACCGCGTCCGCAGCCTTGAGAAGGAGATACTTGGCGTCCGAGGTCAGGCGGACGTGTGGAAGTCAAAGGCGAAGCGGGGTACCGCTAGGGAGGAGTATCTGATGGGGGAGCTGCGGCAGTTGGTTGAGCAGCTATAGTGTAAGTTTTCTTGAGCTGCTGCTCGTTTTCGGGTGTGCTTTGTTTGCGTGTCATCTTACTCTGTATTTTCTGCAGGTGCCAACCTTGTTCCGAGGGAGGATAAGGAGCACATTGCAGTTCGGATAAATTGCTTGACCCAACAGGATATGGAAGCCGGGGGATTTTTCTGGATGGACCGTGACCGAGCCACTGTTCTTGCGACTGTGCAGGATCGTGCTCATCAGGTGTCACGGCTGCTAAGGCAGGTGAAGACTTCTCTAGCGTCGATTCTACACATCATGTTTCCCCTTGATGAGGCGCCTTCGACTCTATGGGGTTTGCTGGCGAAATTTCGAGACGTAGGTCACGTCAGGGAGTTGGTGCGGCACCAGCTGGTTGCGGGGGTGAAGGCCGCCCTTTCCCTTGTTCGGATGCATCACCCTGATGTTGATCTTGCGGCTGTGGCGGCTGGGCTGCCCCCTCGACCAGATGATGGCCTATGGGACATGCGCCCACATTACACGGCTATTAGGCAGTATGCTGAAGAGATTGTAGATCTTTTTGAGCATCGGGCGCAGGTGATCCTTCAGAATAGGTAGGCCCTGTAAAAAAGATAGATGTAAAACTTGTATATATTGCGACTGGGCGTGTTGTGCCCTTTGTTGTAAAGGTTATTTGTATTAGCACGTGGTGCTTGATTGTATGCATGTCCTTTTTGTTAGCCTGACGTGGTCAGCTACTCAGGTTTACATGCGTTATGCTCAGTCGACGAAGTCGTGACGTGAGGCGGAGCCCCCGAGTGTGTTGCAACAGAAAGTAGTGTAAGAAAAAGGGATAAATTTTCGGGCGAGACACTTAGCTTTTATTCATATCGTAACGAGGAGGTACATTGTTCGGCTGAGTAGCCTTATTAAAAGTAAAGAGGGAAGCTAGGGGTAGAAGCGTCGCAATTGTGCGACGTTCCATGGGTTGGAGTATGCGACTCCAGACTCCACGTGCTTGAGGTGGTAGGCGCCACCTGGGATGACTTCGATGACAACGTAGGGTCCTTCCCAGGGTGACTCGAGCTTTTTCGGCCGCTCTTGCTTGAGTCGTAAGACGAGGTCTCCTTCGACGAAGGACCTTGGGCACAGCCGGTGGCTGTGATAGTTGCGGAGGCTCTGCTGGTAGACCGCCGAGCGAGCCGCGGTGATGTTGTGTGCCTCGTCAAGTGTGTCGACGGCGTCTTCGAGTGCGGCCGTCGATTCGGCTTCGTTGTAGGCGACGACCCGTGGGGCCTTATGGCGTACTTCTGCAGGTAACACGGCTTCGACTCCGTGCACCATGAAGAAGGGTGTGTAGCCAGTTGAGCTGTTTGGCGTTGTGCGCAAGCTCCAGAGGACGGAGGGTAGCTCTTCTTCCCAGGCTCCCGCAAGCCGTTCGAGTGGGCTGAGTAGGCGTTTCTTGATGTCGCCGCCTATGAGGCCGTTGGCCTTTTCGACCTTCCCGTTGGTTTGCGAATGTGCCACGGAGGCATACGATATGTTGATTCCAAGGCCTTCGCAGAAGTCCTGAAATTCTTTGGAGATGAAGTTCGACCCGTTGTCCATGATGATGTTGTGCGGCACGCCGAACCTGTAGACTATGGACTCGAAGAACTTGATAGTTGTTTTGCCCTTTTGGTTGGTGACGGGCATTGCTTCGATCCACTTGGTGAACTTGTCGACTGCGACTAGGAGGTAGACGTGGCCTCCTTTCGAAGATTTGGGCAGTTTGCCGATCACGTCGAGGCCCCATTTGGCGAAGGTACATGCCAAAGGTATGGGCCTGAGCTCCGATCCTGGTGCGTGCGGTTTATCCGCAAATCTCTGGCAGCCGTTGCACCTCTAGACGATGTCCTTGGCATTGTTCATGGCCGTTGGCCAGTAGAATCCAGCTCGTAGAGCTTTGGCGATGAGGGCGTGGCTGCCCGCGTGATGGCTACAGATGCCCTCGTGGATATCTTGGAGGATGGTTTTGCCATCACCGATGGTGACGCACCTTTGGATTACACCCGAAATGCTGCGCTTGTACATCTCACCATTGATGATGGTGAAGGCCTTGGACCAGCGAGATATGCGCCGGGCATCTGTCAGGTCATTACGCAATTCTCTGTTTATCAAGTACCGAAGGTACGGTTGCGTCCATGTTTCTTCTATTGCCATGACCTGCATCAGGTTGACCAACGCGACCTTCATGTCGAGTTTTTCGGGTCCTTCCTGTCCTTCGGGTAGCGCAGCCCCCGAGTGCTCTGCTTCTTCGGGTGATCCCTTGGGGAATTTCCTTTTGATGGAAGGCACGCAGATTTGTTTGAGGAACACACCTGGTGGTACCTATGCGCAGGTGGAGCCGATGTTGGCGAGTCTATCGGCTTCTTCGTTGCTTTCTCTTCCAACGTGCTGAAGCTCGCAGCTGTCAAAGTCTCCTTCGAGTGAGTTGTAGAGCGCGTGGTATGCGATCATGTTAGCGGCGTGAGCGTCGCACTCGTTCATTGTCTGCTGGACGACAAGGTTCGAGTCACCGTAGATGACTAGGCGCGCTGCGCGGCAAATCTTGGCCATCTTCATGCCGTGGATGAGGGCCTCGTATTCGGCTTCGTTGTTGGAGGCCCGAAATTTCACCCGGAGGACGTATTTCATCTTGTCGCCTTGCGGGGATATCAGTATGACGCTGGCTCCTGCTCCAGCCTCGCGCTTGGAGCCGTCAAAGTGCATCTTCCATGACTGCGTCATATCCGGGGTGTCCGGCAGCTGTAGCTCCATCCAGTGGACGAGGAAGTCCGGGAGGACCTGAGATTTGATCGCATGGCGCTTCTCGTAGATTATGTCTAGAGGAGATAGCTCGATGTTCTGCCAGGGCTACCGTCATGTAACCGGGGTTGTTCAGATGTTGTTCATGGCGCTGCTGATGAGCATCACCTGATGCTCCTGGAAGTAGTGGCTCAGCCGACGAGCCGTCATGAACACGCCGTAGGCGAGTTTCTGGTAGTGAGGGTACCTCTGTTTTGTTGGTGTCAATACCTCGCTGAGGTAGTAGATTGGGCGTTGGACCCCATGGGTCTTGCCATCTTCGGGTCGTTCGACCACGAGCATAGTGCTTACCACCTGATGCGTGGCTGCTATGTATAGCAGCAGAGGCTCGCGTTCCTTTGGTGTGACCAGGACAAGCGAGGTGAAGAGCAGCCGCTTCAGATCTTCGAATCGCCGTGCCCGCCTGTGTGTCCACTCGAATTTTTACGCTGCGTGAAGCGGTGGTAGAAAGGCAGGGCCTTCTCACCCATGCGGCTGATGAATCTTCTCAACGCCGCGATGCACCTAGCTAGCTGCTGGACACCTTTGAGGTTCTTCGGCTTCTCCATGGCCAGTATGGCCCGAATTTTCTTCGGGTTCGCCTCGATCCCTCGCTGGGAGATGAAGTAGCCAAGCAGTTGGCCAGATGGGACGCCAAAGGCGCACTTTTCTGGGTTCAGCTTGATCTTGTAGTGATCGAGGTTGTCGAACGTCTCGCGGAGATCGTTGATCAATGTCTTGGCCTCCCTTGTCTTGACTACTATGTCATTGACATAGACCTGTATGTTGCGGATGATCTAGCTCTTCAGACATGCCTGCATGCACCGCTGGTACGTGGCACTTGCGTTCTTCAGCCCGAAGGGCATTGTGTTGTAGCATTATACTCCGAACAGCGTGATGAACGTCGTTTTCTCCTGATCTTCGACCTTCAGTCGAATCTGATTGTAGCCTGAGTAGGCGTCGAGGAAGGAGAGTTTCTCGCATCCTGCAGTCGAATCGATGATCTCATCGATCCGAGGGAGAGGGAAGTGATCCTTTGGGCAGTGCTTGTTGAGCGACGTGTAGTCCACGCACATCCGCAGGATGTTCGTGTCCTTTTTAGGGACCAGCACAGTGTTTGCTAGCCACTCGCTCTCGTTGATCTCCCGGATGAAGTCAGCGTCGAGCAGTCTGTTGACTTCGACACCGACGGCTTCGGCCCGTGGCTCGGACAATTGCCAGATGGACTGTTTGACGGGCTTGGTGTCTGGAAACACATTCAGTGCGTGCTCGGAGAATTCCCTGGGAACTCCTGGCATGTCCGCAGGACACCAGGCGAAGATTTCCCAGTATTCACGGAGGAATTCGACGAACGCGCTTTCCTATGCGAGGCTGAGGTCATTGGCGATCAGCGCCGTCTTGGAGGCGTCCATCGGGTGGACCTGCACCTTTTTCGTGTTGACTGTTGAGTCGAACGACATGTCGGGTGCGTTTTTCCTGGAGACTTGGGGTGCCCCGTTGTCTGTCACCTCCCAAAGCCTTGTGAAATCCTCCTACATGCCGAACGACTGGGAGATTCTGTTGAAGTCCCTGTCACAGTGGTCAGATCGGGTAAAGCTGCCCTGGACCATGATGATGCCCCTAGGTCCTGGCATGTTGAGTAGCAGGTACGCATAGTATGGTACTACCAGGAACCTTGCGAATGCCACGCGCCCGAGGATGGCCTGGTACTGTGATGGCCAGTCCACCACTTCGAACTCGAGCCGCTCACACCGAAAGTTGTTAGGTTTGCCGAAGATGACATCGAGCCATATCTTTCCCAGGGGAAATATGCCCTTCCCTAGGACTATGCCGTGGAACGTTGTGTCGGATTGTTCCAGGCTGCACAGCGGGATCCACATTGCTGCTAGAGTGCTAGTGAACATCAGGTTGATCCGCTGCCGTCGTCCATGAAGACGCGGCTCATCTCGAATCCTCCGATTTGTTCCTCGAGCACCAGGGCAGCATGTCCTGGGCGAGGGACCTGGCGCGGGTGATCCGAACGACTGAATGTGATGCAGGACTCCGAGCCGCTGAGGTACTCAAGGATGGTGGGTGGAGCGGTCACAGCCAGGCTAACTTGGCGGGTGATCTTCTTTTGCACCATGTTTATTGGGCGCCCTTTTTGGATCATCAGGGACCCTTTTCGCGCGGGGTACCCGTTTACACCGTTGTTTTGCACGAGCGCGATTGCGTGATTCGAAGGTTCCACGGGTGGTGGTGGAGGAGCTCCGTAGGCGATGTCGCCTGGTGCAGGTGCGTGTCTGAACCCAGGGTTCGGGATCTGCTATCTCATCTGGGCGAAAACCTCGCTGAGTTTCTAGAACTCACGGCAGTCCTTGAGCATGTGGCTGGCCTTCTTTTTGCCATCCTGCTTGTCGATGTAGAAGTGGATGGTACATGGCCCGACAACTTGTCGTATGTCGAGGGTTCATCATCGCGGCCTCGGCGCTGCCACGTTTGCATTGGCTGTCCTCCATCGTGGAAGTTGTTTCCACGGTATCCGCCGCTGCTGCGGTTGTTATCGTTGCGGCGCTCGGCGTAGCCGGCCGCAACCATGTCGGGTCCATCGCGATCATCGTAGACGCGCGATCTTTTCTTGCTATGGCGCTCGCGTCTGCGTTCGTAGTCATCTTCCTCATCCGAATGTGCTTGGTGGACGGAATCTTTGCCATCTTCCCACCTATTGGCGATGTCCATGAGGTGGCCGAGTGCCTTGGGCTTGACGCGCCCAAGTTCTTCTTTGAGTCCGGGCGTTTGACGCCATCCTTGAAGGCGTCGATCATTCTCTCCTCAGAGATGTGTGCCGTGGAGTTCTTGATGTTGGACCGGCGTAGTATGTACGAGCGAATGGATTCGCCCGTTCATTGAGTGCAGGCCCGCAGCTCCTCGATCGAGGTTGGCCTCTTGCTGGTGCCTTTAAAGTTTCGGATGAAACTGTACGCCAGTTCCTCCCAGCTTCAGATGGATCCCAAGGACAGGCTGCTAAGCCAGATTCGAGCTGTGCCTGTCAGCTGCAGCTGAAGGCATTGCAGGGCGGTGTTCTTGTTTTCGCCGTGTAGCTTGACGGACGACAGGTGGTCGCTGAGCCAGGCTTTCGGGTCTTGCGTCCCGTCGAACTTCGGAGTGTCCGAAGGAAGCTTGAAATTTCTCGGCATCCGCGTTCGTCGAACATATCTGCTAAAGCATCGAGCTCCACAGAGTTCTCCATCGTCGTCCTCTTCGGAATCGTCTAAGCACGCGCGTTTGGCACGTGCCTTGTCAACCTTGAGTTGGGCGAGGTCATTTCGAGTGTCATACTCGCGACTGCGACGTCTTGGGCTCTTGCGTCATCGAGGCAGATCATGCTCGTCTTCCTCCTCGTCGTCTGAGGGCGTGGGGCTGCGGTTGAATCTGGCCACAGCTTTCTTCTTTGGCTCCGTAGGAGCCTCCTCGTGGAGCGCAGCTCCAACGAGTCTGAGTCCGCCTAGTGCGGACTTGTGCATAGCTCTCTTCGGGTCCCCCATCGGAGGTGGATGGGACGCGAGATATGTGGTGGCTGCCATGATCACAGCTTGCGTCGTCTTTGGGATGATGTTGCCGTTGGCGTCCATCTCCATGAAGGACGTGTTGAGGGTTCGAGTGACCTCGCGACGTGCAACGGGATCCATGTGCTCTGTGCGAGAGCGATGCTTGTTGGCATTGTTGCTGTGCGAGCTGGAGCTGCCAGCGACGGAGAGCGTAGCTCACCGCGCGCTAGACTCCGAGGCCGCTTGCTTGCGTTTATCGAGTACCTCTTGCATCTTCACCTGGTTTTTATGCTCTTCGATGAGGAGCAGGTGGTATGCCATCAGCAGGTCCCGTGAAGCGTCCATAGGCAAGACCTTGTTGCCCGCCATGGCTTCGCATGCATGGTGCCATCCTTCCTCGTTGAGGTGAATTCTTCAATGGGCATCGGGGTCATCCTCGTTGGGTGGGAGGGATGGTTGCCTCCTGTTTACTCCGTTTCCACCCTGCGAGTTGGGTGGTGGCACTCGAACCTAGTGGTTGTTCCACGTCGCTTTGGATGACCACGACGCACTGGTAGCGCTCACGGATTGGATCGCTATTGTCGCAGCTTTCGGATTCGGAACCGTAGGTTCCTTCATCCGACGGGGGGTCACACAGATCTGAGTTGCAGCTGCTGATGTCGTATGACTCATCTGTCGATGTTGACGTGCGTAGCACGCTTGGATGTGGGGCCCATGAGGCGGGACTGATCGATGACAGTGGCACCCGCTCTGGGAGGCGGAGAGTGCCGGTCTATCCCACCTAGAAGCAGAAGCTCCCGAACAGAATCTCGAGTCCGTCGCCTATGGGCTCGAAGTCCTTCATGGTGGCTGGCGAGTGGGCGGTGAAGTCGAAAGCGCCGAAGAGGAGATGGCTCTCTGTCGCCGAGGAGTTGTAGATCGCTTTGGTCGGGACCGTCACGGTCGCACAATCAGCGCCCCCGATTCTCACAAACGGAGCCAATTGATGAGGTTTCGACTCGTCAATGCCCATTGTTATGAGCTTGGGTTTTGGAGAAGATGGGGGTGCTGGAGATCGCGGAACAGTTAACAGACAAGCAACCAGGGGACACGAGATTTACCCAGGTTCAGGCCCCCGGAGGGAAAACCCTACTCCTGCTTGTCTGCTCTTGATTACGGCGGAACCGAAGGTTACAGGGGTGCGGAGATGCAATCTGGCGTGAAGGTGTGTATGCGGTGGAAAAAGATGTCCTCCTCGCCGTGCCCTCCTAGCCTTTATATAGAGTTAGGAAGGTCTCGGGCACAGGTCGAGTCGGTTACAAGTTTAGGGTTTGCCCCTTTGAATATTCTATTTGTTCTAGTCTTGCTCTCCAAGGATCCGAAGATGTCATGGTCTTGGGCCACCAGAAAATCTCCACAGGCCGCGTATATTATTGTGGGCCTTCCTTGGGCTGGACCAGGTATGCTAATGTCGTGTACCCATAGGGTATAACCATGTCACCACTAATCATATGATGGAGGAAGCATTATATAAACTGCTAGATTCAAAGGTTTGGTAATGCTAGCTCTAAAGGTCTGGTTCGCTCTACTTCTGTCCCGGCTCTCGAGCTAAGGCATTGATATTGTACCTACTAGATTTCATGCCATTGGAGTCGGCTACACAGTTCCCTTCATCTTCGACGCATTACCTTCTTATTATTAGGCCAGAGGAGCCTCTGATAGACTCCCTCGTGGATTCATCCTCGTCACCCGTCTCATTAAGAACAATGCCGACCCTCTCTCGTGGCGTGTAAAAGGTACTATGAAATGGCAGTAAATAAAGTTGACCACCCGCCTTTCAACCATTTTGTATCACTGGAAAGTGGGCCTCCCCACATGGCGTGACATATAAAAGCTAACCGCCCGCCTCCCGGGCACCATTCGGTGTCTGCATTTCAGGTGGCGGTGGCGTGTCCACACGCCACGCCACCTTGCCCAGTTGTGGTGTGGCATGAGTGGACATGCCACCGCCATGCATTTGTAATAATGTGCATTCGGGTAAGCACCACGGTACCGCTATGTAGAACTCGGACAGGCTGATGAGTCCCACAAAACCGGTGGGATATCAACGTCAGGGCCACACGGCTAGTAAATGTGTACCGCCACATTTCAATTTTTCCATGATGCACGCTGCACGATTCTAGCGGACATCTACTGTTCGACGCCTATAAGAGTTTCTCTACTATTGACATTCCTCGCCTCTGGGAACATGTGGAAACACCGAGATTATGGGTAGCATAGTGTGAGTCATAGGCAACGCTGCAACCACCGACTCTATTGTATCGCTTCCCACCGACCCATATGACAAGATAGGCCTTGAGGTCATCATTCGCATGTCGAGAGAGGAGGCCGTCATAATCCATGTCGACTGTGATAACAAAGAGTAGGGTTAGGGTTTTACTTAGTTTTTATTTCATTCAAACTATTGTAGTTTTCTAAATTTGAATGAAATTCAAGTCCTTGTTCAAATTCGAGAGTTTTATATTTAATAAAAATATTAGAGTCGTGGGGCACATTTTGGAGAAAGTGGATAAAGATATACTAGAAAAAAATATCTCGTCGGCGGGATGGTTTCCTGTTTTTTGTTTAGTTTTCTTTAGTGTCTTTTTCGGGATGATGAGGCAGGGTAATATCCTGAAGTCAAAATAAGGTCCGTCCCGTCCTATCCTCGTTCGGTGTCTTGCTCGTGCAGAGGACGCGTATTTCCGGTGGATCCTTGGAATCCGGTCGGTTTTCATGTTCGTTGGTGTGGTCTCAGTCTCTTCTGATCTATGATTGTCATTATGGTTGTTGATTTGTTGTGCTGGTTGTTTGAGACTTAGCACAATGACTTGCCGTCTATGTAACACAACAAACTTTATTATGATAATTATTGCTCGGCTTAGCGATGGAGGGACGATGACGGCCGCGTGCTTTCAGCTCGGGCTAATATTTATAGTCATCGTTAGATGGTCTAATAAACTATTTATAATTTTTATTATTTTTTAGGCTATTTGTGTTGGTGTCAGATATTATTAACAGATCGTTGGAATTTTTTGAATGTAAAAATGAAAATTATCACTAATTGGAAACCCGCACCGTTCGGTCATTTCACACTCCTCTTTCCCGTGGGCCAGGGCTTGTACGTTTATCATGCTCTTTTGGACTCGCGCACCGTGAAGCTCGGCCAAAGTTAGATCTGAACTTCGAAGAACTTGCTCAAACATTGCCACTTCCTTTCCAGGAAGATTACCACATAGCTGCACCAAGAGCTCACCCTGCTCAGACACGCCCTTCCCCTTCGACATTCCAAGGAAGCTCCCCTTCACAACCTAGTATGTGAGACACTTGCAGGAAATCGCTCAGATCTGCTAAGAAGTTGGGGTTTCTAATGGCGGAAGCAGTGACTGCTGCTGTCGCCATAGGATGGGGCATGAAAGCCGCAGGGTGGGTCGCCTCGCCCATCATCTCCGATCTGTTCAAGAAAGCATCCTCGTATCTTGGCTTCAATGCATCGGTGAAGCTGAGTGAGCTTGAGCCCAAGATTTTATTGCTGGAGCGGGTGATGGGGGCAGTTGAGGGGAGCCCTCACAGGCCTCGTTTGGAGGGGCTGTACAGCAAGCTTAAATCTGCTTTCTACGAAGCAGAGGAAATCTTGGATGACGTTGAGTATTACCGTCTGGAGAAGAAGATACAAGATGACAAGCTCAAGTCAGAGTCAGAGGTCGCCGGGCCTTCACGTCGCTTGAAGCAGTTCTGGTATTCCGTTGCGAAGAGCTCTCCCCTAAAAGATCAGGTCCTTTCCTGCCTCTATGTGCTTTCATTAAGTCCTAAAACTTTGTCTATGCAGAAATGTTACATCAAAATATGTTAGTATTGGTAGGAAACAACACCATGGAATGGAACCCTTGATTTTTTTTCTGCCGGCTCACTGGCTTTACAACTCAGCAACCATAATCTTACCTGCAAAGAATTTGCATGGGTACAAACCAAGGTTTTAAATCATGTTTGCGCCTTCATGGTGAGATCCTAGATATAACTCTGGTAGCTAATGTGGAAGATATTTTCAATAGCGTTTTAAGATTAAATATATAGAAAATGTAAGATAAAAATGTGAATTAAAAAAAACATAGTAATATCGATGTACTCTTTCATCTACACATTGCAACATTTGTTAAGTCTGGAATAATCGAATCAAAGTAGTACTACTACAACTAGTCTAGTCAAAGAAGAATCCGTTGCAGCAAGATTTTGGTCGTCTTATTAAACATTCATATACTTATACAAATAGTTATCATGGCCTTAGTTTATAACTACAATTGAAAAAGGAATGTTGTTTTGGTCTATTTCTACCTGGAATAGCGGTATAAGGTGCCATGAGCTTTCAGGCCCTAGAAAAGCTATAGCATAGATGTATCTAGCTATTTAAATCCGTAGTACAAACTAAAATCTTCCTATACAGCGTATTGATCACTTTTTTTAGACAAATGTGCATTGATCACTAGCATAGATGTCCCTGCTCTAAGGGAATCTAAGTAGAATAAATGTCCCCGTTCACAGTATTCTTGATGTCATCAATAAAGAAACAAAATAGTTGATTCCAGTCTCCCCTGAACTATTTGAAACATGACTATACGTTCTCAATGAGAATTCGCCTCAGACCTTGATAACCACATGTTCCAAATCCATCCACCCCCTACAAGTACGCTTGGCACATGTATTCTACGATTTTGCTTGCATTCTCTATCCGAACTGTCGAACGCAACAAATAACATGCTATGATACTTTTTAAAAATAAAGATACTATCATCAAGGAGAGATGAAAACTCAAAATAAAACCTGTAAAGATAAGTCCCCAGTGGCCATCCTTGCTGCCGGAGAAGGCCGTGATGGTGGCGGGCCCAGCGCCGAAGGTGTCGGGGTTGCAGATTGTGACGGCGGCTCCCTAGTCGCGGCTGGGGACGGCGCCGGTGGAGATTGTCTGAATACGGCAGCTGGGGCGGCGCCCCTGGACGTGCGGCAGCGGCGGCTTTCCCCTGGGCGTGGCATCCCCACATGGGGTGGAGATCGGTTGCGCGTGGCGCCCCTGGTCATGCAGCATCGGCGGCTTTCCCTTGGGGCGTCCGCGCATGGGGTGGAGGTTACGGTCACAGGTCTAGGCTTCCGCCATCGGCGCGGTCGCCGGAAGGTGCATGGGGAGATGGCATCGTGCATGCTGCCGACCTTGCTGCGGTGTCGTTCTAGGCATCTTGCTCGGACCGAAGACCAGTGGGATGGCGGGTGCGCGTGGTTCGTCCATGGGCCTGCCTCCTCTTCCGCCGGAGGGGGTCAGCTAGAGGGCGGCGGCGTGGGGGCCTATCGATCTGCCCAATAAAGGGGGGCGATCCTTGGGTTCTTCTCACGCCAGGACGGTGTTCTGCCTGATGCTGCCAGCACTCTTTGACCTGGCTGGTGACGAGTTCCGGAAGGCTTCGCCGGCGATATGCTTTGGACGTTGGATGCCTGTAGTTTGTTGGATAGGATGGAATTCGGTCGTGGGCACCCATATTTTTAGCTGTGCGGATTTAGGAGGGAGTACCGCGAAGCTTTGCTTTCTGTTGCCATCGTGGGACATGTAGGTTTTCGATTTCAATGGGGAAGACAGTGGCGGAGAATGTCGCGGTTGAGGTCTGAGGCAAGTAATGGCGGATGGTGTCTTCATGGCGATGAGAACCTTGCTTGGTGGTTCTTGGCTTGTAGCAGCGGCAGCGGCAAGCGGGGGCGGCAGCACAGGGGAGGAGTACAGAGTCTTATCTTTCAGGGTGAAAATCCAAGGAGGGGCCTTAATTGGTTGTGACTGGCAAGTGGCAATGGCCTTGTTGAAGGCATTGTTTTGGGAGGGTGGTTTGTGTTGCAGCTACAAGGTTTTGATCGCTGTAGCGGGATCTTCTGTTTTCTTTTTCTTCTTGTTTTTGTAATAGGGATGTGTGCATTCGTAATGTTGTTATTGCAGAGGCTAGATGTAATTGGTATTTTCGCGATATTAATATATTCCCTTTGTCGAAGAAAAATGTGATATCGTCTAGCTTTAGTGCAATGAAGCTAGAAACTGAAATTCCTACGGTTTTAATGTGGCTCCTCACTGATTTCTCACTAGCCATTTTTTTACAGGAGAGTGGTATGTCAAAAGTTGAGTTGAAAAAGAGGCTAGACAGAATAGAAAAGGTCATAAATGATGCATGCAAAGTTTTGAAATTGATGAACTTGCCAAGCATAACTGATGCAAACCATAGCCATGCTGTTGCTGGCAACTCACGAGGTAGTGTCACTACTTCGAGGCCTCTATCAATGGTAATTGGACGGGATGAAGATTGTGATAAGATCGTAGCAATGCTTCATGAGAACGACGAAGATGGTCAGCCTGACACCAGTAGTGCTCCATGTTATTCTGTAGTTGGCATTCATGGCATCGGCGGTTCTGGGAAATCAACCCTTGCACAACTTATTTATGCCCGTGAGAAAAAGGGTGGACAGTTTGATCTCGTAATGTGGGTTCATGTTTCTCAGGATTTTAGTGTGGATACCATTTTCATGGAGATGTTTGAGGCAGCTACAGGTACTTTATGCCCTGAATTTAAAAATCGCAACACCTTACAAGATAAGTTGGAGGAGAAACTGTGTGGAAAACGTTTCTTCTTGGTACTAGATGATATTTGGTACAATACTAGAGATGTGACGCAGTATGAGAATCTACAACGGGTACTCTCGCCGCTGAATGCTGGAGAAGCAGGAAGTAAGATCCTTGTAACAAGTCGAACTGAAGATGCATTGTTAGCTCTGGGTGCTGCGAAAGAGAGATGTGTTCCCATATCTGTCCTGGATGAAGAAGTATTCTGGAATTTGCTCATGCATTATGCACTCCATGGTGTACACGTTGATGATCATGCTCGTATAATACTGGGTGACATCGGGAAAGAGATTGCGAAAAAGCTGAAAGGGTCACCTCTAGCAGCCAGAATAGTTGGAGGACAGCTGCATATAAGGCAAAACGTTGAGTTCTGGAGAAGCGTTCGAGACCGAGACCTTTTGAACGAGACGATGGGAGCTCTTTGGTGGAGCTACCATCATCTTCATGAGCAGGTCAAGCGATGCTTTGCTTACTGCAGTTTATTTCCTCGAAGACGTTGCTTGAAACGTGATGAGTTAGTTAGGCTTTGGGCTGCAGAAGGGTTTGCAAGATGCACTAGTGAAGCGGAGGGAATGGAAGATGTCTGCCAGGAATACTTTGATGAACTAGTATCAGCCTCATTTCTGCAACTTAAAGCAACGGAAGAACCCCATGAGAAGGACTACTACTTAGTTCATGATCTGTTGCATGATTTAGCGGAGAAGGCCGCTGGAAGTGACTGTTTCAGAATCGAAAGTAGTTGGAGACTACGAGGAAAGTGCCCAGAGGTAGAAGTTCCACCAGACGTCCGCCATGTCTTTGTTGAGTACTATAATGAAGAATTGATTACTAAGAAGATATGTAAATTGGACAACCTACGCACTGTCTTCATTGACAGTGGTTGGGAAGGAATTGAAGAGGAAGACCTCAAGTGTATGTTTGGAAGGCTGAGGAAGTTGCGTGTGCTTAACATACCTTTGAAAACTAGTTCTTTGTCCTCAAATGTTGTGCGAGTCCCAGCATGTATTGGTCAGTTAAGGCACCTACGGTACCTTGCTTTTCGGACCGGAGTATATAGTATTGCACATACTTCTATCAGGATGGTTTTACCGGCCACTTTGAACAAGCTATACCACATGCAGGTTCTGGATTTTGGTGGCATCGTGGAAGTGGTGGTCACCTCTTGTGAAGGTCTCATCAATTTGTGTCATGTTGTATTCAAACAAGATGTGGATATTCCAAGCATTGGCAGGCTAACGTCACTCCAAGAGATGAGAGTTTTCAATGTGAGAAAGGAATCAGGGTACGAGTTAAAGCAACTCGGGAACCTAAACAAGCTACGCGGCCAGCTGCGTATCAGGGGCCTGGAAAAAGTTGAAAACAAGAAAGAAGCTCTTGAGGCCAACCTGGCTGATAAGGAGGGGCTCACCACACTGGAACTGGCCTGGGGGAGTGATGGAGCTCGTCCAGAAGTTCAGGCAGAGGTATTAGAGGTCCTTTGCCCACCCAAGGATCTTACATCACTTAGTATCAGAAATTACAAAGGTCCGAGGTATCCAAGTTGGATGCACGAAGGTGGCCCAAAGCACGTGAACCATCTCGAGCTCTTGGAATGCAGCCCAAAACGTGGTCCTGAACTTGGTCGGTTTTGCCCTCATCTCTCTGAGCTCATTATTTGGTGCTGCAGCTGGGACGCCTTGCCAGATTGCATGGAGCACCTGACGTCACTGCAGAGACTGGAGATCTCGCACTGCATGAATATTCGGTCGCTACCAGCACTGCCGCGGTCTCTTCAGCATTTAAGCCTGCAATTCTGCGATGAGGTGTCGATGAGCTTGTGTTGCATGGAGCACCTGACGTCACTGCAGAGACTGAAGATCTTGGACTGCAAAAAGATTCTGTCGCTTCCAGTACTGCCTCAGTCTATTAAGAAATTCAAACTGTGTACCACTGATGAGGTGTTGGCGAGTTCGTGCAAAGCAGCTGGAGATCCAGAATGGCAAAAGATTAAGCACATTCCTTACGCATTAATAGGTAAATCAAGTGTACTAGTATCATTTTGTGTGTTTGCATAACATCATTATTTTGGTTCCTGTAACAAGAGATGCTAAGCTATGATCGTTTCTCAGACAGTGAAAGATCCTGGCGCGTGATGAAAATGGGAGTTGTACAGGACCCGTAGCAGATGGGAAGCGAGAAGAAGATGCCTCTTCACTAGAAGAATCCGAGACGTCCTAATGCGTCAAGTTGTGATCCTTAAACCTGCCCGGGTGAAGTGCTGCTGCAGTCATCAGCTAACGTGAGCACCGGATTCCAATTTTTTTATGTCCTGTAATAATGCTGTGAAACTTTGAACACTGAGCTTACTTGTCTCGTGTATGGTCTGTAATACTCTACAATGTTGAACACCCAATCTGTTTGTTTCCGATGGTTTGCAATATACTGTCGAAAATATAAGCGCATCCTTGCATGAATGCAGTAGAACATTTTCTTCCTTTCATGGTGCATTGGCCGGAATATATTGCTCTACAGGGTAGAGTTGCCCGTGGAGTTGCTCAAATCTGTTGGGTTAGATCTTAGACGTGGTTCCTGTGCATCTCTCCAGGTAATTTCAACTTCAAGCATTTTTTAACTCTCTTTTCAAAGTTTATCTCTTCTTTAGCTTGTGTTGCTTGCGTGCACACGCCGGGCAATGCTGCCCAATTATCAACCTAGTTCGCACGATCGTTACAGAGGGAATCTTGTTTCTTCTCCTGTTTGGAGCTACAGTACTCCATTCGTCGTGTTGGCTGCGCACCGGAATCAGAAAAGTAAAGCAAGGTTTGCTAGGAGTGAGGAGCCTCCTTTTCAAGGTGCATAAAGCAGAGTGGTGCACTGTCTCCTAGTTCTCCATCAGGAACTGGTGGCAGAAGGGGAACACACGTTTTTCTTTTTCTGAGTTCCTTTGTGTATTCCTCCAAGAGGACATCGGTCCTTGCGTTGTAAGGTTTTTTATTTCAGTATGAACACGTTGGCGACATCTTTCAAAAAATCTCACTATGAAGAAGAAATTGAATCCTCCTTGCGTTGTAACTTTCTGAATTTCGGTTCACATATTCGACATATATTGGAAACATGCGAACAAATTCAGAAAGTTACCGCATTCAACTTGAGACCTTTCCAAAGTTGCATCATCCAAGATGTTATTTATTTGTGTCATCCTTGACTCTTCACCGCATGAAAACCTGCAATCCGTAGTACTTTCTACTATTATTATCATCATGAGTAAAACCTGTTTGCTATTATTAGCAATGCCCTGTGATGTTCATTTGCTGTTGTGGTTCGTTGTTCCTAGTTGACTTACTTTTTTTTTGAATGGTCACCGGGGGGAATCCCCACCTGAATTTTCATTTATAAGCAGACCTCAAAGTCTGGATTATTACAGGGAAGAGGGGGAGGAGAGTAGATTACAGGGGTAGGGCTAGACAGTGTGCAGCCCCAGGCAGCGGATCCAAGCATTTGCGTCCAGTTCGACCTGAGAAGGGAGACGAGTGCGCCAGAGGTGAGCATCCTCGATGCAGCTTCTACGCATGAGGGTGAGGCTGGGCTGTTGCACGCGAAATACCACCGCGTTGCGGTGTTTCCAAAGGTGCCAGCAGCAAAGGAGCGTGAATGTCGTGATAGACTCCACAGAGATAGCCGAAGAGGGGGAGTAGGAGTGGAGATCCCGGACATCAGCACCATCCGGCCAATGGAAGCAAATGCTTGCCCAGAATCTTTGGGCAAACCGGCACTGGAAGATGATATGGGTGGCTGTTTCTTCGGGGCATCCGCATATCAGGCAGAGGTCCTCTTCCGCCGTGATGATGTTCTTCTTAGCCAGTTGGCTGCGCGATTGCACTCTTGCCTGGACAAGAAGCCACGTGAAGAATTTTACCTTTGAGGGAGCGTGATTTCGCCAGACGAAGTCGTAGAAAGGCTTGTCGACGCCACCCCAAGTGCACAGTTTGTAGAGCTCAGCCGTGTCAATGTTTACAGTGGTCTTAGCGCAGCGAACAAGGGACCAGCTGTCTTCATCCGCGGAAAGGGAGACGCCATTGAGGATAGCCAGCAGCATGGGCAGCTCCCGCTCGCCAGCGTGGTTTAGCCGCGGTCCCAGGGACACGCGCAAGCCCGAGGCAATGACGTCGCTGACCAAAGACGTGGCGACTGTGGCATGGGAGTACAGGGCAGCGAACTTATAGCATAGGGGCATACCCTCGAGCCACTGATCGTGCCAGAAGGAGAGCCGTTGCCCATTGCTGAGGCTTCCAGTCGCTAGCCCGCGGTAGAGCGGCAGGAGAGCGCGTAGCCGGTTCAGGTGATGATCTCCCGTGGGGTCCAGCCGTGCTTGAGACCAGACCCAGCGAGGCCAAGGGGCATCGGAGCGCGTGTGAAGCTGATGCAACAGCTTGAGTTCCAGGCAGGAGTTCTTGGCGCTCAACTGCTTGATGCCCAGCTCTCCCTCGTGCTTTGGGCGACAGACCGTGGACCACGCCACAAGGCACTGCACCCCAGAAGCGCCATCTACAGAGTTCCACAGGAAAGCCCGTATGAGGGCCTCAATAGCACGAAGCAAAGCTGGTGGCAGGTCCAGCGCGCCCATAGCATAGACTGGCAGGGCGTCAAGCACAATGTTCAGAAGAACCAGCCTGCCATCGCTGGACAGAAGGATGGCCGTCCAGCCAGACAGATATTTGTCCACTTTAGCGATTAGGGAGGCGAAGTCATGCATCTTAAGCTTGTGAGCCGACAGAGGCAAACCCAAGTAAGTCTGGGGGAACCCTTCCACCCGGTAGCCTAGTGCAGCAGCGATCCGGGAGACCTCATCAGCCGGGACATGCATAGGAACCAGCGTGGACTTGTGGAAATTGATCGACAACCCCATTGCATCAGCCAACTGGCCCAACAACTCCTTAAGGCGTTGTGCAGCAGCTTTGCTGGCCTGCATGATAATCAATGTGTCGTCCACATACTGGAGGACCTGGCATGGTGCATCACTCAACAGAGGGTGCCGAAGAAGAGGGTCTTGCCTGATCAGCTGGTGCAAAACATCTGCGACGAGCAAGAAGAGGTAGGGGAGAGAGGGTCCCCCTGCCGGAGCCCTCGCTTGTAGTTAATCCAGGGGCCAGGGATCCCATTGAGCAGAACCGCAGATCTCGACATGGTCAGAATCAAATCCATCCAATCACACCACATGTCCGGGAAACCCCTCGCACGCATGATCCGCCGCGGGCTCTCCCAGTTGATGGAGTCAAAAGCCTTGGAGAAGTCAAGTTTCAGCACAAGGGAGGGAGCTTTCCTCTTGAAGCAGCATTGGACCAGCTCAGTAGCGAAAACAAAATTTTCCGAGATGCTTCTGCCCGAGAGGAACCCGGGCTGGTTGACGTCGATCAGGTCACCAATTCTGGCATGCAGCCTGGTCGTGAGGGACTTGCAGATGGTCTTGATAGAGCAATTATGTAGAGAGACAGGTCTGAACGAGCCAGGAGCTAGGACGCCGTCGCCTTTGGGGATCAACACGATGTGAGCACGGTTGATTGCGCCCAGGTCTGCGTGTCGGGCATGAACAGCGTTGAACAAGCGGAGCATTGTGGGCTCGACAGATGGCCAGGCTGCCTTGTAGAACAAAGGCCCAAGGCCATCGGGCACAGGGGCACTGTTTCGGTCCATAGCCATCACAACAGCTTTGATCTCAGCGTGCTCGAAGGGTACGGTGAGGGCCGGCCCATCCACCATCCGTGCTCCCGAGTCCACGGACCGGCGAGATATGCGTCGGGCATCTGTCGGGCTGTCAGGCAGCTCCCTTTGTATTAGATATCGGAGGTATGGCTGTGTCCATGTTTCTTCGACTGCCATGACCTCCATCAGGTTGACCACGGCGACCTCTGTGTCGAGCTTTTCTGGTCCTTCCTTTCCTTCGGGTAGCGCAACCCCCGAGTGTTCTGCTTCTTCGGGTGATCCCTTGGGGAATTTTCTTTTGATGGATGGCACGTAGATCTGTTCGAGGAACACACCTGGTGGCACCCGTGCGCAAGTGGAGCCGATGTTGGCGAGTCTGTCGGCCTCTTCGTTGCTTTCTCTCCCAGCGTGCTGAAGCTCGCAGCCGTCAAAGTCTCCTTCGAGTGCGTTGTAGAGTGCGCGGTACGCGATCATGTTGGCGGCGTGCGTGTCACACTCGTTCATCGTCTGTTGGACGACGAGATTTGAATCGTCGTGGATGACTAGGCGCGTTGCGCCGCAGATCTTGGCCATCCTCATGTCATGGATGAGGGCCTCGTACTCGGCTTCGTTATTAGAAGCTCGAAATTTTATCCGGAGGACGTACTTCATCTTGTCGCCCTGCAGGGAAGTCAGTATGACCCCGACTCCTGCTCCAGCCTCGCGCTTGGAGCCATCGAAGTGCATTGTCCATGACTGCGTCATGTCCGGAGTGTCCGGCAGCTGCAGTTCCATCCAGTGGACTAGGAAATCCGGTAGGACCTGGGACTTGATCGCGTGGCGCTTCTCGTAGACTATGTCTAGAGGCGACAGCTCGATGCCCCACAGGGCAACGCGTCCCATGGCCTCCGGGTTGTTCAGGATGTTGTTCAGGGGTGCTTCGTTGACGACCATCACCTGATGCTCCTGGAAGTAGTGGCTCAGCCGACGAGCTGTCATGAACACGCCGTAGGCGAGTTTCTGGTAGTGAGGATACCTCTACTTTGTCGGTGTCAATACCTCGTTGAGGTAGTATATTGGGCGTTGGACCCCATGGGTCTTGCCATCTTCGGGTTGTTCGACCACGAGCACGGTGCTTACCACCTGGTGTGTAGCTGCTATGTATAGCATTAGAGGCTCGCGCTCCCTCAGCGTGACCAAGACGGGCAAGGTGGAGAGCAGCCGCTTCAGATCTTCGAATGCGTCATCCGCTTCAGGTGTCCACTCGAATTTGTCTGCCTTGCGTAGCAGCTGATAGAAAGGTAGGGATTTTTCGACTATGCGGCTGATGAACCTGCTCAACACCGCGATTCGCCCAGCGATCTGCTGGACGCCTTTGAGGTTCTTCGGCTTCTCCATGGCCATAATGGCCCGGATTTTCTTCGGGTTCGCCTCGATCCCTCGTTGGGAGATGAAGTAGCCTAGCAGTTGACCAGATGGGACGTCGAAGGCGCACTTTTCTGGGTTTAGGTTGATCTTGTATCGATCAAGGTTGTCAAACGTCTCACGGAGATCATCCATCAGTGTCTTGGCCTCCCTTGTTTTGATTACTATGTCGTCGACATAGACATGTATGTTACGGCCGATCTGGTCTTTCAGGCATGCCTGCATGCATCGCTGGTACGTGGCACCTGCGTTCTTCAGCCCGAAGGGCATTGTGTTGTAGCAGAACACTCCGAACGGCGTGATGAATGCCGTTTTCTCCTGATCTTCGACCTTCAGTCGAATCTGATTGTAGCCTAAGTAGGCGTCGAGGAAAGAGAGCTTCTCGCATCCTGCAGTCGAATCGATGATCTGATCGATCCGAGGAAGAGGGAAGTGATCCTTTGGGAAGTTCTTGTTCAGCGATGTGAGGTCCACACACATCCGCAGGATGTCCGTGTCCTTTTTGGGGACCATCACAGTGTTGGCGAGCCACTCGCTTTCCTTGATCTCCCTGATGAAATTGGCGTCGAGTAGTCTGTTGACTTCGACTTCGATGGCTTTAGCCCGCGGCTCAGACAGTCGTCGGATGGACTGTTTGACGGGCTTGGCGTCTGGAAAGACATTAAGTGCGTGTTCGGCGAATTCCCTGGGAAATCCTGGCATGTCCGCAGGACACCAGGTGAAGATTTCCCAGTGCTCACGGAGGAATTCGACGAGCGCGCTTTCCTATGCGGGGCTGAGGTCGTTGGCGATCAGCGCTGTCTTGGAGGCGTCCGTCGGGTGGACTTACACCTTCTTTGTGTTGATAGTGGAGTTGAAAGACATGTCGGATGCGTTCTTCCTTGCGACTGGGGGTGCCCTGTTGTCTGTCACCACTCGGATCCTTATGAGCTCCTCCTGCATGCCGAATGACTGGGAAATTTTGAAGGGTTTCGCAGCATAGTAAATAAAAAAATTCTACGGATGCGAACGGGAAAGCCAAGATCTAATCTAGGAGATGCAATCAACGAGAGGGATAGATGAGATCTTCATACCCTTGAAGAAATCGCATAGCAGAAACGTTCAACAGAACGTGGTTGATGTAGTCGTACTAGCCGTCTCCTCCTCGCGATCCGATCCGATCCGATCCTACGCCGCAAGTGGCGGCGCCTCCGAGAGATGCACACGTACGGTGCCGCGACGTCTCCTCCTTCCTCGGTCCAGCAAGTGGGGTGGAGAGATGGATTGGATCTGCAGCACGACGGCGTGGTGCTATGGTGGAGAGTTTCTGTAGCAGGGCTTCGCCTACATGCAGTCGGGAGAGAGAGAGGAAGGGCAGCAGCTGGCGGCTAGGGTTTGGGGTGAGGGAGGGTGCGCCCCCTGCCCACCTTATATAGGGGGCTGGACGGCCCCCTTGGCCCCTCCTCCAAGCCCTAGGGCGGCGGCCCCAAGGGTGGAGTATTGGGCAAGTCTCCCCCCTTCTAGAAGGTTTCCCTAGGGTTTCCCCTAGGGTTTGGCCGGGTGGGCCTATGGGGCCTTGTGCCCCTGGCCCAAAGCGGCCAGGGCACTCCGTCGTAGGCCCACGCACCCCTCCGACAAGTGGGGCCACGTTGGTCCCACTCCGTAAGCTTCTAGAACCTTCCGGTACAATACCGAATACTCCGAAACGATTCTGAAATCCAAAAACTGCTTTCCTTTATATTAATCTTATTCTCCGTACCATTCCAGAACCTCTCGTGATGTCCTGGATCTCATCCGAGACTCCGAACAAAAACTCATAAACCAATTATCCATTCTATCCTAGCGTCGAGACACGTTAAGTGTGTGACCCTACGGGTTCGAGAATATGCAGACATGATCTTCTATCAATAATCAACAGCGGGATCTGGAAACCCATATCGACTCCCACATATTCATCGATGATCATATCGGATGAACCACGATGCCAGGATTCAATTAATCCCATATATATATTCCCTTCGTCACGCGATATTTTACTTGCCCGAGATTCGATCGTTGGTATCAGCATACCTAGTTCAATCTCGTTCACGGCAAGTACTTTACTCGTTTCGTAATCCGATATCACTTTGTGATAAACTCCTTAACCACGTGCTTGCAAGCGGTGTTGATATTGATTACCGAGTGGGCCTGAAGTATATCTCTCCGACTTGGGAGGGACAAATCCCATCTCGATACATACAACCCAACAAGTACTTTCCGATCACCTGAGAGACACCTTTATGATCACTCTCACATAGGATGACGTTTGATGATCTCAAAGCTTTCTTCCGATACCAGGGAGTTGCATTATCTCATGGTCTAAGGAATACAATATTTGACATAAGAAAAAGCTTCGCAAAGATGAACACGATGACACGATCTAATTGCTCTGTTTGATTTGGGTATGTCCATCATATCATTCTCCTAATGACATGATCTCATTATTAATCGACAACTCATGTCTATGGTTAGGAAACCTTAACCATCATTAATCAATGAGATAGTCCATAGAGGCGTACTAGGGACACGGTGTTGTTTATAAACCACACAAGTATCAAAGTTTCCGCTTAATACAATTCTAGCATGGAATATAAACTTTATCATGAACAAGAATTATAACAATAACATCTTTATTATTGCCTCTAGGGCATAATTCCAACAGATTTTGTTAAAGTCCCTGTCGCAGTGATCCGATCGGGTGAAGCTCCTGTGGACCGTGATGACGCCCCTAGGTCCTGACATCTTGAGTAGCAGGTACGCGTAGAACGATACTGCCAGGAACCATGTGAATGCCACGCGCCCGAGGATGGCGTGGTATTGTGATGGCCAGTCCACCACTTTGAACTCGAGTCGCTCGCTCCGAAAGTTATCGGGCTTGCCGGAGATGACATCGAGCCATATTTTTCCCAGGGGGAATATGCCCTTCCCTGGGACTATGTCGTGGAACATTGTGTCTGATTATTCCAGTGCCGCAATGGATCCGTGACATCGCTAAGGTGCTAGCAAACATCGATTGATGCCGCTGCCGCCGTCCATGAAGACGCTCATATCGAACCTCCGACCAGGCCTCCAAAGACCGTGGCAGCATGACCTGGGCGAGGGACCTGGCGGGGGTGATCCAAACGGCTGAACGTGATGCAGGACTCCGAACCATTGAGGTACTCAGGCATGGCGGGTGGAGCAGTCACATCCAAACTGACTTGGCGGGTGATTTTCTTTTGCACCCTATTTGTTGGGCGCTCTTTTTGGATCATCAGTGACCCTTTCGGCACGGGGTACCCATTTCCGCCATTGTTCTGCGCAGGTGCGATTGGATGATTCGAAGGTCCCACGGGTGGTGGTAGAGGAGCTCCGTGGGCGATGTCACCTGGTGCGGGTCCGTTCCCGTACCCAGGGTTCGGGGCTTGTTGCCTCATCTGGGACATGCTCTCGCTGAGTTTCTGGAACTCACGATAGTCCTTGAGCATGTAGCTTGCCTTCTTTTTACCATCCTGCTTGTCGATGTAGAAGTGGATGGTGCATGGACCTAAAAATTTGTCGTATGCCAAGGGTCCATCGTCGTGGCCGCGGCGTTGCCACGACTGCGCTGGGCGTTCTCCATCGCGGAAGTTGTTTCCACGGTATCCGCCGCTGATGCGGGTGCCTTCGCTGCGGCCGTCGGCGTAGCCAGCCGCGACCATGTCGGGTCCGTCGCGATCGTCGTAGACGCGCGATCTTCTCTTGCTACGGCGTTCACGTCGATGGCCGTAGTCATCTTCCTCCTCCGAGTGTGCTCGGTGGACGGAGTCCTCGCCATCTTCCCACCTGTTGGCGATGTCCATGAGCTGGTCGAGTGTCTTGGGCTTGACGCGCCCAAGTTCTTCCTTGAAGTCCTGGTGTTTGACGCCATCCTTGAAGGCGTCGATCGCTCTATCCTCAGAGATGTGCGCCGCGGAGTTCTTGGTGTTGGACCAGCGTATTATGTACGAGCGAATGGATTCGCCCGTTTGTTGGGTGCAGGCCCGTAGCTCATCGATCGAGGCTGGCCTCTTGCTGGTGCCCTTGAAGTTTCGGATGAAACTGTACGCCAGTTCCTCCCAGCTTCGGATGGATCCCGAGGATAGGTTGCTGAGCCAAATCCGGGTTGCGCCTGTCAGCTGTAGCCGAAGGCATTGCAGGGCGGTGTTCTTCTTTCCGCCGTGTAGCTTGACGGACGACAGGTGGTCGCTGAGCCACGCCTTGGGATCCCGTGTGCCGTCAAACTTCGGAGTGTCCGAAGGAAGCTTGAAGTTCCATGGCATCCGCGTCCACCGGACGGATCTGCTGAAGCATCGAGCTCGGTAGAGTTCTCCTTCATCGTCGTCCTCCTCGGATTCGGACGAGCATACGCGCTTGGCGCGTGCTTTGTCGATCTTGCGTTGGGTGAGCTCACTTCGAGCGTCGTAATCGCGGCTGCGATGTCGCGAGCTCTTGTGCCTCTGAGGTAGGTCATGTTCTTCCTCGTCGGATGAAGGTGTGGGACTGTGGTTGAACTTGATCGCAACCTTCTTTTTGGGCTCCACAGGAGCTTCTCCGTGGAGCGCAGCTCCAATGAGCCCGAGTCCGGCTAGTGCGGATTTGTGCAAGGCCCTTTTCGGGTCCCCCACCGGAGGTGGATGGGACGCAAGGTATGTGGTGGCCGCCATGATCGCAGCTTGCGGCGTCTTCGGGATGACGTTGTCGTCGGCATCCATCTCCATGAAAGACGTGTTGAGGGTCCGGGTCACCTCGCGACGTGTGGTGGGGTCCATGTTCTCCATGCGAGAACGGTGCTTGTTGCCATGGTTGCCGTGCGAGCTGGAGCCACCCATGGCGGAGAGCGCAGCTCGCCGCGCACTAGACTCCGAGGCCGCTTGCTTGCGCTTGCCAAGCACTTCTTGCATCCTCACCTGCTTTTTGTGCTCTTCGACGAGGAGCAGGTGGTACGCCATCAGTAGGTCCCGTGAGGCACCCACAGGCAGGATCTTGTTGCCTTCCACGGTTTCACGTGCTTGAGCCCATCCTTCCTCGCTGAGGTGGATTGCCCGATTGGGATCGGTGTCCTCTTCGTTGGGCGGGGGCTGGTTTCTCCTGTTCTCGCCGTTTCTACCCTGCGGGTTGGGTGGCGGGTTGTGCTCCTAATCTACGTCGCTCTGGATGACCACGGCGCATTGGTAGCGCTCGTAGATTGGATCGCTGCTGCCGCAGCTTTCGGATCCGGAATCATAGGTCCCTTCCTCCGATGGTGGATCACACAGATCTGAGTTGCAGCAGTTGTTGTCATAAGACTCATCTGTCGATGGCGATGTGCGTAGCACGGGATGTTGAGCCCACGAAGAAGGCCTGATCGATGGTAGGGGCACCCGCTCTGGGAGATGGAGAGTGCTGGTCTGCCCTACCTGGAAGCAGAAGCTCCCGAACAGGATATCGAGCCCATCGCCAACGGGCTCGAAGTCCTTCAGAGTGGCTGGCGAGTGGGCGGTGAAGTCGAAAGCGCCGAAGAGGAGATGACTCTACGTTGCCGAGGAGTTGTAGATCGCTTTGGTTGGGACCGTCACGATCGCACAATCAGCGTCCCCAGTTCCCACAGACGGCGCCAATTGACGAGGTTTAATCTCGTCAATACCCATTGTTATGAGCTTGGGTTTTGGAGAAGATGGGGATGCTGGAGATCGCGAAACGGTTAGCAAACAAGCAACACGGGGACACGAGGTTTATCCAGGTTCAGGCCCCCGGAGGGAAAACCCTACTCCTGCTTGTCTGCTCTTGATTATGGCGGAACCGAAAGTTACAAGGGTGCACAGATGCAATCTAGCGTGGAGGTGTGTATTAGGTGGTATGAAGTGCTCTCCTCGTCATGCCCTCCTAGCCTTTATATAGAGATAGGCAGGTCCCGGACACAGATCGAGTCGGTTACAGGTTTAGGGTTTACCCCTTTGAATATTCTATCTAATCTAGTCTTGCTCTCCAAGAATCCGAAGACGTCATGGGCTTGGGCCACCCAAAAGTCTTCATGGGCCGTGTATATTCCTGTGGGCCTTCCTTGGGCTGGACCAGGTATGCTAAGGTATTGTACCCGTGGGGTATAACCATGTCAGCGCCCCGTTGTACAGCCCATACAGGTCAAAACGCCAGCAGACGACCTGCTCCCGCCCCAATAGGTTGGAGTAGAAGGCGTGGAGCGCAGCCTCCTTTTCCTGGTGAGAGGCCACCAAGACGTCGTAGATGTCGAGAAGCCGGACGTTGTTGCGGCGGAAGCGCAGAGAGGAGCGCCCGTGGAAGAACTTCGAGTTCGAATCCCCTTCCTTGATTGCCCTGAATTTGCCCCTCTGCTTCCAGTGAGCCGCAGCTCGACGCATGGAGAAAGCCAGCTGGTCCCGAGCGTCACAACGCAGATCACATTCATCACCTGAAAGAGAGCGGGACTCCTCCACAAAGTCTAGAAGGTTAATAATGAAATGACAATTGTTGTCGAACTGGGGCACGTACCGGTGTCTCTTCCGCTAAGCTTTGGCAGCCGAGCGGAAGCGCTTGATGCACGCAGCAAGATTGAGAGCAGCATCCAAGGAGAGCACCCTGGGAGACCAAGAAGGGAGGGTGGATGGCAGGAAGGAGGGGTCCAGGAGCCAGGAGTTTTCGAAATGGAACTGAGAGGGGACGAGGATGGTGGTAGTAGCGGTGACAAGAAGAGGGTGGCGGTCGGAGGTGGGGCGAGGAAGGGAGGCCAGGGAGGAGTTGGGGAAGGAAGAGTTCCACTCTAAATTGAAGAAGACCCAGATCAAGCCTGGCCATGACGGGCTGGCTTGCTGATTAGTCCAAGTAAATAGGCGATCGTCTAGGGGGAGCTCAAACCAGCCAAGCTGATGGATCATGGAGTTGAAAGCAGCAGCGAGGTTGCGATCAAAATTGTCATTATTCTTTTCATGCGGGTAGCTAATTAAGTTAAAATCTCCCACGATCATCCAGGGATCCGTGACAGAAGAGTCCACAACGATCATTTCCGCAACGAAAGCAGAGGTAAGGGAGTGGTCTGACGGAGCGTACACGTTGGTAATGGTGAAGGAGGTGTCGGAGGCGATGGAGATAAAACACGTGGTGAGGCTGAAAACTTTGGCAGAGGAGGAGGAAAGGGAAAGGAGTCACTTGTCCCAAGCAGTGGCAATGCCACCACGAGTCCCTTCTGCATCGACCGAGCAGAAGCCGGTCAAGTGAACAGGCAGGAAGGACCTTGCCTTCCACTGATCGAGAGAGGCGAATTTAGTTTCTTGAATACAGACAATAGAGGGTTTGACAGGGGTTAAATTATCTCTAACAACAACACATTTGTCGTCATCGCCTAGGCCTCACACATTCTAGGAAGCGAGGAGGAGTTTTTTGAGGGAGAAACTATCCATTAAACCCGACTACACCATTACAGAGGACAAGGGGGTTGCGGTAGCACGCCAAACAGTGGCGTCCATTTGATTAACAAGATGAAGGATACAGGGAACTAGGGAGGGAGGGGAAGGCGACACGATCCTATGCGTTATGCTGCAAGGGGGCACCGATAGAGAGCTAAACATTAGCACCTAGAGGCACCTTGCTGTTGTTGTTTCCAAATGCTGTGTTGCGGAGAGCGGACACAGACTTCATTTCCATTGGGGACTTCAGCATCTGCATGACTTTGTTCTTGCCCACATGATCACGGAGCTGCTTGGAGCAGCCCTTGAGAGAGTCTTTCAGCTCATGGCGCTTGACAGCCTTTGTTGTCATGTCTTCAAAGTTGACAAGTTCCTTTCCTGCCAGCCGTGCGCTCTTGCGCGGCAGCTTGGCTTCCTCGGCCTTCAGAGCATCAGCTTCAGCAGCTTCCTTGATGGCCTGGTCATCGAGCTTGCGCTGGCGGCGCGAGCGCACCACAGTCCATTCACCCTCCTGCAGCACCACATCAGTGTTCAGGTCGTCCTTGCCAAGGACTAGTGGCGAGGTCGAGTTGCTGATTAGGGGCGCCATCACAGGACCACAGGGCTCTCTTCGATTTCCTCAATCACCACAGACGAGCGGTTGGATTCAGCAGGCAGGCTAGAGGTGCACCAGAGAACAGATTGGCCTCCAACAATCGGAGCCATGCATGGCTGGCATGAGAAGTGGAGCCGCGGCCACGGACCCCCGCAGCAGCATGTGGGCGTGCCCACCCGGTCCACCATGTCCAACTTGCTGCCCAGCATCGACATGTCCGGCAGGAGGGAACACACCTCCATCAGGGCCCACCACGCGACCGAGCCACGGAAGCGTGGATTGGCGGAACGGCGGCGACGGCGGAGGTCCAAACTCCGGCTGGTACTCCCCCATCACCAAGGAGTCTTCGTACGGCCAGATCTTGATGATGTCGAGGTTGATAATCCGAGTGCCCCACGGCCCCCGCTTAGGCCATAGATCATAGGGGATCTCCGCAGCAGGCTTGTCCAGCAGCACGACCACCTTAACCGTGGACATGTCATGGCCCAGAAGAGAGACCGGGTCGATCTCAATCACATCTCCAATCGTGGCGAAAGCAGCAGCAATGTTGGTGGGGGAGACGTGCTCAGCACCGAATCAAGTAGCAACGATCATGGCCAGCAGGTTGGGCTCAGGCAGCGGCGCACGCTGCACATCTTCCTCTCACCAGCCTGATGTGGTGACGTCCTCGTGGATGAAAGGCTGCTCCCGCATGGCGAGCTCCCGCTGGGCTAGCGAGCGGAATCCAACGTTGGGGGCCAATATGTTCTCTGGTCCACCTCCAGTCTGTCTGCTGAATCCAACCGCTCGTCTGTGGTGATCGAGGAAATCGAAGAGAGCCCTGTGGTCCCTGTGATGGCGCCCCTGATCAGCAACTCGACCTCGCCACTGGTCCTTGGCAAGGACGACCTGACCACTGATGTGGTGCTGCAGGAGTGTGAATGGACTGTGGTGCGCTCGCGCCGCCAGCGCAAGCTCGGTGGATGAAAGGCTACATAGTTGACTTACTTTATGACATTCTTGTTGCTATGTTGGAGATTTATACTGGACACATCATCATTCGGTCATTACATAGTCTTAACAAATAAAGTGAGGACAGGCCAGTAGCTCCATCCTCAAGCTTAAACACAGCAGCACATAGCACAGCTTAGCAACTACAGAAATTCTCAAAACATGGCAGCATAATAAACCCCAAATCGTCAATGACTACAACCTTGAAATAGAAACCCCGACCAAATCGTCAATGACCACGACCTTGAAATAGAAACCCCGAGCACTTGCTGGACATCAATACCACGAGCAAGCATGTCAGTGGTGATGAGCACACTCCCTCGTGATGATATGGCCCTAGTGTTCTGGCTCATGTCACCACGAGCATACTCAAATTAGAAATGAATGTATAGATGATAATGAGACCGATTCTGCGTATCGAGATAAATCACGTCAACCCGCGCGTGTAAACCACAAGGCAACCAACGTTGCCCGCGTGCATGGGCACCACCATGGCTAAGGACACGCCGAGAGCTCATAGATCCATCCGTGTGGAATCCGATCGATTCGCCGGATGAAACAACATTCGCGTTAGAGCCACACCAGATAGGGAATGTATAACCTAATAGCACCTCCATTCGATTGGTTGTTTACAAGCCGAAATCCGGCGCTATTTAACGCCAGATAGATGTAACTTTCGGTACGGGAACGTCCAGTTTCACACTCGCGTTTCCAGACCGAGCTCCTGTGTTTGGCCAAAATTCAAACAAACTCGGCAAAATTTGATGAATATAGGCAATTTCATTAAAAAACAGACAAGTTCGTATATAATATACTCCCTTCGATCCAAATTAGTTGACTCAAATTTATTAAAATATGAATGAATCTAATACTAAATCATATGTAGATACAAACGAATCTAGATAAATCTAAATCAACTAATTTGGGTCGGAGGGAGTATCAAATTCGGATATATATCCGGATTTTGACTACATTAGGCTAAAAAAAGTAAAAAAAGACATAGAAATACTACTACGCCTATGCCGATGCGGACGCCGCCGGGCACATCGCTCACATGCCGAAGTTGCGGTAGAAGCATGTGTGGCCGGCGTCCTGAGTGCCATCATCGTCGCTCAGCGGTTGCGGTGGCCGGGAGCTGCCTTGGCCGGCGTCGCCGCAACACGAGTGCGATGAGGGTCTGGCTTCCTCCTCCTCTTCGTCGAGGACGATGAGCGGCGCGCCCTAGTAGGAGCGCTATGATGGCCGGTGTTGACGTGGGAGCGCTTCGGTGGAAACTCCAAGAGCAAGGTGCGAAGAGCACATCAGCAAGTCTCCCTCAGTAAGAAATCGAGTTTATCAAACCAGTAGGAAGAAGGAAACGTCTCAAAGGTGTTGCAAGCAACGTGGAAACCTGCATAACACAAACTTAAGACTTTGCCCCAACGAACAGTGAGGTTGTCAGGTTCACGGGTTTGCTGTAACAAAGGATTAACTGTATGGTGTGAAAGGTGATGATGGTTTGCAGCAAGTAAACAGTAACAGTGGAAGATGTATCAATGGTAAAGATTGGACCGGAGTCCATAGTTCACTAGAGGTGCTCTCCTTAGATAAACAAACATGGCATGCAGGGTAAACAAATTACAGCAGGGCAATTGAATAGGACTGAGCAAGGCATAACAATACAATACTAGACAAAAAGATCCTATGAGATTCGATTGGGCAATACAACAATATACATAGACCGCCATCCAACTGCATCTATGACTAGAAGTCCACCTTCAGGTTATCATCTGAACCCTCTTCAGTATTAAGTTGCAAGCAATAGACAACTGCTTTAAGCAAAGTGTGTAAGATAAACAATCCACTTGCTCCATAAATAAGAGACCGTTGTTTTCTCCCTAGTGGCAATAGCACATCTATAACCATAGAGATTTCTATCGCTTCCCTTGGTAAATAGAGGCATGCACCCACTATCGAGCATAAATACCTCCTCTTGGAGTCACTAGCAACTACTTAGCCAAGATAGCTACTAACAACAGAGAGCATGCAAGATCACAAACAACACAGACATGATAGAATTAATAAGACAAAACCATTAATCAATCTGACATAGTAATCTCAATATCCGTCGGATCCCCGCAAATACAACATGCATAATTACAAATATATTAGATCTTGATCATGAACGGAGCTCACAAGATCTATACACAAAAGCACAAGGAGGAGATACAACCATCTAGCTATTATATGGACCCGTAGTCCAAGGTGGAACTACTCACGCTTCATACCGAAGGCTGACATGATGAAGAAGAAGGCCTCTAGGATGATCTCCCCTCCGGCAGGGTGCCGGGAAGAGCTTCAGATCCCCCGATCTAGGAACCATGGTGGCGGCAGCTACAGACGGTTTCGTGGTATTTTGATCGGGTGCCTAGGGTTTCGTGACGGGGCTTCTTATTAAGAGGCGAGGCATGGGGCCACCAGGCGACCGCACAGCGCGGGTGGGCCCACCAAGGCCAGGGGTGTGGCCCCCTGGTGAGCCTCCTCCGTATCGTATTCTGGCCTCGTATTGCCCACGGTAAAATATTAACTTTGGCTTTTGTCCTGTCCAATTCCGAGAATATTGATTTTTTGACTTTCTGGAACCAAAAACAGAAAAAAAAACAGACAACTGGCACTGTGGCAACTTGTTAATATGTTAGTTCCAGAAAACATATAAAAACACCTCAAAGTGTGGACAAAGCAAAGCAAAGTAAATACTAAACAAGCATAGAACATCAAAATAATAGATACGTTTCCGATGTATCACGCTCCCGGCGAGTGAAGCGGGTGGCCTCGCGCTCGGCCTGCTCCTGATGGCGCCGAATGCGGTTGGCCTCCTCGTGCTCCCAGTCGGCCCTAGACCAGGCGCAGGCGTCCGGCTCCGGCATCGGCGACACGTCGTTGAGAGAGCGCTCCATCGTCATCTTGAGGACGAAGGCATCCTCGTCGATAGGGACGGCCCAGTCGATTAGCTTGGTCTTCAGTGTACGCAAGCGTCGGCCTGTTGGCGGCGCCGGTGCGCGTCCTTCGTTGATGACGATGCCGCGTGACCTCGTTCTCGGCGGAGAGTGCACCACCGACTCCACCTTCCGCTTCACCGGCCGAAGCAAGGGCGTGGAAACCGGCGCCGAACCAGACGATCGTGACGCTGAGGCCGAGGAAGGGGATTTGATGCCCCATCCTCCTCGGCAGCTAGTTCGACGCTAGACGGTGCCGAGCGGCCGACGATGGCGACCGAGAAGGGCAGCCCAACATTGGGCGGTCTCCTGCGGCTATGTGCTCGAGGACGGCGGTGAGCGTCCGTCCTTGAGCGCTCCACCAACGCCGTGCGACGGCATTGTGTCGCTTTGGCGGCGAGCCGGCGCCGTCGTGCACCTCCAGCTGCTGACACCGGCGCTTGGCGAAGAAGTTTCCCATTATGGCAAGTTGTCTAGGTCTTTGTCAAGCTCCGGGTCCTCCATGGCCATGATGGTGGCCTGGATCTCCTCCACCATGCCAGCGCCCGGCGGCACCGGCGCTGAGCTTCCAGGCCGGCGGGCACCGGAAGTCCGGCGGTGCCATGTAGCCGGCGTCGTGCAGCAGCTGTGCCTCCCAGGGCTGCAGAGAACACCGGCTGAAGCCGTTCGCTGCCGCTGGGTCGCCAGGGTACCTCTCTGCCATTGTTGTCGCCGAGGTCTTCTTCTCGTTGCCGAAGGAGGAGTGTGTGGTTGGGGAATGGGAGCTGTGAGAGTGTGTGCCCTTAACCGGCGAGGGGCACCGACATTGATAGCCGAAAGAGGAAAGATCGGCGAAGGCAGGAGGGGTGTAGTGGCGTGGGCGGGAAAAAGGGAAATGACGGGAAGGCGAGCCGGCGGTGGCGTGCCATTACATCGAGGCGTGGCCGATGCGACGCACGTTCATTGACCGGCGGTCCATCGCGGGTGCCGAGGTAACAGGATGAGGACGACTTGGCTTCTTTCGTTGACAGGGCGAGGCCACGGGCAGGGTTTTTTTCCGTCGATTCTGCCGCGTCCGGCGTTTCGAGACGGTTCCCGGCGCCTTGGATTTGGCCTGAAAACGCCGGATGAATGTTGGGCCAAATTCAACTCTATTCGGCGTCCTAGAAACACGGCTTGCAAATTTCCATCGTCCGGATAAAAAATGAACCTAGAAAAACTGTATTGAAAACACGGTGAAGATGCTCTAAGACAATAGTGTAGAATATCCTAGACGTTGTTAGCTTCTGTTAATCCTGTCGCTGTAGCTAGGTTCAGTTAGCAGTTTTCTGAAAATAAACAGTAGTTGTTTTAGGCCCTAGTCTAGCACTGCTGCGGACCGTCGTGGGATGGCACGGCCTGTCCGTTGTGGCGGCTTTGTAGGGGAGATGGGCACGAGCGAGAGTGGGATGGCGCTCTCCTGTAAGCTCGGTCCTTGATCCTGATTAGTAGCTGGTTAGTTTGTAACCGAAGCAAATAAGAGGAACAGAGAAACAGAAAAGTGGGTCAGTCGAACACCACACAAAACTATTGTGTCTCTCCTCTCTGTTATCTCTCTCTGTGATCCTTTTGCCACCATTGGCAACAACACGTGGTATCAGAGCATCAGGATTTGGTGATCATGGTCGGGACTCCATCACCGGCAGATCTTTGGCGCTTGCCGGGACGGCGAAGCAATGACGGTCATGACCCCAGCGTGGCGGTCGCAGAGCCGTCAAGGTAACCGGAGAGGAGGAGGAGGAGACATCATAGTCCGTGAGATCGTGAGGGAAGGAGGAGGTGGTGGCGGCGCTGCTACGTACCCTACTCTCACCAAAACAAACTACACCGAGTGGGCTATCCTGATGCGCGTCTAGCTTCAGGGCGCTGGACTCTGGGATGCCGTCAACACGGGCGACGCGACGGAGCGGCAGGAGAGACAGGCGCTGGGCGCCATCCTGCGCTCGGTGCCGCCTGAGATGGTGCCAGTGCTTGCCGCCAAGGACGACGCCAAGGCGGCTTGGGACGCGATCAAGGCGATGCGCGTCGGTGTGGATCGTGTTCGTGAGTCGCACCGGCAGAAGCTGAGGAAGGACTTCGAGAACCTCGCTTTCAAGGGCGGGGAGAGCATCGAGGACTTCTCCTTGCGCATCTCTGGCATCGTCAACGAGCTACAGTCTCTGGGAGACGCAACCTACAACGAGCTTGCAGCCGTGCAAAAGTTTCTCCGCGTCGTTCCGTCAAGGTATGGTCAGATGGCATGTTCTATCGAAACCCTGTTGGATCTCAGGAACATGACGATCGAGGAACTCAGCGGTCGCCTGTCCGCATCGGAAGGGCGCGGCGAGCCGGAACAGGAGTCCGGCGGGCGGCTGCTCCTCACGGAGGAGTGGCGCGCTCGTCAGAAGGGACGTGCGCCCGGTGAAGGATCGTCGGGGGGTGGCAAATCCCGTGACAAAGGGAAGAAGCCACAGGGCGGTGGCGCCGGCAAGGGCGATAGCAAGCCACCGCGCAGCAGCGGCAAGTGCAATTATTGCGGCATCGAGGGCCACTGGAAGCGCGAGTGCCGCAAGCACAAGCGCGACCATGGCGACCAAGGCGCTGAGAGCGAATCGGCGGGGCCAGGAGGAAGCGGTGGAGGGCGTCATGCTGATGGCGGTCGCGAACGAGCACGACGTGGCAGCGCATAGAGCACTCACGGCATCGGCATCTGCTGTCGCGGACGCTCTCAGAGCGCGCACGGCGCGCACGCCTGACACCCAAATCGCGCTGGGAGCGAACACGGCCCCAGCAGACGAGCACCGCGTGTTCCTCAACGAGGAGCGTGTCGTGCCTACGCCTGCCGCTAACGGTCGCTGGTTCCTCGACACCGGAGCCAGCAACCACATGACCGGTACGCGGGCGGCGTTCACCTCCATCGACGAACGAGTCAAGGGCACGGTGAAGTTCGGCGATGGGTCCACGGTGGAGATCGAAGGCCGCGGCTCCGTTCTGTTCACGGGGAGGAACGGAAATCACAAGGTCCTCACCGAGGTGTACTTCATACCTCGGCTGAGCAGCAGCATCATATCGCTCGGGCAGTTGGCTGAAGTCGGCGTCAAGACGGTGATCGAAGGGGACGAGATGCTGCTCTATGATCGTCGTGGCTCGCTGCTGGTGCGCGTGAAGAAGATGCGTAACCGCCTCTATGCGGTGACGCTGACACCGGCCGCACCAGTCTGCCTTCTTGCAAAGGCAGGGGTTCTAGCGTGGCGATGGCACGCTCGGCTTGTACACCTCCACTTCCGCGCCATGTACGTGCTTGGTGCAAAGGAGATGGCAGAGGGAATTCCTAGGATCGAGCGCATAGAGCAGGTCTGTGATGGCTGCGCGCTGGGAAAGCAGCACAGGAGACCGTTCCCTAGCACCACGCCGTACAGAGCCACGGAGCGGCTTGAGCTGGCGCACGGAGATCTGTGCGGGCCAATCACGCCCACCACACCTGGAGGAAGCATGTATTTTCTGTTGATCGTGGATGACTGTAGCAGATTCATGTGGCTAGAAGTGCTGAAGAGCAAAGATGAGGCACTGAAATATTTCAAGAAAGTGCGCGCTCTAGCTGAGAACGAGCACGGCCTGAAGCTGAGAACATTCAGAACAGACAGAGGGGGTGAGTTCAATTCCATTCAGTTCGTGGAGTACTGCAACGAGCTGGGAATAAAGAGGCACACCACTGCTCCCTATTCTCCACAGCAGAATGGAGTAGTGGAACGGAGGAATCAGACAGTTGTAGAGATGGCCAGGTGTATGCTCAAGAGTATGGGGATGCCATCCATGTTCTGGGCAGAAGCAGTGAAGACCGTGTGCACATTCTGAATCGTACACCAACACGCAGCCTCAACAATGTCACTCCGTATGAAGCATGGAACAAGAGAAAGCCGAACTTGCGCTACCTGCGCACGTTTGGGTGTGTTGCTCATGTGAAGATCACAAAGCCAGGGGCCAAGAAAATGGACGATCGCTCTACTCCGATGGTCTTCATCGGATATGAGGAAGGTGCCAAGGCCTACAGGGTCTACAATCCTGACACACAGCGTGTATACATCTCCAGGGACGTGCTCTTTGAAGAGGATCGGCCATGGGACTGGAATTCAGATGGTGAGCACTCCGTAAACCGTGATGAGTTCACAGTGGTGTATGAGGATGAGTTTGTGCAAGATCATCACAGTGAGCAGAACACAGCAGCAGCAGATTCGGCAGATGGGAGACAGACCTCACCTGCAGCTCCTGCCGCGGGAAAGAACAGCGCCACGACAGAGGAAAATCCTGTCGCGGCAGAGAATAGCATCACAGCAGAGGAAAATGCTGTCGCGGCAGAGATTCCTGCCGCAGCGACAGCACCAGTGGCACCCTGTCATCCAATGCAGACACATGCTCAGAAGGGGATCTTTGTTCCAAATCCAAGGTACAACGACGACGACTTTGACTATAGTGGGCTATGTTTCCTTGCTGCAGAGGAGCCCACCAGTGTCGAGGCCACGCTCGGAGACGTGCCGTGGAAGAAGGCTATGGAGGAAGAGATGGAGTCCATCTTGACAAACGAGACATGGGATCTCGTTGATCTCCCAGCCGGTCACAAATTGATTGGGCTCAAATGGGTCTACAAAATCAAGAAGGATCCAGAAGGAAAAATTGTCAAGCACAAGGCAAGACTGGTTGCTAAGGGATATGCCCAGCGGCAGGGAATCGACTTCGAGGAAGTCTTTGCTCCTGTAGCCAGAATGGAGACTGTGAGGTTGCTTCTAGCACTGGCAGCGCACTGCAAGTGGCAGGTTCATCATATGGACGTGAAAAGTGCGTTCCTCAACGGGGATCTTGCAGAGGAAGTGTATGTTCAGCAACCAGCAGGTTTCATCGAACCTGGAAAAGAGCACAAGGTTCTGAAGTTGAAGAAGGCCTTGTATGGGCTGCGTTAGGCTCCGAGAGCCTGGAACGCCAAACTTGATGCTTCACTGGCATCGCTTGGTTTCGAGAGATGTCCGCTGGAGCACGCACTGTACCGGAGAGGGGATTCAGACAGCTACCTGCTCGTCGGCGTCTACGTCGACGACCTCGTAATCACTGGCACACACACTGCAGATATTGAAGCGTTCAAGGAGTAGATGCATGATCTTTTTCGCATGAGCGACCTTGGTTTGCTGTCATACTATCTGGGAATTGAGGTGCGACAAGAGGATGGCAAGATCACTCTGTGTCAGAGAAGGTACGCAGAAAAGGTTCTCGAATCGGCTGGGATGGACAGCTGCAATCCATGTCAGACTCCGGCTGAAACAAGAAGTAAAATTGGGAAGCAAAATGGCGGCCAAGCAATAGATGCTTCCATGTACCGGCAGTTATCGCAGCTTGCGGTATCCGTAAACTCACGACCGACATTGCATATGCAGTTGGTATCGTAAGCCGGTTCATGGAGTCACCGTGCTCACAAAGATCGGACTTTGGTGAAGCAAATTCTACGCTATGTGCGTGGGACAATCGGTTATGGATGCATCTACAGAGCTGGTGCGTCAGAATCGGCGGTGGTCGGATACAGTGACAGTGACCACACCGGCGACGTGGACGAGCGCAAGAGTACGACTGGAACTCTGTTTTTCCTCGGCTCAAGTGCCATCTCGTGGGTCTCGCAGAAGCAGAAGATCGTGGCACTATCTTCATGCGAGGCCGAATACGATGCTGCATCAGCAGCAGCCTGTCAGGGACTTCGCTCGCCGCCCGCCGCCGAGATAAGAGGTACTGAACCAGAGAAGTTTGAGCTACGTGTGGACAACAAATCAGCTATTGCCTTGAGCATGAATCCAGTGTTCCACGACAGAAGCAAACATATCGAGGTGAAGCATCACTTCATCCGTGAGTGCATCGAGACAGGGACGATGAACGTCGAGCACGTCAGGACTGATCTTCAGTTAGCTGACATTCTCACCAAGGGACTTGGCCGCGTCAAGTTTATTGAGCTGAGACAGAAGCTGGGCGTGGAAGAGATCAAGGCAACAGGATTACGGAGGTGAATTGTTAGCTTCTGTTAATCCTGTCGCTGTAGCTAGGTTCAGTTAGCAGTTTTCTGAAAATAAACAGTAGTTGTTTTAGGCCCTAGTCTAGCGCTGCTGCGGACCGTCGTGGGATGGCACGGCTGTCCGTTGTGGCGGCTTTGTAGGGGAGATGGGCACCAGCGAGAGTGGGATGGCGCTCTCCTGTAAGCTCGGTCCTTGATCCTGATTAGTAGCTGGTTAGTTTGTAACCGAAGCAAATAAGAGGAACAGAGAAACAGAAAAGTGGGTCAGTCAAACACCACACAAAACTATCGTGTCTCTCCTCTCTGTTATCTCTCTCTGTGATCCTTTTGCCACCATTGGCAACAACAGACGTTAGGCCTATATCCCACCCAACCGGGGTTCTTGGTAGCGCCGAGCCGTCGACGGTAAACTAGACGTCGAGAGTTAGGGCTCCTATTTAGTGTTTTTAATAGAAAGTTGTTTTATTAGCGATAGTCTTTTACACTAGCGCTCGGCTCGGCTTTGCCGAATACCCATGTTAAGTCTGGGTAAAAATCTCCTTTTATTTTGGACTATAAAAAAATTGGCAGTATATAGAAGAAAATTTATGTCATTTCTGTTAGAAGTTTTTTTTATTTTAAATTTCAGGTATATGTGTATATATTCAGAGACGGAGACAAGGGAGGACGAGGAGGGGCGACACCCCCGTATGTTCATGGTTTTCTTAAGGATAGTAGCCATGACAGTTCATTCTTTGTGGTAGTTTAGCAAGCTCAGTCCCCCTCAAACAAATAACATACACACTTTGTCCCCCTTAAGCTCACACCCTGGCTCCGCCCTGTATGTATCCATGTATTTGTTTTTAGATTTCTTTCGATCGATGGATGTTCGTTTTAAAAAATGAGAGCACTAGTGCTCGGGAGCTGCTGCCACTTTTCCTGTGAATTTAACTCATTTTCCGATTCACCGGATGATTTCTTACACATGGGCCGCTATACGGTTACTGTTCAAGTTAAAATGGGCCCAAAACCGCATATCCGTCGGAAATAGGCTGTGTTGTCTTCTCCGTTGGACCCTCGATCTTGTTCCCCTGTTAGCCAAAAGAAAAAAAAAAGGACCCGATCCCCAATTCTAGCGATCCCCGCTTCCGTGTTCACACGCGGCTCGCCAGCGGCCGTCTCCTGATCCGGCCGTCCCATGCGGCTGCCCGGCTGCCGCCTCGCCATGAACCTCCCAAGCAGTAGACTTGTTAGCGCGAGCCAGGGAGCGCAAGAGGGGAGCTGCGGCGTCCCTCTGGAGGTTACATGGCGGCGATGGACGGCGGAGACGGAGGAGCATGTCGAGCGCATCCTCCACGCCATCGGCAACTTCACCCAATGTCCCGTAAGGTTCTCTACTGCTGTACTGCACCGTTTCTGCTCCATCAACTCTATGAACTGTGATTGTCGGAGAAGTGTTAACTGTCACCGAATGAGAAGGCAAAACAAGACAGAAGGATTATAGTAGCTGGTTTCTGCACCTAGCCATAATTGCTTTCTACTAGTACAATATATACTTTGAACTGTTCAAAAAAATTTGAGGATGGCATGTGCTTTAACCGCCCCCTTCAATTTACAATTATTGAAATTGTTAAATCAAAAGGCGCATAGTCCACACGGCCTTTTTGTCTCCTCGTGGATATCTCCTGACTCCTGGCTTGCACCGCCACGATGCTACCGTTGTAGGCTTCTCATTTTATTTTCCATTTTTCCTGGACATGATTAGTAGTTAAATAAAAAGTATAGTATACAAGGTCGTGAAAGGGACAGATAAGCTAACCCATTAGATGTTTTCTCTTCAATCTAAGCTACTTGCAGTATTCAACTGACCAACAGCAATCACTAGTTGGAAATCCGCAGCGTCCGGCCGGTCAGTCCTCTTTCCCCCGGGGCAGGGCTTGTACTTGTTTATCATGCTATCTGGACTCTAGTAATTGCCTGAAACTGTATAATAGATTAAGTGCCACATGGTTACGTGTGTGCACACCGTGAAGCTCGGTCAAAGTTGGATCTGAACTTCGTAGAACTTGCTTAAACATTATTACTTTCTTTCCAGGAAGATGCCTCTCCGGCTCACTGATTACCCCAGAGCTACACCAAGGCCTCACCCTGCCCGTACATATCCATAGCCATTCCAAGAAAGCTCCCCTTCACAACCTAGTACGTGAAACACTTGCAGGAAATCGCTCAGATCTGCTGAGAAGTTGGGGCTTCTAATGGCGGAAGCAGTGACTGCTGCTGTCGCCATAGGATGGGGCATGAAAGCCGCAGGGTGGGTCGCCTCGCCCATCATCTCCGATCTGTTCAAGAAAGCATCCTCGTATCTTGCCTTCGATGCATCGGAGAAGCTGAGTGAGCTTGAGCCGAAGATTTTATTGCTGGAGCGGGTGATGGGGGTAGTTGAGGAGAGCCCTTACAGGCCTCGTTTGGAGGGGCTGTACAGCAAGCTTAAATGTGCTTTCTACGAAGCAGAGGAAATCTTGGATGATGTTGAGTATTACCGTCTCGAGAAGAAGATACAAGATGACAGGCTCAAGTCAGAGTCAGAGGTCGCCGGGCCTTCACGTCGCTTGAAGCAGATCTGGTCTTCCATGACGAAGAGCTCTCCACTAAAACATCAGGTCCTTTCCTGCCTCTATGTGCTTTCATTAAGTCCTAAAACTTTATCTATGCAGTATGTTAGTATTGCTAGGAAACAACACCATGGAATGGAACCCTTGATTTTTTCTGCCGGCACACTGGCTTTACAACTCAGCAACCATAACCTTACCTGCAAAGAATTTGCTTGGGTACAAACCAAGGTTTTAAATCATGTTTGCGGCTTCATGGTGAGATCCTAGATATAACTCTGGTAGCTAATGTGGAAGATATTTTCAATAGCGTTTTAAGATTAAATATATAGAAAATGTAAGATAAAAATGTGTTTTTTTTAAATAAACCATAGTAATATCGATGTACTCTTTCATCTACATATTGCACCATTTGTTAAGTCTGGAATAATCAAATCAAAGTAGTACTACTACAACTAGTCAATAAAGAATCCGTTGCAGCAAGATTTGGACGTCTTATTAAACTTTCATATACTTATACAAATAGTTATCATGGCCTTAGTTTATAACTACAATTGAAAAAGGAATGTTGTTTTGGTCTATTTCTACCTGGAATAGCGGTATAAGGTGCCATGAGCTTTCAGGCCCTAGAAAAGCTATAGCGTAGATGTATCTAGCTATTTAAATCCATAGTACAAACTAAAATCTTCCTATACAGCGTATTGATCACTTTTTTTAGACAAATGTGCATTGATCACTAGCATAGATGTCCCTGCTCTAAGGGAATCTAAGTAGAATAAATGTCCCTGTTCACAGTATTCTTGATGTCATCAATAAAGAAACAAAATAGTTGATTCCAGTCTCCCCTGAACTATTTGAAACATGACTATACGTTCTCAATGAGAATTCGCCTCAGACCTTAATAACCACATGTTCCAAATCCATCCACCCCCTACAAGTACTCGGCACATGTATTCTACGATTTCGCTTGCATTCTCTATCCAAACTGTCGAACACAACAAATAACATGCTATGATACTATCATCATCTTTTAAAAATAAAGATACTATCATCAAGGAGAGATGAAAACTCAAAATAAAACCTGTAAAGATAAGTCCCCAGTGGCCTTCCTTGCTGCCGGCGAAGGCCGTGGTGGTGGCGGGCCCAGCGCTGAAGGTGCAAGGGTTGCAGATTGTGACGGCGGCTCCCTGGTCGCGGCTGGGGACGGCGCCGGTGGAGATTGTCTGAACGCGGCAGCTGGGGCGGCGCCCCTGGACATGCAGCGGCGGCGGCTTTCCCTTGGGCGTGGCATCCCCACATGGGGTGGAGATCGTTTGCGCATGGCGGCTGGGGCGGCGCCCCTGGTTGTGCAGCGGCGGCGGCTTTCCCTTGGGCGTCTGCGCATGGGGTGGAGGCTATGGTCACAGGTCTAGGCTTCCGCCATCGGCGCGGCCGTCGGTTGCCGGAAGGTGCGTGGGGAGGTGGCATCGTGCACGCTGCCAACCTTGCTGCGGCGTCATGCTAAGCATCTTTCTTGGGCCGAAGACAAGTGGGCCGGCGGGTGCGCGTGGTTCGTCCATAGGCTTGCCTTGCCTCCTCTTCCGCCGGAGGGGGTCGGCTGGAGGGCGGCGGCGTGGGGGCCTATCGATCTGCCCAATAAAGGGGGCGATCCTTGGGTTCTTCTCACGCCAGGATGGTGTTCTGCCTGATGCCGCCGACTCTCTTTGATCTGGCTGGTGACGAGTTCCGCCGGCGATATGCCTTGGACGCTGGATGCCTGTAGTTTGCTGGATCGGATAGAATTCGGTCGTGGGCACCCATATTTTTAGCTGTGCGTCTTTAGGAGGGAGTACCGCGAAGCTTCGCTTTCTGTTGCCATCATGGGACATGTAGGTTTTCGATTTCCATGGAGAAGACAGCAGCGGTGAATGTCGTGGCTGAGGTCTGAGGCAAGTAATGGCGGATGGTGTCTTCGTGGCGATGAGAACCTTGCTTGGTGGTTCTTGGCTTGCAGCAGCAGCATCGGCAAGCGGGGGTGGCAGCACATGGGAGGAGTACAGAGTCTTATCTTTCAGGGTGAAAATCCAAGGCGTGGCCTTAATTGGTTGTGACTGGCAAGTGGCAATGGCCTTGTTGAAGGCATTGTTTTGGGAGGGTGGTTTGTGTTGCAGCTACAAGATTTTGATCACCGTAGCGGGATCTTCTGTTTTTCCTTTTCTTCTTGTTTTTGTAATACGGATATGTGCATTCATAATGTTGTTATCGCAGAGGCTAGATGTAATTGGTATCTTCGCGATATTAATATATTCCCTTTGTTGAAAAAAAATGTGATCTCGTCTAGCCTTAGTGCAATGAAGCTAGAAACTGAACTTCCTATGGTTTTAATGTGGCTCCTCACCGATTCTCACTTGCCATTTTTTTTGACAGGAGAGTGGTATGTCAAAAGTTGAGTTGAAAAAGAGGCTAGACAGAATAGAAAAGGTCATAAATGATGCATGCAAAGTTTTGAAATTGATGAACTTGCCAAGCATAACTGATGCAAACCATAGCCATGCTGTTGCTGGCAACTCACGAGGTAGTGTCACTACTTCGAGGCCTCTATCAATGGTAATTGGACGGGATGAAGATTGTGATAAGATCGTAGCAATGCTTCATGAGAACGACGAAGATGGTCAGCCTGACACCAGTAGCGCTCCATGTTATTCTGTAGTTGGCATTCATGGCATCGGCGGTTCTGGGAAATCAACCCTTGCACAACTTATTTATGCCCGTGAGAAAAAGGGTGGCCAGTTTGATCTTGTAATGTGGGTTCATGTTTCTCAGGATTTTAGTGTGGATACCATTTTCATGGAGATGTTTGAGGCAGCTACAGGTACTTTATGCCCTGAATTTAAAAATCGCAACACCTTACAAGATAAGTTGGAGGAGAAACTGTGTGGAAAACGTTTCCTCTTGGTACTAGATGATATTTGGTACAATACTAGAGATGCGACGCAGTATGAGAATCTGCAACAGGTACTCTCGCCGCTGAATGCTGGAGAAGCAGGAAGTAAGATCCTTGTAACAAGTCGAACTGAAGATGCATTGTTAGCTCTGGGTGCTGCGAAAGAGAGATGTGTTCCCATATCTGTCCTAGATGAAGAAGTATTCTGGAATTTGCTCATGCATTATGCACTCCATGGTGTACCCGTTGATGATCATGCCCGTATAATACTGGGTGACATCGGGAAAGAGATTGCGAAAAAGCTGAAGGGGTCACCCCTAGCAGCTAGAATAGTTGGAGGACAACTGCATATAAGGCAAAACGTTGAGTTCTGGAGAAGCGTTCGAGACCGAGACCTTCTGAGCAAGACGATGGGTGCTCTGTGGTGGAGCTACCATCATCTTCATGAGCAGGTCAAGCGATGCTTTGCTTACTGCAGTTTATTTCCTCGAAGACATTGCTTGGAACGTGATGAATTGGTTAAGCTTTGGGCTGCAGAAGGGTTTGCAAGATGCACTAATGAAGGGGAAGGAATGGAAGATGTGTGCCAGGAATACTTTGATGAACTAGTGTCAGCCTCGTTTCTGCAACTTAGAGCAAAGGAAAAGCCCGATGAGAAGGACTACTATTTAGTTCATGATCTGTTGCATGATTTAGCGGAGAAGGCCGCTGGAAGTGACTGTTTTAGAATAGAAAATAGTTGGAAACCGCAAGGAAAATGTCCGGCAGTAGAAGTTCCTCCAAACGTCCGCCATGTCTTTGTTGAGACCTATAATGAAGAATTGATTACTAAGAATATATGCCAATTGGACAACTTGCGCACTCTCATCATTTATAGTCAAGGTGGTCGGGAAACAGTTGGGGAGCAAGTCCTGAAGTGTATGTTTGCGAGGTTGAGGAAGTTGCGTGTGCTTACAATAACTACTAGAAATGCAGGAATGGCAAATTTTATCTCCTCAGATGTGCCAATACCAGCATGTATTGGTCAGTTAAGGCATCTACGGTATCTTGCTTTTGGGACTGGAACTGGTGAACAGCTAGGTATCAGTCTGGCTGTACGAGCCACTTTGAGCAAGCTATACCACATGCAGGTTCTAGATTTTCGTGGCATCAAGGAAGTGTTTTTTTCCTCTTGTGAAGATCTCATCAATTTGCGGCATCTAGTGGTCTACCAGGCAGATTTGGGTATCCCAAGCATTCACAGGCTGACGTCACTCCAGACGATGATTGCCTTCAACGTCAGAAAGGAACAAGGGTACGAGTTAAGGCAACTCAGGAACCTAAACAAGCTTCGTGGCCAGCTGTGTATTAGGGGCCTGGAAAAGGTTGAAAGCAAAGTGGAAGCTATCGGGGCCAATCTGGCTGATAAGGAAGGGCTCAGAACACTGAAACTTTCCTGGTGGTGTGGTCTAGCGAGTCTAAATGTTGATGAAGCGAGTCAAGAAGTTCAGGCAGAGGTACTAGAGGGCCTTTGCCCACCCAAGGATCTTACATCACTTAGTATCGAATATTACAAAGGTCAGAGGTATCCAAGTTGGATGCACAGCGGTGGCCCAAAGCACGTGAAGCATCTCCTGCTCGACGGATGCAGCCTGAAACCTGGTCCTGAACTTGGTCGGTTTTGCACTCATCTCCGTGAGCTCATTATTTGGTCCTGCGGCTGGGACGCCTTGCCAGATTACATGGAGCACTTGACGTCACTGCAGAGGCTGGACATCTCTTTCTGCGTGAATATTCGGTCGCTTCCAGCATTGCCGCGGTCCCTTGAGCACTTCAGCCTGAAATGCTGCAGTGTGTTGTCGATGAGCTCGTGTTCCATGGAACACCTGACGTCACTGCAGAGCCTGAAGATCTCGTCCTGCAACAGTATTCAGTCGCTTCCAACATTGCCTCAATCTATCAAGGAATTCAAAATGTCTACCGAGAATGAAGTGTTGGTGAGTTCGTGCAAAACAGTTGGAGATCCAGATTGGCAAAAGATTAAGCACATTCCTTACGCGTTAATAGGTAAATCAAGTGTACTAGTATCATTTTGTGTGTTTGCATAACATGATTATTTGTTCATGCAACAAGAGATGCTAAGCTATGATCGTTTCTCGGTCTGTTTGCTAGCAGGTGAATACTTCAAAGGACCACACTACGTGATGAAAATGGGAGTTGTACAGGACCGGAAGCATATGGGAGGCTCTATATATTTTTGAGATGAGATGGCTCCTCACTATAAGTCGTGGTCCTTAAACCTGCCCGAGTGAAGTTCTGCTGCAGTCATCAGCTAACGCGAGCACCGGATTCCAATTTTTTATGTCCTGTAATAAAGCTGTGAAACCTCGAACACTGAGCTTAGTTGTCTCGTATGGTTTGTAATACTCTAGTACAATGTTGAACACCCGATCTGTTTGTTTCCGATGGCTTGCACCCCTGACTTGGGAACATATTTTCTTCCTTGATGCATTGACCGGAATATTTGCCCGCGGAGTTCCTCAAATCTGTTGGGTTTGATCTTAGACATGGTTGTGCTGGGCTAGCAAAAGATGTTCAGGCGTATCTAAATCTGGGCGCACTACGGTCTCAAACTGGCCAAATTCGTTAGCCCAACCTGCACCGCACGAGAGAACCGGTTTTTGCCTGGTTTGACATAGTAAACCGCAATTAAAAACTCTAAGCTGGTTTGGGACGGGTTGGACTTGGACCCGGCGAAATCGACCAAACCATCAACTCCCGCATTGCAATACACATCGCCGCTGGAGCGCATGGTGGAGGCGAGGGCACGGCCGTCGGCGGAGGCTGAGGACGCTGATGCCGGGACTGCAGCGGACATGGAATACCCTAGCGGGGGATTGCTGGAGGCTGGGGTTCGGCGGAAGCGGAAGGAGCCGCCGGCGGCCAGGGAGGGGAAGGTATGAGTGCCCCGTGCCGCGGCAGCGGCGAGGGTGAGGCGGCGACGAATTTTACGCCATTCTCTCAGCGCCCGTCCGATTCTCGAAGGAAATTTCGTATGCCGAAGGTCCGTCTCCCTTCTACCCTGTTTCTTGCATCTGTATCTATTTGTGGTGAAATATCTCTGTGGACTGTGGTAGTAGTAGTCCTTCACCTGGTCCAATTCTTGCATCAGATCATTTTTGAAGTACCAACATCCATTGATTTGATATTCGTTTTCTCCCTTGGTCCAGCCGAATATTTGTTTTGGCTCTCTCTCTCTCTGCTGTAAAGAGGTTTCTTGCATCTGCATTTCATTTTCATATTAGTTGCTTGAAATTTATGGTGTAAATTTTGATGTCTAATTCTTGGCAAGCCACAGGGGCTATGTCTTGCTGTTGACATGGAGAAATACTGAAATTTATGGAGTATGGGTGATAATTATGTGAGTGGTTGGTGCTCATGAAGGGATACATGATGTCATTTAGAATGAGCATATTCTGCGAACTGTTTCTTAGAACCTGAAGGCATGCTACAAGTAATGTAAGCTAGGCTTTCTCTGATTTTTAACACTGTTTTTTGCTACTCTGAATTTGTATATGAAGGCACATGGAGCAGCTCAGGAAACTCTTGTCTGAAAATAAAAGGTACCTTGTCTATTCAAGTTCTTGATTCTTGAATAAGAAATGGACTTGCAAAAACCAATGCCAGGTGAGTTTTGTATTTGAGGTAATTACTCAAATACCTCCAGGTTTCTTTCATAATTTCACCATGTTTCTTCTGTGAAGAAAATAATCTCCCATGTTTTGCTCCATATGCTAGTTTTTTTGCCGTTCTTCTTTGATTTATCTCTTAAGAAAATGTTAGAAACTGAAATGCTATTTGTCCCGATTTCTTTTTGTCATGCTATTATAGAAACACTACCATTTTTGCAGAGATCATACAAATTCATACATGAACCACTAGATCAGGGTTGTAACATTTCATGTAACATGATAGCAGAAACAAATCATTTTTGCAGAGATCATACGAATTCATACATGTCCTGTAGCATGATAGCAGAAACAAATCATTGGATCAGGATTGCCTCACAAGATTCCTCCTGCTTCTCTTCTTCTTGGACAGAAGAACCATTTTTATGTATTTACATCCTTATATTTCTGAACCTTGTGCTCAACCTGTAGGATCAGCAGTAGCGAGCTCCACCGGCGGCAGGGGGAAGCAGCACGCACGTGGGCGACACTTCAGTGACGGCGTCGATCTCGAGTTGGGAAGCGGTGACCGGAGTGGGAGGAGACGGCATGGATTCCGTCGATCCACGTCTTCCCGACAAGCGGAGTGGAGGGCGGGGACCTGGAAGAGGAGGACAGAGGACGTGGAGGGCCAGAGACCTGGAAGAGGAGGACAGAGAGCGCGAGTGCCTGGTGGCAGAGCTTGGCCCAGGCCGCTAGCCGGCGGCAGCCAGCGCGGACGCTGGGGAGTGGAGTCTGAGCCGTGCAGCAAGGTGGAGCACGATGTCCCCAGTTACAGTGGGTGACGGGTGGGCGAGCGGCAGCGGGAGGCCGGCGAGGATGGCCGACGGGTGCGAGACCAAGATTTTTCTTTAATTATTTTGTTACAGTGAATTGTGCATGCATGTCAGCATATGTACAGGACCTTCCTTCTTCAGATGGTGCGGATTTGTGCATGTTCGTCTAGGAGCATTTGTTTCGTTGAGCACTCAACAGTGTCAGACCGTCTAAACCGTGTAACCAACCCACACCGGACCGTTGTTTCACCTCATCCCTAAGCAGTCTAAAACTCTAAACCAGACTAACCTAGTTAAAACTGGTAGCTATGGGCTGGTTTGAGAAACTGGTAGAAACCGTTTTAAACCGGAAATGCCCAGGTTTAGGCATATCGATGGCCTCCATCTGGGTCTCTCACTTATAGGAAAAACGACCTTTCGTTTTTTTTGTTAATTCTGCAACGGCTACATGGCCCCATATCACTAGTCCCGGTCCATGGACAACCTCAAGTCTCGGCTGGTAACACAGGCCGGGATTAGAGCTCCTATGGGACCCATGGCTATATTTAGTCTGGGTTTTTGTTACAAGCCGGGACTAGAGGTCAACCTCTAGTCTGGGTTCATTTTACCATCCGGGACAACTTATTACCACTATATATGCTCTGTTCGACCCAGCCCAAAAGCATGGCCATTTCCTCCAAGTAACATCTCAAGTTCATCCTCATTTTGGTGGCAACTTTCAATCCAAGATTTGGTGGCAACTTTCAATCCAAGATTTGGTGGCATCATCTATCAATCGAAGCTTATAAAATGGTTAGCAACTTCAATCATTCACCTCTTATTGTTATAGTTTAGCTCAATGCTCTAGAACTAGAACGAGGAATTTCATGCTTAGAAGTGTAGAGGGAATTTTAGATGTGTAGTTTTAAGCATAGTTTGATTATACAAAAAGCTACTGAAAGTTGAGATGTGTATTTGAAGAGTTTCGGATCTCAGAATTGAATAAGGTTTTCACTGCTAGAGCAATAATTAAATAGTCACCATTTTTATGTTAACAGTTTTGTCCAATTCAAAAATTAGTGCATGTAAAATTTTAATACGATATAAAATCTTAATTCAAAAATTAGTGCATGTAAAAGTAATTGTAGTAAAAATGATCCAAACTTTTTATATGATAGAAAATTTTAATTATACTGCAGATGAGCCGAGAATGGATGTATGACGCTCCCCGAATGTCTGACGCGTTCATTAAAGGCGTGCATTCTTTCCTCGAGTTGGCTGAGGAAAACAAGCGGAATGGTTTTATGTGTTGTCCGTGTCATGTCTGTCAGAATAAGAAGGATTACTCTTCATCCAAAACCATTCACATCCACCTGATTCAATCAGGTTTCATATCCGGCTATATTTGTTGGACAAAGCATGGAGAAAGCGGGATTATGATGGAAGACAGCGAACAAGAAGAAAACGATGATAATTATCCAATGTTTCCTGAATACGGTGGCACTGCACTAGAAGACAATAAACAAGAAGAAGGTGAAGAACGGGCATTAGATGAGACTGCTGATGATCTTCGTCAGGCCATTCTTGATGCATGGAGCGAATGCGAAAATGAAAACGAGAAGAAGAAGTTGCAGCACATGTTAGATGATCACAAAAAATTATTACACCCAAATTGCGAAGATGGCAACACAAAGCTCGGTACCACACTGGAATTACTGCAATGGAAAGCAGAGAATGGTTTATCTGACAAGGGATTTGAGAAGCTACTGAAAATTTGGAAGAAGAAGCTTCCAAAGGATAATGAATTGCATGTCAGTACATACGAGGCAAAGAAGGGCGTCTGCCCTCTAGGACTAGAGGTGCAGAAGATACATGCATGCATTAATGACTGCATATTATATCACGGTGAGGAGTACGAGAATTTGGATGCATGCCTGGTATGCGGCGCATTGCGTTATAAGATCAGATGAGATGACCATGGTGATGTTGAGGGCGAGCAGCGCCCCAGGAAGAGGGTTCCTGCAAAGGTTATGTGGTATGCTCCTATAATACCACGGTTGAAATGTTTGTTTAGAAACAAAGAGCATGCCAAGTTGTTGCGATGGCACAAAGAAGAGCGCAGGAAAGACTTGATGTTGAGACGCCCCGCTGATGGGTCGCAATGGAGAAAAATCGATAGAGAGTACCCGAGCTTTGCAGATGACGCAAGGAACTTAAGGTTTGGTCTAAGTACAGATGGCATGAATCCTTTTGGAGAGCAGAGCTGCAGTCATAGCACCTGGCCTGTAACTCTTTGTATATATAACCTGCCTCCTTGGTTGTGCATGAAGCGGAAGTTCGTTATGATGCCAGTGCTCATCCAAGGCCCGAAGCAACCCGGCAATGACATTGATGTCTATCTAAGGCCATTAGTTGAAGAACTACTACGGCTGTGGCGCGACGAAGGTGTTCGTATGTGGGATGAGCACAAACAGGAACCATTTGACCTACGGGCGTTGTTGTTCATAACCATCAATGATTGGCCTGCTCTTAGTAACCTTTCAGGACAGTCAAACAAGGGATACATTACATGCACATATTGTTTAGATAATACTGAAAGTATATATTTGGATAAAGGTAAGAAGAATGTGTACCTGGGGAATCGTCGATTTCTTTCGGCCAGGCATCCCGCAAGAAAGAAAGGCAAGCATTTCAATGGTGAGGCAGATCACCGGAAGAAGCCTATCCGCCATACTGGTGATGATATATTTGGTATGGTCAAGGATCTAGAAGTAATCTTTGGAAAGGGCCCTGGCGGTCAATCTGTTCCAAATGATGCTGACGGACATGTTCCCATGTGGAATAAGAAATCTATATTTTGGGAGCTACCCTATTGGAAAGTTCTAGAGGTCCGCCCTGCAATCGACGTGATGCACGTGACAAAGAATCTTTGCGTGTACCTGCTAGGCTTTATGGGCGTGTATGGAAAGACAAAAGATACGCCAGAAGCACGACAAGACCAGCAAGGTATGAAAGACCGAGACGGCGTGCATCCAATAAAGACAGATAAAGGACGTCTAAGTGCTGCCAGCTATGCTCTTACCAAAGAAGAGAAGGAATTTTTTTTTGAAGTCCTAAGAAGTATGAAGGTCCTCTCTGGCTTCTCGTAAAATATAAAGGGAATTATTTAGTTTATTAAGCGTGAAGGGAAGGGAGCCATCTCAGGCCATATGCCGCACACTATGTGGCTTCTACCTAGGGCCAGCCGGCCAGGGCAGCCCCACCGCTCGCTATCGCAGCTCCTCCGCCAACTCCCCATTCGATTCCCCCGTCCCACGCCTCCAACAGCCACCACGTGCAAACCCTATCCCCTCTCTTGCCGTCCAGCGCCGCCGGCGACGCCCCATGCCTCCCTTGCCCATCTGCTGCTCCTCCACCACCCCCACTGTCCTTCTACGCGATGCAGCCCTTCTCCTGCTACCCCCGTAGGTCGCCGGTCCGGTCCGGCAAGGGCGCAAGGACCGGCTGTGACTCCCAGCGATTCCTCCTACTCCCGTGCTTGTTCCTCTATGTCGAATCCCAGTCCGGCAGCCACCGCCCACCGACGCCGGCAGCCACCACTGACCGCCCCGTCTCGTGCTCCTCCTCCATGGCTCCCCTCCCTACCACCTGCTCGTCTTGGATTTGTTCCCCGCGGACGCATCGCGCTGCTACTTGTTTGGGGTTAGTGGCGGCTGCCACCCACCGGCCCTCTATCCCGGAGCACCCACCCAGCCAAACCTCCATCTGCTCCTCCCGGTCCTATGAGATACGCCCTGCGTCATTAGCGTCGGGCTGTCGGCCGGCTGTCCGCCACCCTTTTTCTAACTGTGCGGAAGGGAGCAGGGTCCGCGCTTGCGCCTCTTTGGCTTTTACCTATCCCCACAGCTAAGGATGTGCAGAAGAACATCTTCGAGAGGGCCACACTCCACATACATAGGCCATGGCACTGTGGTAGTAGCTATGCTTCTTTGCTTCCAGAGTGAGTCCTATGCAGTTTTTTTGTTCTGTTTTTTTGTAGGAAGTCCTATGCAGTTCAGTACTATTAAGATACGTGACCTGACAACCTCTAAACTAGGTGTGATTATCAGGTCATGTATGAAGAGTTGAATCAAATCTGGGTTGACAAATGATTGGTTATAAGATCATCTTTGAATATATGGGTAGATAGAAAACCAGCGTGCTTCTCATGCGCAATATCAATTTTACTATGGCTACGAATGCTTATATTTTTAGAACTTCCCATCTACAATTGAAGCAGAAGCAACCATGCCAACCAAGTTAACTGGAATAAAAGGATGGTTATCACTATTATTCATGGACATTTCATTTTCAGAATATAACCGTTCTTTTGTACATAGGGTCAAGTTAAACTTATACTCATATATTCAGAAATATGCAGATTGGTTAATAAGAAATCATGTGCAAACTTATACCATGTTCTGGATTTATTCATGTTTGATTGTTGTTTATAATTGTAAATTGTTACATTTTACAAAATGTCATGACGATTTTTCAATTTCACCGAGCCTTCGAGCCGGCTTACAAGCTTTACCGAGCTGGCTTGTCAAGCCTCGAGCCTGAGTAGCAAGGTTTGGACTTGGCTTGTCCAACTTCCAAGCCGAGTCGATCCCGAGCCAAGCCCCGTCGATCCCGAGCTGAGCCTCGAGCCTCGAGCTCTATGTCCACCCCTACGGTTGTCCCTACTTCGGTGACTGTCAAACCGGGAGAAGGACGACGGCAGGTTGTTCCTATTGATTTGCCCTCGCCTCTTCTGCGACGAGGTGAAGGAAGACCTCCTCTTTCTGTTGCTCTCCTCCGGGGACAGTGACAATGATGTCAGGGACGAACGACGGATGGCTTCTACTGGTCAACCCCCGCCACTGATGCATGACTCTGGTGGCGCAGCCTCCATTGACTTTACGCCTTGTTTCCTCTCTCACTGATTGCATGGTGCCATTCTTTTGTATGTGTGTGTCTGCCGAGAACACTACCTAGCTTGTAATGGTCGTGGTAGAGCCATAGAGCCCGTGCCCCAAAGTGTTCTCCACATGCCCCCTAAAATCAAAAAAAGGTATGTTGCCATTGTTTAGTTATTTTTTCCTTTATTATTTACTATATTTTCTTATGTATGATGACATTTCATCTGGAGAGATGGATGGGAAAATGTGCATAATAGAGAACTAATGAAATCCCTGCCAAATATAATGTAAATTGAAATATTTTATTGTGATTATTTGATTCCTTGATTTTTCAGATTTAAAAACTTTGGTACCGTAACAATGGAGTAAGGCAACTGGCGAGCACGCCGGCAACTGCAACTGTCTGGCTGACTCGGCCGGCCGAGTTCCCTTCTGCATCCTAGACAACTGCTTATACAAGGGAAGCGTCAAGGTGTCCAGTGTTCTCCAAATGACCCTAATCTAGAGAAAGGTGTGTCGCCGTTCCTCACTTTGTTTTTCCTTGTTAGATAGCATCCTATCTAGACTATGATGGTATCACATTCTGAGACGTCGATGAGAGAACGTACATGATCCAAATGGAGGGAGGGAAATTTATGAAATTCATGGTAAATAAATTATGATGTAAATTTTGTTGGAATTATCATCGAACACCTTGATGTTCAGATTTAAGAACTTGGTTTCCATAGTATTGTAATAATGCATATTAAATCTTATATTTGTTGACTAGAGACTCCTCTTCTTTTTCTCTTGACTTCACTTGGCACTAGCAGGCTAAGTGCTACCCTGCATACTCCATCAATAGTGCCTGGTTATCCTGATTTTATTTTATGATTATGCTATTGGCAATCCGGCAGGGAGTGGATCCTCTTTTTTTGTGATCCCAAGCCACTTTTGTTGGTGATCATACCAAATTGGTTTTTGGACCCCCTTCTCATCCATTTGATCAGCACATAATCTTACATCAGGGCAAATCCGTGGAAATTTTGTTTTTCTTGAATCCTGCTCGGTGGATGTTTGATGTGAAAATTCATCATCTATTGAATTGTCTGTTTCAGGTTTCTGTCCATTATTGCCGCCGAACTGCTATTCCACATTTCTGCTCTTGCAGATTTCAATTTTGTCTCGATACTCCTTAGGAGTTGATCAAGAATTTTCTACCATATGACCAATGTTGTCTTTGTAATTTTTCTCTGATTTATTTTCTAGGTGCTCGAGTAAAAGTCCATGTGAATGTACACACATTTTTTACCATGGTGTAAGGTGGAGGTGAAAGAATTCGTTTGCAATAAGAACACCATGACCATTGTTTCCTGCTATGTGGTGAATTTGTTCGAGGGAGAAACATTATGCAATTAGAAGTAACAAGAGATTATTGTTGTTTGTGAAAAATGTGTATTATCTGCATGCACCAATGAACATACTGAAAGGTCCTACTAATCCAATTGGCTATTTAGTTGTTGAAGAAACAAGAAAATAACTTGAAGAATTCTGATTTATACCTACCTTGGATATGAAATCCAATTCTATACATTAACATGGCCCTTATGTTAGAAGAGTAGTTGTCAAATGTACACAATAACCATTACTTTGTATGTGGGCAGCCCTGTGCCCTGCTTTTTTTTGAATCCATGACTTGTGAGCATTTTAAAAGATATGATCGGTGAATACAATCTTAGTTAATTTAGTTCTCATCTGCAAGGCCAACATTTTTCTGTTATTGCTGATCATATCCGGACCTCACCCATATTTAGGCTTTCTCCTTCTTTATGTCTAGGCGGCAAATCTATCACAACTTTTTCTGTGTTTTATACTGTGCACCCTCGAAGGTGCAAGGTTGTGGATTATATTATGATGTTTCTATGATTGCATCTCTGACAAAACTAGAGGCATGTAACTCTTAGTTGTATGTACATTGACACATTTTCACGTCCAACGACTTGTACCTTTGTCCTATTTAATAATCCTAATTAGTCCAATGCAAATTGCCTACTGTGGTTGTTATTCAGTACTGACTTTTCCTAGCAAACCCTTCATATTGTGATGGATTCTAGGAACTTATTTTTCTGTACATGAAGTTTTTCGGGTCACTACTTTAATTATTTTAGTTCCCTGTTTTTGACATAATTTATATGCTCCATGTTAATATGTTGCTGCTCTAGAGGGACAACTGGAGGCTATTATCGGAGTTCTCGCTGTGGAGGCAGTGGTACGGTTGGTCGTGTGATAGAGGGGAGGATGCGTCACAGGGTGCGGTGGGCTGTGTGATATCGCGCGAATTCAAAAGGGGGGTTCAACCAATGCAGAGACTCCCTCAAGTTAAACCCCAGCACCCGTGTTTGTTCTTCTCTTCCTTGATTTCTTCAGAGAATTATTTGCTGAATCACATTATATCATCCCATCAATAGTTCTTCCAACTGTTTACATGAGCAAGATGGGTTGCTTCCTTACATGACCTATTTTATCTTCCTATGTTGCATCTGTAATTACTGTCTTCACTGGACTAGGTGGTGATATCTTTCTTCAGATATCTTATTAGTCCCGTGGTTGAACATCCAAAAAGATTTGCACATACGGTTTACTATGCTTGGACTGCATCCACTCTTACTATGACAGTTAAATGATAGATTACAAATACTTACCAGTTAGGCTGAAGAATTTCTATCTTTGGTCGACCAACACATTTAACTAAATCTGATAGAGGGGGATTTACACTACAAAGTAGTTCAGTTAGAGAACTCAAGCTCTTTTCAGATAGGTAATAATAATTTTGTCCAATGGGCGCGATCAAGTCAACAGTAGACTCGTGCTTCAATGCTTTCGATTGATGCCAGTGTTGTTTCAATTCCCTTATTAAAGTTCAGTTCCAGTTGCAAAGTGATTAGCTCAATTACCGTTAACTGGAGACGTGCAGGTATATGCAGAGTTGTAAGTTAATATATTTGTTGTACAACATGCCCATGACGCTAAAAGCAATGTGAATATGATAACAATCCCCCGTAGGACGATGTTGAGTCTCATGATTGAGAAGTTCAGTATTCTTAAAGCAAATTTTGGTTGCTAGATGATGTCCATTGTTACTATCTGCTATCCATTGTCATAGTCACGTATCAGCATAGCCTGTTCAGTTCTTGCAACACTATATAAGTACACTGTAAACCATGTATGGAAATTTTATAGTAATGGTGAAGTTGCCCCCTGGTCAAATACACCATCTTATTAGGAGGTTTACCTGAATAATGCAGAAAATCTAATATTGTACATCACATGGATAATGTTGTGAAGCACATAATTTTTATTTAAAGTTGCAAGAAAAACTAATTGGAAGCTATATACATGTTGCATTTTTATAAACATTGTAGATCCAATACTACTTATGGGAAAAATGAGTTAATGTTGTGGAGTAATCCACCATGTAGAGAGTAAGAATATTTTCTGGTAATTAATAATCAGTGGATTTATTTTCTCTCTCTTATAAGAGTTTGCTATTTCTTAGGCCATAACAAATGTCTGCATAGTTTTTGTGGTTTTAGATAGTACGAAGCTACTACAATATGACTAAGATTATTGCTTCTACAATGTTTATTAAGCTATGTCTCTACTGCAGGTAATTCGTTGACGGTGAGTATGTCTACTATATTTCTTGGTGTCTCTATCAGGTGTGTCATTATCTTTTGGATTTTGTAATGTATTTATTTGTTGTATTTGCTTACAGAGAATACTTTGCTTCCCTACTACATGCTAGAAAAATATATTTTCCTTGATAGACTTGGCATGGCTATTTTGTCTCTCAATTAGTTCAGCTTTTTTCTTTCCCCTCTCGGTTCAGGAACTACTTGCTTGAAATTTGCTTTTGCTCTTTCTTCTTGATAGTTGGTCTCCTCATTCATGTTTAATTTATAGGCCTTTCAAACATTTACGTGGTACCATCAATGATCAAGTATGCAAGCTTAAAATCACTTGCTATGTGATAGGTGTTTACATGGTTTTGTTCTCGGTACAGTGGACTTAGTGAAGGCCGTTCTCATTCAGTTTGTAATGACTGATGACGCATGTTCTCATTTCTCTTAGGCCTACCTTTTAGAAAATGTCTTACTCCCTCTGATCCAAATTAGTTGGCTTAGATTTTTCTAGATTCAATTGTATCTAGACATGATTTAGTATTAGATACATTCGTATCTTGATAAATTTGAGTCAACTAATTTGGGTCGGAGGGAGTATATGTTTTTTGTTCCATTACAATATCTGGTCTCGCACCCTTACTTATAAGAATAGCATAAACCAAGCATATATATTTCTTAGCAAAATCATCTAACCTGACCCTCTCGATGAAGTATTTTGCATTAATACGGAGAGCATTTTTTTATCAGTCTACACATATGCACTTGACTTAAAAGATATTGTTACACAAATCAAGTGTACTGATTGATTAGCAGATCATCTATCATTGTACCTATTCATGTAGATCATGTATCATGTAGTAATACTGAGAACTGTAGTTTATGTTTGTCTACATCTGCACATGTCTTAATTTTCTCCTTAAACTTTTTTTGAGTAATATCCAAGTTACTGTATGTATCGTTGCCTTAGCCTTTATCATACTTTGCATTGTGATACTAATGTAACTTCGTAATCAATCAAGTAAACACAACCTTACTAACCCAGCAACCTATAATGTCTCCTATCATGACTACGTATAATTTTCAGATAAAACAAGCAATATCATTACTAAGAAAAAGAAATTATCAGCTATAGTTGCTTCCCTAAATGTTCATCTGTTTTATACATCATTGTTGTTAAAAAGTGTTCTTGATCAGGAGTTTATGCAATTGATATAAAATTAAAATACGTGAATCTAGCTAGCATTTTAATGCTTTAGATCTTATCTTTTGATAACTTAGATTTTAAAATACTCACTACTTGGTGCCCATTCATGTTCCACTACAAGCAAGGCCATTACAAAGAAAATGGAAAACGAAGAACCTTTTGAGGTTGAAATATCAAAATAAAACATGTGGTCAACCTAGGTTGTATTAATATATATGTTTTTGAAAAGCCTGCTCTATATTTTTTCCTACCGCGAGTTCATTTCATCCATTCCCAGTCAAAAGGAATAAGCCTTTAACTAATGCCAAACCTGTTGAAAATTGGTTGTGAACCACCGAAATCACTTTCTTTTATGTATATGTTGGACATTTCAGTGTGATGGTTTGATAAGGTGAAAACAACTTCTTCCTTTTTTTCTTGCTATATAACTATTTTCTCGAGCAAGTGTATGGTATCACTTCTGCTGCTACAGGTTTTGTTATGGTTTCAATGGTGTATGACATGTTGGTATTCCTGGAGTTAGGAGGGCTGGATTTTGTTGTTGCTCTATGGACCTATTCGAGCATCGCCTGGGAGGGATAGCTGAACAGTTTTGAGGTGTCTTATGTTATTGCAACATGATTCCAAAATCTTCCTTTTGTCGCTCCTCCTCAAAAGGGAGACATCCTGCATTTCTGCTGAGTCTCCATCAAGGAGGCGCCTTCATAGCAATAACACTGGACTGCCAGCCTAATTCCTATGTCCTACCTTCTAATTTTGCATCTGAAAGATCAATGATGGATTACTGAGCGCCCTGGATAAATATATCCCTGAAGGATTGTACTATCCATGATGTCGTATGGATTTTCCATCAGTACTACATAAATTTGGTTGATGTATAATTTTTGAATAAATTTGGTTGTATAAAGTTTGCACGTATTTCATTGAATGTCTTCCGCCTCTAGACCATTAGCTGGCTTACATGTTATATTGGCTTATGTTTCTGTTGACCTGATTGGTGGTATTTAATATTTTATGATGTCTTGCAACGAAATACACCAATTGTATTAGTACCGTGCATATGACGTGGATAATCTGTCAGATCATTGTCCTGGCAGGCAGCGTGATGGGTTCAAGAACATTGTGGACGGCATTCTGTAAGTCGCCTCCTTGGAGGGATGGCCTATCGGATATGAATCATATCTTGTGTTTATTAGTATGTTTTCTGTATCCTAATGCTTTGTTGAACTTGTGTGACATCGTTGCTACGTATCTGAATTGTGCTATGGTAAATATCTGAAGTGTGCAATCAGGCTGGCATGGTGACCACTGATTAGATCAGAAAAGGAACATGAAACAACAAGAGGACAAAATAAATTCGTCGATATCCATTAGAAAAGAAACATGAAACAACCTTAGTATAAAATAAAATGCATCCATATCCAAGAGCGCTTCAAGCCTTCAACCCATGTATCCAAAAAGTGCTTCAACTAGATAGCGTTCCCTGCCATCCTCAATTTCCACCATCGACCGCTTACCGTAGCATGCTCCTGCACGGCTGTTCCACCAAGCCGGATGGTGCCAGAAACACGAGAATATGGGGTCGCTCTGTCAGTTTTATGTGTGGGCCCTGCTCCGCCACCGCCACTGCTGATCTCACCGAGGATGAGCGGATACAAACATGCCTCCTTCTGCCATGCTTAGCCTCAATCTTGACAAACACGACATTGCTATAGCACCGTCCTCTAGCAACCCCATCAACCCAGCAATGTCTACGATCCAAAGCAAACACTCATTTCTCGATGATTATGTACATCTATAGCACCGTCCTCTAGCGATCCCATCAACACAGCAATGTCTACGATCCGAAGCAAACACTCATTTCTCGATGATTATGTACATCTATAGCACTATCCTCTAGCGACCCCATCAACACAGCAATGCCTACGATCCAAAGCAAACACTCATTTCTCGATGATTATGTATATCTAAAAGGCGGCACCGAAAAACACACACATTGTGGTAGGCTTTGCCACATCAATGCACAAATGAGAGTACCTCATCAGCCACAGAGGTGTGACAACACCATGCAGACGGCGCGGCGAAGCGCGCATGTCAGTCTAGTCTAATAAAGAACGGAGGAATGCGAACAATTAGGTATTGCGCCTCAGAGTTGCAGAAGGCTCGTTCTAGCCGAACAAGGGTAGGGTCCTCTTGCTCGTTACTCCTCCAGGCAAGTAAAATGTGTGCTAATGTGTCTAATATTTCCTCGAGGGAGCTTAAGTCTAGCGCTTAAGCCGAACAAGGTTAAGTTGAAGTTTCCAATTATTAGCCAAGGCCCACTAATGTTCGTTTGAGTATTAATTATTTCATTAAGAAAACTTTGTTTTCCGCTCATCATCAGATGGCTCATATATAGTGGTTACCGTGTCCAAGTTTGGTTAGTGCTCTGACCCTAGAAGGTGGTGGTGATGGAGAAAAGACCAACTAGGATGTTGGAAACATGCAGATCATCACTAGTAAAAAAGCTTCGGTTCGAGCAGAATCCTCGCTTTAGTTCGGTTTGTTATAGACAGGGACTAGTGTGAGCACTAGTACTAATTCGTCCCGGTTCTAACGGCTAGGAGATTAGCAAAGCTCTAGTGAGGGCCGGCTCTATGTTTTTTGGGGCCCTAGCAAAGTCGACCACATGGGCCCCTAAGGCTAACGTATATATAGGTATATCTAGAAAAATAAACATATATGTATTTACACTTTCATTTCAATAAAAGCTAACATCCAATCATACATTTTAGTCACAGAATATAACAAGTACCGGACTTCTGTCTCGGTGCCAAATCACCTAAAATTATGAAGAAATCAACTACATCATGTAAAGAATTAAAGATGGAAATAGAACCCTAAAAGACAAAAAGAAAAGAGACACAAACTGCAAGCAAGCATGGCCAAAATTTAATATATTGGGGCCCTAGGGCTTCGCCGCGTCAGGAAGCTGGATCAACCTCGCTGCTTGGCTGCTTCCCTGGCTCCTGCGTGGCTGCATCAGTGCGTCGCAGCACCGTCCCGTGCGTCTGTCAACATGGCCTAGAACGGAGAAATGAGACAAGATCAAAAAATAGATCACGAATTAGCGACACGTGGGTCGTGCCTCGATCGCGACGCCTCATGTGTGGGTCCTACCGGTTGCCGCTTCCGCTTCCGAAGTCATGGCGTGGCGTTCGCTGGGCCTTTGCAAAAAAAAAATTCAGCACACGTAACATAACATGCCATATTTTTTGGCCCCCCATGGGCATGGGCCCTGGCCCTTGCCGGGGTCTTGTAGGCCTAGAGCCGGCCCTGGCTCTAGTCCCAGTTCGTTCGGACATATAGTCCCGGTTCGTGATACGATTCGGGACTAAAGGGGTGGAGGCTGGTGCGGGTGCGGACAACATCCTTTAGTTTCGGTTGTTGTCTTCAATCGGGACTAAAGATAGACCTTTAGTCTCGTTTTGAGACATCAATCGGAACTAAAAAAATCTGCCGAAAAAATTTGACGAGTAATGCCACGGTAGGAAAATGGGCAAAAGCTCTGTCGCGGCAGGAGATTTCTATCCACACAAGCCTTTTCTAGTAATAAATATGGCAGAGAAAATATACTAGAACCTAAAGTCTCATGACTGCCACGTGCTTATGACACAATTGCTTCCGGTTGCATTGAGGGGGATTCTACCGGAAAATGTTTGACTTCCCATTGTGAAGCTATGTGCATTCTTTAATGCTATTTCTCAGAGGTAGTCGATCCAAAAATTCTATCGAGGTTACAAAATGATGTGTTCCAGTGTCTCGTTAGTTTTGAGCTGGTGTTCCCACCATCCTTCTTCAATATTATGACGCATCTGCTGGTACACCTAGTTGACGAGATTACTATTTTGGGTCCTGTATTTCTACACAATATGTTCCCCTTTGAGAGGTTCATGGGAGTCTTGAAGAAATAAGTCCAGAACCGTCCTAGGCCAGAAGGAAGCATCTCGAAGGGCTATGGAACAGAGGAGGTCATTGAGTTTTGTGTTGACTTTATTCCTAACATTAAGTCGATTGGTGTTCCTGAATCACGGCATGAGGGGAGACTGAGTGGAAAAGGCACACTAGGAAGGAAATGAATAATATGTAGGGACGGACATTCTTTCACTCAAGCACACTACACGGTTCTGCATAATTCCACCTTGGCAGCTCCGTATATAAAGGAACACAAGGATATCGTACGCTCAAACAACCCGGAAAAGCATGACTCCTTGATTAGAGATGAACACATGAAGACTTTTGGAGGTTGGTTGCAAACACATATCATGAATAACAACACTGTTTGTGATGAGTTGTACTTGTTGGCCATCTCACCATCTTCGACTATATGGACTTACCAAGGGTACGAGATAAATGGGAATACATTTTACACGATCGCCCAAGATAAAAAAAGCACCAACCAAAACAGTGGTGTCCACTTTGATGCAACAAACGACAATGGGTCAAAGGACACATATTATGGTTACATAGAGGAGATATGGAAACTTGACTATGTACCTGCTTTGAAGGTCCCTTTGTTTTGGTGCAAATGGGTCAAACTAACAGGAGGCGGGGTTGAGGTAGACAAAAAATACGGAATGACAACAGTGGATCTCAACAATCTTGCGTACATGAACGAACCATTCGTCCTAGCCAACGATGTGTCTCGGGTTTTCTATGTGAAGGACATGTCTACCAAACCAAGAAAAAGAAAATATAAGCAAACAAATACATCATCAAACGATGAGCCAAAGCGCCACATAGTTTTTTTAGGGAAAAGAAACATCGTAGGAGTGAAGGACAAAACAGAGATGTCCGAAGATTATAACAAGTTTCATGAAATTCCGCCATTTGTAGTGAAGGATGACCCAAGCATCATGTTACTTGATTAAGATGCTCCATGGTTAAGGCCACACGATCATAAGAAAGTCATATGATGTATTCAGAATTTTGCCTACGGCTGTTTTTTAGATGCAATCAATATGTACATATGCATGTATATCATTTTGTGAAGCTTTTACAAAGTTTGTTATTTTTTCTGTTTTATAAGAATAATTATACTAACTTTCCATCTGACCGAAGCTTTTAGTCCCGGTTGTAGCCACTAACCGGGACTAAAGATATTCCCGCCATTTCCCACCGCTTCCCGCCATGTTTTCACGCCCTTTTCCTCTGACCGAAGCTTTTGGTCCCGGTTGTAGCCACTAACCGGAACTAAAGACATTTACCGCCATTTCCCACCGCTTCCCGCAATGTTTTCCCGCCCTTTTCCTCTATATCTAGGCCGACCGCGCCATCGTTATCCACACATCCACAGCTTCCTCTCTCACAACAATGGACAGCGACTACTGGGCCATTCTGACCCTCGAGGAGACCGAGGCGTTGTGCACCTCCATCTACCCTTGCCCTCCGGGCTACCGGCCGCCCGCCGGCTGGATGCTGAGCGTTGTAGGGGTTCCTGTCCCTCAAGGTTCCGCACGCCAGGCGGCCATCACGAACCACTTCTACCACGAGCTCACGCCGGAGCAGCGGATGGATCCACAGTGGGATCCCGACAACTATGACACTTGGAATGCCTTTTTTGCTAACCGGCGAGGAAGAGAGCTCTCCAGGTACGAGGGTGACGGCCCTCCCCCGATGAACCACAACGAAGCCGGCCGCCGCCTATGGTGGGCGAACCGGACTATCATTGGCGTGATGCACTACATCGTCGGGGGAGACCATCCTCGTCTGTGGTGCCCACAAGGCCACCCGCCACAAAGCCACAAGAAGAAGGCCCCTCCCCGCCCGACGGTAGTGGCATCGTCTTCCAGGAGACCCCTCCCCCGCCCGCCGTGAATCTGAGGCCGGAGTGGCAGGTGCCCCGGGTATATGCCATGGTTGGGCTGAGGATCCCCGGAGTGGCAGCTGACGATGACGATGACGAAGAAGACCCTGAAGCTGCGTACTATAGGGCAATGCATGATTATGACTAAAGGGGCGGCTTTAGTCCTGAGTGTTAGCTAGTCCCGGTTTGTCCCGGTTTTTAATATTGAGTGTTAGTCCCGGTTTGTGGCTGGACCTGAACTAAAGGGGGCCTTTAGTCCTGATTCCATAGTCTCAGTTTTTAAATATTAATAAATGTCTTGAGTGTATTAGTCCCGTTTTATGGTTGGATCGGGACTAAAGGGGGGCCTTTAGTTCCGATTCATACTATGACTTTCCCAAACTACGAAGATGTTGTCCCGAATCGTACTTACCATGAAGATCTGATCTCCAAACACGTGCGGTCACATATTAGGGAGTGCCTCTATGACCAGTTTCTTGGAGATGCCGGAGGACTGGGCTCCGGCGGCATCTTCCTGAAACTGGCCGTAGTGGTGTCCCTGCTCTCGAAGACCATCTTGCAGCTTGTAACTTCTCTAACTAGATCAATATGCATGGGAGCTAACCTAATTTCACATATTAGGAAGTGCCTCTATGACTAGTTTCTTGGAGATGCCGGAGGACTGGGCTCTGGAGGCATCTCCCTGAAACTAGCCGTAGTGGTGTCCCTGCTTTCGCAAACCATCGATCTTGGAGATGTCTCAACCTGGCTGGAGGACTGGCCTATTTATAGTACAAGCAGCTCAGCATAGTGTCAACACTCACGATATAATGTCGATACTCACGACATAATGTCGACACTCACCCCTATTATTAGTGCTCACTCGTGTTTTGTCCCGATTGGTGTCTCCAACCGGGACTAAAGGTTCAGCTTTAGTCCCGGTTGGCAATACCATCTGGGACAAGGGAAAATCTGTACGACATAATGTCGACACTCACCCATATCATTAGTGCTGCCTTCCCTAGCCTGTCTGCCCTAGTCATGCCTTCCCTAGCCTACCGTAAGCTTTAGTCCCGGTCCATATTTAGTATGCTAATAGATTTACATAATAGATCCTTTTTTCTGCAAAATTTGATTTATAATACATATTTTGCAGCATCATAGATAAAAGATATTGAAATAATAATATTAATAAATTCAAACTCTAGTATACAAAAGATATTTTTTAATTCAACAAAATATTAGTTTTATAACAGAATATGCTAATAGATTTACATTATAGATCTTTTTTTTCTGCAAAATTTAATATATAATACATATTTTTCATCATCATAGAATAAAATATAAATAAATAAATAAATTTTAAAAAATTAACCTCTAGTCCCGGCCCCTGCCTCCAACCGGGACTAGAGGTCTTTGCGCACGAGAACGAAACGGCGTCGCGAAAAGACCTCTAGTCCCGGTTGGAGGCTGGGGCCAGGACTAGAGGTCCCCCCTCTAGTCCCGGCTGGAGGCTGGAGCCGGGACTAGAGGTGGTGGGTATAAATACCCATCCTCGATCCTCCCGCCACAAGCCGACGCCCGTCTTCTCCAACCGCCGCCTGCGACGCAGGTGAAGCTCGCCTCCGCCCGCGCCGTGCTGCTCGCCGCCGCCCGCCAGGCCATCGCCGTAGTCACGCCTCAGCACGCCACGCCTCTGGAGCAGCCTCACCCATCCTCGCCTCCGTCGTGGTGCTCGCCGCTCGCCTCTCACCGCTCGTCTCGCGCGCCACCTCACCGCCTGCCTCGACGCCGCTGCTCGTTTCGCTCGAAGGCCACCGCCACTGCGTGCCTGTGGTCGCCACACGCCTCATCGATCGGTATGTTTTTTCTTTTCTTTTTTTCTGTTTTTCAATTGTTTTAAGTATAGTTTTAAGTATATATAATTTAGTTTAGGGTATATAGTTTTAAGTATATATAATTTAGTTTTAAGTATATATTTATAGTTTTAAGTAAATATAATTTAGTTTAGGGTATAATGTAGAAATATTTGTTTAGTTTTAAGTATATATAATTTAGTTTAGTATATAATTTAGATATACATATCGTTGTTTAGTTTTAAGTATACATAATTTATTTTAGTATATAATTTAGATATATCATTGTTTAGTTTTAAGTATATAGTTTAGATGTATCTTAGTTAGATATAAATTTGTTAGTATATTATTTAGGGATTTAGGAATATTTTAGTTTTTAGTATATATAATATTTAAGGATATTTTAGTTTGATATATAATTTTCTTTAGACATATTATTATTTAGTTCAACAATATTTATGGATTTGTATATACTATTAGTTAGTATTTAGGATATTTAGAGATTTGTATATAATATTTGTTAGTATTTAGGATATTACTGCTAATATTTAGGAAATTATTACTATTATTAGAATATAATTATTTACCGCATTATTTCGATCAAATCCATACCTACTTTAGGATATGCCCGGGCATCCTCGTAGCCAACTCGGCTAGAGCGAGGGAGTACTACGCTCTAGCGGTGTTGTACGAGACTGGGCTCCGCCAGGCTGGCACTGGGAGGTGCTACCGTCAGGGACGCGTAGCTTGGTGAGGAATCCGGGTGTCGTCGTCGACCCAGATCTTCTTTGGTGGAGGTCACGTGGCCCAGGCAGGGTGCAGAGGGAGCCGGCCCCCGAGGAGGTGGTACGACGTCGCGTCAGGGAGGAGGACAAGCACGTCCGTCGCTATATGGTGATGTTGGACGCTAGGGTGGCCCCCCATACCTGGTAGGTTATTCAAGGATATCACCCTAGTTATAGTCCGGTGATGGTTCCGACTATTTGGTTGGTCACATCCCGCGGCTCAGGAGCCGGTAGTCGACGTTGAGTTTGAGCTATGTTATCAGACAAGATGTTGTTTTTTATATGATATTACTACTTTGTCGTTATTCGAGATGTATTATGACTTCTTTGTTGTTTTCTGAGATGTCATTCGAGATGTTATATGATATTAATACTTTTGTTGTCATTCGAGATGTTATATAATTTTATTACTCCTATATGCACATTGTGTCATAGCAGTTATTCTATGGATCACTTCAACAGTAGAGAAGATGAAGAGCCTTTATTCGATATGATACTGACTGGTGGAGGACCGCTCCCCTATTAGGATGGAGCGCTCGTCGATTAGGGTGGGGAAGAAGACTGTGGAGCAGAAGATGGCTCACAGTTTCTAAATGAGTCCGGTGAGGAAATAGAGATAGAACCTCAAGTCGAAGCGCATACTAGATTTAATTTCGATGATGGCTTGGAAAATGATGGACCAGCCTTGACAAAGTCTGGCGATGTATATTATTAAGCCTTTTGATCACTAGTAGATAGATGCGTTAATTGATTTGTATATATATATTAACGAATGTTGTTTTTTATTTTAGACATCCACATCGACCGCGCCAGTTAAAAATAGTAAACGAGGACCGGCCAAAGGGATGCCCGATGATGCGCATCTCACAATTGTTGAGGTATCTAGAGTGGGCGTTCCGTTGCTTCCCATAAAGAACGCAAACACATTTATTTATCAATATGGATTTGTTGTTAGGGACAACGTCCCGATCAGCATTATCAACTGGAATAAGCCAGCAAAGGCCGATGAATTTTCTATGATTTATGTCAAGTACAGATACAAAGACATACTATGGAATAAGCTCATTCGCCATTTCACCCTACCGGTCTTAGAGACTAAGGAGGCCACAGATGATATGAGGTCCAAAGTTAAGCGTTTCGCTCTTAAGAAGATGGCCCAACAGTCCAATAACTATAAGAAAAGATTGTATAATGAATATCTCGAGGAAGGAAAAGTTCCAGCATTCGAGGACTCACTAGATAAGCAGAGGCCTCACTGGGAAAGATTTCTAGACTACAAGAAATCAACAATAGCAAAAAAAAGGTCCGCAAAGAATAAAGAAAATACTGCAAAAAATAAATATCACCATACGATGGGGACAGGTGGCTATAGGACTTCCGTTCCTAAGTGGGAGGAAGCCGAGAAAGCCTTGCGCGCCCAAGGGCTCACTCCAGCTACAGAGGACTGGCCCATCAGAGTAAGAAATTGGTTACTTGCCCATGGGGCAAAGTATGACATGGAAACATGGGAGTTAATATTCGATAAAAAGTCCAATGTTGCTACACCCCATGGAGAAATTGTTAAAACAATTGAGAAGGTTAAAAAGGGTGAATTCAAACCCGACAGAGAGAACGACGAGCTGACAAAGGCCCTCCGGAATACTGAAAAACCAGGACGAACACGAGGCTTTGGACCTTCTGTGCCGTGGAAGACTGGGTTTCCTCAGGACACTGAATCTTATAGAAGACGAGCGAGGGAAAAGAAGCGGAAGGAGATAGAGGAGGCATCCCGGTTGCGTAGCGTGGAAAGAAAGAACGAGGAAATATGCCATGCTAAAAGAGCAACAGAAGCAGTTGGACGAAATGCGTCAGCAAGGGCCAACTCATCAGCGGCTAGAAGAAAGTGCTGGTGTCCCATCTTAGCGGAGAAGCAATGTCGCTTCCACGGCGGCCGATCTGATAGATCGCTATCCCGTGGACAATATCACTGAGAAGACAAGCTGCGAGCTGCATGTGGGAGTGATGAACTTATCCTTCAAGGCGGCTCTCGTCTATACTTTATCTTGTGAACCTGAAGCACGCTGGCATTGCAAAGAGATTCCAGATGGCTATGCTCGTGTCGGGGTGGATGAGATTCTACCTCAATATGAATCACTGCAACTTGACATCCCTGGACCTGAATATGAGAGCACGCTAGGAGAATTCAGGGGCTCTATCATTTTATGGCGCAAGAAATACATCGTGTTTCCAGGCTCACCCAAGCCACCACCGTCTCCTCCGCGTCAGCCAAGTCTGCCGCCTCTAGCAAGTCCACATGAGGAGTGGGACGACCACCAAAGCGAGTCCACCGCCGCATCACTCTCCCCGCGTCACTACCCACCGCCACAAACGAAGAAGGTCTCACCAACTAGTATAAATACTAGTCAAAAGAAAGCCAAAGGTTAAAAGGTGAAGAGAATCCTGCCGCCTCCTCCCAAGTTACCTTACGAGATGACTGATGAGGAAACCAAAGCAATCAGTGATGCCCAAGTTAAAGCCTTCTTTGCACCCAAAGCTCCCGAGCCAAAACAAATATTTGATCCGAAATCCAAAAAGTGGGCTAAGGGGTTTCTTGAGCAACCATCGCAATATGAGATAAGTAAGGCTGATGACTACAAACGCTATCTGCTGAGAATTGGTAGGAAGAATTCAGGAAATACTACTGCAAGCAACGGTAATACTCCAGGAAATACTACTACAAGCAACGAGAAAAGAGAGGTTGCGCAACTCGGAATGCAGGCAAACAAATCGATCGCCCCGCTCAAGGTGTTATCCAATACTGATCATCAGAATATTATAGCAATGGAATTTGCCAAAGGTGCTAATATTATAGTTGATCAAGCGCTAGGCGGGCATATCCCCATACAAGAGGAATTTGCATGGAGATTTGAATACGGGAAGACTCTGGTCAGACCTGATGAGGTCAAATTTCTACCAACTCAAATGCGAATACTGCATGAGTGGTACGAGAAAGTCTCTACATGCGATGAAGAAGATCAATTGTCATCCCTGCTTGTGAAAATTACAAGTGAGCATTTTAATGGTGAAGACCAGTTACAAATTTATTTTGAGGAATATAGAATTTTGAGGAATTCTATATGTTTTTCAAACAAGATGCCCTTGACTTGAGACTCCTCGCTACCTATTGTCTGTAAGTGGTTCATTTATTTCTATGATAAAGTCTCTAACCCAGCTCTTTTATTGCATGTAATTATCTTTGCTATATGCTATTATGCAGAATGAAACAAGCAACAAATTGGGCAGTAGTACATAATTAATCTTTAACTGAATGTGAACACTCAGAACACTCCTGATCCTGATTCACTACGCGCTGAAATTTCGCTAGCTTTACATTGACTGCACAAAACTATTGACGGTGAGCTACCTTAATTTACCATGTCAAAGAGGGAGAATCAATTAGAGAAAAGAGGCTACACAAGATAGAGGGAGAATCGATGAGTACCTGTGCAAGAAGATGAACAATATTTGTAGCTAGGCGCTGCCTGCAGGTTTCCCTAGAGGCGGAGCTCCAGGTGCAGTGCCTCGCCAACAGAGGCCCTTCTAGTCCCACTCGGCATGTCCACCACGGCGTCGCAGTACATGGACCGACCGATCCCGCCGTGCACCACGCGGGCGTGTGTGTGGGGGTGGGGGGGGAATGGGAGCAACGCCGCCGCCGGCTTCTTCTACTCAGGCATGCCGCTCTGGAGACCTCCGCGCGACGGCCTCTTCTTCTGCGGCATGCCGCTCTCGAACCAGTGACCCGCAGATCCAGTGCTGGCGCATAAAAGGGCCAGCTTTGGCCTCAAAAGTCGCTAGCACGAGCGACGGCTAGCAGATTCCTGCAGGAAGGGAGGGGAGGGCCGACGGTGGGGAGCGAGAGGAAGACGCCGACGATGGGGAGGGGAGGCGAGAGGAGGGGCAACGACACCATGGAACGGTGCGGGACGGGAGGGGAAGAGAGCGAGCTGTGTGAGCGGTGAGGGACAGACGACCGGAATGTGCGGGGCAAAACGGGAAACTCGGGAATTTTCTATACAGAAAAAAGTTGTGCGTGATAATCCCAGCGTCTTATATTCCGGAACGGAGGGAGTACTTAGTTTTGGATGGAGTCTAGCTAGCTTGATAGTTGGGCAGCAGTGTACGAATTTTAGTTTGCAGAGGGGCTAGTCGGCTTGTTTGGGAATATAGTCAAAAAAAATAAGGATAGGTTGTAGTCCGCACGATCGTTACTACTACTAAGAGAATCTTGTTTGGAATTGGAATTGGAGCTGGAACTGGGTCAGACAAACTCCAGTGCTGTTTTTCTTTTTTAGAGTTCTATTACATACTAAGGACAATGTTTTGGTTTCAGTATGAACACATTGGCAACATGAAAAAACCTACTATGACGAATATATTGGATCTTCATGCAGAAATCATCAAATTCACATGTTTCCAGAGGATGAATCGAGTGAGACATGTTTCTCTACTAAAAATGTCACATAGGTCAACTAGAAAAACTAAGCACAACAGCAAATGCACAGGTAAGTTGAAGCAAAAAAAAAACTGGCCATTGCTCAGTATAAATTTCCAACATAGCAATAAGGTTGTCATAAGTAAACTAGGAACAACAAAAAGAGCAGATGAACATCACAGGGCATTGCTAATAAGAGCAAACAGTTTTTACTCATGATAACAATAATAGTAGTAGGAAGTACTAGTACCAATTGCAGGTTTACATGCGGTGCAGAGTCAAGGATGACACAAATAAATAACATCATTCGGTCATTACATAGTCTTAACAAATAAAGTGAGGACTCCAGCAGTAGCTCCATCCTCAAGCTTAAACACAGCAGCACATAGCACAGCCTAGCAACTACAAAAATTCCCAAAACATGCCAACATAATAAACCCCAAATCGTCCATGACCACGACCTTAAAGTAGAACCCCCGACCATTTATCACTTCCCCCCAAGAAAGAAAGTTGGTGATGTTTTCAACAAAAACAAGCCCCAGTCAGGCTCCTTACCATATGTTCTCAAGAGCTTGATCACAGGAGGTCGGCAACGTTGGCTGGGAGCTCTTCAATCACCACGTTGTAGAACTTCTGGATGTCAAACAGCATCCTCTCATCTTCACGGGTCACAAAGTTGATGGCAACACCCTTCCTCCCAAACCGACCACTACGACCGATGCGATGCAGGTAGTTCTCCGGCTGGGTCGGAAGATCATAGTTGATGACCAGGGACACTTGCTGGACATCAATACCACGAGCAAGCAGGTCAGTGGTGATGAGCACACGTGAAGAACCAGATCTGAACTCCCTCATGATGATGTCCCTAGTGTTCTGGTCCATGTCTCCGTGGGTAGCGGAAACTGTGTGGTCCCTGCCCCTCATCTTGTCAGTGAGCCAGTCCACCTTGCGGCGGGTGTTGACAAAGATGACACTCTGGGTGATGGCAAGAGTCTCATACAGGTCACAGAGTGTGTCAAGCTTCCACTCTTCCTTCTCCACATTCACATAAAACTGCTTGATACCCTCGAGGGTGAGCTCATCCCTCTTCACAAGGATCCTCACAGGCTTGTTCATGAACTTGCGGGTAATCTCAAGGGCCTCAGGGGGCATGGTAGCAGAGAAGACACCAACTTGAATCTTTCCTGGGAGCAGCTGGAAGATGTCATAAATCTGCACATACAACAAAATGGAGATCAAAACAAATAACTTAAAATCTGGAACGGAAAGTTGAGAAAAGGAACAACAATAGAAGTCAATTTGAGAGTGTTACAACTTATGACAAGTTAAACAAATGAATCACATGCAGCTGGTTAAGCTAAACATACTTAACAACTCAAGCTTCAGCTTGCCAGACATATTTCAGATTACTCATATCATTTAAGAGAACTTCTCAGGTATCAACAGACAAAGGAAACTATCACATAAAGTTAAACATGGAATACTGAAAACTAACTTAATGCTTCCTTTCAATTGAGTTAAGTAATTACAATTATGGGTTTCAGATAAAATTAGAAGTGGTATATTGATAGAGAAACAGGCTAGAGTATTGACCTGATCCTTGAAACCACGGGAAAGCATCTCATCAGCTTCATCAAGGACAAACATCTTGATGTTGTCAGGGCGAAGAGACTGCCTACGAAGCATGTCGAACACACGACCAGGTGTGCCAACAACAACATGCACTCCACTTGCAAGAATTCTCTGGTCCTCACGAACAGAGGTCCCTCCAACACATGCATGAACTTTCACACCCAAGTAGTCACCGAGTGCACGCATGACCTTCTCGATTTGCTGTGCAAGCTCACGGGTGGGAGCAAGGACCAAGGCCTGGCACTCAACCAAACCATAGTCAAGCTGTTGCAAGATTCCAGAGCAGAAGGTAGCTGTCTTTCCTGTTCCAGATTGTGCTTGCTGAATAACATCAAGCCCCTTGCAGAAAGGAACAATACCCCTTTGCTGGATGGCTGAAGGCTTCTCAAAACCTATAGAACAAAAAAGATTACCATGAGACATGAATACCAATGTAACAGGCTAAAATAGGAAAAGAGGACAGATACCGTACCATAAGCATAAATTCCCCTCAGAAGGTTCTCTTGGAGACCCATGTCATCAAAGCTCTCATGAACTTCATCATAGGAGGTGAAGAAGTCCTCAGTCTCACCTTGGCTCCTGTGGAAAGTAGTGTGGGTAAGAAGATAGTACACAAATAGAAGTGCAAAAACAGATTCAGTGCATGATTAAATGCAAGCTACAGTTAATAAACAATGAACAGCTAAGATTACAAAATCAAGTTATGATTTCTTACAGCAGCTCCTGCATTTTAGAGTCATAGTTCTTGGCATCAAATTGGGAACCTTCAGGTGCCATTCCTGCCATGGCTGCAGCAGAAAAACTATATGTTAGCTAAAACAATCAACTGAAAAGGCAAGAACAATAAAAAGTAGTTCGCTTTATTCAGAAGTAAATAAAATTGCAGTACAAACAATGATGCCCATACTGGTAAACAGTCTCCGCACAATATAAATGCATACAACAGTAGTATTGGCGCATTACAGAACATAAGTTGAGCACATCAAGTTGATCACTTTGCACACAGAACAAGATAAATCAAAACATACCATGGCAAAGACACATCAAAGACAACATCAAAGCTATTGTCGATCACAACAAGCAGAGTAAATCATTGACTATGTAAAAAAATAAATACATCTAACATAGCTATAGATACTACACGGTTCTGCCAATGGAGGAGACTAAAAAGGAACTTGATGATAGTGTTTAACCATTGCAAAACTAATTTAGCTAATGTTTAGGTGTACATAGTTAAAAATTGGCCTTTTCAATAGTAAAGATACACAAACAGTATCCGAACTGAGCACAGCTGTGTTTCCACGCCAGGATAAAATACGCAATTTTAGCAAACAGGGACTAGCAAGCAAGCTCATGCTGCTAACTGGGCATCGAAACAGCAGCAGCCATAGCTCGACACAAGTTGGATACAGCTATCTACGCAAGCTTCTGTTTTTATGCTCAAGGAATTAGGCGCTTCGCGTGCAGAAATAAATAAACCAAAATCCTGCGTAACAGCAACCACCCTATCAACCGAGCCAGGCGCTAGAAACAGCGAATCCACCGATTCGCAGAGAAACCCTATTAGCATCGGCAGGGGACACAAACCCTAAAACCGCGGCCTCCACCGCCGGAAACCTAATCCATTCGACCGAATCCACGCAGATCCAGCCCTGGAGCGGCCCAGATCCGCCGAATCGCGGGGAAAACGCGAACACGAACACACAGATCGGTCGGGCCGGCGACGAAGAGAAGCGAGACACGGCACCCCGACGGACAAGGAGAAGGGGAGGGGGGAGGTTCAACCTGAAGCGTTGGGGAGGAGCTTGAGCGGATCGCCTGGGTTGCGCTGCGAGGAATCCGAGATCGAGTCTCGGATTCGGCGGCGTAGGAGCGGAGGCGATGAGGGTTGGGGATTGGGCAGGAGAGAGAAACAGAGGGTTTGGGCGGCGGCGGGGAGAGCCGCCTTTTAACGGGTCCTGGCGTAGTGGAGCGAGACTCGGGGGGTAGGGTTTCTGCCCTCCACGGGCCCTTCCTGGGCTCTAGGGCCTCGGCCCCGTGTCGCTCTACACCTCCCTAATCCTTTTTTGTTCATTGTTATTGTTTCTTTCCCCTTTTCAAAAAGCTTTTTTCAATTCCCTCAAAACAAAAGGTTCTTAAAAGAAACATGCCATGGAATTTTATGGTTTATATTTATTTATCTAGAAATATATTGTATGGCATGATTGCTTGGCTCAATGACAATTGCTTCGAATGATTACAATCCTACAAAATCATCTTGGCATCTTTGGTATGATTCCTATCTTCACTAGTTGGCCTGCCAATATTATTTCTCAACAAATCATTGAGGTGCCACAGAATCCCAAATTCAAGCCGATATTTGCATCAAACCAAACATGCCCACCAACTCTCTGAGGAAATATCTAGGGCAGCACAATGGCGATTTGATCTCGAGGATTAGGAGACAGGCGCTTTATGGCTTTAACAAGCACATCCGAATCTAATCTAGAAAGGAGAATGGCAAACAAGCATGGTCCTATTCCAACTTTCCCCCACTTCTTTAAAAGAAAGGTCCATCTTCTTTGTTCTATGGCCACGGACGGCCACAGATCTCTATCTTATCTTTTTAAGCTGCAATGCCCAAGGAAAACATGCTTTGGAACCAATAAAGTTCACATGAATTTTACAACCAAGAAAATCAATTCCTCATTTTCAAAATCACGAGTAAAGGAATTATAAATCGGCCACAGATGCCAACCATATGCAAGTGTACTATTTAACTTTGTTTACTTTACAAAGACTACTGATGGACACTAAATAAAAAGTTTGTACAAATTTACATTGTGACTGCCTGGTTGGTGAAGCAGCTTTGCTCCTTATTACCCTTCTAGCAAGTTCAAAGAATGGTTTCACCTTATTACTATTATTACACAATAAAGGCCGCCCAATTTGGGAGGAAAAATAGGGTACCCACGCTTGTACTATTCCCAGCTGTCAACCGGTCATGCTTGTTCACGAGCTCAAGCAATGCTTCCCTGGCTCGGTGTAATTCACCTCCAGCTGCTCGACCTTCTCGAACTTGAACCCACGGATCCTGGTCTCTTCCTTCTCCGAGGTGTCCTTGTGATCGACAGGCCGGATAGTCCAGCCTTTGTTTTCTACGTGACCGGTGACTTTGACCTGCGGTAAGAAAGAATTCATCGTTAAGATGAGAGTAACCACGGAAATTTGGTAGTTTTCTCTCGGTTATCCGGTGTATTTGTGTTACCTCTGCTTCATCGACGGAGTTGACAATAAGAGCGCCGTCCATGGAAAGACCATCGATGACGATGTTCTTCCCATTGATAACCAAAACTGATCTCTGGGATACTGAAGAGTCTCCGTGCACCTTTTGCTTGACGTCCTTGAATGTCAGGCCCCACCTCGGGCTCCAGGTTATGTGTGGCCAAACCTCCACCTCTTGACCGTTGAAAGTAGTGATTGCAGGGTCAGATATTTGTGCACCAGCCTGGAAAAGAAGGAGAAAAGGAAGCTTGTTGAGCTGGAGCGCAAGCAAGTTGGGAAGGAGCAAGTGCCTGGTAATGTCATCACCTTCCTTAAAATAAGGCTGTTTGCCCTGTATATTGCCATCTCTCCTGAGGTTGCACTATGAAAAGGATTGCCTTTTGGAACCTACAACAGGTGTTTTTGCGGACTTCTCAAATAAAGAAATACCAAATCCAACTGCTTAGAAACAGAACTACGACTCTTGCATAATCTCTGTATAATAGTAACCTAATGCAAACTTTTAATCGAGGATAATGACATCAATGTGCATATGTACTTTAGTTCCCAACGAGTCACAACGAGGCAAAGTCGATACTGACAACTAACATGGATATCAAGATACATACTTTAACCTGGACCATAATTCATCAATGTGAGCATAAATTCCGAGCAAGCTCTCTTCCTACCAATCATAAATGCTTCATGTGCAAGTTCAGAAGTGCAGAGAAACTTTAGTTCTCAACATGTCACAAACAAGGCAAAGTCAATACTGACAACTAACATTTCTATCAAGATATACACTTCAACCAGGATCATGATTCAGCAACTAAGAGCAAACACTCTTCTTACCAAGCATAAATGCTTCATGTGCAACTTTAAAAGTATATGTGACGCTAAATATATTAACTCGGAGTTAGAAAGGACCAAAATCATACTTTAGCGGCATCTTCAGGGTTGTTCTTTACAGGGGCATAGGCAAGCCAAGTATCCATCACCTACATTTAGATAGAATGTGAATGAAAACAGTAAGGAGATAAAACATATAAATTTCTCACTCGACATTTTCTTTTCTATTGCATCTACCAATTTATAGTGATGATGCCCTCCCTTGAAAAACTAATGCATCTCTATGATTCAATGTGCATTTTCCGCAACTAGCTCCCATACTGAGTTATCAACATGGGGTGCGGGCGCAGGTAGCTACAGATTAATAGATTCCCCATAGTTGCAAATGCCTTCTTCGAAGCATGTGGGCATGTTACTGTTTGTTGTTCATGGAAGGTACGGAAATTTGTAGTTCCTGGCACAACTCTATGGTTCAAGACCAAATGGTCTTGACAAAGATTATACAGATGTAATACCACGTATGGTAGAATAAATTCATATTCACCACATGCTACATAGTATAATTCAGAATAGTATAATTCAGAAATACCAAAAGTGAAGGAAGTAAAGGGAAGCAACAACATGCTTCTAGTGCAAGATATAAATCAAAAGGTTGTAAAGTTGTTCAGCTAGCGAAAATCATTCTTCCAAGAGAGGCCTCAGATGTAAACTGTTCCTTACCGTAAAACCAACTTTCGCTGTTGGAGGTAGTGTTTTTGGATAGTCTTGCATCATGCACTCAAGACGAGTGGAGGATTTGAATGCTGTCTTGGTAGAGTCAGTATACCTAAATTGAGAAAAACGGAAATAGAATACGATTACAATAAAGTACTCCAAGTTGTGGTCAATCAAATCAGGATTTATTGACACCGTTAGAAATTATTATAAACAGTACTTCTGAGAATAGTTGTGAACTATTAATCAATGATGCATCTAGGAAGATAGTATAAGATGCATGTTACTGGGCAGTTAAGATAACTTTATGTACAATGATGGACTCAATATCAAGAGGAACTAATGCAAGTGTTTCATAAAGAAAAAGAACACCAATGAACTAGGTCAGAAAACAGAAGAGAAAAACCAGGAGCAAGTTCATTCTGCAACCTAAAATGACCACTGACAGAAAGAACTTTCATAACTGAACGGAAAGTGGACACATACTTGATGCAATAATTAGCATTGTAAAAAAGAGTCCTTCAAACAAATGGACTGAATAATTACTTTGGATTTACAAATTCGGAAATGGCACCATGTGTTTTCTTGAGCTCCTCAATGTACGGTCCAAGCTCCAGTATCAGCTGCAGAATTGCAGCACAAGGTCATAATAAAAAATAAAAAACCAAAGCTCCAAGACATTATGCATACTAAAGCTACAAGAACAATGAAGAACATGTAAAATGTTCATCAACAGTTATACTATGATTTCTGTGACAGCAACACCCACGGCATCTCATAGTTGTGTCGATACTACACTAAAAGATAACTGTAGTGATTATAATAAACAGGCCACATTAAGCACCATGTTTTCAGTAATTGAGGCCTACTGAAACAAATAATCATTTCGAAGTTGACAAGTTCCCTAGTTTTCTAACATATCTGTTACCTGGTTTATATTTCCAGGGTATGGTGAATAGCCTGTTTCACAATTTGCATCTCCGTCAGGATGCCCAGTTGCACGAAGGAGTGGATCAAGCTGGTTATACTCGACGTTGATCACCATTGTTCTACCTACACATAACATATACAAGTCAAATTTGACAGAACAAAACTGTTGAATGGCTCATATGAAATGAGGAGAATTTAACAAATCTACCATCATCATGAGTAAGTTTGGTTATTCCACCAATTGCTTCCTTTGCCTTCCGAGGAACCGCAAGAGAATTAACATTGTAGCCCTTTGTCGCGCTGACACCTAATGCTGATGGTATTGCCTACAAAAAGATGGTAGAACTAAGTTCCCGGATCCCTGCGGTATTCCTAATTATAATACAGTTGAGAAGTTTATTGTACAAACATTGAAGAGCAATCCATTTGTGTCCTGGAAAAAGAGAACCCATTTCCGTCCTGTACTCTTCCTGTCAAAAGAATGTGTAGTATCATAAAAAATATTCATAAGATTTATGTGTAACATGGTTGATCTTTGGTTGATTATTTTACTCCCTCTGATCCAAAATAAATGTCGGAGATGTAGTACAAACTTTGTACTAAAACAGTACTAAATCACCAACACTTATTATGGATCGGAGGGAGTACTAATATTTCAGATATCAGTTAATTTTCTTCAGAAGGCCAACTTGTCTGATTGAGAAAGTTTTTTGAATTAGAAAATACAGTTCTTGAATGAACAGGCATACCATTGCTCAAGTAATCCACTGGAATAAAGAAGAGAATGAACATCTCCATGCCCATGTGGCTTTGTCTGCCAATCAAAAACTATAAGTATGAGAAGTGCAAAATCAAGAAGATAAAAACAAAAGCACGTCATACACTATAAACCCCAATATTAATGATCATTGTACGATCTATCAAAATTAGCACCTGGATCTTGTACTTGTCATTTGGATCTAGTGCAAGCCTTGCATCATTGTCCGCTAGACATGCCACTTTTTCCTTAAAAAGATAAGATGTAGTCAGTACCAAAAGTAACCGCCGCTGTATGTATTTTGCCCCTACAAAGCACACGGTACAAAAGGCAAAATAGAAAGCCACCTGCTTTAGAATTATCACTTGTGATGGTTCCATTCCAAAATAGGAGTTTGATTCCAAAAGATTGATGGTCAGTGCATTTGTATCATCCGAAGTCATAATGGCAAATGGGATCTTTATATGGCATTCCCCTGCAGACTCGAAGAATGAAAAAATAATCAGTTAACGCAATATCTGAATTTTCTTGAGACCCACCAATGTAGAGAATTTCTAATAATGAAAATAAACAGTTAAAATCATGCCAGATGAGCCATTTACAAGAAAACCAAATTTATTTTTCTATGTCCAACATGTCTCTAAAGTTCTATCGGGTCGGGAAACAGGGAGGTACAATTTTATTCTATCACTTCGCAGATGGAATTAGAAATCAGAGACCAACGGAAACTGTTTTAACACTAACTTATCTGATTCATGTCTTTAATTTGGCCCAAGTTCGTCTTGGTCTAGTATATATAAGTAAATTATCAATTAGATATAAATAAAACTTTGTGTCTCAGCCTCACATTCTCAGTGATATGTATTTAAATGGCATCCTTTCTTTACATGATAACGACAAGCATTCAAGTTACTTCTACATGCTAAGGTCAGCCCATTCGGCCAGTCACACCAATCAAGAAAATCCTCCCATGATCATTGTTGTACAGACTGGATGGTTCATTTTGAGAATTTAACATTGGAATAGTGTCAGTGCCTACTGTGAAACCACAATGTTATTAAGATATTACAAAGTTCTGGTATTAAACATAAATTAGCAATCTGCTAATTGTTCTCTAATAGCACCTGCTCCTGTCGCAATTTCCCGATTTTGAAATGTTGCAAAGCCTGGGGTAGAAAAATAGGGAGAAATGCTGTGGTTACAGGATGAAATTTCCTCTTCGAATAAACCTCGTAATCGTAAAAAAGTAGGTTTTTTAGTGCTGGGCCTAGCAAAAGAGAAATCGCCGTATCATAGGAAATATACAATAGTATATTCTAGCACATGGCTATAATTGCAATTTCTATTGCACACTTTGGTGAGGAAACTAATCAACAATCACAATCATCATAAAAATTCTAGCAAGTGACTAATCCATTGCACATGCACCATAGTCTACATACCCTCCAGTTTGCAGCTGGCCTCTTGTAATGCCAGAATAGACTCTATGTAATGTTGAAGAAAGCATTTCCCAGTGGTTGTTTCCCTGGGGAGTGCTACCTGCGCAATGAAATAACTAATGAAATCAGTGACATGGTACTTTCAGAAGCTTGCTTGAAGTCAAGGTCATCCAACAGAACAATAATGAACCATTTACATAACCGAACAATAAGACCTAAGAGGGTTAGCTGCTGGATAGTCTGAAAAGTCGATAATGGGTTCCAAAGTCCAACGCTAGTGATACTCGCATTCTTAGTCCTATGCTAACTTAAAGTTGGCGCGCCTTGTTGAATCGTGAAGATGGATTTCTGTATTTCCTACTGTTCATTACACTTCCGTAAATTTTGGTCTGAACAGTGTTTTCATTTTCTATGTTTGGCATGATGTGTGATAGTGCTACCAGCACATGAAGAAATAAAGCTGTAGCATAATAAATGGAAATAATCTAATAAAACAATCGATGTGTCAACTGCATGACAGCGAAACACCAGATGTACTTAGAGCATCTGTTCATCCTTAAATTAAGCGCTACTGTGGATACATCAGATTTCTCTCTTATTCTATTAAATGAGCTTCTTATACCACATTCCTTGGCACCACATACAGATGCTAAGTTCTTCCAATAAATTTTGACATAAGCTAACTAAAAGTAATTCATTTGGTGTAGAATTGAGTGCTAAGCTTAGTGGTAGTGCTAAAAAAAATTATCATAGCAGAGTGCTAAGCTTAGTGGTCAGTTTTCTATTAGGAACTGAAGCCGCATTACCTTAATTCCTTTGTAACCAAGTCTTTCACCAAGCCCACCAGCTACAAGAACAAATGCAGCATTGCGTGCTTCTTTTACTCCAGCTGCTTCCAGTGAAAGGAAATTTTCATCGCCAAAGGTCAACACTTCCCCTGAGGGAACCTGAAAATACAGTTAACTCTGTTAACACCATGCCCTCGTTTCAGATAGTACAGGAGGCACATTCGTACACAATGGTTGAAAGTAGAAAAAGAAGAAGCTATCAAGAATTTGGAACTGGCAATTGAGATTCCATACACCACAAGTAAGGGCATCTGAAGACGACCCAGCAAATTAATGAAGAAAAGGGCGCATGGCAAGACTTACAGAAGGCGTGAAACCATCATACGGATTTTGTCCTGCCTTTGAATCTGCTAAAAGCTTCTTGGCATTCTGGATGTATGATGCCAGACCACCGGGATAGCTTGAATTAAGCCGACCGACCTATATAAAGCAAAACTTTAGCAGGAAAAGAACAACCTTTCATTTTGCATAACACTTCTTCTTATGAAATCTGTTTCTTCCAACAGAAAGCTAGTAGCTGACAAGTGTCTCGGATGTTAAAACTTGTCACAATACAGTAACCATAGACACACCTGGTCAAAGAAGCTTTTTTTCTTGTCGTCGTCGACACCCGGTTCTGGCCAGTGTTCGAACAGGTGGCCCTGGCCTTGGTTCAGCAGCATCTTGGCAAGTCCAACCTACAACCACCAGACAACAAGTATTACAGAAAATTCAAACCCAGACAATGTGCGTGCACTACCAAACTTAAAACACTTTTTACTCATATACAATCAGAAAGCGTAACGTATGATCTGTCAAGTCAATGTTGAGATTTGCGCAGGATGGAAGTACAGTAGGGACAACATTCGCACTTGGAAGGAGCTGTATTAACTTTGCAGCAGGCGAGAGTGGGCCGGGGAAGGCCAGCAATCAATCAATCACCATCACCACGTGAGGGAACTAAACCGCAGCGCGCCGAGGTAGTTGGCCGTACCGACGTCGAATTATTTATCAGGTATAGTGCGCCAAATCCTAAGAAATTCAGCAACACCGCCGCCGTCCATAGACTCGCACGCACTGAAATTTTGGGGATTATAAAGTACCCGAAAAGGAGGCCGGGAAAGGCTGGATTTGGAACGGAACGGCTACATCGTACTGCGAGCGACCACGCTGGAAGTAGTAGTAAGCAGGAGTTGCTGGAAGTTGTGGCGGGGATGGTTGATTACCTGGTCGTGGGAGAGGAGGCGCAGGTTCCGGCGCAGCGTGGGGGACGGCTCGGCCCACTCGTCGCCGCCGGAGATCCCGAGCGCGGCGACGCCCTCCGCCGCGGCGGCGACGGCGCCGGCAGAAGCCATGGCGGGAGGAGCAGGAGGCAGACGGGGACGGAGGTGCGGCGCGGTGGTCTGTGTCTTGTCTTCCCGTTGTCACGGGGCGAGAAACCGTTGATGATGCGGTGGCGTCGGCGGTTCCGTGGGAAGGATGGCGACTTTAATAAGAAGAGAAGAGAGGAGATAGAGTCAGAAGCGCTGGATGGGGACGGGTGGAGACGGGCAGGCACGTGGGGCCGGGCTGTCAGATTCGTGGACTCCGGAGACTGGACTCCGTGTTCCAAGAGCTCGGTGTTGATTCAGACGACGTCTCTCGGAGCAGAGGCGGGGGGTGGGCTGGCTGGTCGGATGGGGCGGCCACCACCACGGCGGCGGCCGGCGGTGTTGTTGTACTGAGGTGTCTTTGCCGCCGTCGTTGCGGGACGGATGACGGATGGGAATATTCTCCTCGCCGATTCAGGGTGTGTTCGGATACGGGATCCGTCGATCTAGCTTCCAGGCTTGACCACTGTGTGGAGCAACAAACATTCGGCTCAGCTCCATTTTTTCACACGAGGGCATCTCTACGGTCTGACCCAAATGGTCCGAACGGAGACTGGCAGACAGATGCGTGCCAGCCCAGCGAGCTGACCTGTCCAGACCGACTCGTGGCCGATCTATCCATGCATCAAATTTAGACGATTCATCGGTTCGCACAGCGTCCTTGGCCTCCCGCGTCCTCCCACTAGTTCGCACGAGCCCACTTGCCAGTGGCACTCCCCACTCCCCCTAAAACCTTGTCCTCCATATCCGCGCGTCGTGCATAACCGCTATCGCCATCGCCGCTCGTTGTCGACGCCGCCCGTGATATCGAAAGCGACCGCGCAGCCACGCTGCGCGCCGGAGTTGAGCGTGTCTATCCCGCTGCCACGGTCTTCGCCTATGGACTCGACGCGCGACAGCCTCTAGATTGCGTCGCACACAACCTGCTCGGTCGTTTGCCTGACCGTGGTTGAGGTATGTTCGCCGACCATTTCTAGGTTATTTGGTTTCTGTGGGAGTTGGCATGGCCATTGATGGCCGAATACTTCAACAGATGGGTAGCAGTAAGGGTAATTGAGTTCTTCTATAAGAATTTTGTCGAGTCATCGTACGAAGAGGAGTCCGACGGTGAGACCAAAGTTCCGATGGCCACTGCATAGATGGTGCACGACCAGTACCTCCTGCCATTGCGTAGAGGTGGCTCAGCGAAACGGCACGAAGCCAACCATAAACGTGACCGATAAGCTGGCCACATGCGCCTTTACAAAGACTACTTCCGTCAATTCGGTCTTCAAAGAGAAGGTATTCCGTCACTGCTATCGGATGTCCGGTAATGGGGTGAGGGAGTACGATGACTACTTCGAGGCCAAGTACGATTGGGGTGAGGGAGTACGATGACTACTTCAAGGCCAAATACGATTGTGGTAAGATTGGCTTATCCTCTTACCAGAAATACTCCGCCCCAAGACACTGCCCGTATTTTGTCCATCAATGAGAGTAGGGGGTCACCGACTACATGCATTGGCAGTGGAAGAACTGTCTGTTGGCAAGGGAAGTTCAAAGGGCATATGGAGGGGTGCACCATCATACTAAAGGATGTTGCATCACATGATCTCTAGATTTGACACTCCTTTTTTAGCATGGTTGGATCAAACAATGATATCAATATGCTATAGTGGTCTCCAGTGTTTGCTAGGCTGGCAGAAGTCAATGCCCCACAGGTTTCCTATGATATCAATGGCAATCCATATGAAATGGGTTACTATCTACCTGATGGTATCTATCCATCCTGGTCCACCTTTGTGAAGACAATTTGCAACCCTGGAGATGAGAAATGCAAGAGGTTTGCAAAAGAGCAAGAGGCCGCTAGGAAGGATGTGGAGCCATCATTTGGTGTCTTTGGTCAAGGTGGGATATTGTTCGATACCCTGCTAGAACCTGGAGCACGGAGAGGATGTGAGATGTTATGACTGCTTGTGTGATCATGCACAACATGATCGTCGAGGAAGAGCCTGATGACAACATCTTGGACCAAGTGATGTCTACGCATGCTTCTATTCTTGTAGACAGTGTTGGACCTCCAAGTGCAGAGGTCTATAGAATAGTAGCAAGTTTCCCTTAAGTGGATCACCCAAGGTTTATTAAACTCAGGGAGGAAGATGTCAAAGATATCCCTCTCAAGCAACCCTGCAATTAAGATACAAGAAGTCTCTTGTGTCCCCAACACACTCAATACACTTGTTGGGTGTATAGGTGCACTAGTTCGGCGAAGAGATAGTGAAATACAAGTAATATGAATGATTATAAGTGGTAATTGCAATCTGAAATAAAAATGGCAACAAGCAAACATGTAGCAGGACCGATTGTAAACGGTGTTTTAATGCTTAGAAACAAGGCCTAGGGATCATACTTTCACTAGTGGACACTCTCAACAATGATAACATAATTGAACACATAAATATATTCTCATCACTATGCTACCTTGAACTACTCTCCGGTTGGATAACAAACACCAATTCACCACATAGGGCTATAAAAGCACAACTTAAAGTTCACATTCCCCATCTAGGTAACCCCACACTGTCACCTTGAGCGCTAGATGGTTCCAGAAAAACATCACAATTTCATAGAGACATCCAACTCAAATTATAACTCATGATAAGTATTTATGTAATCTTTAGCCTAAGAGCCACACACGATGCGCACACTGTCACCTTCACACACGTGGGACAACGTGTCCCCGGAGATCATATTAATAAAAGCACTTGAGTAGCATAATATATGAAGAGTAACATCTACTTATTCAACTAGATTACAAAGCTCATGATCACAATAAGATCACACCATGGAGAGAGAGAGATGAACACATAGCTACCGGTAGAGCCCTTAAACTCGGGGGAGAACTACTCCCTATGGGAGTCAGCAATGGCGATGGATATGGTAGTGGAGTCGATGGAGATGGATCCGGGGGGAATTCCCCTTCCCGGTAGGGTGCCGGAACAGAGACTTCTGTCCCTCGAATCTCGTCTTCGGTGGCGGCGGCGCTGCGGAACTTTTCGTGGAATTCTGATATTGGATTTAGGGTTTTCGTCTCGGGGGTGTTGGAGATATGCCCTAGAGGCAATAATAAAAGTGGTTATTATTATATCTTTGTATTTATGATAAATGTTTACATTCATGCTATAACAGTATTAATCGGAAACATTAATACTTGTGTGATTTGTAAACTAAATTAGAGTCCCTAGTAAAGCCTCTTTATAATACTAGCTTGTTGGTTAATAGATGATCGTGGTTTCCCGATCATGAACATTGAGATGTTGTTAACAACAAGATCATATCATTAGGAGAATGGTATGATGGACATACTCCTATAGATAAGCGTAGCATAAAGATCAAGTCATTTTAATAGTTCGTTTGCTATAAGCTTTCTGATACATAGTAACCTAATTCCTTCAACCATGAGATCATGCTAATCACCATCACCGGAAGGATGCTTTGATGACATCAAACACCACACCGTAACTGGGTGGCTATAAAGGTGGCATTGAGTGTTCGGAAAGTATGGGTTGAGGCACATGGATCAAGAGTGGGATTTGTCCATCCATATGATGGATAGATATACTCTGGGCCCTCTCGGTGGAATGTCATCCAATTAGCTTGCAAGCATGTGACTGGCTCACAAGGGATAACATATCACGGGAACAAGAAAAGAGTACTTGTCAGTAACGAGGTTGAACTAGGTATGCAGAGATACCGACGATCAAAACCTCGGATAAGTAAACTATCGTGAGACAAAGGGAAATTGGTATCGTATGTAAGTGGTTCATTCGATCGCAAAGTAATCATAGAAATATGTGGGAGCCATATGAATTTCCAGATTCATCTATTGGTTATTGATCGGAGAAGTGTCTCGATCATGTCTGCATAATTCACGAACCGTAGGGAGACACACTTAAGGATTCGATGTTGTTGAGTAGTTATGGAATGATGAGTAAGAGACTGAATGTTGTTCGGAGTCTCGGATGGGATCCGGGATATCACGAGGAGATCCGGAATGGTCTGGATAATAAGATTCATATAAGGAAAGTCCTGTTTCGGAGTTCGGAAATGATTCCGATGTTTTCACCAGGAATGTTCTAGAAGGGTCTGGAAGGTCCGGTACTCCGGAGGGGAAGGGTACATGAATGTGTCATGACAATGTGGAATGGTTGCATCATGTACTAGGTCACTTGGCTGGGAAATGTGAAGAAAGAAATCAAATCCAAGTTTGAAAGTCAAACGCCAATTTGAAAAGTCAAATCCGAAGTTTGCTTGGTGGAGGGAGAGTAGGAAACCTACCTAGGGTAGGAGTCCCACTCCCTCCACCCGCCGGCCAAGGAGGAGGTGTTGGAGGAGGACTCCCTCCTCCCAACCGCCTCCCTCCCACCTATATAAGGAGGGGTAGGGCGCCCCCCTACCCTCACACCCAAAACCCTAGCTCCTGGCGCCACCATCCCAAGTGCTGCCGCCGCCTAGGTCTCCTCCAAGTCGCCGACTTGGGATTCTCCAAGCCCTAGCCACCGACCACACCACCTCCCCTTGGTTCCTCTAATCCGTAGATCGCCAAGGCCCTCTCTTACTCCACCATACTCGCTTAGGGCGGCCTCATGATCTTCCTCTACTCGACACCACGCCGTCGTGCTGCCGGAATCACGAGGAGAGTGCTACAACCTCCGCTGCCTGCTGGAACAAGGGAGAGGAAGGTCTTCATCGAGTACTGAACATGTGACCGACTGCGGAAGCGCTGCCGGAACGTAGCGCCGGAAGGATCGTCTACGCAATCTTGAGATCGGCAAGTGTACGACTACATCACCCACGAGAATCTGCTCTCGCTAACCGCTTTGGAATCTTCGAGGGTGAGTTCCTCTATCGACTCGTTGCTACAATCTAGTAGATAGATCTTGGCTTGTTTGTGTGCATGCGGTAGAAAATTTTTGTTTTCCATGCTACGAACTCCTACAGGGGGATTATATAGGCGAAGGGGCAAGGTTAGTGGACGCCCGAGGGTCCCACAACATGGCCAGGCGCGGCCCAGGGTAGGCCCACACGGCCCCCTGGTGTGGCTGCCTCATGGAGCCTCTTTGTCTCTCCTTCGGACTCCGTGTCGTGTCGGGGAAAATAGGAACTTCGTCTTTTGTTTCGTCCAATTCCGAGAATATTTCTTTACTAGTTTTTCTGAAACCAAAAATAGCAGAAAATTGGAAACTGGCTCTGTTGCACTTGTCAATATGTTAGTTCCAAAAAAATTATAAAAATGCCACAAAGTGTAGACAAAACATAAGATAATCGTTGCAAAACAAGCATGGAGCAACAAAAATTATAGATACGTTTGCAACGTATCAGCATCCCCAAGCTTAACTCCTTCTCGTCCTCGAGTAGGTAAGTAATAAAAAGAATATTTTTTAAGGTGACATGCACCATCACAATCTTGATCAAGGTATTGCAAAGCATTGATAGCTGGGATCAAAGTACTCTAAACATAAGCATGGAAGATATATTTCTAACAATAATACATAGCAACTATGTTGCAACATGAAAGGCTACATAAACAAAAGATCATGAATAATGCTTTGAAAGACATTTGTTTGTTTCACATATAGAAAACATAGCAAGAGTGGTATTCATCTTATCCTTCATGGAATAGCAAAACATAAATGCATAGGACACCTTCAAAGTTCGTAAGGGTGACTAGATAAAAATAATTTAAGAACAAGCAATACCATAATTATGAATCAATCAACAAGTTTTGGGACAATGCACATTGAACTCAGAATGACAACTATGCTCTCTTAATTGGTGCATAAAGATAGAAGATAGAGACTCAACAAAAAGTAAAAAAGAAAGGCCCTTCGAAGAGGGAAGTAGGGATTAAATGGTTTTATAAAGCTTCCAAAAATTATGGTACTTATTAGCTTTGAGCTCTCATTACCCCTATCATAAGCATCTTGAAGTGATTAAGGTTAAAGTGAGGGCAAATATGAGTTATATGCTTGATAAATCATAAGTTGAAAATCTCACGCCCCTTGAGTACGAGACCGAGACCTCATGCTACTCAACTTTGGTCCCAAGCAAGTTCTTGTCATTGTAAGTATATGTGTATCATAGAGAACCGCCAACGGGGTACCCCTTGCCCCATGACACAGGAGCTATCCCATATCAAAATGATAAGGCAACAGACAATGAGCATCCCAGCGATATTTTTATTTGCTATTTGCATAGTTTTTTATTGAGGAGGCTTCATAGAATGCAACTATGGTTTTGCTGTAAGTTTCCACCATGATTAGGCATGGCTTAGACTAGCCGCCCATGCGTTTCTCTAACACATATACAAACTCCATGGACCTACAAGCTCCCATCTTATTTCACACCGACGCCATCCATAAAAAAAAGAACATGATATCAACTGAATAGAATAAGTACAATGTTGAAATCGTGCCCCATGACAACATGGTTTTGCTAATTCCCAACTTACAATTTGCAAGCATATAAGACAGTCACAATGGTTCAGGTTTATTAAGTGCAAGAAATAAAATGTGCCTTCAAGTTCGTGAGAGCTTTAATCACTAATTTTCACATAACAAAAATTTAACTTGGAAGATATATAAAAGCATGAATATACTTGGAATGGTGTAACACACCATGCATAGGAATTTATAGTGGACTCTTTGGAATAACTTGGTTTCTTGGGAGTTGGATGCACGAGTAGAGCTCATACTCAGTACAGGTGGAGGCTAGCAAAAGACTAGGAGCGACCAACTAAGAGAGTAATAATGGTCATAATCATGCAGAGCGACAAAACATTATTAATCAAAGCATAAAGTGATATCACAAGTCAAAAACTAAATGATCATAGAGGCTAAGGTGACTGGTTCATAGTCATAACATGGTGTAAGCATGTGCCAAGTCAACCCAAATAAAGCATCAAAGGAGAATACCACAATATTATGCTTTTGTATGCTAAAACAACGCATGATTCTTTCATGGCAGATTAAGCAATCTCAATTGTTTGAAACAAATCATGCTACATCAATAATCACTAAGCATATGGTCAAAGCAACATCTAACATGACATGAGTAAGCCTAACTCACAATCAAAACAAGCTTCTTTTTGTAACACCATAAGCATGAAATATTCTACTCTTTTCCAACACCAATTAACTTATTTGAAACAACTCACAAAGATAATAATCAATAAAGACCAGAGAGCATGTCTCGCCTAACTACAAAGAAGAACTAAAAAGTTCTAAGCAAAAATAAGAAGAAAACTAAAGCTAAACGCAGTGCTAGCAACAGAGAACATTCACAGAACAATAAGAGTGAAAACTAGAGTGTTCTAGGCAATGAAGAACGGGGTGTGACTTCTCCAAAAGAAGTGTGCTGGGATCCAACCAACTTATTGCAGCAAAAAAACAAAAGAAAACTAAAGAAAAAAACAAAGACGCTCCAAGAACAACACATAGTGCATGAAGCAAAAAATATAGTATCTTGAAAGAAGACCTGAGATTTTTGTTGATGAAGAAGGGGGTGCCTTGGGCATACCCAAGCTTTGACGCTTGTACCTCTTGAATATTTCTTGGGGTGACACGGGTGGCATACCCAAGCTTGAGCTTTTGTCCATACTTCATCTCATCACATCATTCTCTCCCTACACTTGAAAACTTCCTTCATACAAAACTTCACACAATCTTCATTAGCAACTTTAGTGTATGCAAGATAATAATCCTTTTGGTTCAGTTTCAATTCAAGTAAATCATCCATTAAAACATAAGATACTGTAGCAATTCCTTTTAAAAGCTCAAGCGATTAAAAGAACTCAAAAGAAATCGATTAAGAGGCAAATGCAAATAATGGCAGAAACTGTCAAAACAGACCTGCAGGTAAAGACCGATTTTTTCGAAAATCTTCTGTTGCTCAAATCGAAAAGTGCAAAACTAACGAAAGTTAAAGCTAAACACAGTGCTAGCAAAAGAGAACATTCACAAAACAATAAGAGTGAAAATTAGAGTGTTCTAGGCAACGAAGAACGGGTGTGACTTCTCCAAAAGAAGTGTGTTGGGATCGAACCAACTTATTGCAGCAAACAAAATAAAATAAAACTAAAAACAAAAACAAAGACGCTCCAAGAACAACACATAGTGCATGAAGCAAAAAATATAGTATCTTGAAAGAAGACCTGAGATTTTTGTTGATGAAGAAGGGGGTGCCTTGGGCATCCCCAAGCTTTGACGTTTGTACCTCTTGAATATTTCTTGGGGTGACACGAGTGGCATACCTAAGCATTATCTTTTTTCCATACTTTATCTTATCACATCATTCTCTCCCCATACTTGAAAACTTCCTTCATACAAAACTTCACACAATCTTCATTAGCAGCATTAGTGTATGTAAGATAATAATCCTTTGGGTTCAGTTTCAATTCAAGTAAATCATCCATTAAAACATAAGCTACCGTAGCAATTCTTTTTAAAAGCTCAAGTGATCAAAAGAACTCAAAAAAATCGATTAAGAGGCAAATGCAAATAATGGCAGAAATCTGTCAAAACAGACCTGCAGGTAAAGACCGATTTTTTTGGAAATCTTCTATTGCTCAAATCCAAAAGTGAAAAACTAACGAAAGTTAGATAATAACCTGGGTCATGCGCACAAAAAATTTCAGATCAGTACGACGTTTTGGGATTTTTCATGACTTTTTACAGTGAAGCACTGAAATCTGTTTCGGAACAGCAACTTCCCCAAATCTTCCCTTCTTCCTATTAGAGGCTACTCTTGGCACAAAAACGAAATATAAAGGATAAGGAGAGGTTTCTAAAGAGGTAACAACTTCCAAGACTCAAATAAACAAAAATAAACCGAAAGCAAAAATATAATGGGTTGTCTCCCAAAAGCTCTTTCTTTATAGCCATTAAGATAGGCATGATAATTTTGATGATGCTCACATAAGAAATATGAATTTGAAGTAAAAGAGAGCATCAAGAAGCAAATATAAAATAAATTTAAGTCTAACCCACTTCCTATGAAAAATAATCTTGTAAAGAAACATGTCATGAAAGCATAAAGCAGTATAGGAAAGCAAAACAAGTGCAACTTCAAAATTTTCAACATAAAAAGGGGAAACTTAATATTGTTGAGATACATAAAACCATGTTTCCCTCTCTCATAGTAAATTTCAGTAGCATCATGAATAAAATTAACAATATAACTATCACATAAAACATTCTTATCATGAGCCACAAGCATATAATAATTATTTCTCTCTATATAAGCATTGTCATTCTTATTAATTATAGTGGGAGCAAATTCAACAAAATAGCTATTATTATTATTCTCATCACCATAATCATCAAATATAGGAGGCATATTGTAATCATAATTAATTTTCTCCTCAATAGTAGGTGGACTAAAATTATCATATTCACCATTGTAATCATCATATATTGGATGTATAGTATCATCATAGCAAATTTTATCCTCTAAAGCTGGGGAACTAAAAATATCATTTTCATAAAAACTGGCTTCCCCAAGATTAGAAGTTTTGATACGTCGTAAATGTATCTATAATTTTTGATGATCCATGCTCGTTTTGTACCAATTATCTTATGTTTTGTCTACACTTTGAGGTATTTTTATACATTTTCTGGAACTAACCTATTAACAAGATACCGCAGTGCTTGTTCCTGTTTTCTGCTATTTTTGGTTTCAGAAAAGCTAGTAAGTAAATATTCTCGGAATTGGACGGAACAAAAGCCGAATTAAATATTTTACCGTAACAAAGACGGAGTCCAGAGGGGGGACGAAGAGGTGCCACAGGGCGGCCACACCACCCCATGGCGCGGGTCCACCCTAGGTCGCACCAGGGCATGGTGTGGTCCCCCTGGCCCTCAACCGACCTTGCCCTTTCGCCTATATAAACACCCCGAGGAGAAAACCCTAAGTACCCGATCCAAAATCCACGGAAAAGTTCGTAGTCGCCGCCACCATCGTCCCTAGATCGGGAGGGATCTAAAGCTCTTCCCGGCACTCTGCCAGAGAGGGGAGATCACCCTGGAGGCATTCTTCATCGCCATGCCATCCTCCGGAGTGATGCGTGAGTAGTTCATCCTTGGACTATGGGTCCATAGCAGTAGCTAGATGGTTGTTTTCTCCACCTTTGTGCTATCATGTTTAGATCTTGTGAGCTGCCTATCATGATCAAGATCATCTATTTGTAATCCTACATGTTGTGTTTGTTGGGATCCGATGGATATTGAGTACTACGTCAAGATTGATTATTGATTCTATCATGTCTATGTTATTTGTGATCTTGCATGCTCTCAGTTGCTAGTGGTTACTCTGGCCAAGTAGTTGCTTGTGACTCCAAGAGGGAGTACTTATGCTCGATAGTAGGTTTATGTCTCTAGTAATCTGGGGAAGTGACAGGAACCTCTAAGATTGTAGATGTGTTGTTGCTACTAGGGAGAAAACAACCATCCTTTGTCCAAGGGCAATTGTATTGTTTACTTTACACACTTTGATTAATGCAATTATCTGTTGCTTGCAACTTAATACTGGAAGGGTTCGGATGATAACCTGAAGGTGGATTATTAGTCATAGATGCAGTTGGATTACGGTCTATGTATTATGTTGTAATGCCCAAACGAATCTCATAGCGATCATCATGACATGTACATGTATTATTATGCATTATCAATCTTTCAATTGCCAAACTGTAATTTGTTCACCCAACGTGCTATTTATCTTATGGAGAAACACCTCTAGTGAACTGTGGACCCCGGTCCATTCTTCCCACTGATATCCAATCTGCTGCCTACTGTTTATTTTATGCAATTACTTCAAGCAATTACTTTCTTCCACACTATACGTTTAATCATTTGTTTTCAACAAACCGGTGAGCTTAACAACCTCATTGTAAGTTGGGGCAAAGTATTGAGCTTGTGTTGTGCGGGTTCCAAGTAGTTAGCAACACCTTGGAGTTGTTTCCTTACTCCTACTAGTTTGATAACCTTGGTTTCATAACTAAGGGAAAACTTGCTGATGTGCTCATCATACCTTCCTCTTGGGGTTTTCCAACTGTTGGAAATATGCTATATGGGTATCCTCATAGCATGTCTCCTATCCGGATAACCCGGGTGCCCACAGTTGGTAGCATGGACCATGGCCTGCTGGGAGGCCCGGTTAGATGGATCCAGAAGGGAGGCCCATGCCGGATAAAGGAAGCTACGGAGGAGTCACTGATGTACCCGGAGCCTTGGAGTGCAAGACATTTTGTATAATGTGTAGGACTCTGTAACTTGTCCGGCTAGAATTTTCCCTATAACCCTAGGACTTGGCGACTATATAAGTCGGGCCTATGGGAGCCTTTAGGGCATAACTCAACTCATACCTCGCACAACAAGCCAATCCCTGTAACTCGGTGTATTGCCATTATAGTGATTTATAGCAGGAGCAGGATTCCGCCACCGTTGTGGGATCTGAACCTAGGTAAGTTCTGTTACCTCGTACCCGTCAACCGTTCGCCTTACCCCACGTCTCTAAACACGCACTGTGAGGACCCCTCCATGGCGTACTCGTCGGTAATACCACGACAGTTGGCCCATCGTGGGGCAAGAGGCGCTCCAGGCTCTTCAGCGGGCGAGGTCCAAGATCTTCGCGAGAATCGGCGAAACCGTAGCCATTGCCGCGTTCTATTCTCCGACAACATTTCGATCGTCCCCCTGACGAGTTCTGGATCCCGACGAAGACGAACCCTACCAGATGCTCGATCATCCCCATCGGAGATATTCACCTCTTCATCGGCGAAACCGACTCGGGCACTAGTTCCCTGGGAGTCGGAGGAATGTCAAGACCTGCACGAACCGCCTACGGGCAGGATATGTTCTCAGAAGTATCGATGTCGGATCTCTCTTCAGAGTTTGCCGACAAAGATCGGAAAAATTCAAGGCCCACCCAAACCGCCCCTGTGCAGGATATAACGGTGGAAGATCGCTGCAAGTCCGTCGGCTTTCCCACGTGTCTGGATAGCAGAGATCCAAGTTCGTCGGAGTGGTAACCATCTTCGATCTGGCGCGTTGCGTTCAGAGAGAGGGTGAAAATCCCCACGATTACCTTGCCAGGTGGCTCCGTATACAGGCCGATCTAGCGCATTACCCCAATGATGATGCCATGTATCACTTTGTGGAAGGACTGGACCAAGGTACGCTTCTCCGGCATACGCTAAGGCGGCAACAGGCTTCAGGACGCCTCACTTTTGAAAGCATGGTGAGCACCGCCAACAACTACGCGGAGGCTGAGGAGGCAGCTCAGACAGCTCTTGCGCTCCTTGATGGAGAAATCTAGAGCAATGGAGGTCGAGTACAAGACTCTGCTCAAGCAGCAAAATGCTAAGAAAGCTCTAGCTCGCGTCATCAACGATCCTGGCGTACGGCGCAACCTATACCCGAGCTCTTTACTTATGTACTTTATATTGTGATAGCCTTCATGCTTAAAGTATTCTATCTTGCTATCACATTGTTGTTTGTCTTGCTTAGCATAAGTTGTTGGTGTACATAGGTGAACTTTAGTATTTATAGGCTTTGTGCTTGACAAAATAAAATGCTAGCTAGTTTTGTTCCGCCATTGTTAAGCCCTTTTCGGAAAAAAAAATAACTACCTATTCACCCTCCTCTAGGCGACATCTGTGATCTTTTGGTTGGGATTTTCAGGATCGGTTGTCAAAGGATACGGATGTCGCCTAGAGGGGGGGTGAATAGGCGATTAAATTTTTTCCTAGAGTGGCTCAACAAAGGCGGAATAAAACTAGTGTTTACTTTGTAAAGCACAACCTAGAAACAACTAAGGTTTACCTATGTGCACCAACAACTTATGCTAAGCAATACAAGCAACAAAGTGATAGCAAGATATATATTACTTCAAGCTAATAAGGCTATCACAATGTAAAGTGCATAAGTAAAGAGCTCGGGTATAGAGATAACCGAGGCACGCGGGGACACCGATATTTTACCGAGTTCCTCCCAACATGGAGTACGTCTCGTTTGGAGAGGGGGTGGTATCAAACCACCAACGCCACAAAAGGCCTCCCTTATTCTCCGGTGAATCTCACCCTAATGGGATCGCTCCATGCTTCCACTATCGGTGCACTTGTCGGTGGCAACCGGAACCTCTCACGAGGTTGGGGCACAACTTCACAACTTAATTGGAGGCTCCCAACAAATGCCACAAAAGGCCACAATGCCACCAAGGCCACAAACCCGTCTAGGGTTCCAAGAACCCAAGAGGGACAAGCTCCAATGAGCAATTCAAACGAAATCCTCCAAAGAGAACTCAAACCGATGCACCAAATGCAAATGGCAAGAACACCACAAAGATGCTCAAATCCCTCACTCTCAGGTTCCAACAAAGCTACTAAAGCTATTGGGGGAACAAGAGAGGAGGAATCAAAGAGAGACACAAAATCCCCCAAAATCTAGATCCCCAAAGATGCACTCACAAAGAGATGAATCGGTTAGGTCAAAACGTGGGGCTAGATCTCCTCTCTCTTCCACTCAAAAATGGGCAAGAATCATCGGAGGGAAAAGATTAGGCAAGCTTCAAGATCTAGAGCAAGTGTGGACCAAGTTTAGCCTAATAAATAAGAGAGGAGTTGTCTAAACTGAAAAAGGGCAAAGCCTTAAATAGAGGCCCAGAAAAACTAGCCGTTTGGGGCGTTTTTCGGTCAGGACCGGTAGTACCGGTTTTAAGCGGTACTACCGCTCGCAACCATTGCAAAAGGGAAAGTCAACGAGAGAGAGAAGTAGCAGCCAGCAGCCATGCATGCGCCAAGCGGTGAGATGCTGTTGACAAGCCACAAGACGGCAGCGCAGCAAGGCAACAAGCTGAGACGCCGCAGTACAAGCTTAAGCAGCTGAGGCAGCCAGAATGAAGCTGAGAGAGCGTGACCGGCGACCAAAGACGCGAGGCCACCGAGCGTAGCAAGGCGGCAGAGAGAGGCAAAGCTGGGCCAGATCTGGACGAATCAGAGGAAAAATATTTGGGCCGGCCGGTAGGACCGGAAAATGGTACCGGGCCAGACCGAAAATGGGCTGCGCGCGCCAAAGTTCGAAGCGACTGGCTGCGGTAGTACCGCTACATTTTTTCTTTTTCTTTTTCATTTAAAACGGCAAATATTCAAACGGTCATAACTTTTAAACGGTAGCTCCGATTGACCCGATTCCAATTGCATTGGATAGAGGACAACAAGGGCTTCCCAATAAAAAGGAAATATTGATTATCACCAAGTGAGAAAGTATCAAGTAGAATAATGTGATATACCTCACTTGGTGAGAAACCGAAAAGCCGCATAAATTAAAATCGCAACAAGATACAAATGGGAGATCCGATTTAGATGAACAAGAGCTTGTTATGGAGATTACCACAAGCTCTATATCATCACATGGATAAGACCAAATAACAACCAAATATTATGATGCAAGTATACAAAGGTTTGAGCTCTCTCCGAACGATGTGACCGAATTACTCATACGAGAGCCCCTCTTGATAGTACGGTTATCTATTCTAAACCCGGTCTCACACACACAACGTGAGACCGGCAAAAGGGAAAACCTATCAATATTATACCTTTGCCTTGATCATTCCACTTGAGCTCGATGTAGACGATCTTGCCCTTCTCAAGATGAAACGCCTTCCTTAATTCCTCATCATCGACCTCGCATATTGAGCTTGCCCAACATATCTTCTTTGCATTTCATCAACCTTGAAGCCAACACATGCTCCAAGCGATGCCAATAGACAAATCTTACAAGTATAACTTAATACACACATTACTCCATAAAGATTGCCATTAATTACCAAAACCACACATGGGGGCCCAACATATTCTTTCAAGTTGGTTAAGCCAGGTCTAGCGTTTTGGGAAGATTTCATGCAAGTGCATGAAAATTTACGTCATAGTCATGCACACCCATGTCTGGCTTCAATTAGATTTGATTGAGCATATGTGAGCTCCTACGGGAAACCAAAACTTGTAATTTGAATGATGTTTGGTTGTTTTTATTGAACCATGTGAGTATGAACTATTCATATGTAAGCACTATTTTAATTTGACTACCTAATCTAGTTTATTTGTTTGTCAAAATATACATTTTTTCTATGTACTTTGTGCTAAAATGTGCAAAAAGATGAAAATTTTAGCGAGTGCTGGCCAGCGCGAACATATGGGTCACACCGCTGGGCGTGACATGCCGGACAACAACCCAAAATAGTTCGCAACCCGACCCCAAACGGACAGAATCGGACCGTTTGCGTCACCCGCTTGAGTCATGCCGGTGGAGATGCCCTGGGGGTGGGAGATCTCGTATGGCAGAGGTAATTTTTGTCTCGAAATGTCTGGCCTTCTCTGGTAGACACAAAAAAGACACGCGACCTCAAATATTATCGTGGTTTTCAGTTTTGGGCATTAAAAGTGTTCCAAATAGACACTGTAAACGTGGCTGGATCCCAACAATTCTCGAGCCACCGGGAAAACGCACTCCGCAACCCCATATCCCCGAGTTTCAACGCCGACCCGAGGGTGCCCCGTATAGTGAACTAGGTTTGGCGGGACAGAAGTTTAACCGTCACCTGGCTCCCCGCTTTTGTCGTCGTAGATCTTCCTCCCCCGCCGATGTCCTGCCTTCGCCGAAATGGACCCTGCCGACCTCTCCATTGTCACCAGAGACACAGCCGCCTCGGCATCCGCCGCTTTGCGTCCTCTAGGTGTGGATCTTTCCAAGCAGTACTTCACTGGGGGAAGCGCAAGCACACGGGGCAGCACTTGATCCATGGAGGAGCGGCGGCCTCAGTGGCCCCCACAGAGGTCATGCCCTCATCCTCCTCCATCGGGTGCGCTCCAAAAAAAGGCGAGGAAGCAGCCCGACGTGAAGCGTATCCCCGCGCTGAAGAAGAAGTTGGCCAGCCGCCACCACTCTTAGGTTGTGCCTTCTAGCCCCGCGACACTACCTCCGCGAGGACCCGCCTCCGTCGACCTCTCCCCCTTTGATGGTGGTGGTGGTGGCAGCGCCGTTGGTGGTCGCAGTGGTGGGGGGGGGGTCTCCAGTGTTCTCAACATCGGTGCTGCTTGATGCTATGTGTGTTAAAGTTCTACGTGATTACAAACATGATGTAAAACTATGACTGTCGCATCTATGTTTGCTCGTGTTTGAAAAAATTGTGAAATCATGATTTATGAGTCAATTTATAGGTTCAGATGCATGCTGTTTCTCGAGTTGGGTTTGTCGCGTATGTTCCACGCGAGTGTTTTGGGTCTTAAAAACACATTCTCAATTTTTTTTATCAAATAACACCATGTGGCCTCAATCATGGATCCAAATTCAATATTCTTCATTATAAAATCATTTGTGCGGTTGATGATGTAGCAGAAATTGTTTGGATCTTTGATTGTTTCCCCTAAAGCATGAACTGTTTCCCCGAAAATCCAAATGGATCATGTAGCACAAGTGAAGAAATTGATGCATCGCTTCAACTCAGGCTGTTCCCAATCAGAACACGCAAATGTATTGGCTAATCTCCTCTCCTCTCCCTCCTTCCTTGAGAGTCCCCTCTCTCCTCTCCCTTCTTCCTTGAGAGTCCCCTCTCTCCTCTCCCTCCTTCCTTGAGAGTCACCACGACGTTGCTGTCTCCCCTCCCCTTCTCCTTCGACTCCGGCTGGAGAGAACAGGGTGGGAGATTTTGGCCGCTATACAATAGTAGGTTTAGGTGTGCTGGCCTCGTGCCGGTTTTGGGCTAGATGCTCGTAGTTGGAGGCAGAGCTAGGGTTCTGAGCAGCCAGATCCCCGAAGTCCAAGGGTTCCTTGTCAGTCTCCTCTTCGTCCATGGTGGGTGGGAAGTCACGGCGGCGACCACCGTCCCCTTGAATAAAGTTGCGTTTGATGCTGGTGTTGACTTGCAGCAGACAGATCTGAGGCCCTCTCTGGCCAGCCGTGGCGGCAGGGGGAGATGGCCTGGTTTTGGTGGGCAGCAACGAGGCACCACTTCTCCGAGCTACTCTCTGGCGCTGTCAAGTGGTGCCAGGAGGTCGTTGGGCCTCCTCCTTCTTAGCACTCCAGTGGATGGAGCCATCGGCGGGAGGAGCAGCCATGGCGGATCGGCCATAAAGCTCAAGAGTTTCTTTGTGGCATCGATGAAGACAAGCTCTCCTTCCATATCTCGGCCTGCCTTGGTGGCGAGGTAAAGAAGGGGGAAGGGCCTAAAGCTGCTGCTGCTGGCAAAGGAAGGGGCTGCCTGGGGTCCCAGGTGGCGATGCTGCGACATTGATGACGCCCGGCACTGTCGTGGGACGCTTCGTTGGAAACCCCAAGAGCAAGGTGTGATGAGAACAACAACAAGTTTTCCCTCAGTAAGAAACCGAGGTTATCGAACCAGTAGGAGGAAGGAAATGTCTCAAAGGTGTTGCAAGGAATGTGGAAACCTACACAACACAAACTCAAGACTTTGCCCCAACGAATTAGTGAGGTTGTCAAGCTCACCGATTTGCTGTAACAAAAGATTAAACGTATGGTGTGGAAGGTGATGATGGTTTGCAGCAAGTAAACAAGTAACAGTGGAAGATGTATCAATGGTAAAGATTGGACCAGGGTCCATAGTTCACTAGAGGTGCTCTCCTTAGATAAACAACATGGCATGAAGGGTAAACAAATTACAATAGGGCAATTGAGAGGAACTGAGCAAGGCATAACAATGCAATACTAGACAAAAAGATCCTATGAGATTCGATTGGGCAATACAACAATATACATAGACCGCCATCCAACTGCATCTATGAATAGAAGTCCACCTTCAAGTTATCATCCGAACCCCCTCCAGTATTAAGTTGCAAGCAACAGACAACTGCTTTAAGAAAAGTGTGTAAGGTAAACAATCCACTTGTTCCATGAACAAGAGACCGTTGTTTTCTCCCTAGTGGCAACAACACATCTACAACCGAAGAGATTTCTGTCACTTCCCTTGGAAACTAGAGGCATGAACCCACTATCGAGCATAAATACCCCCTCTTAGAGTCACTAGAAACTACTTGGCCAAGATAGCTACTAACAACGGAGAGCATGCAAGATCACAAACAACACAGACATGATAGAATCAAATAGAAAAAACCACTAATCAATCTGACATAGTAATCTCAATATCCATCGGATCCCCGCAAACACAACATGCATGATTACAAATAGATTAGATCTTGATCATGAACGAACCTCACAAGATCTATACATGGAAGCACAAGGAGGAGATACAACCATCTAGCTACTACAGGGACCCGTAGTCCAAGGTGGAACTACTCACACTTCATACCGGAGGCTGGCATGATGAAGAAGAAGGCCTCCGGGATGATCTCCCCTCTAACAGGTTGCTAGAAGAACTTCAGACCCCCCTCGATCTAGGGACAATGGTGGCAGCGGCTATAGAAGGTTTCGTGGAGTTTTGATCGGGTGCCTAGGATTTCTGCATCGGGGGCTTCTTATAGGCGAAGGGGCGATCTAGGGGGGGCACACCCTACCCAGGCATGGGATGGGACCACCCGCGCCTAGGGGTGGTCTGGCCGCCCTATGGCGCCCCTCCGTCTCATCTTATGGCTTTGTGTCGCCCACGGTAAAATATTGATTTTGGCTTTTGTCCCGTCCAATTTCGAGAATATTGATTTTCTGCCTTTCTGGAACCAAAAACAGAAGAAAACAGGCAACTAGCAATGTGGTAACTTGTTAATAGGTTAGTTCCAGAAAATATATAAAACACCTCAAAGTGTAGACAAAGCAAAGTAGATACTAAACAAGCATGAAACATCAAAAATTATAGATATGTTTCTGGCATATCAAGCATCCCCAAGCTTAACTCATGCTTGTCCTCGAGTAGGTAAGTGATAAAATAATATTTGTTGAGGTTACATGCACCGTCAAAACCAAGATCAAACCATTTGTAAGCATTGAAAGCTGGGATCAAAGAGCTCTAAACATGTGCATGAAAGATGGAGTTCTAATAATAAGACAAAGCAACTATGCATGCAACATGAAAGGCTACAAACACAGATCATGAATAACATGCATTGAAAAACATTTGTTTGTTTTACATACAGAAAACATGGCATAATGGCATTCAACTTGTCCCTCATAGAGTAGCAAATAGATGCATAGGACACCTTCAAAGTTCATAAGAGTGACTAGATACAATTAGCACAAAAACAAGTAATATCACAATATGCATCAATCAATAAGTTTTGGGACACTGCACACAGAATGGCAACTATGCTCTCTTAATGGTGCCTAAAGGATAGAAGGTGGAGACTCAATAATGGTGGAAGAAAGGCCCTTCATAAAGGGAAGCGGGGATTTCAAGTTTCAAAAAGAGCTTCCAAAAATTATGGTACTTGTTAGCTTTCAGCCCTCGTAGCCCCTATCATAAGCATCTTGAAGTGATTAAGGTTTAAGTGAACAAACTATGGAGTATATGCTTGACAAAGTATAAGTTGGCAATCTCAAGTCCCTTGAATACGAGGGCCACACCTCATGCTACTCAACTTTAGTCACCTGTAAGTTCTTGTCATAGTAAGTACATGCGTATCATAGAGAACAGCCAACAGGTACCCCTTGCACATGGTACAAGAGCTATCCCATAACCAAAATGACAAGGCAAGCAGACAATGAGCATCTCAGTGATCTTTTTATTTACTATGTGCATAGCTTTTTATTGAGGATGCTTCATAGAATGCTCATTATGGTGATGCTGCAAGTTTCCACCATGATTAGGCATGACTTAGGCTAGCGGCCCAGGCGTTTATCTACCACAAAATACATAACTCCATGGACTTACAAGCTCCCTATTTATTTCACACTGATGACATCCATAGACAAAAGAGCATGATATCAACTATGTACAAAGTACAAGTGCAATGTTGAAAACGTTCCCCATGACAGCATGGTTCTACTAATTCCAACGTATAAGTGCAAGCATATACAACATAGGTGACACAATGGTTCAAGTTTATTAGGGGCAAGGAATATAAAGTGTGCCATCAAGTTTGTGAGGGTTTTAATCACTAAGTTTCCGCATAACAAAATACTTTTTTAATTGGAAGATAGCTGAAAACAAGAATATACTTGGAATGGTGTAACACACCATGCATAGGAGTTTATAGTGGACACTTTGGAATAACTTGGTTTGTTGGGAGTTGGAAGCATGAGTAGAGCTTACTCATACAAGTGGAGGCTAGCAAAAGACTGAGAGCAACCAACTAAGAGAGCAATAATGGCCATAATCATGCAGAGCAACAAAACATTACTAATCAAAGCATAGAGTGGTACTACAAGTCAAGGACTAAATGATCATAGAGGCTATGGTGACTTGTTCATAGTCATAACATGAAGTGAGCATGTGCCAAGTCAACCCAAACAAATCATCAAAGGAGAATACCACAATACTATGATTTTGCATGCTAAAACAACGCATAATTCTTTCAAGGCACACTAAGCAATCCCAATTGTTTGGAACAAGACATGATACAGCAATAATCACTAAGCATAAGGTCAAAACAACACCTACCATGTCATGCTAAAGTCTAAGTCACAGTCAATGCAAGATCCTCTTGCACTTATCAAGCAAGAACTTTCTACTCCTTTCCAACACCAAGAAACTTATTTGAAATAACACAGCGAGAACAGGGGTCCAAACTACTTTATTCAAGCAAACTAAACAAACTAAGCAAAGCAAACAAAAACTAAGACGCTCCAAGAACAACACAACAGTGCATGAAGCAATAAAAACGAAGTGTCTAGTGATACGTCAAAAACGTATCTATAATTTTTGATGCTCCATGCTTGTTTCGTATCTAATTTGTTTTGCTTTGTCTATACTTTGAGGTGTTTTTATATCTTTTCTGGAACTAACCTATTAACAAGTTGTCACAGTGCCATTTGCCTGTTTTCTTCTGTTTTTGGTTCTAGAAAAGCAGAAAATCAATATTCTCGGAATTGGACGGGACAAAAGCCAAAGTTATTATTTTCCCAGAGCAACACGGAACCACGAAGCAGAGCCGGAGGGGGTCCACAGGGTGGCCAAACCCCCCTAGGCGCAGGAAAGCCCTGGAGGCGCCTGGAGGGGATGTGGGCCCCTGGACCCCCACCAACCTTGATTCATGCGCCTATAAGAAGCCTCCGACCCAAAAACGCTATGGAATCCAGAAGAAATCCACGAAAACCTCTACAGCGCCGCCGCCATCGAAGGGGAGATTCGGGGGACAAAAAGTCTCTGTTCCGGCACCCTGCCGGGACGGGGAAGTGCCCCCGGAGCCATCTCCATCGATCTCCACCACCATCTCCATCACCGTTGTTGATTCCCATGATGAGGAGGGAGTAGTTCTTCCTCAGGGCCAAGGGCTCTACCGGTAGCTATGTGTTCATCTCTCTCTCTATGCATGATCTTGTTGGGGTCATGAGCTTTGTAATCTAGTAGATCTACCTTGCTACTCAAGTGCTTCATTAGATCTCTGCTCTCCCCATGTGTGTGAAAGTGACAGCGTGCACGCCATGGTGGCACTTAGTCTTGAGTCTACAGAAATACTCTTTGTGCTTTAATATATCTATGCTTTTCCCCACATGTGTGTAAGTGATAGCGTGCATACCGTGTGTGGCACTTTGGCTAGATTGAATATTTTTTTATGATTTATATTTGGAGTTGGATGTCTCTATGAAATTGTGGTGTTTGTTGGAACCATCTAGCGCTCAAGGGGTTATCTAGATTGGGAAAGGCGGGCTTTGAGGTGTGTTGTTATAGCCCTACCATGGATTAGAGTGTCCAACCGGAGAGTAGTTAAGAGCAGTATCATGAAGAGAGGGTATTTATATGAGATAGTGTTCACTAGTGAAAGTATGATCCCTAGGCCTTGTTTCTAAACATTGAAACGCCGTTTGCATCTAGATTTGTTGCATGTTTGCTTGCTTTAGTCTTTACCTCACCATCAAAGCTATTTTCTGGCACCGTTACCACTTGTATTTCACTATCTCTTCGCTGAACTAGTGCACCTATACACCTGACAAGTGTAGGGTGTGTTGGGGACACAAGATACTTCTTGTATCTTGATTGCAGGATTGCTTGAGAGGGAATACCTTTGAGCACTTCCTCCCTGAGTTCGATAAACCTTGGGTGATCCACTTAAGGGAAACTTGCTGCTGTTCTACAAACCTCTGCACTTGGAGGCCAAACAACTGTCTACAAGAATAGAAGTGCATAGACATCAAGCTCTTTTCTGGCGTCGTTGCCGGGGAGGAAAGGTAAAAGTCACTCACACACGTTACCCCCCGGCAAAGCGTTTAAAGCTCTTTTGGCGCCATTGCGGGAGGTATAAAAAGGTACTCACATCCTCCGGTGTGAGTGCTCAAGTTATTTCCTTTAGATTCTACAGTTTTGTCTTTTTGTTTCTTGTTTTCACTAGTTAGGCTTAATGGAAAACAACAACAAAATTAGAGAACTTTATAGTATCTATCTTGAGTTAGGACATGAAGTGTTTGAAGAGAAAATTTTAAAACCTATGGAGCTTTATTCGCATGCTAATAGCAATGTTATTAGTATGAATTCTTTGGACATCATTATTGCTAATGCTATGGAAAAGTCTAAGCTTGGGGAAGCTAGTTTTTATGAAAATGATCTTTTTAGTCCCCCCAGCTTTGGAAGATAGCTATTCTATTGCTTATGATGATACCAAACCTCCAATTTATGATGATTACAATGATAAATATGATATTTTCAGTCCACCTACTATTGAGGAGAAAATTTATTGTGATTACAATATGCCTCCTATATTTGATGATTATGGTGATGAGAATAACAATGATAGCTATTTTGTTGAATTTGCTCCCACTACAATTAATAAGAATGACTATGCTTATGTGGAGAGTAATATGCATGTGGCTCATGTTAAGAATGTTTTATGTGATAGTTATATTGTTAATTTTATTCATGATGCTACTGAAAGTTATTATGAGAGAGCAAAACATGGTCTTATGCATCTCAAAAATATTAAGTTTCCCCTCTTTATGTTGAAAGTCTTGAAGTTGCACTTGTTTTGCTTTCCTATGCTTGTTGCTTTGTGCTTTCATGACTTGTTTCTTTACAAGATTCCTATGCATAGGAAGTGGGTTAGACTGAAATGTGTTTTGAATTTGCTTCTTGATGCTCTCTTTGACTTCAATTCATAATTCTTATGTGAGCATCTTCTCAAGCTATCAAGCCTAATTTAAAGGCGTTAAAGAAAAGTACTTGTTGTTGTTGGAGATATGCCCTAGAGGCAATAATAAAAGTGGTTATTATTATATCTTTGTGTTTATGATAAATGTTTACATTCATGCTATACCAGTATTAACCGGAAACATTAATACTTGTGTGATTTGTAAACTAAATTAGAGTCCCTACTAAAGCCTCTTTGTAATACTAGCTTGTTGCTTAATAGATGATCGTGGTTTCCCCGACCATGAACATTGAGATGTTGTTAACAACAAGATCATATCATTAGGAGAATGGTATGATGGACATACTCCTATAGATAAGCGTAGCATAAAGATCAAGTCATTTCAATAATTCATTTGCTATAAGCTTTCTGATACATAGTAACCTAATTCCTTAGACCATGATATCATGCTAATCACCATCACCGGAAGGATACTTTGATGACATTAAATGCCACACCATAACTGGGTGGCTATAAAGGTGGCATTGAGTGTTTGGAAAGTATGTGTTGAGGCACATGGATCAAGAGTGGGATTTGTCCATCCATATGACGGATAGATATACTCTGTGCCCTCTCGGTGGAATGTCATCCAATTTACTTGCAAGCATGTGACTGGCTCACAAGGGATCACATATCACGGGAACGAGAAAAGAGTACTTATCGGTAACGAGGTTGAACTAGGTATGCAGAGATACCGACGATCAAAACCTCGGATAAGTAAACTATCGTGAGACAAAGGGAAATTGGTATCGTATGTAAGTGGTTCATTCGATCACAAAGTAATCGTAGAAATATGTGGGAGCCATATGAATTTCCAGATTCATCTATTGGTTATTGATCGGAGAAGTGTCTCGATCATGTCTGCATAATTCACGAACCGTAGGGAGACACACTTAAGGATTCGATGTTGTTGAGTAGTTATGGAATGATGAGTAAGAGACCGAATGTTGTTCGGAGTCTCGGATGGGATCCGGGATATCACGAGGATATCCGAAATGGTCCGGATAATAAGATTCATATAAGGAAAGTCCGATTCCGGAGTTCGGGAAAGATTCCGATGTTTTCATCGGAGAGGTTCTAGAAGGGTCTAGAAGGTTGACCGGTCCGGAAGGGGAATGGTCCATGAATGTGTCATGGGTAAGTGGAATGATTGGATGATATCTTAGGTCACTTGGTGTGGACATTTGCAAGAGAGAATTAAAGCTCTAAATTGAAAGTCAAACGGGAAGTTTGAAAAGTCAAACTGGAACAATGGTTTCCTAGTGGAAGAAGGAAAGAGTCCTTCTCGCAATCCAACTTGGGTTTGGGTGTGGATTCAAACCCACCCCTCCCAAGGCTGCCCCCTCTCATAAATAGAGGGGGAGGGCTGCCCCAAACACACAAGCCCTAGCTCTACCACACCCAAGCCGCCGCCGCCCTAGCCGCCGCCGACACCTCCTCCTCCTCCCGGTCTTCTAAACCCTAGATCACCAGGAAACCCTAGATCCACCATAACTTGCACCGTCTTAGGCGAAGCCCTGCGGGATCTTCCCTCTACTTCCGACACCACGCCGTCGTGCTGCCGGAATCGCGAGGGGAGAACTATAACCTCCGCTGCCTGCTGGAACAAGGGAGAGGAAGGTCTTCATCGAGTACCGAACGTGTGACCGATCATGAAGCGCTGCCGGAACGCAGCGCCGGAAGGATCGTCTACGCGATCTTGAGATCGACAAGTGTACGACTACATCACCCACGAGAATCTGCTCTCGTTAACCGCTTTGGAATCTTCGAGGGTGAGTTCCTCTATCGACTCGTTGCTACAATCTAGTAGATAGATCTTGGCTTGTTTGTTTGCATGCGGTAGATTTTTTTTCCATGCTACGGACCCCTACAGTGGTATCAGAGCCATGTCTATATGTAGATCTGTTGCACGAGTAGAACACAATGGTCATTGTGGGCCGTGGTGCTTTTATTATCAATTGCCTTTTGTGTACTTTGCATCTTGCGGTATGATGGGATGAAGAGGCCCGGGCTAACCTTACATGACATCGTTCATGAGACTTGCTCCATGCTTAACATGCAACTTGTATTGCAAAAGTGGCTTTGCGGGTGTTTGTCTCTCCCATCATAGTATAGATTCAATTTACAACGAGCACTTGATAGTTCAAACATCAACGTTGTGGTTCTTGTTCGTAAGTTAGAACGACACTTATTGAAAGCCCCAAACCACGTAAAATATGCAAAGAAAGCTAGAGGCGTCTAACTTTGTTTTGCAGGGGTGTGCTGTGATGTGATATGGCCATGATTGTGATTATATATGATGTATGCAATGTTCCTTATTGTAAGTCGGCAATCGGCAGGAGCCATATGGTTGTCTTTTAATTCCGTTAAGACCTGCGTGTCTATTCAAAGTAGTTGTAATAGTTGATGCTGGTGGACGACAACCATGAAACAGCACCATTGACCTTGACGCCATACCGGTGATGATGGAGATCATGTTCGTGCTTGAAGGTGGAGATCGGAAGCACAAGAAGAAAGGCCATATCATATCACATATTATGAATTGCATGTGATGTTAATCCTTTTATGCATCTTGTATTGCTTAGTTTGCGATGGTAGCATTATAAGATGATCCCTCCAGCACAAAAATTTCAAGTTATAAAGTGTTCATCCTTAGTAAGCACCGTTGCTAAAGCTCGTTGTTTCGAAGCACCACGTGATGATCGGGTGTGTTAGATTCTGCGAGTATATACAACGTGAGCAAGCCAGATTTGTTCATGTGGAAGCTAAGGTTTGATCTTGATGAGCCTAGCATGTACAGACATGGTCTCGGAACACGGATCACCAAAAGGTAAAGCATGAGTCATATAGTAGATATGATGAACGTTTTGATTGTTCGCCATTGAAGCTACATCAACTCTCGTGATGATCGGTTTTGATGTGGTGGATTTGGTTCGTGTGATCACTAAAGCAATGTGAGGGATATTGTTTTGAGTGGGAGTTCACCTAGATTAATTTAACTATTAATTAGAACTCAATTTGTCATAAACTTAGTCTAGACTATTGCAAATATGTTGTACATCAATGGCAGCCCCTACCATCAATTTTAATGCGTTCCTAGACAAAGAAAAGTTGAAAACAATGGAAGAAACTTCGTGGATTGGTTCCGCAATTTGAGGATTGTCCTCAATGCTGGTAATTTGACCTACGTGCTGGATGCACCGCTGGGTGAACCGCCTGCAGCTGATGCTACCGATGAGGTAAAGAATGTTTTCCTCGCTCGGAAGAATTAGTACTCCACAGTTCACTGTGCTATATTGTCTGGTTTGGAATCGGAGATTTAGAAAAGGTTTGAGAACCATGACCCACATGATATTGTCCGTGAACTCAAAATGATATTTGAGGCTCATGCGGCAGTTGAGAGTTATGAGGCTTCTGAAAAGTTCTTTAACTACAAGATGGAAGAGGGCAGCTCCGTCAGTGAGCACGTTCTTAAGATGTCTGGGCACGCAAGCAAGCTTCAAAGCTTAGGTATAGTGATTCCTAATGCTTTGGGGATTCACCGTGTCCTCCAATCACTACCACCAAGTTATAAGAACTTTGTGATGAACTACAATATGCAAAACATGGAAAAGTCGTTGCCAGAACTCTTCTCCATGTTAAAGTCTGCAGAAGTGGAGATCAAGAAAGAGCACCAAGTGTTGTTGTTCAATAATACCACCAAATTCAAGAAGCAAGGCAAGTCTAAGAAAAAGGGAAACTTCAAGAAGGGCGGTAAGAAAGTTACCGCACCGGCGAAGAAGACCAAGGCTGGGCCTAAGCCTGATACTGAGTGCTTTTACTGCAAGGGAGAAGGTCACTGGAAGCGGAATTGCCCTAAGTACTTGGCGGATTTGAAGAACGGCAACATCAAGAAGAAAGGTATATCCGATATACATGTTATTGATGTGTACCTCACTAGTACTCATAGTAGTGCCTGGGTATTTGATACTGGTTCGGTTGCTCATATTTGTAACTCGAAACAGGTGCTGCAGAATAAACGGAAGCTGGCGAAGAACGAGGTGACGATGCGCGTTGGAAATGGATCAAAGGTTGATGTGATTGCGGTCGGCACGCTACCTCTTCATCTACCATCGGGATTAGTTTTATACTTAAATAATTATTATTTGGTGCCTGCGTTGAGCATGAACATTATATCCGGATCATGTTTATTGCGATACGGTTACTTGTTTAAGTCCAAGAATAATGGTTGTTCGATTTATATGAGTAATATGTTTTATGCACATGCACCTTTTATAGATGGTCTATTCTTATTGAATCTCGATTGTGGTAATACACACATTAATAACGTTGAAGCTAAACGTTTGAAATTGAGTGATAACTCGACCTATATGTGGCACTGTCGTCTTGGTCATATTGGAGTGAAGCGTATGAAGAAACTCCATTCCGATGGACTTCATGAATCACTTGATTTAGAATCACTTGAAAGATGCGAAGCATGTCTGATGGGTAAAATGACTAAGACTCCATTTTCTGGTATGATGGATCGAGCTACGAACTTATTAGAAATCATACATACCGATGTGTGTGGTCCAATGAGTGTAGCATCGCATGGTGGTTATCGCTATGTTCTTACCTTCACGGATGACTTGAGTAGATATGGGTATATCTATTTCATGAAACATAAGTCCAAAACTTTCGAGAAGTTTAAGGAATTTCAAAGTGAGGTGGAGAATCAACGTAACAAGAAGATTAAATTTTTACGATCTGATCGTGGATGTGAATATCTAAGTTACGAGTTTGGCAAGCATTTGAAGAAATGCGGAATACTTTCACAATTGACACCGCCGGGAACACCACAACGTAATGGTGTGTCCGAACGTCGTAATCGAACTCTCTTAGATATGGTTCGTTCTATGATGTCACTTACAGAATTACCGCTATCGTTTTGGGGTTATGCATTAGAAACATCCGCATTCACTTTAAATAGGGCACCATCTAAATCCGTTGAAATGACACCGTATGAATTGTGGTTTGGGAAGAAACCTAAATTGTCGTTCCTTAAAGTTTAGGGTTGGGAAGCTTATGTAAAGAAGTTACAGCCAGACAAGCTTGAACACAAAGCGGAAAAATGCGTCTTCATAGGATACCCGAAGGAAACTATTGGGTATACCTTCTATCATAGATCCGAGGGCAAAATCTTCGTTGCCAAGAATAGATCCTTTCTAGAGAAGGAGTTTCTCTTGAAATAAGTGACTGGAAGGAAAGTAGAACTCGACAAGGTTATTGAACCTTTTCTTGAACTTGCGAGTAGCGCAGCACCGGAAGTAGTTCCTGTGGCGCCTACACCAATAAGAGAGGAAGCTAATGATGTTGATCATGAAACTTCGGTTGAAGTTACTAGGGAACCTCGCAGGTCAACGAGAACTCGTACAACTCCTGATTGGTATGCTCCTGTTATGAGTGTCATGTTGGCGGACAACACCGATGACCCTGCGACATATGATGAAGCAATGATGAGCCCAGATTCCAATAAATGGCAAGAAGCCATGAAATCCAAGATTGGATCCATGTAAGAAAACCAAGTATGGACTTTGGTGGACTTACCGGATGGCAGGAAGGCTGTCGAAAACAAATGGATTTTCAAGAAGAAAGCAGATGTTGATGGTAATGTTACTGTCTATAAAGCTCGACTTGTTGCAAAAGGGTTTCGACAAATTCAAGGAGTTGACTACGATGAGACTTTCTCACCAGTAGCGAAGCTAAAGTCTGTGAGGATTATATTAGCAATCGCTGCATATTATGATTATGAGATATGACAGATGGATGTAAAAACAACGTTCCTCAATGGAGACATTCATGAAGAGTTGTATATGATGCAACCCAAAGGTTTTGTCGATCCTAAAGATGCTAACAAGGTATGCAAATTTCAACGGTCCATATATGGATTGAAGCAATCATCCCGAAGTTGGAATCAACATTTTGATAAGGTAATCAAAAGCTTTGCTTTTAGACAAACTTATGGAGAAGCTTGTATTTACAAGAAAGTGAGTGGGAGCTCTGTAGCATTCTTAATACTATATGTAGATGACATATTGTTGATTGGGAATGATGTAGACCTTCTTAATAGTGTCAAGGATTATTTGAATAATAGTTTTTCAATGAAAGATCTTGGTGAAGCAGCTTACATATTAGGCATAAATATTTATAGAGATAGATCAAGACGCCTAATATCATTGTCACAAAGTACATATTTGGACAAAGTTCTAAAGATGTTTGGAATGGAAGATAGCAATAAAGGGTTCTTGCCCATGTTGCCCAATACGACCTTGAGTAAAACTCAAAGTCCTGCAACGGCAGAAGATAGAAAAAGGATGAGTAAGACTCCCTGCGCCTCAGCCATAGGATCTCTCATGTATGCCATGCTATGTGTTGGAGATATGCCCTAGAGGCAATAATAAATGTAGTTATTATTATATCTTTGTGTTTATGATAAATGTTTACATTCATGCTATAACAGTATTAACCGAAAACATTAATACTTGTGTGATTTGTAAACTAAAATAGAGTCCCCAGTAAAGCCTCTTTATAATACTAGCTTGTTGGTTAATAGATGATCGTGGTTTCCTGATCATGAGCATTGAGATGTTGTTAACAACAAGATCATATCATTAGGAGAATTGTATGATGGACATACTCCTACAGATAAGCGTAGCATAAAGATCAAGTCATTTTAATAGTTCAATTGCTATAAGATTTCTAATACATAGTAACCTAATTCCTTCGACCGTGAGATCATGCTAATCACCATCACTGGAAGGATGCTTTGATGACATCAAACACCACACCGTAACTGGGTGGCTATAAAGGTGGCATTGAGTGTTCGGAAAGTATGGGTTGAGGCACATGGATCAAGAGTGGGATTTGTCCATCCATATGACGGATAGATATACTCTGGGCCCTCTCGGTGGAATGTCATCCAATTAGCTTGCAAGCATGTGACTGGCTCACAAGGGATCACATACCACGAGAACGAGAAAAGAGTACTTATCGGTAACGAGGTTGAACTAGGTATGCAGAGATATCGACGATCAAAACCTCGGATAAGTAAACTATCGTGAGACAAAGGGAAATTGGTATTGTATGTAAGTGGTTCATTCGATCGCAAAGTAATCGTAGAAATATGTGGGAGCCATATGAATTTCTAGATTCCTCTATTGGTTATTGATCGGAGAAGTGTCTCGGTCATGTCCGCATAATTCACGAACCGTAGGGAGACATACTTAAGGATTTAATGTTGTTGAGTAGTTATGGAATGATGAGTAAGAGAAGGAATGTTGTTCAGAGTCTCGGATGGGATCCAGGATATCACGAGGAGATCCGGAATGGTCCGGAGAATAAGATTCATATAAGGAAAGTCCTGTTTCGGAGTTCGGGAATGATTTCGGTGTTTTCACCAGGGATGTTCTAGAGGGGTCCGGAAGGTCCGGCACTCCGGAGGGGAAGGGTAAATGGATGTGTCATGACAATATGGAATGTTGCATCATGTACTAGGTCACTTGGCTAGGCAAAATAAAGAGAGAAATCAAATCGAAGTTTGAAAGTCAAACGCCAATTTGAAAAGTCAAATCTCAAGTTTGCTTGGTGGAGGGAGAGTAGGAAACCTACTTGTGGAGGAAGTCCCCTCCCTCCACCCGCCGGACAAGGAGGAGGAGTTGGAGGAGGACTCCCTCCTCCCAACCGGCCACCCTCCACCTATATAAGGAGGGGTAGGGCTGCCCCCTACCCACACACCTAAAACCCTAGCTCTAGCGCCTCCACCTCCAAGTGCAGTCGCCGCCTAGGGTTTCCCCTCCAACTCGGTGACTTGGGGCTTCCCCAAGCCCTAGCCGCCGGCCACACCCTCCCCCTGGTGCCTGTTAAACCCTAGATCACCAAGGCCTCTCTCATACTCCACCATACTCGCTCCGGCTTAAGGCGAAGCCCTGCGAGATCTCCCCTCTACTTCCGACACCACGCCGTCAGGTCTTAGCCGAATCGCGAGGAGAGTGCTACAACCTCCGCTGCCTGCTGGAACAAGGGAGAGGAAGGTCTTCATCGAGTACCGAACGTGTGACCGACTGCGGAAGCGCTGCCGGAACGCAGCGCCGGAAGGATCGTCTACGCGATCTTGAGATCGGCAAGTGTACGACTACATCACCCATGAGAATCTGCTCTCGTTAACCGCTTTGGAATCTTCGAGGGTGAGTTCCTCTATCGACTCGTTGCTACAATCTAGTAGATAGATCTTGGCTTGTTTGTGTGCATGCGGTAGAAATTTTTTGTTTTCCATGCTACGAACCCCTACAGTGGTATCAGAGCCGTGTCTATATGTAGATCTGTTGCACGAGTAGAACACAATGGTCATTGTGGGCGGTGGTGCTTTTATTATCAATTGCTTTTTGTGTACTTTGCATCTTGCGGTATGATGGGATGAAGCGGCCCGGGCTAACCTTACATGACATCGTTCATGAGACTTGCTCCACGCTCAACATGCAACTTGTATTGCATAAGTGGCTTTGCGGGTGTTTGTCTCTCCCATCATAATATAGATCCAATTTACAAAGGGCACTTGATAGTTCAAGCATCAACATTGTGGTTCTTGTTCGCAAGTTAGAACGACACTTATTGAAAGCCCCAAACCACGTAAAATATGCAAAGAAAATTAGAGACGTCTAACTTTGTTTTGCAGGGGTGTGCTGTGATGTGATATGGCCATGATTGTGATTATATTTGATGTATGCAATGTTCCTTATTGTAAGTTGGCAACCGGCAGGAGCCATATGGTTGTCTTTAAATTCCGTTAAGGCCTGCATTTCTATTCAAAGTAGTTGTAATAGTTGAAGCTGGTGGACGACAACCATGAAACGCCGCCATTGACCTTGACGCCATACCGGTGATGATGGAGATCATGATTGTGCTTGAAGATGGAGATCGGAAGCACAAGAAGAAAGGCCATATCATATCACATATTATGAATTGCATGTGATGTTAATCCTTTTATGCATCTTGTATTGCTTAGTTCACGACGGTAGCATTATAAGATGATCCCTCAAGCACACAATTTCAAGTTATAAAGTGTTCATCCTTAGTAAGCACCGTTGCTAAAGCTCGTTGTTTCGAAGCACCACGTGATGATCGGGTGTGTTAGATTCTGCGAGTGTATACAACGTGAGCAAGCCAGATTTTCTCATGCGGAAGCTAAGGTTTGATCTTGACGAGCCTAGCATGTACAGACATGGTCTCGGAACACGGATCACCGAAAGGTAAAGCATGAGTCATATAGTAGATATGATGAACATGTTGATTGTTTGCCATTGAAGCTACATCAAATCTCGTGATGATCGGTTTTGATGTCATGGATTTGGTTCGTGTGATCACTAAAACAATGTGAGGAATATTGTTTTGAGTGGGAGTTCACCTAGATTAATTTAACTATTAATTAGAACTCAATTTGTCATAAACTTAGTCTAAACTATTGCAAATATGTTGTAGATCAATGGCGGCCCCTACCATCAATTTTAATGCGTTCCTAGAGAAAGAAAAGTTGAGAAACAATGGAAGCAACTTCGCGGATTGGTTCCGCTATTTGATGATTGTCCTCAATGCTGGTAATTTGACCTATGTGATGGATGCACCGCTGGGTGACCCGCCTGCAGCTACTGCTACCGATGAAGTAAAGAATGTTTACCTGACTCGGAAGAATCAGTACTCCACAGTTTAGTGTGCTATCTTGTATGGTTTGGAATCGGAGCTTCAGAAAAGGTTTGAGAACCATGACCCACATGATATTGTCTGTGAACTCAAAATGATATTTGAGGCTCACGCGACAGTTGAGAGTTATGAGGCTTCTGAAAAGTTCTTTAACTGCAAGATGGAAGAGGGCAGCTCCGTCAGTGAGCATGTGCTTAAGATGTCTGGGCACGCAAACAAACTCCAAAGTTTGGGTACAGTGATTCCTAATTCTTTGGGGATTCACCGTGTCCTCCAATCACTACCACCAAATTACAAGAACTTTGTGATGAACTACAATATGCAAAACATGGAAAAGACGTTGTCAGAACTCTTCTCCATGTTGAAATCTGCAGAAGTGGAGATCAAGAAAGAGCACCAAGTGTTGTTGGTCAGTAAGACCACCAAATTCAAGAAGCAAGGCTAGTCTAAGAAAAAGGGAAACTTCAAGAAGGGCGGTAAGAAAGTTGTCGCGCCGACGAAGAAGACCAAGGCTGGGCCTAAGCCTGATACTGAGTGCTTTTACTGCAAGGGAGAGGGTCACTGGAAGCGGAATTTCCCAAAGTACTTGGCGGATTTGAAGAACGGCAACATCAAGAAGAAAGGTATATCCGATATACATGTTATTGATGTGTATCTCACTAGTACTCGTAGTAGTGCCTGGGTATTTGATACTGGTTCGGTTGCTCATATTTGTAACTCGAAACAGGTGCTGCAGAATAAACGGAAGCTAGCGAAGAACGAGGTGACGATGCGCGTTGGAAATGGATCAAAGGTTGATGTGATCGCGGTCGGCATGCTACCTCTTCATATACCATCGGGATTAGTTTTATAATTAAATAATTGTTATTTGGTGCCTACGTTGAGCATGAACATTATATCTAGATCATGTTTATTGTGAGACGGTTACTTGTTTAAGTCCGAGAATAATGGTTGTTCGATTTATATGAGTAATATGTTTTATGCACATGCACCTTTGAATAGATGGTCTAGTCTTATTGAATCTCGATTGTAGTAATACACACATTAATAACATTGAAGCTAAACGTTTGAAATTGAGCGATAACTCGACTTATATGTGGCACTGTCGTCTTGGTCACATTGGAGTGAAGCGTATGAAGAAACTCCATTCTGATGGACTTCTTGAATCACTTGATTTCGAATCACTTGAAAGATGCGAAGCATGTCTGATGGGTAAAATGACTAAGACTCCATTTTCTGGTATGATGGAGCGAGCTACGGACTTATTGGAAATCATACATACCGATGTGTGTGGTCCAATGAGTGTAGCATCGTGCGGTGGTTATCGTTATGTTCTTACCTTCACAGATGACTTGAGTAAATATGGGTATATCTATTTCATGAAACATAAGTCCGGAACTTTTGAGAAGTTTAAGGAATTTCAAAGTGAGGTAGAGAATCAACGTAACAAGAAGATTAAATTTCTACGATCTGATCGTGGAGGTGAATATCTAAGTTACGAGTTTGGCGAGCATTTGAAGAAATGCGGAATACTTTCACAATTGACACCGCCGGGATCACCACAGCGTAATGGTGTGTCCGAACGTCGTAATCAAACTCTCTTAGATATGGTTCGTTCTATGATGTCACTTATAGATTTACCGCTATCATTTTGGGGTTATGCATTAGAAATAGCCGCATTCACTTTAAATAGGGCACCATCTAAATCTGTTGAAACGACACCGTATGAATTATGGTTTGGGAAGAAACCCAAATTGTCGTTCCTTAAAGTTTGGGGTTGCGAAGCTTATGTAAAGAAGTTACAGCCCGACAAGCTTGAACCCAAAGCGGAAAAATTCGTCTTCATAGGATACCCGAAGGAAACTATTGGGTATACCTTCTATCATAGATCCGAGGGCAAAATCTTCGTTGCTAAGAACTGATCCTTTCTAGAGAAGGAATTTCTCTCGAAAGAAGTGACTGGAAGTAAGTAGAACTTGACGAGGTTGTTGAACCTTCTCTCGAACTTGCGAGTAGCGCAGCACCGAAAGTAGTTCTTGTGGCGCCTACACCAATAAGAGAGGAAGCTAATGATGATGATCATGAAACTTCGGTTGAAGTTACTGCGGAACCTCGCAGGTCAACGAGAACTCGTACCACTCCTGATTGGTATGATCCCGTTATGAATGTCATGTTGGTAGATAACACCGATGACCCTGCAACATATGAGGAAGCGATGATGAGCCCAGATTCCAATAAATGGCAAGAAGCCATGAAATCCGAGATTGGATCCATGTACGAAAACCAAGTATGGACTTTGGTGGACTTACCGGATGGCCGTAAGGCTGTCGAGAACAAATGGATTTTCAAGAAGAAAACAGATGCTGATGGTAATGTTACTGTCTATAAAGCTCGACTTGTCGCAAAAGGGTTTCGACAAAGTCAAGGAGTTGACTACGATGAGACTTTCTCACCAGTAGAAAAGCTAAAGTCTGTGAGGATTATGTTAGCAATTGCTGCATATTATGATTATGAGATATGGTAGATGGATGTCAAAACGGTGTTCCTCAATGGAGACATTGATGAAGAGTTGTATATGATGCAACCCAAAGGTTTTGTCGATCCTAAAGATGCTAACAAGGTATGCAAACTTCAACGGTCCATATATGGATTGAAGCAAGCATCCCGAAGTTGGAATCAACGTTTTGATAAGGTAATCAAAAGCTTTGGTTTTATACAAACTTATGGAGAAGCTTGTATTTACAAGAAAGTGAGTGGGAGCTCTGTAGCATTCTTAATACTATATGTAGATGACATATTGTTGATTGGGAATGATGTAGACCTTCTTAATAGTGTCAAGGATTATTTGAATAATAGTTTTTCAATGAAAGATCTTGGCAAAGCAGCTTACCTATTAGGCATAAAGATTTATAGAGATAGATCAAGACGCCTAATATCATTGTCACAAAGTACATATTTGGACAAAGTTCTAAAGAGGTTTGGAATGGAAGATAGCAATAAAGGGTTCTTGCCCATGTTGCCCAATACGACCTTGAGTAAAACTCAAAGTCCTAACGGCAGAAGATAGAGAAAGGATGAGTAAGACTCCCTATGCCTCAGCCATAGGATCTCTAATGTATGCCATGCTATGTACTAGACCGACATTGCATATGCTGTTAGTTTGACTAGTAGATATCAAAGTGATCCAGGAGTGGATCATTGGACAGTGGTCAAAAACATCCTTAAGTACTTGAGAAGAACTAAGGATATGGTTCTTTCTTATGGAGGTGAAGAACAACTCGTTGTAAATGGTTACACCGATGCTAGTTGGAACACCGATCCGGATGATTCTAAATCTCAATCTGGATATGTATTTACTTTGAATGGTGCAGCAGTTAGCTGGAGGAGTGTAAAGCAAAGCGTTGTGGCGAGATCTTCAACTGAATCAAAATACATAGCTGCTTCGGAGGCTTCACAAGAAGCGATATCGATGAAGGAGTTCATTACAGAGCTTGGTGTGGTTCCAAGTGCGCTGGACCCAATGTCTATCTACTATGATAACATGGGCGCCATAGCCAATGTGCAAGAACCAAGGTCACACAAGAAGCTAAAGCACATCAAGCTACGTTTTCACGCTATTCGAGAACATGTCCAAGATGGTGACATAAATATTTTCAAAGTACACACAGACCTGAATGTGGCGGATCCGTTGACTAAACCTCTCCTGAGGGCAAAACATGACCAACACCAAACTGCCATGGGTGTTCGGTATATTACCATGTAATCTAGATTAGTTGACTCTAGTGCAAGTGGGAGACTACTGGAGATATGCCCTAGAAGCAATAATAAATGTAGTTATTATTATATCTTTGTGTTTATGATGTTTACATTCATGCTATAACAGTATTAACCGGAAACATTAATACTTGTGTGATTTGTAAACTAAAATAGAGTCCCTAGTAAAGCCTCTTTATAATACTAGCTTGTTGGTTAATAGATGATCGTGGTTTCCTGATCATGAACATTGAGATGTTGTTAACAACAAGATCATATCATTAGGAGAATGATATGATGGACATACTCCTATAGATAAACGTAGCATAAAGATCAAGTCATTTTAATAGTTCAACTGCTATAAGCTTTCTGATACATAGTAACCTAATTCCTTCGACCATGAGATCATGCTAATCACCATCACCGGAAGGATGCTTTGATGACATCAAACACCACACCGTAACTGGGTGGCTATAAAGGTGGCATTGAGTGTTCGGAAAGTATGGGTTGAGGCACATGGATCAAGAGTGGGATTTGTCCATCCATATGACGGATAGTTATACTTTAGGCCCTCTTGGTGGAATGTCATCCAATTAGCTTGCAAGCATGTGACTGGATCACAAGGGATCACATACCACGGGAACGAGAAAAGAGTACTTATCGGTAACGAGGTTGAACTAGGTATGCAGAGATACCGACGATCAAAACCTCGGATAAGTAAACTATCGTGAGACAAAGGGAAATTGGTGTCGTATGTAAGTGGTACATTCGATCTCAAAGTAATCGTAGAAATATGTGGGAGCCATATGAATTTCCAGATTCCTCTATTGGTTATTGATCGGAGAAGTGTCTCGGTCATGTCCGCATAATTCACGAACCGTAGGGAGACGCACTTAAGGATTCGATGTTGTTGAGTAGTTATGGAATGATGAGTAAGAGACCTAATGTTGTTCGGAGTCTCGGATGGGATCCGGGATATCACGAGGAGATCCGGAATGGTCCGTAGAATAAGATTCATATAAGGAAAGTCCTGTTTCGGAGTTCGGGAATGATTCCGGTGTTTTAACCAGGAATGTTCTAGAAGGGTCCGAAAGGTCCGGCACTCCGGAGGGTAAGGGTACATGGATGTGTCATGACAATATGGAATGGTTGCATCATGTACTAGGTCACTTGGCTGGGAAAAATAAAGAGAGAAATCAAATCGAAGTTTAAAAGTCAAACGCCAATTTGAAAAGTCAAATCTCAAGTTTGCTTGGTGGAGGGAGAGTAGGAAACCTACTTGGGGAGGAAGTCCCCTCCCTCCACCCGCCGGCCAAGGAGGAGGAGTTGGAGGAGGACTCCCTCCTCCCAACCGGCCACCCTCCACCTATATAAGGAGGGGTAGGGCTGCCCCCTATCCACACACCTAAAACCCTAGCTCTGGCGCCTCCACCTCCAAGTGCAGCCGCCTAGGGTTTCCCCTCCAACTCGGCGACTTGGGGCTTCCCCAAGCCCTAGCCTCCGGCCACACCCTCCCCTTGGTGCCCTCTAAACCCTAGGTCACCAAGGCCTCTCTCATACTCCACCATACTCGCTCTGGTTTAAGGCGAAGCCCTGCGAAATCTCCCCTCTACTTCCGACACCACGCCGTCGTGCTGCCAGAATCGCGAGGAGAGTGCTACAACCTCCACTGCCTGATGGAACAAGGGAGAGGAAGGTCTTCATCGAGTACCGAACGTGTGACCGAGTGCGGAAGCGCTGCCGGGACGCAGTGCCGGAAGGATCGTCTACGCGATCTTGAGATCGGCAAGTGTACGACTACATCACCCACGAGAATCTGCTCTCGTTAACCGCTTTAGAATCTTCGAGGGTGAGTTCCTCTATCGACTCGTTGCTACAATCCTAGTAGATAGATCTTGGCTTGTTTGTGTGCATGCGGTAGAATTTTTTTGTTTTCCATGCTACAAACCCCTACACTATGTACTAGACCCGACATTGCATATGTTGTTAGTTTGACTAGCAGATATCAAAGTGGTCCAGGAGTGGATCATTGGAAAGCGGTCAAAAACATCCTTAAGTACTTGAGAGGAACTAAGGATATGGTTCTTTCTTATGGAGGTGATGAACAACTCATTGTTAATGGTTACACCGATGCTAGTTGGAACACCGATCCAGATGATTCTAAATCTCAATTTGGATACGTATTTACTTTGAATGGTGCATCAGTTAGCTGGAGGAGTGCAAAGCAAAGCGTTGTGGCGAGATCTTCAACTGAATCGAAATACATAGCTGCTTCGGAGGCTTCACAAGAGGTGATATGGATGAAGGAGTTCATTACAGAGCTCGGTGTGGTTCCAAGTGCGCTGGACCCAATGTCTATCTACTGTGATAACATGGGCGCCATAGCCAATGCGCAAGAACCAAGGTCACACAAGAAGCTAAAGCACATCAAGCTACGTTTTCGCGCTATTTGTGAGCATGTCCAAGATGGTGACATAAAGATTTGAAAAGTACACACATATATGAATGTGGCGAATCCGTTGACTAAACCTCTCCCGAGGACAAAACATGACTAGCACCAAACCGCCATGGGTGTTCGGTATATTACCATGTAATCTATATTAGTTGACTCTAGTGCAAGTGGGAGACTGTTGGAGATATGCCCTAGAGGCAATAATAAAAGTGGTTATTATTATATCTTCGTGTTTATGATAAATGTTTACATTCATGCTATAACAGTATTAACCGGAAACATTAATACTTGTGTGATTTGTAAACTAAATTAGAATCCCTAGTAAAGACTCTTTGTAATACTAGCTTGTTGGTTAATAGATGATCGTGGTTTCCCCGACCATGAACATTGAGATGTTATTAACAACAAGATCATATCATTAGGAGAATGGTATGATGGAAGCGTAGCATAAAGATCAAGTCATTTCAATAGTTCATTTGCTATAAGCTTTCTGATACATAGTAACCTAATACCTTCGACCATGAGATCATGCTAATCACCATCACCGGAAGGATACTTTGATGACATCAAACGCCACACCGTAACTGGGTGGCTATAAAGGTGGCATTGAGTGTTTGGAAAGTATGTGTTGAGGCACATGGATCAAGAGTGGGATTTGTCCATCCATATGACTGATAGATATACTCTGGGCCCTCTCGGTGGAATGTCATCCAATTGGCTTGCAAGCATGTGACTGGTGAAGGGTTTCGCAGCATAGTAAATCAAAAAAAATCTACGGATGCGAACGTGAAAGCCAAGATCTAATCTAGGATATGCAATCAACGAGAGGGATAGATGAGATCTTCATACCCTTGAAGAAATCGCACAGCAGAACGTTCAACAGAACGTGGTTGATGTAGTCGTACTAGCCTTCTCCTCCTCGCGATCCGATCCAACGCCGCAAGTGGCGACGCCTCCGAGATATGCACATGCACGGCACCGCGACATATCCTCCTTCCTCGGTCCATCAAGTGGGGGGGGGGGGAGAGATAGATTGGATCTACAGCACGACAACGTGGTGCAAAGGTGGATAGTTTCTGCAGCAGGGCTTCGCCTACACGCAGTCGGGAGAGAGAGAGAGAGGTAGGGCAGCAGCTGGTGGCTAGGGTTTGGGGTAAGGGGAGGTTGCGCCCCCTGCCCACCTTATATAGGGGGCTGGCCGGCCCCCTTGCCCCCTCCTCCAAGCCCTAGGGCGGCGACCCCAATGGTGGAGTGGGGGGCAAGTCTTCCCCCCTTCTAGAAGGTCCCCTAGGGTTTCCCCTAGGGTTTTGGCCAGCTGGGCCTATGGGGCCTTGTGCCCCTGGCCCAATGCGGCCAGGGCACTCCCTCGTAGTCCCACGCCCCCCTCTGACAAGTAGGGCCACATTGGTCCCACTCCGGAAGCTTCTAGAACCTTCCGGTACAATACCGAACATTCCGAAACAATTCCGAAATCCAAAAACTGCTTTCCTTTATATGAATCTTATTCTCCGAACCATTCCGGAACCTCTCGTGATGTCCTGGATCTCATCCGAGACTCCTAACAAAAACTCATAAACCAATTATCCATTCTATCCTAGCGTCAAGGCATGTTAAGTGTGTGACCCTACGGGTTCGAGAATATGCAGACATGATCTTCTATCAATAATCAACAGCAGGATCTGGAAACCCATATTAACTCCCACATATTAATCGATGATCATATCGGATGAACCACGATGCCAGGATTCAATTAATCCCATATTTATATTCCCTTCGTCACGCGATATTTTACTTGCCCGAGATTCGATCGTTGGTATCGGCATACCTAGTTCAATCTCGTTCACATCAAGTACTTTACTCGTTTCGTAATCTGATATCACTTTGTGATTAACTCCTTAACCACATGCTTGCAAGAGGTGTTGATATCGATTACCGAGTGGGCCCGAAGTATATCTCTCCGACTTGGGAGGGACAAATCCCATCTCGATACATACAACCCAACAAGTACTTTCCGATCACCTGAGAGACACCTTTATGATCACCCTCTCATAGGATGACATTTGATGACCTCAAAGCTTTCTTCCGATACCAGGGACTTGCATTATCTCATGGTCTAAGGAATACAATATTTGACATAAGAAAAAGCTTCGCAAAGATGAACACGATGACACGATCTAATTGCTATGCTTGATTTGGGTCTGTCCATCATATCATTCTCCCAATGACATGATCTCATTATTAATCGACAACTCATGTCTACGGTTAGGAAACCTTAACCATCATTAATCAATGAGCTAGTCCATAGAGGCGTACTAGGGACATGGTGTTGTTCATAAACCACACAAGTATCAAAGTTTCCGCTTAATACAATTCTAGCATGGAATATAAACTTTATCATGAACAAGAATTATAACAATAACATCTTTATTATTGCCTCTAGGGCATAATTCCAAGAGTCTCCCACTTGCACTAGAGTCAATAATCTAGTTTACATCTGGCAACAGTCTAACACCCATGGCATTGAGGTGCTGATCATGTTTTGCTCGTGGAAGAGGTACTGTCAACGGATCTGCGACATTCAGATTCGTATGTACTTTGCTAATCTTCATATCTCTATCTGTTATATAATCTCAAATTATATGAAATCGGCGGTTGATGTGCTTGGTCTTTGGATGATATCTTGGTTCCTTAGCCAATGCTATGGCGCCAGTGTTATCGCACAATATGTCCAGTGGGTCCAAGGCACTTGGAACCACACCAAGCTCAGTGATGAAGTTCCTGATCCAAACTCCTTCACTTGACGCTTCTGCAGCAGCCATGTATTCCGATTCTACTGTAGATCCCACGATCACGCTTTGCTTGCAGCTTCTCCAGCTCACAGCTCCTCCATTCAAAATATAAACGTATCCTGTCTGAGATTTAGAATCATCCGGGTCGGTGTCAAAACTAGCGTCGACGTAACCTTTTACGACGAGCTGCTCATCACCTCCATAGACGAAGAACATTTCTTTAGTCCTATTTAAATACTTTAGGATGTTCTTTACAGCTGTCCAGTGTTCCACTCCTGGATCACTTTGGTATCTACTCGTCAAACTAAGAGCATTGGACACATCCGGTCTAGTACACAGCATGTCATACATGATAGAACCTATGGCCGAGGCATATGGCACTTTGCTCATGGTTTCTCTATCGTTTACCATAGCTGGACACTGAGCCTTGCTCAATATCTTACCTGACAACATGGTAACTAAACCTTTTTTTGCCTTATCCATTCTGAACCTTTTCAGAACTTTGTCTAGGTATGTACTTTGGCTTAAAGCTATTAGGCGTCTTTGTCTATCTCTATAGATTTTGATGCCTAATATATAAGCAGCTTCTCCTAGGTCTTTCATTGAAAAACATTTCTTCAAATAACTCTTCACATCGTTAAGCATACCAATGTCATTTCCAATAATCAATATGTCAGCCACATATAGTACTAGAAATGTCACTGAGCTCCCACTCACTTTCTTGTAGATACAAGCTTCGTAGCAATTTGGAACAAATCCAAAGCTCTTGATCACTTGATCAAAATGAAGGTTCCAACTCCGAGATGCTTGCTTTAGTCCATAAATGGAACGCTGAAGTTTGCACACCTTATCAGCATCCTTAGGATCGACAAAACCTTCGGGCTGCATCATATACAACTCTTCATCAATGTTGCCATTGAGGAACGCAGTCTTGACATCCATCTGCCATATTTCATATTCATGAAACGTAGCAATTGCTAATAAAATCCGAATGGACTTAAACATCGCTACGGGAGAGAAAGTCTCATCGTAGTCAACACCTTGAACTTGTCGAAAACCTTTCGCGATAAGTCGAGCTTTATAGAAAGTAACATTACCATCCGCGTCCTTTTTCTTCTTGAAAATCCATTTGCACTCAATGGCCTTACGGTCGCTAGGAGGGTCCACCAAAGTCCATACTTGGTTTTCGCTCATGGATCCCAATTCGGATTTCATGGCCTCTAGCCATTTATCAGAGTCTGGGCTCATCATTGCTTCCTCATAGTTCGCAGGTTCACTGTTGTCTACTAACAAGACAGTTAAGACAGGGTTGCCGTACCACTTAGGAGAGGCACGTGACCTTGTCGACCTGCGACGTTCAGCAGTAGCATCGTCCGAAGTTTCATGATCCTCATCATTAGCTTCCTCTCTTGTTGGTGCAGACGGCACTCGAACAATTTCAGGTGCTGCGCTACTCTCCAACTCGAGAGAAGGTTGAATAACCTCGTCTAGCTCTACCTTCCTCTACTCACTTCTTTCGAGAGAAACTCCTTCTCAAGAAAGGATCCGTTCTTTGCGACAAACACTTTGCCTTCGGATCTGTGATAGAAGGTATACCCAATCGTTTCCTTAGGATATCCTATGAAGACGCATTTATCCGCTTTGGATTCGAGCTTGTCCGGCATCAACTTCTTGACGTAAGCTTCGCATCCCCAAACTTTAATAAAAGACAACTTAGGTTTAGCACCAAACCACAGTTCATACGGTGTCGTCTCAACGGATTTAGGTGGTGCCCTATTTAAAGTGAATGCAGCGGTTTCTAATGCATAACCCCAAAATGATAACGGAAAATATGTAAGAGACATCATCGATCGCACCGTATCTAATAGAGTTTGATTTTGGCGTTCAGACACACCATTGCGCTGTGGTGTTCCGGGTAGCGTGAGTTCCGAAACGATTCCGCTTGCTTTAAGATGCGTGAGAAAATCATAACTCAATATTCACCTCCACGATCGGATCGTAGAAATTTAATTTTCTTGTTACGATGGTTTTCCACTTCGTTCTGAAATTTCTTGAACTTTTCAAATGTTTCAGATTTATGTTTCATTAAATAGATATACCCATATCTACTTAAGTCATCGGTAAAAGTGAGAAAATAGTGATATCCACCGCGCGTCGAAACACTCATTGGTCCGCATACATCGGTATGTATGATTTCCAACAAGTACGTTTCTCGCTCCATCATTTCGGAGAACGGGGTTTTGATCATCTTGCCCATGAGGCATGGCTCGCACGTGTCAAATGATTCAAAATCAAGAGACTCCAAAAGTCCATCAGAATGGAGTTTCTTCATGCGTTTTACACCAATATGACCTAGACGACAGTGCCACAAATAAGTTGAATTATCACTATCTACTTTTCATCTCTTAGCCTCAATGTTATGGATGTGTGTTTCATTGCTTTCGAGATTCAGAAGAAATAAACCATTCATAGCAGGTGCATGACCATAAAAGATGTTACTCATATAAATAGAACAACCATTATTCTCCGATTTAAATGAATAACCGTCTTGCAATAAACACGATCCAGATATGATGTTCATGCTCAACGCAGGCACATAATAACATTTATTAAGGTTTAAAACTAATCCCGAAGGTAAAACTAAGGAGAGCGTGCCGACGGCCATCACATCAACTCTTGATCCGTTGCCAATGCGCATCGTCACCTCATCCCTTGCTAGCCATTGCCTATTAGTAGCTCTGCTTCGAGTTACAAATATTAGCAACGAACCAAGATCAAATACCTGTGCACTACAACGAGCGCTAGTAAGGTAAACATCAATAGCATGTATATCAAATATACCTTTAATGGTGCCAGCCTTCTTGTCCGCTAAGTACTTGGACGATGCCCAAAGGACCCTTGTCCTTGCAATAGAAGCACTCGGTCCGGCTTAGGTCCAGACTTGAGCTTCTTCTCAGCAGGGCAACGCGCTACACCGCTTTCTTGAAGGACTTCTTTGCACCCTTACCTTCCTTAATGCTGGGGGGCTTGTTGACCATCAACTCATGATTATCTTTCTTGATGTCCACCTCCGCAGCCTTCACTTTAGCGAAGAGCTCATGATCGTATCGGTGGAACCAATCTGATTATGAGTAACTACAAAACCTTTGTAGCTAGGAGGAGTGATTGCGAACTCACAATCTTGAGCTCTTCCTAATCTTGCAGTCTAGTTGCTCAAGACGTTGAGTGTAGCCCGACATCTTAATGGCTTGCTCACTAACGGAACTCCCTTCCTCCATCTTGCAATTAAAGAATTTCTCAGAGATCTCATATCTCTCAGAACGGGCCTGAGTCTGAAACATGGTTTTCAGTTCCTCAAGAATCTCAAAGGGCTGAACTCCTCAAAATGATTTTGAAGGTCCGATTCCATAGCAAACAACATGGTGCTCTTAATCACACCATAATCATCTTTGCGTGATCGATAAACAGCTTTTTTCATCACCGGCGATCTATAGCAGGCGCCACCTAGCGCTTTCTCAAGGACATAGTCCTTTTTCCGCCATGAGAATGATTCTCGATTATGGAACCAGTTGAAGTTAGACCATTGTTCTTAAGCTTTTCTTTCTCAGCAAAAACGTTGAAGTTGAAGTTGGACTTATCCATTTGATCTACAAAATTTGCAAGTACAATTTAGACTATGTTCATGATAACTAGTTCAACTTAATCAAATTACTAGATGAACTCCCACTAAATTCAACATCCCTCAAGTAGTTTAGTGAACGTGATCCAAATTCACCACACCTAATCCGATCTTCACGAGAAGAGATGTGGTTTCAATGGTGGACAAAAAAGTGTCGATCATATCATTCATATGACTCATGCTTAACCTTTCGGTTCGTGTGTTCCAAGGCCATGTCTGTACATGCTAGGCTCGTCAAGTCAAACCCAAGAATTTCCGCGTGTGCAAAATTGGCTTGGACCCGTTGTATGTGAACGTAGAGTTTATAGCACCCGATCATCATGAGGTGCTTGAACACGACGAACTTTCACAATGGTGCATACATGGGGAGAACACAATTTTATCTTGATCTTTAAGTGAGGAATCATCTTATAATGCTACCGTCGCGATCTAAGCATAATAAGATACATAAAAGGATAAACATCACATGCATGTAATTTTATGTGACATTGTATAGCCAATATCTGTGCAATGATCTCCATCTTGTGCGTGCCAGCATGATCTCCATCACTCCACCATGATTGCCTCCACCACGAATAGCAACTACAACTATTGCTAACTACTTAGCGATAAAGTAAAGCTATTACATGGCGTATAAGAAGTTGACACACATGTCATACAAAATTATAAATACAACCATATGACTCCTGCCGGTTGTGTACTCATCGACATGCAAGTCGTGAAATATTACAAAACATGATCATTGCATACAGCATACACATCATATCTTGGGCCATACCATATCACATAAACACTCCCTGCAAAAACAAGTTAGACGCCTCTACTTTGTTGTTGCATGTTTTACGTGGCTTATGGGAGTAACAAGCTAAGAACGATTCTTACCTACGGAAAGCCACAACGGTGATATTATGGTTGCCAACATCCGGTGTAAATCCCATGACAACTATAGTGAGAGAAACTGGCATCCACCAGCCGCATGTGTGGAACAAGCCACACGTCAAGTGCGGAGCCGGTCTCGTGAACGAGGTCGCATAAAGTTGGCCTAGACCGCTTCGATCTCACTATCCTGCGTCATAAGAAGTACACAACAAGAGGCTTGCAACAGAAAACATCAACGCCCGCAACAAGCATGGTGCGTTCTACTCGTGAAACACATCTACGCATAGATCTAGCTCTGATACCACTGAAGGGTTTCACAGCATAGTAAATCAAAAAAATTCTACGGATGCGAACGGGAAAGCCAAGATCTAATCTAGGAGATGCAATCAACGAGAGGGATAGATGATATCTTCATACCCTTGAAGAAATCGCACAACGAAACGTTCAACAGAACGTGGTTGATGTAGTCGCACTAGCCTTCTCCTCCTCGCGATCCGATCCGATCCAACGCCGCAAGTGGCGACGCCTTCGAGAGATGCACACGCACGGCACCGCGACGTATCCTCCTTCCTTGGTCCAGCAAGTGGGGGTAGAGATAGATTGGATCTACAGCACGACGGCGTGGTGCAAAGGTGGAGAGTTTTTGCAGCAGGGCTTCGCCTACACGCAGTCGGGAGAGAGAGAGAGAGGTAGGGAAGCAGCTGGCGGCTAGGGTTTGGGGTGAGGGGAGAGTGCGTCCCCTGCCCACCTTATATAGGGGGATGGCCGGCCCCCTTTCCCCCTCCTCCAAGCCCTAGGGCGGCGGCCCCAAGGGTGGAGTGGGGGGCAAATCTTCCCCCCCTTCTAAAAGGTCCCCTAGGGTTTTGGCCGGATGGGCCTATGTGGCCTTGTGCCCCTGGCCCAATGCGGCCAGGGCACTCCCTCGTAGTCCCACGCCCCCCTCCGAACAGTGGGGCCACGTTGGTCCCACTCCGGAAGCTTCTAGAACCTTCCGGTACAATACCGAACATTCCGAAATCCAAAAACTGCTTTCCTTTATATGAATATTATTCTCCGGACCATTCCGGAACCTCTCGTGATGTTCTGGATCTCATCCGAGAGTCCGAACAAAAACTCATAAACCAATTATCCATTGTATCCTAGCGTCGAGGCATGTTAAGTGTGTGACCCTACGGGTTTGAGAATATGCATACATGATCTTCTATCAATAATCAACAGCGGAATCTAGAAACCCATATTGACTCCCACATATTCATCGATGATCATATCGGATGAACCACGATGCCAGGATTCAATTAATCCCATATTTATATTCCCTTCGTCACGCGATATTTTACTTGCCCGTGATTCGATCTTTGGTATCGGCATACCTAGTTCAATCTCGTTCACAGCAAGTACTTTACTCGTTCCATAATCCGATATCACTTTGTGATTAACTCCTTAACCACATGCTTGCAAGCGGTGTTGATATCGATTACCGAGTGGGCCCGAAGTATATCTCTCCGACTTGGGAGGGACAAATCCCATCTCGATACATAGAACCCAACAAGTACTTTCTGATCACCTGAGAGACACCTTTATGATCACCCTCTCATAGGATGACGTTTGATGAACTCAAAGCTTTCTTCCGATACCAGGGAGTTGCATTATCTCATGGTCTAAGGAATACAATATTTGACATAAGAAAAAGCTTCGCAAATATGAACACGATGACACGATCTAATTTCTCTGCTTGATTTGGGTCTGTCCATCATATCATTCTCCCAATGACATGATTTCATTATTAATCGACAACTCATGTCTATGGTTAGGAAACCTTAACCATCATTAATCAATGAGCTAGTGCATAGAGGCGTACTAGGGACACGGTGTTGTTCATAAACCACACAAGTATCAAAGTTTCCGCTTAATACAATTCTAGCATGTAATATAAACTTTATCATGAACAATAATTATAACAATAACATCTTTATTATTGCCTCTAGGGCATAATTCCAACAACTGGCTCACAAGGGATCACATATCACAGGAACGAGAAAAGAGTACTTATCGTTAACGAGGTTGAACTATGTATGCAGAGATACCGACGATCAAAACCTCGGATGAGTAAACTATCATGAGACAAAGGGAAATTGGTATCGTATGTAAGTGGTTCATTCGATCATAAAGTAATCGTAGATATGTGGGAGCCATATGAATTTCCAGATTCCTCTATTGGTTATTGATCGGAGAAGTGTCTCAGTCATGTCCGCATAATTCATGAACCGTAGGGAGACACACTTAAGGATTCGATGTTGTTTAGTAGACATGTAATGTTTTTTAGGGATACCAAATGTTGTTCGGAGTCTCGGATGGGATCCGGTATATCACGAGGAGATCCGGAATGGTCCGGAGAATAAGATTCATATAAGAAAAGTCCGATTCCGGAGTTCGGGAAAGATTCCGATGTTTTCATCGGAGAGGTTCTAGAAGGGTCTAGAAGGTTGACCGGTCCGGAAGGGGAATGGTCCATGAATGTGTCATGGGTAAGTGGAATGATTGGATGATATCTTAGGTCACTTGGTGTGGACATTTGCAAGAGAGAATTAAAGCTCTAAATTGAAAGTCAAACGGGAAGTTTGAAAAGTCAAACTGGAACAATGGTTTCCTAGTGGAAGAAGGAAAGAGTCCTTCTCTCAATCCAACTTGGTTTTGGGTTTGGATTCAAACCCACCCCTCCCAAGGCTGCCCCCCTCTCATAAATAGAGGGGGAGGGCTGCCCCAAACACACAAGCCCTAGCTCTCCCACACCCAAGCCGCCGTGCCGCTGCCTCGCGCCGCCGCTGGTCCGTCGTCGCCGCCCTAGCCGCCGCCGACACCTCCTCCTCCTCCCGGTCTTCTAAACCCTAGATCACCGGGAAACCCTAGATCCACCATAACTCGCACCGTCTTAGGCGAAGCCCTGCGGGATCTTCCCTCTACTTCCGACACCACGCCGTCGTGCTGCCGGAATCGCGAGGGGAGAACTATAACCTCCATTGCCTGCTGGAACAAGGGATAGGAAGGTCTTCATCGAGTACCGAACGTGTGACCGACTGTGGAAGCGCTGCCGGAATGCAGCGCCGGAAGGATCGTCTACGTGATCTTGAGATCGGCAAGTGTACGACTACATCACCCACGAGAATCTGCTCTCTTTAACCGCTTTGGAATCTTCAAGGGTGAGTACTCTAATCGACTCGTTGCTACAATCTAGTAGATATATCTTGGCTTGTTTGTTTGCATGCGGTAGAATTTTTTTCTTTTCCATGCTACGGACCCCTACAGTTGGGAGATAACCCAAGAGTTTTATTGAGTCTTGGAAGTAATTACTTCAGTAATGACCTCTCCTTATCCTTTTTGTTTGCGTTTTGTGCCAAGAATAACCTCTAATGAGAGGGAAGTAAGATTTGGGGAGTTGCTGTCTCGAAACAGATTTTTGTCCTCCACCATAAAAATTATTGAGGAGTCTATGTAACTCGGATTGAGCTGAAAATTTACGAATACAACCCCCAGTATGTTAGCTAACTTTAGTTAGTTCAACACGTTTTGATTTGAGCAACAGATGATTTTCGAAAAAATCGATTTCTACCTCCTGGTCTGTTTTGACAGATTTCTGACATTATTTGCATTTGCTTCTTATTTATTCCTTTTTGAGTTCTCTTTAGGTGAATTGAGATATTTGAAGGAGTTACTACAGTAGCTTGTGTTATTAGTGAAAAGCCTAGCTGTTCTAAAGCTTTGCCAGAGGTCTAATATCTTTTGAATAAACTAATGTTGCTAATGAAGATTGTGTGAAGTTTTGTATGAAGGAAAAATTTCAGGTGTAGAGAGAGAATGATGCAATGAGATGAAGAATGGACAAAAGCTCAAGCTTGGGGATGCCACCCTATCTCACCCCAAGAAATATTCAAGAGGTACAAGCGTCAAAGCTTGGGGATGCCCAAGGCATTCCCTTCTTCATCAATAAAAATCTCAGGTCTTTCTAGACACTTTGTTTTTATTGTTTCATGCATAGTTGTGTTGTTCTTGGAGCGTCTTAGTTTTCGTTTTTGGTTTTTGTTTTCTTAGTTTGCTTGAATAAAGTTGGTTGATCACAACACACCTTTTTGGAGAGAGACAAACTCTGTTTTCATTGCCTAGAACACTCTAGTTTTCACTCTTATTGTTCTGTGAGTGTTCTCTTTTGCTAGCACTGTGTTTAGCTTTAGTTTTCTTGTGCTTTCAGCTTAGAACTTTTTAGTTCTTATTTGTGGATTTGTGAGACAAGCTCACTGGTCTTTATTGATTATTATCTTTGTGAGTTGTTTCAAATAGGTTGATTGGTGTTGGAAAAGAGTAGGAAGTTTCATGCTTATAGTGGTACAAAAGGGAGCTTGTCTTGACTGTGGCTTAGACTTTAGCATGTCATGATAGATGTTGTTTTGACCTTATACTTAGTGATTATTGCTGTAGCATGACTTGTTCCAAACAATTAGGATTGCTTAAATGTGCCTTGAAGGAATCATGCGTTGTTTTAGCATACAAAAGCATAGTATTGTGGTATTATCCTTTGATGCTTTGTTTGGGTTGACTTGGCACATGCTCACACCATGTTATGACTATGACAAGTCACCATAGCCTCTATGATCATTTAGTCCTTGACTTGTAGTACCACTCTATGCTTTGATTAGTAATGTTTTGTTGCTCAGCATGATTATGGCCATTATTGCTCTCTTAGTTGGTTGCTCCCAGTCTTTTGCTAGCCTCCACTTATATGAGTAAGTTCTACTCATGCCTCCAACTCCCAAGAAACCAAGGTATTCCAAAGTGTCCATTATAAACTCCTATGCATGGTGTGTTACACCATTCCAAGTATATTCTTATTTTCAGCTATCTTCCAATTAAAAACTATTTTTATGTGAAAACTTAGTGATTAAAGCCCTCACGAACTTGATGGCACACTTTATATTATTTGCCCCTAAGAAACTTGAACCATTGTGACAACTTTGTTGTATATGCTTGCACTTATAAGTTGGAATTAGCAGAACTGTGCTGTCACGGGGAACGTTTTCAACATTGCACTTGTACTTTGTACTCAGTTGATATCATGCTCTTTTGTCTATGGATGTCACCGGTGTGAAATAAATAGGGAACTTGTAAGTCCATGGAGTTTGTATCATGTGTTAGAGAAACGTCTGGGCCGCTAGCCTAAGCCATGCCTAATCATGGTGGAAACTTGCAGCATCACCATAATGAGCTATCTATGAAGCATCCTCAATAAAAAGCTATGCATATGGTAAATAAAAAGATTGCTGAGATGCTCATTGTCTGCTTGCCTTGTCATTTTGGTTATGGGAAAGCTCCTGTACCATGTGCAAGGGGTACCCCGTTGGCGGTTCTCTATGATATGCAAATACTTACAATTACAAGAACTTAGCTGGACCTAAAGTTGAGTATGCATGAGGTGTGACCCTCATATTCAAGGGACTTGAGATTGCCAACTTATACTTCGTCAAGCATATACTCTAGCTTTGCCACTTTAACCTTAACCACTTCAAGGTGCTTATGATAAGGGCAATGAGGGCTGAAAGCTAACAAGTAATTTTTGGAAGCTCTTTTTGAAACTTGTAATCCCTGCTCCCTTTACAAAAAGGCCTTTCTTCCACCACTATTGAGTCTCCATCTTCTACCTTTAGGCACCATTAAGAGAACATAGTTGTCATTCTGTGTGTAGTGTTCCAAAGCTTATTAATTGATGCATATTGTGTTATTACTTGCTCTTGTGCTACTTCTTTCTAGTCACCCTTGTGAACTTTGCAGGTGTCCTATGCATTATATTGCTACTCTATGAAGGACAAGCTGATTACCACTATGCTATGTTTTCTGTATGTGAAACAAACAAACGTTTTCAATGCATGTTATTCATGATCTTTGTTTGTAGCGTGCCATGTTGCATGCATAGTTACTATGTCCTATTGTTAGAACTCCATCTTTCATGCACATGTTTAGAGTTCTTCGATCCCAGCTTTCAATGCTTGCAAATGGTTGGATCTTTATTGTGAGGGTGCATGTCACCTCAAAAATTATTCTTTTATCACTTACCTACTCGAGGACGAGCAGGAGTTAAGCTTGGGGATGTTTGATACGTCAGAAACGTATCTATAATTTTTGATGCTCCATGCTTGTTTTGTATCTACTTTGCTTTGCTTTGTCTATACTTTGAGGTGTTTTTATATCTTTTCTGGAACTAACCTATTAACAAGTTGTCACAGTGCCAGTTGCCTGTTTTCTTCTGTTTTTGGTTCTAGAAAGGCAGAAAATCAATATTCTCGGAATTGTACGGGACAAAAGCCAAAGTTATTATTTTCCCGGAGCAACACGGAACCAGGAAGCAGAGCCAGAGGGGGGGTCACAGGGTGGCCAAACCCCCCTAGGCGCGGGCAAGCCCTGGAGGCGTCTGGAGGGGGTGTGGGCCCCCTGGACCCCCACCGACCTTGATTCCTGCGCCTATAAGAAGCCTCCGACCCAAAAACCCTAGGGAATCCAGAAGAAATCCACGAAAACCTCCGTAGCGCCGCCGCCACCGAAGGGGAGATTTGGGGGACAGAAAGTCTCTGTTCTGGCACCCTGCCGGGGCGGGGAAGTGCCCCCGGAGCCATCTCCATCGATCTCCACCACCATCTCCATCACTGTTGCTGATTCCCATGATGAGGAGGGAGTAGTTCTTCCTCAGGGCTAAGGGTTCTATCGGTAGCTATGTGTTCATCTCTCTCTCTATGCATGATCTTGTTGTGGTCATGAGCTTTGTAATCTAGTAGATCTACCTTGCTACTCAAGTGCTTCATTAGATCTCTCCTCTCCCCATGTGTGTGAAAGTGACATCGTGCACGCCATGGTGGCACTTAGGCTTGAGTCTACATAAATACTCTTTGTGCTTTAATAGATCTATGCCTTTTCCCCACATGTGTGAAAGTGATAGCGTGCATACCGTGTGTGGCACTTTGGCTAGATTGAATATTTGTTATGAGTTATATTTGGAGTTGGATGTCTCTATAAAATTGTGGTGTTTGTTGGAACCATCTAGCGCTCAAGGTGACAGTGTGGGGTTATCTAGATTGGGAAAGGCGGACTTTGAGGTGTGCTGTTATAGCCCTACCATGGATTAGAGTGTCCAACCGGAGAGTAGTTAAGAGTAGTATCATGAAGAGAGGGTATTTATATGAGAGAGTGTTCACTAGTGAAAGTATGATCCATAGGCCTTGTTTCTAAATATTGAAACACCATTTGCATCTAGATTTGTTGCATGTTTGCTTGCTTTAGTCTTTACCTCACCATCAAAGCTATTTTCTGGCACCGTTACCACTTGTATTTCAGTATCTCTTTGCTGAACTAGTGCACCTATACACCTGACAAGTGTATTGGGTGTGTTGGGGACACAAGAGACTTCTTGTATCTTGATTGCAGGATTGCTTGGTAGGGAATACCTTTGACCACTTCCTCCCTAAGTTTGATAAACTTTGGGTGATCCACTCAAGGTAAACTTGCTGCTGTTCTACAAACCTCTGCACTTGGAGGCCCAACAACTGTCTACAAGAATAGAAGTGCGTAGACATCATCTAGAAAGACCTGAGCTTTTTATTGATGAAGAAGGGAATGCCTTGGGCATCCCCAAGCTTTGACGCTTGTACCTATTGGATATTTCTTGGGGTGACACCGGGGTGGCATCCCCAAGCTTGAGCTTTTGTCCATCCTTCATCTCATTACATCATTCTCTCTCTACACGTGAATTTTTTCCTTCATACAAAACTTCACACAATCTTCATTAGCAATATTAGTGTATTCAAAAGATAATAGACCTTTGGGTTTAGCTTTGGAACAGCAAAACTTTTCACTAAGAACACAATCTACTGTAGCAACTCCTTCAAAAATCTCAATTCCCCAAAAGAGAACTCAAAAAGGAATCAATAAGAAGCAAATGCAAATAATGGCAGAAATCTGTCAAAATAGACCAACAGGTAGAAACCGATTTTTTCGAAAATCTTATGTTGCTCTAATAAAAAAGTGTTGAACTAACGAAAGTTATATAACATACTGGGGGATTTATTCGTAAATTTTCAGCTCAATCGGACTTACAAAGACTCCTCACAAATTTTTATGGTGTAGGACAGAAATCTGTTTCGGGATAGCAACTCCCCAAATCTTACTTCCCTCTCATTAGAGGTTATTCTTGACACAAAAAGCAAACAAAAAGGATAAGTAGAGGTCATTACTAAAGTAATAACTTCCAAGACTGAAGGAAACTCTTGGTTTATCTCCCAACAAGTACTTTTGTTTAACGCATTTAAGTTAGGCACAAGAACGAAGAAATCAAGTATTTTCAAATGAGGAAGCATTACCCCTCTTGATCCTTCCTTTCTTACCTTTCTTCTTCTCTTTAGGGAAAATATGATTGCTTACTGGAGGAGCAAAATGCATAATGCCTTTTCCCACATCTATTATTTCTCCAACGTGTTTCAGTAGGGATCTTCCAAGTGTAATCTGTCATTTGCCTACACATTCAATAACAAGATAATCAGTAGACACCATTTTCCCTGAAATTTTTGTGAACACACCTTCAGCTATTCCAATGGGTAACAACGTGACACTATTAGTAAGAGAGATTTCCTCTCCTCCTTTAGAAAGCCCCCAAAGACACAAAGACTCATAAATATCTTTAGGCATAAGGCAAAATTCAGACATGATATCACAACGAGCATCAAAAGTAGCACTATTTATAGTGACTTTGATTGTGGGAAACCACTTTGAATGCTTAGAATTCATTGGAACATAATTATGGTACTCCCTAGGTGTGTGATAGCAACTGTTCAGAGAAGCAGTACTGGACTCAAGAGTGTTCAACCTAGCAAAAATATTTATGAAAGAAGAATCAGTTTTGCTAGGTGTATTATAAATTATAATCAATTTCTTTATGGCATCAAAAGCTTTATCCTCAGTACATTGAAAATATCTTTCCCAGCCACAGCATCCAAAGCATATCTATAACAAAGAGCAATACCGCGGTAGAAACTATTGATAACCAAGCTAAGGCTCATCTTTGGCTTAGTTTCCCTTTGTAAAGCAGAGATTCTAGACCAAGCTTCTTTAAAACTCTCTTCACCTTTTTTGCTTGAAAGCAAAGATCTCTTCCATAGGTGTCAGAGCGATAGGACCAAAACCAGACATGGTAGAAACTAGAGCAGGAACTAATTTTTTTGTGTTTTTAAAAAGAGAAAGCAAACCAAACTAAACTATTTTGTTGGAGTTTTTGATAAAAAGAGGCAAACAAAACCAAGCAAAAGAAACTAAGCAAACTAAAAACAAAGTAAAGAGAAAGGTTGGGGAGGACTCCCCTTGTGAAGACGTCCTTGGCAACAGCGCCAGAAAAAAGCCTGATGACGCCCAACACTGTCGTGGGATGCTTCGTTGGAAACCCCAAGAGCAAGGTGTGATGAGCACAGCAACAAGTTTTCCCTCAGTAATAAACCGAGGTTATCGAACCAGTAGGATGAAGGAAACGTCTCAAAGGTGTTTCAAGCAACGTGGAAACCTGCACAACACAAACTCAAGACTTTGCCCCAACGAATCAGTGAGGTTGTCAAGCTCACCAGTTTGCTATAACAAAGGATTAAACGTATGGTGTGGAAGGTGATGATGGTTTGCAGCAAGTAAACAAGTAACAGTGGAAGATGTATCAATGGTAAAGATTGGACCGGGGTCCATAGTTCATTAGAGGTGCTCTCCTTAGATAAACAACATGACATGAAGGGTAAACAAATTACAGCAGGGCAATTTACAGGAACTGAGCAAGACATAACAATGCAATACTAGACAAAAAGATCTTATGAGATTCGATTGAGCAATACAACAATATACATAGACCGCCATCCAACTGCATCTATGAATAGAAGTCCACCTTCAGGTTATCATCCGAACCCCCTCCAGTATTAAGTTGCAAGCAACAGACAACTGCTTTAAGCAAAGTGTGTAAGGTAAACAATCCACTTGTTCCATAAACAAGATACCGTTGTTTTCTCCCTTGTAGCAACATCACATCTACAACCGAAGAGATTTCTGTCACTTCCCTTAGAAACTAGAGGCATGAACCCACTATCGAGCATAAATACCCCCTCTTGGAGTCACTAGCAACTACTTGGCCAAGATAGCTACTAACAACGGAGAGCATGCAAGATCATAAACAACATAGACATGATAGAATCAAATAGACAAAACCATTAATCAACCTGACATAGTAATCTCAATATCCATCAGATCCCCGCAAACACAACATGCATGATTACAAATAGATTAGATCTTGATTATAAATGGAGCTCACAAGATCTATACATAAAAGCACAAGGAGGAGATACAACCATCTAGCTACTACATGGACCCGTAGTCCAAGGTGGAACTACTCACGCTTCATACCGGAGGATGGCATGATGAAGAAGAAGGCCTCCGGGATGATCTCCCCTCCAGCAAGGTGCCGGAAAGAACTTCAGACCCCCCCGATCTAGGGACGATGGTGGCGGCAGCTACAGGAGGTTTCGTGGAGTTTTGATCGGGTGCCTAGGATTTCTACATCGGGGGCTTCTTATAGGCGAAGGGGCGAGCCAGGGGGGCCACACCCTACCCAGGCGCGGGGTGGGCCCACCCGCGCCTAGGGGGGTCTGGCCGCCCTGTGGTGCCCCTCCGTCTCGTCTTCTGGCTTCATGTCGCCTGCGGTAAAATATTGACTTAGGCTTTTGTCCCGTCCAATTCCGAGAATATTGATTTTCTGTCTTTACGAACCAAAATGTAAGAAAACAGTAACCGCACTATGGCAACTTGTTAATAGATTAGTTTCAGAAAAGATATAAAAACACCTCAAGGTGTAGACAAAGCAAAGCAAAGTAGATATTAAACAAACATGGAGCATCAAAAATTATAGATACGTTTCCGACGTATTAGACATCTCTGGCGTTGTCCAAGCGGAAGCATCTTGCCACCCGCTATCCTTGGCCAAGATGATGGCCACGCCGAACTCGAGAGGCCTCTGTGCCTGAGCTTCTTCAACCGCCGTTGGTGGCCTGTGTTCTCCCTCCTCATGGCATCCAGCGTCAATGTCGGCCCAAGTGGTTCGTCCCCGATGTCGACGCTGACGGCCGTGGCTGGAGGCGAGCTTGCTGCGATAGGCAGGGACTCAATCACGTCTGACGCAAACCTATAGGATGCTACGTGCAAAGTTGAGAGACCCAATTGTAATTTTATTTTTTTCTAGCCCCCTCTGTAAGATGTACCGTTTTGATTAATCGCAATATCTGAGTCCTTCAGGACCTATCCTGGTTATAAAAACGTGTTTGCTAACTCTCGGCCGCCCGAGATTTTGTTTAGCGCTCGATCGACGTTGGTCGGCCGCTGGTTTGGTTCCCGTGTGCTTCTTTTGGAGCTAGTCAGCCCATGTTGTTGGGCTTTTTATGTTGGTCCGTTTGTAGTTTGTTGGTCTTTTTCTTTTTTTTTGTTTTGGGCTGCCCGTCTTTTTTGGTTGTACCTTGTATCTTATCGCTGGAGTAGACGAAGCGGTGAGTGGATAAGGAGGTATCGACGAAAAGGACTGGTCGACTGACGGCTGGCCCATATCCCTAAGTGTACGATCCCATCCCACTCCTTTTCCCATTCCTTTTTTTCTTCAACGGATATTTCTGCCAGGTGTTAGCTTGTACTCGTGACTCTAGTCGTTTCAAATCAGAAAGGGGAAAGTGAAGGACGAAGAGGGCGAGGCTCTGCCGTCTAGGAGGAGGGGCGCCGTTCTTCTTGCCGGAGGCCTACCTCGCCGCTCTTCTTCGCGGAGGCTTATTTCGCCGGCGGAGGTCGCCGCCGCTCTTATTTGCTGGTACGGTTCGCCGGCGCTCTTCTATCCACCTGTTTTATCTGCCTTGTGACGAATATCTCCGCGCGCTCGTCGTTCTCGAAATTTCGCGTTCGTTGTTTCTCAAATCTGGTTAGCGATTGGTATAGAGGTGGCGCCCCTTTCATCTAGACGTGATAGAGTAGGATTTAGCTTAATGATGCGGGCTCCAATTGAACTTTGGGAGAACGAATTTTGTGAACGCGCGAACGAATTTTGTTTCTCGTGATAGAGTAATCTCCGCGACCTGGTTGTTCTGTAATTTTTAGCATTTTTCGAGTTCTGTTTTTGCAGGTTAGGTATTTTTTTGTCTGTGATTTTTTGGGATTGCACCCCTAAACGGGGGATTCGAGTGGCACAGAAATGTTTGGCATAGCAATGTTTCCAGTGGCATTTTTCTGCATAGTAATGATTCTATTTGCAACAATAGCAGGTTGATAATAGAATGTTTTTCAAAAATAAAATCAGAGTGATTGGGACAAGCATGTTAGAGATAAAACATATGATAGGTGCTATTGTTTTGCTAGTTTAATGTTTGTGCTATGACAGTACTTATAGTTTTTGCTGCAGAGTTATTTATGTTAAGCATGTCACAGACCTGAGTTATTTGGAAATATTATTATGTGGCAATAATTTTATTGTTTATATTGCTTGTTTTTGTCAGGGTGCATTTGTTCTATTATTTTGTATAGCAAGCTGTGATCTCTGAATGGACTGATACTGACTAGATGTTTTTTCTGCATTGCTGTGTTTGTGGATTTTTTTGACCAAAAACTGTAGGTAAATACTTAATTGCAACTGCATCATGTGTGAAAGGTACACGGCATATTAAGAACATTGATGCACGCATTAGTATGCATGCATAATATGCCCACATTCTTCCATTAGTTTTTTGTTCCATTAGAACAACTTTCTGTTTTTTTCATGTTGTTAGCACTTTTTAATGATAATATAAATAGAGAGCCTGTAAATGTCAGTACTGAGGATAGTTATGTTAAATGAACAAACAAATTAATGTCACAATTTAACTGTTGTCAGTACTGAGCTATAGTTGTCATTTAATGACTATCTAAAAATTCAGCGAGGCTCTACGCTAGTTTCTGTGTTGCGTGTGAATCTGTTATAAATCGAACATGTTGCTTCTGGACAGTTTATTCAAGTCTTTGATGAGATCTACTACAGCTTCACATGTATTTTAGTGTGCTAGTAAGTGGTGTGCTATGATGAATTACCTCATGCAACCTGTTGAGATTTGATTTTGTTTTGGCTTATATGCGTTGAAGGATATTTTTGGTTATGCTTGATATCTCAAATGTTATTTTTTATAAGTTAACTATCAACTTTTGTATCTATATAAAACAGGCTAAATGAATGACGAAAGAAATAGTTCTGATAGTGAACGAGCTAAAATAGACATAGAAGGAAGAATGGAACATGTTGGAAATGAAGATTCGGAGTGTGAAAAGATGATACCAGAACAAGTTGATATTGAGCTATCCCAAGAAATCTTATACGAGACGATGCATAAGATTGTATGTATTCTTTTTATTTTATTTTATTTTTCCTGTAGTTTATGTATTATGTTTAAAGTAATGAGAATTTTAACTTCAGATTTTTATGTATGTAACAGATCGGCAGAAGTGCTAAGAGAAGGAAACAAAGAAGAACTGTGAAAGCAATTAGGAAGAAGGTACTGTTATCTATTGTTTAATTTTGTTACTGTGCATTTTTAATTTTGTTTCTGTTATATTGTTATCAAGTATCTATTGTTTAATTGTGTATACCTTAATGAATCCATCTTATTATGTTACTCCGCCATGCTAATGAATCCATGATGTTTGATTTTTGAATTGAAGAATCGCAAGGCTGATGGAGACTATAGAGATGAAAGTGATGAAGTTTATGTTCCAAGAGCTACTAGCAGATGCAGTATACCATACCTGTTTGAAATTATCAAGCTAGTCCGTCAGAGTGAACGGTTGACAACTCTAGTTACCAAAATTGGGTTTCAGCACATATTGGCACTTGATGAATGCTATGTACCAAGAGCATTTGCCCAATGGGTAGCAGATTGTACTATTCCTGAGGAGAAGGTTATAAAGTTTGAAGGAAATTCAATTCAGTTGTCCGTATATTCTGTTGTTCAAACACTTGGTATTCCAGAGGGAGAATTACCAGTTGAAACTGATGAAGAAATTGGGAAAGCGAGTTTCCTTGCTGCTTTCAACCTTACTGATCTTTCAACTATAAAATATTTTGGTAACAAGATATTGTATGAGAAGAACATATCTGATGAAGATTTCTGCAGATGCTTTATGATTGTCTGCAATGGCACCTTTCTCTGCCCAAATTCCAACACAAAGCCCAGCACTACGTATCTTGGCGCTTTAGTAGATGTTGATAAGATTAAAGACAGGAATTGGGCAAAGTTTGTCCATGAATGGCTAATATTGTTTATCAAGAAATACTTGAATAAAAAGAAAAGGGTTGACAACAAATACCTGACTCTTGGAGGATGTATATACCATTTAGCGGTAAATTATTCTTATTTATTAATTTTTAGTTTTTCAGCATGTAGCATTTTTGTTTTTATTTTTTCCTTGATCTTTTTTTTCATGTCTTTGATATGGATGTTATATTATTAATGACTTACCCTTTTTTCTGAACGGTGATTGACAGGTTCGTTGTTTGGATTTTCTCGATTTCGGCTCTATAAAATTGCCCAGAACAATGCCTAGAATTCATGTGTGGAAAGGAGATATGATAAAGCACTTCAGTGACATGACAATGGGAAAAGATGGGAAATATGGTGCACGTTCTGTAAGTATCATGTTGTCTATGTTATTCCACTTGTTGTACTTTTATTTTTACTTCTGTTGTGTTTTATGTTATTTCATGTTCTAATTTATACTTCAATTCATAGATCATTGTTGAATCTAGAACATGTTATGCTAAAGTGGAAAATGAGAATGAACATACATCAGTTCAAGCTAATCCAATCTGTAATCAAGCTGTTGAAGTTACTAATGCTAGCAATTCAAGAATTATAGAACTTCTTGATATGTTCTCAGAACAATCCATGTCCAAGAAGGTTAGTTTTATTGTTTTCTTTTTTATGTTTTTTCTTCAATCTATGTGTTGTGTATTTTGTTTTGTGCATAATTACATTTACACTTTTTGTGTTCTATTTTTTGGTTGTAGCAGATAAAACAAGATATTGTTGATGTTTTCAAAAACATCATGAAAGATGAAGATGTAATTTTACAATCCAAAGTAGCAACACTGGTTTCTAATGTTGTTAAGCTGTTGGTTGATAATAACAGAGAATCAGGAGATACTGAGAAAGTGAATTGCTCACAAGAGGTATAGAATTCAACATCTTGTAATGAATCACAAAATACTTTGAAGCTTGATTCAACTGAAAGTATTGATGCAAGATCAAAACAAGGTAATAAAATACTACTATAATGTTTATAGTTCTATAAGTTGTTTTTTTGTTTTTGTATTAATCATTTTCATATTAAATTATGTTTCAGTTTCGTTTACATCTAAAAAACGAAGAGCACTTGATGAAGTTTCTAGCCAAAGACTCAAGAATGTCGTAATATGTCAAGAAACAGAAAGTTGATAAAATTTCTGAAGAAACTATTGTTGATAATGTTGTCGAACAACTTAATCCAATCATTGAAGACTTTGCAAAATCCAAGGAAGTTCCAACTTCACTTGTCACAGTAAGTATCTACCAATATTAAATATATTTTTCCTGTAGCATCTTTTTTTGTATTCTGTCTTTCTTTGTTGAGTTTTTGCAGCATCTTTTGCAATGTTATATAATTTGATGTCTACCAATATCAAACATGTAACATTGCAAAAAGATTATGGTGGAAGTAATATATGTTACTTGTATTCTGTACGTTTTATTTTCTTACATGGGTATTTGTATGTTAAGATTAAAGTAATATATCATATATAGGAAAAAAATATGGTGGAAGTAGTGCAAGCTTGGATCACTTGCTGGAACAAGAAGGTAGAAGTAGTATCAAAGTTGGGAATAAAATTTTGCCTGGTTTCAACTACGAATCAACACCAGGTATGTTTTTTTGCAACTCTTTGTATCAGAGATATAATAATTTATCCATCCATTAAATCAACTTATTCACTATTAGTTACATAATATATGTTCATGCATTTTGTACAGATCTAAACAATCCTCCAGTTCAGCTACAATATAACACAGATTTTCACGAAGAAAGCAAGAAAAATGAATTTACTGGATTCAAAAACAGTAACATCAATTTTGATGTATGTCCTCTAACTGTCCATTCTTTGTTTCTCCTGCTATAATATATGCACTGTGATTATTCATTCTAATTATTCTGGGTCTCGCTTTTTTGATTTTCATTTTTTGTTTATTCACATGTGTTTTTTGTAGAGCTTGGAGGATAATACCAAACTAAACAATCAACTGAAACAGGATAGAATTGAGAGCACAGAACATAGAGAAGGTTTTAAAATAACGAGCTACTTATTATGTTATATTTACTTGTTTTCTTCTTGTACCAATATTTTTATTCTATTTTTTTTATTTTTGTAGTGGATGAACAGAACTTAAGATGTTTGTTGCCAGGCATTGTTGTAAATGTCAATGAATATAGAAATGTTGTAGTCAAGCAAGTTATGCAGGTTCAACTCTCAATTTACTATTTTGTACTACTTTTGTAAACATTTTTTTTGTTTTCAATGTCCTTTTTCTTGTAGTATCTCTCTGTTTTTAATGTGTTTTTTCTTACTTATATTTTATATAGGATGGAACATGTTGTGTCAATATACAAGAAACAGGAATGTGGAAACAAATTATAGTTCAAGATCACGATATCAAAGTAGTACAGCCAAGCAAACATGACAACATAAAGGTTCTAAGTGGACCAATGTGTGGACTTCAAGGGACTATTATTGGAGTTGATAATTCTGACGGAATTGTCAGAGTTCAAGATGTTCCTCAATTGAAAATTCTGGATCTCAATATACTCGGCATTTTCAAAAACATCCCTGACAGAGATGAAGGGAAGAAAGTTGATGAAGCTAAGATTGCAATTGATGGTACAACAAACAATTTCTGTCCATTTTAAAATAATTTAGCTATAAAAATTAGTTTATGTGTTATGCTTTTTTACATATTTCATTTGTCAAACCTTTTTTGTAGCAAAACAACCTGATATCATTGATAAGAAAGGTGATGATAATATGCTTGCCAAGGTCAATGATAAGAAAGATTTAAACTTACCAAATTATAAAGACTGGAGTTCCTATATTGATGAAGCAAGAAAGAAGTACTTTTTCCAGGATGACTCAATACCTAGTTTCAGATTATTTGAATACAATGATGACAGAGGTACTTATATTGAAGAAGTTGTTTTGTGGAGGCCTTTAGGAATGTCAACAGAAGATTATGATGCTAAAATTGAGGTATTTTTTCTGACATTTGTCTTATTAATTTTTATAGTTTTTCATTTCTTTTTTTATTTTATTCATGATATATATCAAGTTATTATAATGTTTCTTTTTATCTTAATATACTTTGTTTGAAATATCACAGAATGCCAAGCACAATTATATGGTAATGTATGACTCATTCTACAAGAAGAAGAATTCAAACACTTCAAGCATTGTAAGATTTTTTTCAGTGTCCTACGCCATACATATTTTGACTTCATTTTTTTGCATACAATTTTTTCTATATCCCCAGTGTGCATATTTGTTTTTGCCTAAATGTAACTACATGTGTACAAGGAACTAAGAATGATTATAGCGAGTCAAGAATTCAGTGTGCCCAAAGACAACATAATTTTTGTGATCTGACAGAATCTCCAGATGAGATAAAGGTACATATTCTAAAAACTTTTTAATTTCTTATGATTTTTAATTTCTGGAGAGAACTAAACTACTATTTTCAGTCTGCACAAAGACAACAAAAGTACTTTTTTTAACAGGAGTTTTTATGACTCAATACCGAGTTCTTATGATTTTATGATTTCTATTTTTTACCAGGAGCTGCCACTTGTGCCAATTAATTCAAATACACTCACTATGTCTACTAAATCATCTATGAAAACACCTAGCTCAAAGGTACACCAATAATTTTAAGGCAGTACTTTTTGTATATTTTAAGTAACTTATATGTTTTTCTAATATTATGCAATCATGGTACAGAGATATTACAAAGAAGCAATAGTGGGGAGAAAACTGTTTGAAGATGACAATGTTTTTTCAGAAAGTGTAAGAATTTTTTACCAAATTGCATACACATGCGCAATTAAATGTTTTTGACCAAATTGCATGTAAATGCGCAATTACTTTGTTTTTAAGTTACATGATGTAGTTGCATCTAAACGTGTAATTACTAGTCTGCTAGCAATTGCATGTTTGCGAGCAATTATATATATAAAAGTGAGATAGTAATTGCATGTTTGTATGTAAATTTTGGGTTAATTACATGTATGTGAGCAATTACATATAAAAAGTCCGCTAGCAATTTCATGTATGTATGCAACTTTCAGACTTTTTTATTTTTTGAATTGTATAAAAAATCAGCTAGCAATTGCATATATGGATGCAACTTTCAAACATTTTTTATATTTTTGAATTGCATGTATGTGAGCAATTACATATAAAAAGTCAGCTAGTAATTGTATATATGGATGCAACTTTTTTGCATTCTTTTTATTTTTTATTTCCATGTATGCAATTGCATTTATGTATGCAATTTTTTAAAATAAAGCTATCAGTCGCATCTATGTTTGCAATTATGTATAGATGAGAAATTGCACGTAGATGAGCATTCATGATTACTCAGCATATTCATGTGCAATTATAATTGTATTTTTTAAACTCACATGTACATGAGCAATTACATGTAAGTATGCAATTAATTATTTTGTTGCTGATTATTTTGCATGTACGCATGCTGTTGCATATTCATGTGCAATTCAATTTTTTTAAGCAAGCAATCGCAAATGTTGCAAACTTCATTAATTATTATAAACCCATAATTCCATTTAATTTATTATTCTACTATTAATTAACTATTTTTTTATTGTGTAGTCATCTAAAGACATTCAATGCTTGGGGATTAAAATTTTCAATGATTCTTGTAAACAAATGACTAGTCAGACCGATGAGATGTATAATACAAGGCTAAGTTTAGGAACTGCTAGTTCAAAGACAGGCAAAGAAAATTTGCTACCAAAAAGAATATTGCAACCTAGCAGGTTCCTCTCATCTCCATATGACAATAATGAAAGAAGGCCTATTTCAGTGAATGAATACAGAATGTATGAAGTTTTAACAACCCTATGTGATGATGAAGATTACTGTCTGTAAGTTTCTTATAACATTTGCCTATTTAAGCTTTTTTTTTGCATAGTTGAGTGTTTTTTTATGCTAAAATTAATGTAATTATTTATCAAAATATACAGGAACTGGGCTATTAATATGGATAATTGCAAAGTTTATTTGGAACAGTTTGGAAAATCATTCAAGCAAGATGGCTGGGTTGAGTCATTTGTAATAAATTCATTCTGCAGAAAACTATTCAAAGATTGTCACCCAAAACAATCAGAAAAACACTTTTTCTTCAACACAGCTTCGGTATTGCTTCTGTTTATAACACAAATCTTAAATGCTTACTTCTAAATTTTCTGTCTTTTTTTATATCTATACTTCTTAACTTTTAATTTCAACTATTTTTTCTTCATGTTTTTCATATAGGATTACTTTCTAGAGAAATGGAAAACAGAAGATGGAAGAATTGATTTGAAAGAGAAGACTATGAAATCTTTCAAAGGAGCTTCATTAGCTAGACCTCTCCATTTGGCTGAAAGAGTAAATTACTGTTTTACTTTTTTGGCATAGTATATGTTTTCAAATTAAGTTTACTATTACATATTTTCTTTTTTAGTTTTTTGTTCTATGTGAACTTTCTAACAAAGTTATGTTTGTTTATGCAAGCAGCTATACTTCCCTTCAATAATGAACCTACATTGGTTTGTTTTCGCTGTTGATCTCAAGTGTCGAAATTTCCTTTTCCTTGATTCAATATATGGGAAGAATGACAGTTTCCAAATAATTGCCTCAGAGTTATTGGTAAGCATTGTTTTTACTTGATTATCAAGTTTGCAAATTTCCTTTTTCTTTGATTATCAAGTTTGCAAATTTCCTTTTTCTTTGATTATCAAGTTTGCTTATTTTTGTTGCTGTTTATTATATGACAGATTAAAAATTTCAAAATAGTTTGGCATGAAATCAAGGTAAGGTCATTAACTTTAATAAGTTTGAAAAACTGTATCCAAATGTTCCTAAGCAAAAAGGGGGGTAAGTAAATTGATTTTTTTATATTGTTTATTCTATGGTAATTAACAGATCATTTCTCATGTTTTTTTCTCTTCCTTTCAAACAGTAATAATTGTGGCATCCATAGCATGAAAATGATGGAGTTGTATTGTCCGAGGAACCCTGCTGCATATGCATACTCAGATGAAGATGTCCCATACTTTCGAATAAGATACGCAATTGACAACTTATTTAGCAAGCACAACACCGAAGATTCCGTGAAAAAACTTGTGACGAATTTTGACTTAAAGGTATTTTTATCATTTTGTAGTTACAAACTACATGCTATATTAATTGTATTCTTTTTAGTGGATATTATTAGTTTTTTAATGTTTTCCTGTAATGGTGTTATTGCAGAGTTACAAGGAGAAACGCCAAGCAATTACCATAGAGTGAACAAGATAAAAGCGGGTGATCATACTAAAGAATTCAGAAGATATAAAACTGCAGCAAATATTTTTCGTTGGTTCTTTTTTTCATTAGTGTGAGAGTGCAGCATCTTTTTGCTTTGCTGATGTAATTTTGGTTGTTCTTGAAACAATACATGGGTAGACACATGTTGTACTTCAACGTTTGTGTGTTGAAGATCGAGTTTAATTGCAATAGAATATCCAGTTTTATAAATTTATTGCATAGCACAAGTAGTCAATGCATGATATTGATATATTCATTGAAAGAAGACAAGAGGGCAAGAAGACAAATTTTTCAAGGCTAATGATTTTTGATCAATAAGTGGAGAAAATGAGTGAAGCAAACAAAGAGTAATGAACTTCTAACCAACAGCACCATAGGTAAGTACAAAACAATGCATTTTTTGTACTTAAATATGTGAAGAATATTCTATTTTATTGTTTTATTAAAAGTATATAAGACTGTAATTTTTCTTTTTCTTTTTATTATTTCTATGATGCCATGTTTATCCACGGAGAAAATGTATGTGAAAAACTCTAGAAGAAGAATTTGAGATTCAAAGGACAGAAAGAAACTCAGGTACATAATTTTTTTAAACTCAACATGTTGCTCAAAAGTACACATTGAATTATCTTACAACTGCAAATTACAAATTGAAGTAGAATACAAAAGTTTCAGCACTTGCTCATACTTTCTGTTTTCACTCTAATTAAAATAATAATACATCATTAGGATCATGATGTATCGCCAATTGAATCTTTGTTCTTCTGTGTTTTCTTGCGAGGTTTGCTGCATGTCTTTGTCACCTTGCTCGATGTTTGTTTAGGATTACTACTTCCTGTAACATATGTAGTATATAATAGTTAATACTCTGATTTTTATTAGAACTAATGCTAACGAATAATCAAAATATTAATTAACACCAAAATCACAACAACATACCTGAAGGATTCTTAGTTAGTTGTTTCTTCTTCTTCTTCTCCTTTTGAAAAAATGAAGCAGGCAAATGAAGGTTAGTGCATTTCTGTATATTGTGCTCATGGGATTTACAATGGCTGCAAGTTATTTTATTTTTGACATAAGTTCTTCATAGAAACTTTTTGTCGCTTTCTCTCCTCGAGGACGCCCTTTTGAACTAGCAATGTCTGGATTCGAGATTTCCAAAACCATCTTTATGTGGAACATTTCCTTCATGCACTGGTTCTTTTCCCTTGCGTTGATCTTGTAATTGTGACAACTCCTCTGCAACTGTCATCTCATATATTTTTTCTTCAATCTTTTTGCTTTCTTCAAGAAGATACAAATATTTTTCATGGGAAGTAGATGCATCAGAAGCTATGATTGACATTTTCCTTGAGAGAACACTATGCCGAAGGTGTCTGTTGCTTGTTGTTAGATCTATAGGAACAATGTTGATTTTCTGCATAACATCTTTTCTATCCTTAGGCTTCCAACGGTCCATGTAATATTTATCTGGCAGTTCAGTTATATTTAGGTGTGTCAGCACCCTAAGAACATGGCCACACAAGATGCCATCTTTCTGGAATTTGCCACAGATGCATATGTAGTTCTGATACTGCATATCAACAAGCACCACATATCTGCGTGGCCTAATCTCTCGTGATAGCTAGCATGTTGGTCTTGTAGACTTCATATCTAACATGCTTCTCAACTTCATCACACAGTAGTTTAGTTGAAAATATCATTTGCTTTTGGAATTTGTAGAAAATCTTCCGGTTGTATTTGCGTGCAGCTTGATATTCAAGTTCAGTTCGCAAATGATAATCGGGTTCAGTTGTTCTTGTTATTGAGTCCTGTTGCCTTTCTTTTTCTTCTATTCCTTCTGAAATTGTCTGATACTCACCAAGGAAACTAATCACACTGAAAGTAGACCCAACATTATCTTTGAATACTGCATTTGTTCCTTCACTTCTAGCAGTTGAATGTATGAAAGGAAAGAAATCTGTCTTGAAATATGTAGGTACAAATTTGTGCCTGTTTTCCCACATTGTCTTCAGAAACTTTAGATGACCAACATTATACTTTATCACCATTTCTTGCCACAAACTTTCAAACTCTGCCACTGTCAAAGAATTCCGAAGGATATCATTAAAGTCTGCATGGAAGTATGGAATTTTGTTGAAACTTCTCCCACATTTTTCTTCTGCCTTTGATACAACATGCCAAAAACAATTTCTATGAATGGAATCAGGGAAAACAAAAGGAATTGCTATTGACATTGCTCCATCTTGGTCTGTGATGATTGTTGCTGGAGCCTTCCCTCCCATGCATTTGAGGAAAGTCTGGAACAACCAAATGAATGTTTCTGTCTGTTCGTTGTTCACAATTGCACAGGCAAAATGTTTAGCTTTGACTGACTCACTCCAACAAATGGTGCAAAAAAAGGTTATATCTATTTGTCTTGTACGTTGTGTCAAAGCTAAGACAATCACCATACAAGTCATACATTACGCTGGAATAGTCAGCCCCGTAAAATGCTTTCTACCTTATCACTGCCATCAAGCTTGAAGTCGTAAAAGAACATTGGGTCTTCGTCTTGTCTTCTTCTGAAATATTCAAGAACCTGCATCATATCAGTTGACTTGTTCTCATTCCTTATTGCTGTCCTGACATTACTCACGTACTTCTTGTCATAAGGCACATTTTTGGGTTTGCCACCTCTCAGATATGTTAATATTGCCATTATTTTCCTTGTTGGCATCTTAACAGAGGTAAAAGTGCGAATGAAAAGCTTTTCATCAGCAGTCATGTGTTTGTGTGACCTTAAAAACTTGGTCTCATCCTCAGGGCTGAGATCATGATTGTGTTCAAGTTCAAGGCCTGTGACAACCCATTTACTATCCCTTAGAGACACTACCATCTTTGCTAGGCAGCTGTAACTTCAATAGGATTTCTTTTCTTTTCCTTGTTGTTTCTTTTGGAGCTATTCCAGTTCTTTCCTGTTTCTTTAGTTGTTTCTGCTTTTTTCTTTTTTCCAAAACATCTGCATCAACTGTTTTGCCACCTCTATTGCACATATATGTTCTCCTTGTTGTTAGCTTCTCTGCACTACTCCTACTGTTGTATAGAGTTGCTTTCTTAATTGAGAAACCACAAATCAAGCCATACTCATTGTAAAAGGCATATGCGGCATCATCAGTATCGAATATCATGTTCATTGTAGGCACATGATGACTTTGTGCTTCTTGGCTGCAAGTTTGTGCTGCTTTGATACTGTCATTTTCCAAAGAGTATTCTAATATCATCTTGTGTTAGTTGCTCAATCTCTTCATTGTCATCTGCAGGAGCATTTTCAGTGTCTTTGCAAACAACCTCTGGTTCCAAAGTTTCTTCATCATCAGATGACACAACATCAGTAAGATTGTTATCATCTGTGTCTTTTTTCTTAAAGAATTTTGCGGTGTTTTTCTTCTTCACTATATTGTTCTTCATAAGGTGCTTGCACATAGTCGATTTCTGCATATGGGATTGAATCATGCTGGCAGTGCCATTGATCTTTTATTTCTGGATTTGACTTTGCAGATGTATCAGTTACCGCAAAATTATCAACCTGTAGTTTTTGGGAAAACAGCATGTACAATGTTTAAAACAGTACACAATAAACTACATTCTTTTTAAATACAAAATGAGACAGATTTTCAATTATGATTACCTGAGTATATATTGGAGCATGTATTCCTTTCTGCAAGTTCTCAATATATTCCTGGAAAAAATATAAATTTTATTCATTAATTAATTGTTGCAAATTTTCTATTTAATAAATGAAACAATTATTTTATATACCATTTATTGCTTAAACAAACCTGACTTAAACTTGGTTCTTCAACAGCAAGCAATATTTGTGTGTATGACAGTTGCGCACAGTCTAACATGCTTCTAGCCTGAACTGGTACACTCTGTGGCTGCATTTTTTTAAAACAATTTTTAATGTACAATGTGTGACAGATAACAAGAAGAAAGTAGAAAATCATTTATTTTTGCACCTCCCATTGTTTAGAATTGTTGTTCAAACTGTTGTATTGAATTTGAGCTTCTGGATATTGTGTTGTGCAATGATTTGAAAATGCACTTCCTTGAGGAATGAATATAGCTGCATCATCAACACTTCTTCGAGGAATAAAAGTAGTTGCATTACTCGCACTATAAGCATCCTGCATTTATGGAAATAATAGGGTACATAATGTTAATTTTCATCTTCTGAACACAATCATTTTCATGTTTTTTTTGGTATATGCATACTACCTGAAGAAATTGCAATTTAGTGCCCCAATTTTGTTCTTTAAGATAGTCTGCCTCATAGTCTGGTGGTGGTATCTGTACATTAACAACACAAAATTAGACCCAAAAGTGTTTATTATCAGTTTTCATTATTTTTTTCATCATAATTTTTCCATACCTGAGTTCCTATAAGAGATTCTTCATAGCAGTTCAACAAATCTGCAGAAATTAAGTATCAGTTTAACATGTTTCTTTTTTCTTTTATATTTTAATCAACAAGATCATGTCGATCCCCATGGTTGCAAAAGGGAGGAAAGCTTGTACAAATCGATTCCACAGTGGAGGGATAAGGAGTAACAAGAGTTTGGGAGGGTCAAGAATTCTGAAAACAGCAATAATTTGCTTACCTTGGTGAGTACCTCCCGAATCCATGACTTCTTTTTCTCCCTCTCTCAATTCGCCATTGGTGTTTTTTCTCGTACTGAACTGGAGGGGGGTGCGGGAACGATTCTAGATCTGGGGGATGAGGGAAACACGATGACGCGGAGGAGAAAAATCCCGCCTTCTTTTTTGGCTTGGGGAAGAAGTATACATTTTTTGTCGCTTTGTAGGATATGTACAATAAATTTTTTTCTGGGCTTTTTTTGCTTTCAGCCGGCTGGTACAAGTGACCTACGAAGGTAGCCCAACAAGCCCAATAACAATTAGACAGAAGTTGGATTTACTTAGATTGGGCAAGGGTCAAACAGCGGGATGGTCGATGTGACCCACGAAGGAGTCTGACGTCAGTCGATCGAGATCTAAGAAAAATCTCGGTCAACCGAGCGCTAGACGCTCCCTTATAAAAAAATTAGAACAGGCAAGGAATTTTGGTTTTTTTCACATCAACGTCACAGCGGCACTCAATAATATCACACTAAAAAAAACTTGTGTTGTATGCTTTCAGTTTCGGGACAGAACAGACAGGTTAAGTTTATCAGATAGTACTTCTCGGCAAAAAATTACAATTAGAATGACGTATTTTCCTACTAGTAGTATTACATTCTCCTCTTTTCCACCATTCACAGGTACAAGCCACTATAGTTTATACAGTGTAAAAACGCCTCGGCGGGCGCGTGTGTGCATTAATATCTACCGTGCAAGTGCAAGTGCCGTGCCTTCAAATTCCTACGGGTCAGCCCTCCTCCGGCGGCGTCGCGAGGTTCAGCACCATGTCGGGCCCCTTCTCCCCGTCGACGGAGAACTCGTCAGGCACCGGCACGCCCAGCTCCTCGCACACGAACCGCACCACGCGCCGCGTCACGCTCCCCAGCGACATCCTGTTCACCGTCACGACGATGGCGAAGGCGTGCTCCGGGTCGCAGAACCCGTTCGACCCGCCCATCCCGGAGTGCCCGAACCCCGTCGGCGGGCAGCCGGCCTTGCCGTACCTCCTGAACCCGAGCCCGAACTTGCCGTTCGGGTGGATCACGCCCGAATAGTCGCCGACGCCCATGAAGGCGTCCAGGATGCCGCCGTCGCTGTTGGTGAACATCGTGCCGCCACCGGTGCTCCCTGAAGCCGCCGATGCTTCGCTGTCGGTGTCGCTGGTGCGTAGCTGGGCGTACTCGCCTGATAAAGGCGAGCTGCCGCCTTTCTTTGCGGAGTTTTTCTTCTTCTTCTTGGGCGCGCCGGTGGGGAGCATGGGGGTGTGCACGTGGCTGCCCAGGGGTGGCTTCGAGCTGCTGGAGTGCGGCGGGGGAATGGCGCCGCCGGCTGCCAGCGCTGCGTAGTACCGAGCAAGCGCGCGGGCGGATATGTGCCCGTTGGCTGCGGGGACGATGGCGCGGCGAATGTTCAGCGTGTTGAACAGAGCCGGTACACCTGCAGCCATCTGCGCGATGCCGCTCAGCAACTCCGGTGGAACGTCCGGCCCTGGCCTCAGCCCTGATAGCTTCTTAATTTCTTCCATGTCGACTGTCAGTGCCGCCAGGCGAGATTCAACACCTGAAGAATGGAAGGATTTTACTCAGCATATACAGGACCATTTTTTGGATGATCATGACAAACTAAAGAACAAATTGTATAAACAATTTAAACACTGATTTATATCCGGTACCTACCTGGAGGAATGCCGATATATAGCTCCCCGTCAATTTGAAGAGGATGAACAATAGCCTCTTCTAGAATCTCTTGGAACTTCTTCCCGGATGCATGCTATTTTTTTTTTTCAAATACCAGTGTTAGGATTCATGAAGTTAAGTTAGAATAGTACAATACAGTCTTATACTATCGCTACTTAACTGTAATAGCCCATAACTGAACTGGAATAACTTGAAGGGTATTTGTATTTAAAGTTAGTCAAGCGTTGCCCAGAATACAAATTAGTGACACCATAAGATGCATCAATGCAATTAACAAGACTCAGTTAACAGTTCAGTTTATATGATGGTAAGGGAGATAGTACCTCTATGAGACCACCACACAGCCAACCGAAGGATAGGTAATGATAAATTTGTGATGCACCAGGTTCAGTTTCAGGTGCACACTTGGCCATCTGATGTAGTGTTTCTTCCCAGTCACATAAGAACATAGGATCGGTTTTGGCCACATCTGCCAGTGCATTGTGCAAACCAGATGTATGATTCAGAAGATGGTGCACCTTCATTAGGAAGTGGCAAACGAGTCTGTTATTGAAGTGGACCACCACGTCTCAACAAATAACAGAAGTGCAGAAGTTTGTGTACCTTTATTAGCTCCTTCTTGTTAGTTCCGAATTCCGGCCATATCTCGGCAACTGTTTCATCATACTTCAACTTCCTGAAAGATCAGAGCATGCTGTCACTACATGGCACATAAGTGCGAAAAGATGCTCAATGTTCTCCAAATAATGCAACTGGCGGAGATCCAAAGGATCTGCTCCACATAAGAATTAGGTGCTAAAAAACCTAAATTAGAAGCCCAGATCTTTCTAGGTGCATTAGAACCTAGTACATAATATCAAGGCATTTTATGACTTTAACAAGGTGAATGTAACTGCAAGAATCTACATCTTGATGTTCCAACAGTCAACAACTTCATCCCTTATAATGAAGGGTTGCCACATGTACCTATAACATGCAATGGCCTGCAAACAGATTTACACTGACATCTAAAAAAACACTAGCAATATTAACCACTCACCCTTTGTCAACAAGCCAATGTACCATCCCAGCAGTGATACCCTTTGTCACCGAGAAAACTGGAAACAGGGAATCTGGTTGAACAGGACGTGGATCATACTTCCCTAACGAACCGGCAGCAGTATCTATTATGACTTTTCCGTCTTTATATGCACATACCTGTGAAAGAAAGATCAGTAAGGCTCCATTGCAACAAGCTAACGAGATGCAGATATTAGTGCTAAACACATGATATGAATTTTTGGCAGAACAAATATATGTTACATCAATGTCATAGCATGTGAATGGGTAGACCTACTTGTATTCCCAATATTTTCTCACTTCCCATCTCGAGTAGAAGATTCCTCAGTTTAGACTCCACTTCAGAGTTAACAGGCGAGTCATAAATCCACTGACTATTTGTTGATGGCCCACGTGTGATATTCCTGATATAAATAAAAACACAAAATAGCAATTTATATAGAATGGTTCACCATAAAGCTTCTCTGTATACCACTGTCATGATATGTGTCTTACCCTAGCAAAGTCGATTCAGCAAATGGCCTCATGATGTCTAGATAAACTATGCTAACATTTAGTGAAGCTGAAAGCCCTGCAGATATAGTTAATAAATTGTCACTGCGATGCCTGGCAGTTCAGATGGATGGATACGTTCGAGAGACAGACATACCTCTAAGAAGATTTAACACCCTCGTAAATATTACTGCATCCCCAGGGAAAGCATCAATCTGATAGCGACAAAACTTTCTTTTAACACCAGTCTCTTGGTTGACAAACTCAACACAGCGTAAAGGAAAGTATTTAACCGAGAATGCCTACTCACGGGATTAAAATGTTTAACCTCCTTCTTGCTCATTTTCATCTTTTCTTGAAGGGCTTTGGTGTTCCGTTCTCTTTGCTCATTCAGTTGTTTAATGTTCTCCTAATGATTAGGGAAACCACAACCAACAATACATCAAATTTCTTAAGTTACAGAAAAGGAGGAAAGAAAGAAAAAACTAGAACAGATAGTAGCCTTAGGCCGACCTTTGCTTCATTTGCTGTAGTTGACTGGCGAAAGAATATTGTGGCAATATCCATAGATTGCTGAGGCATGTCAACCCGCAGCTTAAGCCCCATCTCTGCAAAGGCTGACAGCAGTGCCACTTGGTCCCCCTATACATTGATCTCAGAATTGTAAATTACAGAAATGCAACGAAAGAATGACAAGCTGGTAATAATAAATGAACAAAAGTAGAATAAAGAGAACATCTTGCAAAATGTTACTTATCAGATGTTGGTACTATCAGTTCCTGTGATGATTTGATGTTGCATGACAGATTGAAATAAATATGGTGATATTGTATAGGAAAAAACATAGTAGTAAAAATAAAGCCTAATTACTTATTACATCTAATTTATCTTTGTTGAATGCAGCATGCCATGTATCGGTGAAATGACTAATGACGAAAAAAAATACATTATTACACAAAGGGAGTAGAAAGTTACAAGATTACAAGACATGCTTGTTTGGGTTCAATTATAATATAGGAAAAGGTTGCATCTACTCCAAAGCAAATGGTATTGCTGCTTATAAGTTATAGCACCAAAATATACAATATTCTCTTGATTAACTCTCTTCCATGTTGACATGTCTATTGTTTGAAATATCAAAGTGTTACAAACCTCTGCGCATGACAAAAACATCTTTGCTAGTGCCTGCCTCATTGATTCTGATATGCGTTTAGTGAGCCCAAAATCAAGGAGAATCGGTTTGTGTGGAGGTTCCTTACTAACAAGAAAATTGCCTACAGGAGAAGAAAGTGCCTGTTAAGACAATATAACTGAGAAAGCAACACGAAGATCCAATGCATAAATTGGATAAGATAATTGAGGTTATAGAAGATCTTCCTAAGAAGCATATAATTGAAATACCAGGGTGAGGATCGCCATTGAAGAAACCGTCGATATATATTTGGTGAGCATACGCGCGGGTTATCTCTTCAACAAGTTTTTTCTTATCAACACCATATGCTTCCAGTGAATCAGTGTCTTGTAAGCGAATCCCGTCCATATATTGCAAAATTAGAATCCTATCAGTAGACTGATACAAGGAAGAATGGGTCAGATGATGGTCACGTGATTTGCAAGCACTAATGCAAGACAAACAGAATAAAACATAGACCTGAATAACTTCTGGAATCAGTACATCAACATCACTGGAAACACTGTCAGTCCCACCTTCAGTTTTCCGACTAAGATTCTCAGAGACAGTCCTAGTGTTCTCTGAAAGAAATTAGATTTTGTACCATACATTATCATTATGGCCTCTTTATTGAGTGACTAGACCACGAGTAATGAAAAGAGAATTTGGAAACAGATGGAAAGAAGCACATGCATAAGAATCTGGCCAAGAAGAACTACCTGCTTCATGATTGAAATCAAGCTCCTTTGGTGCTTCCTTGATCCATTCATCAATCATTGGATTGAAATCATACTGAGGTTCTGCCCATGCAATCCATTCGATTAACGATTTTGCATTCTTCAAATCCTGATCACCAATGAAAAATTGTAATAGCAATCCTACTTATTTGAAAAACACTATTTCCAGAAAAAAATAGAGGAACCTCTAATATGATCTCTTTGATACCATCATGCTGAATTTTCACAACTACTTCTCTGCCATCTTCCAGGGTTGCACGATGAACTTGTGCTATCTGTCAAGAAGCTTCACATGAGCACACTATGAATTTTCATCAGAGAAACCATAGTTCATTTGGGAGCAACACAACTTACTGATGCAGTTGCAAGCGGGTTGTGGTCAAAATTAGCAAATAGTTCGCTCATGGGTTTCCCAAGTTCTTTCTCTATGGTTCCACGAACCTACAAAAAGTAAGACAGGATAAATTACACAACAGTGATGTTATATAGTGCCATTTCAACTGGTTACAAATGAATGGAAATTACTTATGAGCAAAATAACTTTATCTACCATTTACTCATGACTGACCAAGTATGCATACCTCTTCAAGGGGGCGTGGAGGAAGTGAGTCCTGCAACTGCTTCAGGACCTTTATGTACGGCTCAGGAAGCACATCTGCTCTTGTGGACAAATACTGGCCCATTTTCACCCATAAACCTTCCAACTCTATCATCAGGTTGAGAACACGGCGAGCATTTCGCTCATGTGTCTTTGCCCATATAGAATCCTTTTTAACAGCGCTGACCCATTGTACTCTCTTCTGAACAGTCTGCTCGTACCTCGAAAAGATGTTAATCTGTTTCCACCAGAACAACAGAAGAGACTGGTTGTCGAAACCACGGCATAGAAAAAGATGCGCAACCGCACCTTATAGTCGAAGTAGACGAGCAATGCCAAGGAAAAAACTTTGAGGCGCCTGGATAAGGTGGTTCCCCATCCCATTTGAAGTCAGCTAGTCAGAAGAAGGGACGGGCAAAGTGGCAACTCTAGCTAGGCTCCTAGCAGGCCAGCTTGTCTTCTGCAACTGCAATGCCACAGGTTCAAGAGAGCAAAATCAAATTAGCATCTTTCCTGGCCTTCACAATCACAAGTCAGTTCAGCTGTTCAATATTTCTGAACTTCATCATAATACTTCATTCATTGTCAAGTCAGTTGTTCAAAGATAACGAATTGACATGACAAACAGATTCATTTAACCTGATTAGCTTTCCACTTCCTAGCATTGATGCAACTACATACAGAGTAAAACTAAAAAGTAAAAGCATAATTAAAAAGAGGGCCCGAGCTCCCCGGCTCCACAATATCTGTGACATGACAACGGGATGATGAGCAAGTAGTTTCCAAGACAACAACACCTCTACAGCCACAACATGCGGCACCAGAAAAAATGCAGAATACTGTGCTGCGTGTACGGTGGTAGCAGTACAGCTACGACCGTTCTTGCCCCCCCGTTTCCTACAGAGTTTCCCCGAATATTGGGACAGAAATTTCGCTCCAACAAGCATGAACGATAGAATCCATCGAGGAGACGACGAGCACCAATTTGCTGAACAAAAGAGGAGTCCAAAAGGCAGGCGATTTCTTTATCATCAAGGCGACGATGTTTTCGCCTGGTTACATCCAAGCTGCGCGTGGAATTCCCGCAGAGAAATCTGAGGAACCGTCCGGCCATCGACGGCCACACAAAAAAATTGACATCCAAGCTGCCAAATTTGCACTCGAGAGCAGATCGCCAGAGGAACCCACGGAAACGGCAAAGAACCGAAACTATCCCCCGAAAAATCACCAAGAAGCGAGAGACCAAATTACCTCGATTCGCGCCAGTCCTGGAAGCAAATCGGCGATTTCCCCCGGGGATCCGACGAATGACTTCGCAAAAGAACAAAAATAAAAGGAAAAGGCAATTATTTCTCCGGGGGATTTGGGGAAAAAGGGAAAAAAAGTTTTTGTGAGGTTTGGTCGGACCAGTGTACTTGAGGCAGTGCGCGAGGTATTTATTCCTGGCGGGTGATCTTGCACCTAAGCCCTTACGTCATCTCGTTTTTATATTAGCGGTCGTATGTTGTAGCGATCACACGAGTTCTAATCATCACTCATCAGTCGGTCAATCTTAGAATCTTCTCTGGTGTAGTAGTAGTAGTATTATTAAAAGTCGTCATCTAGAAGCAATGAAACAGTACTGAGAACTGTTCCTTTATTCTTTTGCAAGTAAGAGCAAGTCTAGCATCTCTCCTACTTCTTCTCCATATACAGGGAACTTTCCTAAAATAAATTATTTCCCATATTTTGCTCATTTTCAACAGCTCCCTAATAATTATCTATATCATATTTATCTTATTTTAATAATGTAGAGTCCATTTGTCAAACTTTTCCATAAGCATAATAATTTTTTTTAAGAACGAGCTGATATATTAAAAATTGAACCAGAGTACAATATAACTCATACATCTTTTGCTCTGAAGATCACAGAGTCAAACCTATAGCCTAGATGCACACAAGAAAAAAATATTACTAAAATACCAAGTTGTCTAAGCAGAAGAACACAATTGGAGCCTATTAGGGTGTCCATCAAGAATATAGATTCGTGCCATTCTGTAATTGTATTCTTCAGAGACCACACAAAGTCTGGCCAACTGAAGAGCTAGCGGCTCAACCAACACTCGAGATGTCACAGGGACACAAGGTAGATAATTGAGTTGTAAATTTTTGAAGTTGCGTCACCGAGCTCAATACTAGAAGATCTTCACCGCTAAATCCGGGGAGCGACATCGGAGACGATCTCGTCTGCCTCCAGTGCATACACCCGAGCGATATGAAGATAACTGAGACTTATAGGGGAGCTGTTGGAGCAATTTTCCCTTCTCTCCCTACTTTTGCTATTGGGGAGGCTTTGAGGTATCTGCTAGACTTGTTCTAAAGGGCATCATCTAGACTCTTTACCAAGAGAAATGGAACAAGATCGAATCATGTTGGTTAGGGTATATAATATGGTTTTCTCGGTGGCAAGTTCTTGTATGTGAAGCGAAAAAATATAGGAGTGAACATCCGGTCCTCGCCTTACATTGCGATATGTACGTGAAAGGAAGTAGATGGAAGGACCTTCGATGGAGGGAGGGGAAGGACCACCGAACGGAGTCGGTAGTGAACCATTGGAGCGAAACGAAATAGGCGTTCCAACTCTTTAGAAGGAAAGCCATATCAAGACACAACATCGGTACATGAGGACTTCATGGCAGGGAAACACAGAAGTAGGAAGTGTATGAGAGAGAGAGAGAGAGAGAGAGAGAGAGAGAGAGAGATGTGGTGTTGCGGTGGAGAGGAATGAGTAATATGAGCATAAATGATCGGCAGGAAGGCGGCGATCACATCGTATATCCATCACGTAGTCATGATGTTCGATACAAAATGGCACAGATCTTTTGCGATCCGAGAACCATCTTCAACTTGATGTCGAGGAAGATGGTTGTACCTAGCGCGCACGGATCAAGCCAACGCTATCTGCGTCACATTTAAATTGGAATATTATTTCAGCAGGAGATGACTTCTTGGTGGATAGCGAGGCGGTGCGTGGCTCTACCGCACGAGTTTGTGTGTGTCGCTCGTGTACCAGACTAATTTGGCACCACGTGTTTAGAGAAGAAAGAAAAAAAATGCTTGAAGTTGGGAGAAAAAGTCACAGCCATGTAACCAGTTCTTCATCGACGGTAAATTTGGCACCCGGATTTGGAAACTGAACCTAATGCATGAAAGATCATGCTTTTGCAGCCACACACCACACGCACTTTGTTCGAAAAGTTTGTACCGGGAGTCCGGGAGAGTTGCAACGGTCAACGGTGGACGTCAGAATCGCTGGCCGGCTGTGGGCGGTAGCTCAGCAGCAGCTGCTGCGTGTGCGTGTGCGTGTGCCGCTTGGGGTTGGTGACAGCCGCACGCGCAATCCCCTCGAGAAGCGTCGCCTGCAGGCCTCGCGCGCCCGTTCGCGTGAGATGAGATTCTTCGCCAGCGTCTCGTGGAGGTCGCCGTCGCCGCGCAGATTCGTGCGCCCGGGGGAGCCACACGTACGTACGCCACGCGCAACGATCACCGTGGAAATTACTAGATTATCTCGTGCATCGGGAGCCTTGTTTCACCTGTCTTTCGCATCTTGTACTTGGCAATTTCTTCGATCCATCCATTAATTCTCACGTAGTACTCCGCAGTTTTTAAAATTCTTCCACGACGGGTTTTTTCTTCAAAAATTCCGTCAATGTATGAATAATCATCAACATTAATACAAAGAATGCAAGTAATAAAAATTATAATTACATTCTGAAACCACCTAACTAGCGCGAGCCGAAGGCGCGTCGCCGTCCTCGTCCCTCAATCATCGGAGTTAGACAAAGCTTGTATAGTACAACCTGTTATAGTATACAGACGGAAAATCGTCGTGCTAAGTTTCTAAAGGACCAACGTACTAGAGCAGCAACCCTCGTCAATGATAACAATATTGGACCAAAAAAGACTAACCTGAAACCACCCCAACGAACACAAAAAAATGACCGGATCCCACGAGATCAGCTGGACACATTACTCCACACGTCCACCGCCGACGCTAACAAACCACCGTGGCGAGGATATGGTAAGGAGGACCTTGTTCTTATTTCAGGATGGAGCCACCGTCTCACCATCTCGAAGAAGACAAAAAAAAACCCTAAATGAAACGGAAACCTCCCACCGACGAGAGTCCGTGGTCCGCCACGCCTCCAATACCTTAAGGCCACCTGAGACGGAGAGGACCGACAACGTCGCTGGCGGGGAACGAAACCCTAGATGGGTTTTCTAAGCGCCTAATGATTTCAGCAATTGGTCTTTGTCATTTTGGAGATGACACTTGATATGCCACTAAAAATTATCTTGCTCAACTACTCAATTTTGTTGAAAATGTCTTCACAAATTTTTAATTGTGCTGCATCTTGGATCCCATTGACCAATGCAAGCACAAAAAAAACCTAGAAGATGAAGAATATCAAGCTGAATAGAGCTAGAGCTAGAGAGAATATGGGATATCCATGGGATTGTGCTAAAAATGGATCTGATGCCAAGCGGAGACAACCCAAGAATTTCAACGAGATTAAGTTCATGTGGATGATGTGCGATACAAAGGATCTGATGCTAAGTAGGAGACAACCAATAATATTCCAAAAAAGAAGGAATTAACATGGATACCAGAACAGAGAAACTAAAAGCAGTGGTCGGATACTTCAACACAGAATAATATTAACCAATCCTCACATGAACGGAAGAGTAACAACATAGACCTCTCAACAGTCAACTAGACAGTTGTTTGATCTGTGAAACTGTATACCGGAGTCAACCCTGAACGATTTCAGCATTTGACTGTAATATCTTGGACATGTAATTTGATTTGGAGATGACATAGCAAAAATATCTTGCTCAACTACAAATTTTCGTTGAAAATGTTTGCAGAAGTTTTTAGTAATAGCTTACGAGAATTCATCACATGCTCCTAGAGCTAGGGTAAATTTAGGACATCCTTGGAATTGTGTATATTTGGATCTGATGCCAAGCAGGAGAAAACCGAAGATACTCCCACACAGAATAATACTACCTCCGTTCCTTAGAACAAGACCTATAAATTTAATTAAAAGTCAAAGAGTGTAAAATTTGACCAAGTTCATTAAAAAAAACTATCAATAACTATGATAATAGATAGCGATAGTACGAAAATATATTTCATAATGTATTTAATAAGATTAATTTAACCCTATAAAGGTTTATAGTTTTTTTTAAATAGTTAAACTTTACAATGTTTAACTTTTGACTAAATTTATAGGCCTTATTCTAAGAAACGGAGGAGTATAGCCAATCCTGATCTGTGAAACTGTAACTGTATAGGAGTCAACCATGAACAATTTCAGCAACTTGTATGCATTTTCTTGGACACGTAATTTGATTTTGGAGATGACGTAGCAAAAATATCTTCACCTACACATTTTTGTTGAATTTTTTACTGAAGATTTTAAATAATAGCTTACGAGAACTTATCACATGTTCCTAGACCAAGGGAAAATTTGGGATAACAATGGGATTGTGCTAAATTTGTATCTGATGCCAAGCAGTAGACAACCCAAGAATTTCAACCAGAATAAGTTCATGTGGATGATGTGCAATACAAAGGATCTGATGATATGCAGGAGACAACCCAATAATATTCCGAACAGAAAGAACGGACATGGATACCACAACAGAGGATCTAAAAGCAGTGGTCGGATACTTCGACGTAGAATAATAATAACCAATCCTCACATGAACGGAAGAGAAACAACGTAGACTTCTCAACAGTCAACTACAACCCAAAATTACTGCAACAGAACCATGATATTTCGTAGGGGGGATGAAACATTAGCGAACAGGATCTAATCAAAGAGGGAGAAGCCCAGGTCCTCATCGCTGTCCTCCTTCTCCTCTTCCTTCTTCTTCTCCTCGGCCTTGGGGGCCTCGGCGGCAGCTCCTCCTGATGGAGCAGCAGCACCACCAGCGGCGGCGACTGCCGGACCAGCAGCAGCAGCACCAATGGTCACCTGCATGAAATTTCATATCAGCATTACAGAAATATCATTCAAGTAGCAAATAGCAGTTCTGACTATCAACTATCATAAAATCTTAGATGGTATCAACAGAGAAGAATAAAGATCACCATGACTAGCTGCCTACATGTAACAGTGACTTTATTAGGTTTAAAAACAAAAAAAAGGCAGTTGACAAAGAGAGCACCTTAAGATGCCAGCAACTTCACAGATCATATATCTCTATTACACCAAATGCAAGTGTACAGGTAATACAGCTTCATAAAAGCAAGGGAGCGACTAGGTCACAGTCAAACGAGAATTAAAGCTAATTCTCAGTCAGTTGCAAGCCACTAGCAACTCATAGTGGACACGAAGTACGATGCAAATCAAATGGTTAGAAACATTTTTGCTCAGTTGCAAGCAAATTGCAACTCATACAATGAACAAAACACGAAAAAATCTAACAGCCCTGGAGGTGAGCGTGCTCTAAGCTAATTTTGGGTCGAGCAAGAACTAGCAAAATTATAAAGAAAAGGCCACATAACTTTCTTCCACAAACAACTGAAATAATTCATTGAACTTTCTTCCACAAACAACTGAAATAATTCATTGAAGGTCTCCTGCTAACATGTGACCTAGGTACTTATCAATCAACTTCTCATGAACAGAACAGCATAAGCAACTGACTGATAGCAACAGCACAACACAACCAATTGCTGAAGTGCGTCACTGAATTCAGAAATATATAAACAAGGGGAGCAAGCTATTCAGATCTAAGTAAAACACTAGAACGCTATGAAGCAAAATCATATCCCACAGAGCCTACCAAAACTAGAGACCAACAATCCATTAATCGTCAGAGCTCATGGATCGGAGCTAGATATACATCAGCACACTGCAGGACAAGCGCATATAGACAGATCAGCACAAGGCAGTGAGCGCAGGAGGGGGTTTCGGACCTGGCAGACGGCGGAGCTGGGGGAGACCATGGTGAAGGAGGCCTGCACGCCACCGCACGGGTCCTTAGCGTAGGCGGCGGAGACGAGTTGGCGCTCGAGGTCGTACGTCGACGCCGCGGAGCCCTCGAGCTCGCCGTTGTACTGCTTGGCCGTCCACTCGGCGCCGGACTTGCGGCAGACGAAGGTGAACACGCCCATGCCTGCGATCTGGGATTTGCGACGCCGGCGGCGGAGGAGGGGTTTGGAGGTTGGCGACGGGTGGATGCAAGAGACGCAAACCCTAGCTCGGGGGCAGGTTTATGTAGTAGTGGTGGGGATGGCTACTGATGGGCCGTATTAACAATAACGGGCCTTAGTTCATGAGTTTTATTGGGCCGGCTAACATAACCAGGGTTGCATGAAAGGTTTCTCGCCGAAGCCCGGAAGGTAACCCCTCCCCCACCGGCCGCGGCCGGCTACCATAACGCCGACGGCGACCCCCGCCACCGCCGCCCCGTGTGGCTGCTTTCCCGACGCCACTCGACCGGCCGTGGGAGGATCTGCGTTGGCTTTCTCCGCCGTGGCCGAGAGTCGGCCATGGTGCCCTGTTTGGAGCATCGCGGCTACCGCGACGCCAGTTCTCCGGCGTGCTGCGAAGCGCCTCAAGCTCGGCGACCTCAGCTCCTGCTACCCGGTAACGGAAGGTGACCATATCGGTGCACATTAAGCCTTGTCTCTCCCAAGTCCTAAAGCAGATTTTGTAAATTTGGCTCATGTGAATTTAGGCATGTACCAGAAAAGTTCACGAACAAATAGTATTATCATTTCTGCACTGTAAAAAAGAGAGAAATTAAGTTATTCGATAGAGATCTTTTTTACATTTTCCCCGATATGATCATATTTTTCTCTCAAAATTTTCTACTCCTACATGTAACTAAATTAACGTTCTGTAGTACCACGATTATCTTGAGATTTTTCCAAAATGTTTACGAACTCATGAAGAGGTGTATATGCTATGGACATAGCTTCAGACTAGGCTTTCCCTTCTCTCTTCCAATTGATGTTTATTGATCCAAGCAAGATTGCACACTATAAAGGAAAATTATCGGATCATTTTCTTGCAAATATACACCAGGATGGGAACACAAGAAAAGAAAATTGACGGCCTGCCAATCTGATGGAATTGGCTTAATTAACTAGCTTCTGTTCTTCTTGAACCCTTTGAGCCTCCCATAGAACATCACCAGAACAAGAACCACCTTCCCTTGGTCGCTCCACCACCCCGAGAAGCTATACGGCTCGTCTTGGCAGATGATCTCGTTCTCAAGGTGTGGTAGCCTCGAGCAGCTGTAACCGGTGGACAGCCCCACATTCCCATATGCACTGCAGGCGCAACAAGTAGCCAGGTGGTAAATTTTCGAATATGCCGTGCATGCATGATAGATCACATGCTCTTTCGGAAGCACTGTGAGAAAAATGTTTGAAAATATTTGGATATGCTCGGCTGATTACCTTATCATCTCGAAGATCATGTTGAATGTGGAGAAATTGAGAGGGTCTCTGGAGAGTGATCTCCTCTCGGTGACACATACAAGCATGATCAGTGCAGCACTACAGGTGAGCTGTGAAGACAACATGCTGTTCAGTGATAGGCTTCTCTTCAGTGGTTCATCCTTGTGATCTTCGCCGTCTTTCTCTTCGTTGTGTTGTACTGAGAGTAATATTGTCGAGACCGGAATGTACCTGAAAATGTACACAGATCCGTCAACTGTTTCTGCTGCTTTTTGCCTGAAGACAAGAGGTTAGGGAGCGGGGAACTCACATCATAGTGAGGAATAGCACTAAAGCTGCAGGCGATATGAGGGCGCAATCGACGGAATTCTCTCCTGCCTGCCTTGCGTTCACAGCCATGAACAAGGCATTGGTGAGCTTCTGACTGGAGGTGAGTCCTGCAAACACTGCAGAGTCCCAGTTCAAGCAGCAGAGGAGTATGACAGTCACGGCTATGAGAGCAGCAACTGTGCCTGCAAGGAATCCTGTCTGCAGTTTAGGCCGCAGGTGGTTGAATTTGAAACCCATGGCCTTTGTGTTGTTCATCATGAGCTCAAACTCTTCAGGTTTAGCTCTTGTTATTCTTAGTACTCTCAGTGCCCATATCACCAGCCTCAGAAACACAGGAAGTAGCATGTTCCCTGCAAGAATCTGACCAGTGAGTAACAGGAGGAGGCCCTGGTTCGAAGCGAACACCGCCATGCTTTCATTCGTCGGAATCAATCCTCCATTGGTGAAAGAAGATACAGTGATCGATATCGAGAAGAGCATGGTGTTGATAGTTTTCCTTGATAGCACATCTCTTGCACTTGAAACATGTGCTATGTACAGGAACACCAATAGAGAACCTACAAGAAGAATCATGACCATGTAGGACAAGAGCACCAACCCTAAATATTTGAGGCAATTTTTCTCAAGCCCATTGGAATTTGTTGATTGTGTTGCCAGTATTGCCTCTTCTACCTGTGACTCGTCATGGATGGTAACCGATCTAACTCTACTGTCTTCAGGATCATGCTTGTTTTCCTTGATCCACTCATGAAGAAGCCCAAGCAAGGAAACAAACATTTCACTGCCTAAGAACATCAAGATAGTTAGGACCACTATTTGATAGCTAGAAAGATCCTCCATTTTGATGGGGGCTAATCCTGTAACTGTGACTGCAGATGTCGAAAGGAAAAACATGTCGACATGGCGAGGACTGTAGTTGGGGTTACTTGGCTTCAGCGATATCAAGGAAACAAATCCAAGTACATCAATGATAACAAAATAGGAAAAGTGAATCAAAAGGGGGCTAAAATGGAAAGCAATGAACTGAAAAATGAACACAGATGAATGGATGGCATGTTTAGCAGAACTAACAAAGACATGCAGCCGGATAGGCATTGGAGTTAGATGGTGGTGCCTCTGTTTCTTTGATGTATGTGCCTTGATTCAGCAGGCAATTACAAGTGACAAAGTGATCGATGGGAGTATATATACAGCCCATCGGTTAAAGTTAGTGGAGAGGCGGGCATGCACAATATGGTTTGATATACCTTCCGTAAAAATAATTTGGAATAAAGAAACCTTTCAGTACTTAATGCTATGTGTGCAGAGCATGCAGAAATATGCTCACATGAGCGTTAGACCTTAGGAAAAAATAGTTTGCATGCGTGCTAAATTTGTGTCCCACCATTTGCCAATTGTCGCCTTTCTAAAGGCAACTATTACCAGGTCACCAGAGTCGGCAAGTGATAGCGTTGTTTACGTATGAAGGCAATTTGCCAACTGCCATGCCATGAAGGGCAACCTTGATCAGGTGCTGTAACAGCTCGTAAGTACTGCTGGTAGTGGAATTGCCTGGAAGTTATGGTATATGCTTTATCTTTTAAATGGATGGAAGAGAATCTCTGAAGTTTGTATTGTGAACAAGAATATGCATATATAGAACGTTTGGTGCTTTGCATTTGGCTCTTCCCTTGAAGATGTCCAGCAATAATGAATCGGAAAGCGATTGCAGCTGCTATGAAACAATGACACAGAGCACGTTTAGCTGTAATCAAACCCATGGCCAGGAAGTATTCTAATGCCATGCTTCAAGGGAAATGTACAGACACAAGTGGACAAGAACCTTCTGCAGTTAGCATCCTAGTTAGTTCCTTACTAGCCATGGTACATCGTAAATCAAGGATCTGGTTACATCTTGATTGATTCAACGTTAATATTAGTGCATATGACTAGGACGTCTCTTAGGGCCGACATACTCAATTTTTTTCTCGAATGGAGAGGTATTGCTCGATTGAGAACTCGAGGTAAAATCTGTAAATGTTACTGAAGACAAGATGCTATATTGCTTTTGCATGATTTGCGTGTTTTTGTGACTTTGGCTTCTCTGGTGGCCTTTCATGTTCTGTTTCAATGATTTGCCTGTTCTTTTAATTCAGATGCTCATCACATGTTCACATCACTAAATAGTTTAGCTGGATTTTCTTGTTAGCTCAGCTGGTTAACTGGCCCCACCAGCAGGGTCCATTAACTTATGTAACATTGTCCTGATACCTCAACAAAGTAGACAGTTCATTATTTTCATGCAAATTTAGGCTTTAAATTTCCATTTTTAACTAACCTTTTCTAGTTTCCCACTGTATTTCTATTTACATCAACAGGGAAACATTGTCAGGGTGTGCACATGGTGTCAAAACCAGCTATTTTATTTATATTATTAATTGTATTTCATAATATTAACCCCCTCCCTCCAACTATAAGCATAATACTTTTTTGTCTTTCCACTGCAATGTGCAGAGAATTCACCATGTTACATCTTACATTAACATGAGGACAAATGGCTCAATGCTTTAGTTGCATTGATATCTTGATGTTGACTGCTAACATAAAGTTCAAATCAGATTTGACTGGTGGAACATATATATTTGTATCCACTCTGATCCAACTCGAAAACTGAACTTCAGGAAGTACGCCAAGGACAGTTATACTAATTTGATACAGTTGCCTTTCGAAGTAGTCTTGTTCAGCTGTGCCGTATTTTCCAACATTTACCTGTGGCCATAGTGAAGACCTTGAGCCTTCCGTAGAGCATGACCAAGACCAGCACATACTTTCCTCCATCACTCCACCATCCAGAAAAGCTGTATGGCATGTCCTGGCAGATGCTCTCTGGGTGTATCTTCTGCAGCCTAGAACAACCGTAACCAGTGGATAGCCCTGCGTTGCCATATGCACTGAAAAATAAAGCACACACGATTATTTCCCTCACTCAAAGGCATTCATTAGTTAGATTTTATTTCAACTTCTAAGATAGTTTAGTAGTGCCGTGCAGCTCTTGTAAGCACGAGGTGCGCTGTTTATGAACTAAGTTTATTTTTCTGTTATGCTGTAATTAGCATTTACCTTTACTCTATTGTCTATGCTACCATTTCCCTTACTGTTTTTTTTTTCTTTTCTAATTGACAGAGTGATGGAAGGACTTTGATCATATCAAATAATAACACACCTGATGACCTCGAAAATCATATTCAAGGTGGAGAAGTTGAGAGGATCATTTCTGAGCCTTCTCCGCTCAGTGATGCAGACAATCATCACAAAGATAATGTTACACACGAGTGGCGAAAACACCAAGTTCTGCACCAGTGATCCTACTTTGTATTTGGCGTTGCCGTCAGTTGTTTTAGTATCTCCACTGGGTGGTGCAAACGTCGCTGATGATGGCAAATACCTGAGACCAAAAGGCAAATTGTCAGGCATGTGTGATAAGATTCTGAATCAATTACTGTTAGTCGAATGACATGAAACAGCAGTTACTGATGAGCCATGATGTCATGAACTTACATCATGAAAATGAATAGTACTATAATGGTGGGGGACATGAGCGAGCAGTCAATGGAGTTCTCCCCTGAGTGCCTTGCATTCAGCGCCATGAAGAATGCATTGACAGTCTTCTGATAAGGGCTGAGCCCATCAAACACTGGAGAATTCCAGTCAACAGCGCAGAACAGTGTGGTGGCAGCTGCTGCTAGACCAATGACAGTTGAGGAAAGAAACACCGTTGGCAACCTTGGCAGGAAATTACCAAAATGCATCTCCTCAGGGTTCTTGATCATGAGCCGCAGCTCCTTCACCTTTGTCAGCCTCCCCAGGAACCATACTAGTAGCCTCAGGAAGAGAGGGAACAGTGTGTTGCCTACGAGAATCTGGCCACTGAGCAGCAGCAGGAGGCCTGAATTCTTTGAGAAGATGGCCATGTTCTCATTCGTCGGCACAAGTCCTCCATTTGCAAAGGAGGCGACGGTGATTGACATCGAGAAGAGCACGATGTTGATCCCTTTCTTCTTCAGGGGTGTGCTTGCAGTTGGCACACGAGTTATATACAGAAGAACCAGGAGAAAGCCCACCACATGGACCACAGCAAAGTACCCAAAGACACTATATCCTAAACACTTGACAGACCTACTCCTCTTGAACTCTGCAGAACTCTTAGGTGGAATTGCATGAGCTGCTTCTTCAAGCTGCGACTCATCAGAGAGTGCCACACTGTTTGCCAAATCAATCGCTTCAAGCTCAACATGAACTGCGCTGATCTTCACGCTTGGAAGATCTTGGATGTCTTGATGGTTCACTCTAAGGATAAGGCCTAAGAGTGAAACAAATACCTCCCCTCCTATAAGCATGAGCAGCGTCAGGACGACAATCTGGGAGCTCGAGAGGTCCTCCATTTTGACCGTGCTGAGGCCGGTAACTGTTAGAGCAGAAGTTGACAAAAATAGCATGTCAATAAAAGGAGGGCTGAACTCGGGATTGCTTGGCTTCAGCGACATCAAGAGGACTGAAGCGAGTATAGAAATGGCAAGGAAATATGACAATTGGATCCAGAATGGATGAACATGCAATGCGACAAATCGATAGACACAAACGACCAAGTCGACAATGCATCTACTGACGCGACAGAAGCTATGCAGCTTGATATGGACGAAATCGTGGTAAAATCTCCTCACCCAGCCCATGGTGCTATATATGAATGTGATAAACAAATGCATGCACGCCTCTGTGACAAGATTGAGCTCATAGTTGCGCTACTTATAGCGTTCAACGCCGCGTTGGGTTCGATGCCAGTAGGAAAATTTAAGCATACATGATTCTATCCTTTGAAAGTCAATGAAAGGGACAACGAGTTGAGTACATCCGCAATCATGTTTGGCCCAATCAATCAGTAGCTTCTTTCCTATTCTGAATAAAAAGTCATTAGGCCCTACAATTATGCGATAGTTTTATCGCCCCTCTCAATAATGCAATAATCTTATGTGCCCTCACAATAATGCAATTGTATATCTTGAACGATGATGTAGGGTACTAGCCATTTGTACCTTGTTGGGTGCATGTGCAGTTGTAGCCTCTAGGATTGTGGCCATACAAAATGGACCAATCAGTAGGGACTAGGGAACCTTCAGTTCTTAGTTGCAGGTAGTCAGCGAGCATGCCATGTTCAATCCATTTGCAGGTCAACCAGACAGGGATATAGAAAAGATACATGCTGAGTTGCTTCGCTGCATTTGGCCAGGATTTAGTTGACCTCACTACCTCAGGGCAGCAGCCCATCCAGTGAGAGGTTGGCACGTAGCACATGCTCATCAAAGGCCTTTTGTTCTATCGTACGTCTTTGGATGTGTTCTATCATACGGCTTTGGATGTCGTACGGTGATGGCACCGGCCATCTTTTATTACTTGCATCATGGTCTAACAATTGGTCTAACATGAGGTGTATTATTTTCGGGTGTGACGAAATTTTTAAGCATCATGGTCTAACACTTGACATCTGTGAAACTGCCAAGATTTCTGAAATTTTATGGTTTGAGCGATCAGCTGCCAAGATTTCTGAAATTTTGCTTGGATGCCGATCCTGCTGGGTGCTACACATGATTTCAACACATTGTTCTGAAGTTGGATGGGCAATCGTATTAGGGGGTGTTTTCTCCATCCTCATCCAACCCCGTCTTACCTGATATGTTTGCAGCTCACATAAGCTTGCTGTTCATGGCAGCACTCAGGCAGGCCAAGTTGCTTTGTCTTGCACAAACATTGTGGCATTTTGTCTACAGAAACAGTCCATTTTCTACTACATTTTCATTTCGTGATGAACAAAAGCAGAGCACCTCAATCAACATTGGACGTGACTACATCAAGGTTGACTTAGATTTAAGCTAACCCGAGGTCGCTCGGACATAAGTTTCCGTCGACTTAGATTTAAGCTAACCCGAGGTCGCTCGGACATAAGTTTCCGTTTCTGATCCCCCGGGATCTTTCCCGAACCAAGGCATGATATGGAGAAAAAAGTGACAGAGAAAACGACGGCCCCTACACGCGCTTCTAGGCGCGAATCAGCTCCGACCTCCACGACATCATCTTCTCTCGTCTCCTGTTCCACCCCTTTCTTCCTCCTCAAGAACATCCTAGATCGAGATGGTACCTGGGATTTGTATTCCTCTAGATCTCGATAGATCCTTTAGGTGTGCAAGATACATCCTCCTCTAGATCTCGATACACCCTCCTCTAGATCTCGATACATCCTCCTCTAGATCCCTAGGCTTCATCCTTCTTTAGATACATCTACAACGGATAGCAAGGTACCTGGGGTGCATCATCCCTGGAGATACATCTACAGAACAGGGGTAGCTATGTTCCATCATACCTGGACATACATCGGCAGAGCAGGGCTAGCTGAGTTGCATTGTACATGGACATACATCAGATCTGGAGACTGACATCTGCGTCAAAAAGGAACTGGAACTACCACCTATAAGATCTCCTGAAATCTTTTCTACCTGGTTACATCTCCATAGCAAGGAAACATGACATATAGGGTGTGACCATAATCCTTCTTGTGAACATCTAGAGTACTGTTACATGTACTGAAGAAATTATTAGATCGGTTACATCTTCTTGGTATGAAAAAATATAGAAGGGGAAAACATCCTAATGATTCTATCGGTACAAAAAAAGTAGGAATAGCAGTGGTACATCCATTGTCATGAAGCAGTAGAAGATGCAGCAGAAAAATAATAGTTGCAGATAGTTATACATCCATTGTCATCATGGCTGGTAGATAGATGTATCAGTACAAAATGTAACAGTAGAAACATCAGGGACATGGTAACAGTACAAGGTGTAGCAGCACAAAGATGTAGCAGTAGAAGATATAGTACTACAAGATGTAGTAGTACAAGTACATCCACTTTTCATCAACACATACTAGTAGAACTGCAAGTATGAAAGATGAAGCAACACAAAGATGTACTAGGGAGTCACTTTCGGTTACTAGTAGCAAAGATAATAGCTTGCTTCCTTCCTTAAGTATTCCAGATTAGAAACTCATGACCTGCATTTCACAAAAAGACAAACTTTAGAAACATAAAAAAGGATGTCAGTTTTTGCTAGTATGAAAAATAACAAGACTGGTTTTGTTATTTTATAGCATTTTACTGAAATCATTATTCTTCATTGATAAATTGTCTTCCATGTTTTTTGGCAGAATAAGTTGCTTTGATGCTGAGGAATTTTGCGTGGTGGTTTGGAGAGCTAGATCTTAACCAGCCAGTAGAAGATGGGTCTGATTTTGCTGATGGAGCTGGAACTTTAGGTTCGTGTTCTACTTCGCATGTGGTGCAAGATGCAGCATGTACTTCTGATGGAGCTTCAATTGGGCCTTCTACACATGTGGCGCAAGACACGGCGGGTACTTCTGTTGGACCATCGACCACAGGTGCGCAAACATGTGTGACACTATCAAGCGAGGACGACAGTGATGAGGTTCAGTCGACGCTGGAAGGTTTCACTCCTAAGACTCCGTTTGTTGGGATGCCCTTTGATTCGCGTGATGCAGCACTTGCTCATTACAACATATATGCTCATCATATTGGGTTTTCCATGAAGATTGAGTCCTCTAGGAAGTGTGCGGAAGATGGGAGAGAGATAAAAGTGTATTTGTTTGCAACAACTCTGGTAAAAATCATGTTTTAGAGGCTACTCCATTGAAGAAAAGAAATCGAACTATCACAGTGTTGACTGATTGCAAGGAAAAGATGCGTGTCAAGAGGACGACACTAAGTGGACAGTAACTCAATTTGTTGAAGAGCACACGCATGATTTGGTGTAGAAATTTGCTTTGAAGAAATACTTGAGATCACACAATAAAATTCCTAAGGAGGAGAAAAAGTTTATTGACTTGTTGCATGAGGTAAACCTCAGCTCTGGCAGGATTATGGAAATAATGGGTGAGATATATGAGTGCAAGAAGAATATTCCATATAATAGTAAAACTGTTAGCAACTACATGGCTACTATAGATGACACTCAAAGAATAAGAGATATTCCTAAACTCTTGGAATATTTCAAACAGATCAAGAAAGAAGATCCAAGATTCTTCTACCGATTCAGACTAGACGTAGATGATAAAGTGGAAAACCTATTTTGGGTAGATGGCGCTGCAAGAGAAGCGTACAAGCTGTATAATGATTGCATTTCATTCGATACAACATTCATGACAAATAAGTACAAAATGCCTTGCGCGTCATTTATTGGAATCAACCGGTATGACCAGTCAATACAACTAGGTTGTGGTTTTCTGAGGAATGAAAAGATACCAAATTTTGTGTGGTTGTTCGAAGTTTTTCTAGAAGCAATGGATGGATTACATCCGGTCAACATCATTACTGACCAGGACCAATCTATTAGATCTGCTATCCTTTTAGTGTTCATTAGTATATGGCATAGGTATTGTAGATGGCATATAATGCATAAAGTACAAGAGAATCTTGGACATTTGTTGCAACACGAGAAACTTTGCGGATAGAATTTAATGAGGTAATTGACTATTTTGTGAGTGTTGAGGAGTTTGAATTGAAATGGGAAGAGATGCTGCAAAGGCATGATGTCGCCGATAACACGCATTTCCTTGACCTCTATGATCTGCGAGAATTCTTTGTGCCAGCTTATTCCCGGCATCGACTCTTCCCATTCCTACAAACTACTGCTAGAAGTGAAGGGTTCAATGCAGTGCTTAAGTAGTACATCGACCCGAATGACAGCTTGCTGCGTTTTTTAAGCAATACATGAAATTGCAAGAAAAAATTGAAATTGCTGAAGATGCTCATGAGTTTGTTGGTGAAGAAAAGATAGTTAGAGTGTGGTCAAAATTTCCAATGGAGCAGCATATATTACATACTTACACTCTTCGTATATACAACCGATTTCAGGTTGAGCTTCGCAAAATTACGTCCTATAATGCTTGAGATTGTGGTGGTGGTATGTATGAAGTCTATCCAATCTAAGGATCTGTGTTTGGATATGGAGCTAGGAGTTACATGGTTGATGTGGATTTTGCCAATGAAATCTACAATTGTCAATGTTGTAAATTCAATAAAGATGGAATCCTATGCTGCCATGTCATGAAAGTTATGTCTTGCCTCGGTGCAGTGTTGAAAATTCCTGAGCACTACATACTCCCTAGGTGGTCGTTGCCCCTCCTGATATTGTTGTACCTGATGCTGAACCGCAATAGAATCCTACTGGGAAGAAGCCATCTAGGAAAGATATGAGGTTACTCCGCTATGATAATCTCTGCAACGAATTTTCTAAGCTTGTTGTGGGTTTAGCGTCTTCGGAGAAGACAAAAGAAATTGCTGAAAGACACATGCGAGCAATGGAAAATGATATGGCTGACTTGAAGAAAGCTACTGCATATGCTTCAAAGAGGAAGAAGAAAGGGAAAACTCCAGTGAGTGCCAACCTTGAAACTAATATAGCAGACAGTCCGCCTATGGAGCAAGATCCTACAGTTGCTGCAAATAGAAGAGCAAGAGATCCTCCCGTCACTACCCCTAAAGGGAGACCACCCTAGAAGAGGAAGAAGAGTGGTCTGAAGTTAAAAAAACTTTATCCAGCTAGTTGCAGAGTTTGCAATGAGAAAAATCATGATGCGCGCAATTACCATATTAGGCTTGCAAACCCAGAAAAATATCCACTACTAGCACTATTCAATTAGTGGCCAAAAAAAGTTTGTAATAGGCACAGATTTGTAATGTGCTCTGGGGAGAAAGGTTGTCTGCAACATTTACTTCATGTGCTATCTATGAACAAAAAAATGTTTGGTGTGTTTTCTCATTTGTATGCTCGGGGAAAAAGTAAAACAGACCAAACAAAAGGGCTTGCTTTTGATTCATGATTTTGATCATGCAAGATAAGTCAGAATAATATATAAGTAGCATATGTACTAATTTTGTACCAGGATTAGCACATGTTGTGCAGCTACAAGTTGTAAAAACAGGCTTGTGCTAGGATGAAAATACAAGTTTGCAAACAACATTTCTACCAACATTAGTACATTTTGTGCATCTACAAAGTTGTAAAACATGCCTTTTATAGGATAAAAATACAAGTTTGCAGAAAAGAAATTGTTTAGGATCTGTGTATTACCCCTTTGATGAACTATATGTATAAGTGCCATGGAGCTTTGTTCTTAGGCTACCGCAACCATTTGTCTGTGTATAGCTTCCTTATGCTTGGGAGATCTTTTTGGGTAAATGATGACACCTTTCGGCTATGCTTCTCTTATAGGTTTTTCAATGTGAAGAATCCGCAATCAAACCTGGAAAACTCATTTTCCAGAGTGTAAAAATGGTTAAAAACAGAACATGGTGTTTTGCTATGTGCTGCAAAATTCAGGGTGTTATGATGTGACAAAAGTTCAGGAGTTTACCCATTTAGTTGTTTTAGGATGTCAATGACTTCTATATGCCAATTTGCAATATTCACTTTTGAATTCTTGTACTCCTTCGACCACATCTTTTTTATGGACGCAACTAGCAAATGGCAAGATTCCATCAATAGAACTTCACCCTTACTAGCAAGAGAATCTATGATCTCGAATCTCTCTGCCTTTATGTTCAGGACAACTAGCCAATAGTGACCAGAAGAATCAACAGGACATCCTAGAAAAGACTCTAGTATTGGGAAGCAAACCTTTTTTAATTCAATACAAAAATATCAAGGTTTAATTGATCAACATAGAGTAGTAATATTGATTTTTATGCAGTAATAGGGATCCGTACTACAGTTAATATGAGCCAGCAATTTATTTAAGATGTATCATTGTTTTGTATGCAGAAAAGAGAACAATATTTTTTTAATAAAAACAACATTCATTGGACTTAAAAAAGGGTACTCACAACATCTTTGTGATCGAGCCTGTTCGCTGGACTGTTCTCAAAGCACCTTGTGACTTCTTTGAGTTTGAACCGGAAATTGATAAGGTACTTCTGCAAAAAAAGGAATAACAAAAACAGTTAGGTAAAAAAATACAGGGGCCGATCCCATAGAAACTGCCACACAAAGATATTAGTTTTTAAAATACATTATATCCTTCCACAATGGTGAATTCAAAAAATTAAAAGATTCAAGAAGAAAACTTACAGATATGCGCAGCGGCATTATCACTTTTTCATGTTTTGGTTCTCCTCCTTAATTATGTGGATCCCCATCTCAGCTACTATGTTCACGAGTTTTTCCCTGGTGCTACTGATTCTGCTAAGTTACCAAGGCTCACATAAAGGACTCCAACATCCATTACAACTTCGGTATCCGTCATTGAATTACTCTTCCACCCATGTTCACAGACCATGTTGTATAACTCCTCCACAGACTTTGATACAGCGTAGTTCTTCTGAGTTTCATAATCGACGAACGGTGATTTTGCGAACTTTCCAACCTTTACAACTCTTTTTTCATATTCATGTGGCACTGGTGTAATGCTTGTACTTGATGGATCTATAATTGCTTTACTCTGTCCTGCTTGCCCCGTAGGTTCTGTTTGTTCTTTATTTATTTTTCAGCAGCTACTACTTCCTCGTTTTTGTCATCCACATATGGTGGTGTGTCGAGGTCGAAAGATGGAGGATCTGGAGCTAGTCTTGCAAGTTCTCTCCTCCTATCTGATTCAGTGCTGTCGAAATTGAGTTTCCTATTCATCAAATCATACTCAGCTGAGCTTGGAATATTGCTAGTTGTAGTCCTAGGTGCAGAATCATCCCCAACCATTGGTGTTCTGCTTGTGGACCTTGCGTATCTGCGACTAGTACTGCCATGAGGGATCCCTTGTTGACAAGTGACCTTTCCCGGAGACATTTTCCTACTTGCACTTTTTCTGTAGCTGTGATTCTAGTCGTATCCTCCACTTTCAGTGGGCTAGCTAATGCTTCTTGACTAGTACTTCCATGAGGGCTCCCCTATTGGCAAGTGACCTTTCCCGGAGACATTTTTCTACTTTCACTTTTTCCCGTAGTTGTGATTCTAGTCGTGTCCTCCACTTTCAGTGGGCCGGCCAATGCTTCTTGACATACATCAGCTCTGGTTCTGTACCTACTCGGTGATGGCGAAATAGTAGGCTCGATACTTTTTTCCTCTTCGGTTGCTGTTCAGCGAAAGAAACAGATTTCCTCTTGAAAGGTTCAAACTTTGGTTCCATTTCCAACAGTTTTTCCACCTCAGGCCTTTTACTTCCATGAATCATATTTGGTAGTCCTTGTTGTGCTTCCTCGAGATTCATCCTTGGAATATGTTGAAGAATATTTTCAAATGCATCCTTTGTTGGACATGTGGTCTATATGTCAAGAAACACTGGTAGTTCTAACTGTAAATGATCTTGAAAATCACTACGAGGTGGACTCCATACCAAGTCAAGTAACTTTTCATTTCTGTTATGCCACAAATCTTCCCCAACATCCTCAATTTCTTCTCCATAGCTTAATCTTCCTGTTGTGGGCTAATCTTTTTCATCAAAAACTATTGCAGTCCTATTTTCTTTGAATGCCATTTTCACCGGATTATGGGGGACTACCAACTCCTTGTTGATACATTGTTGAGCTATGGTGTCGACTCCAGACTTGTTCTTGGCTTTCATGTCCTCAACCAGAGATGCTATGGTGTATTTTTCATTGGTACCATTAAATTTATCTTCAAACTCTATTGGGATCTTAGAAACCACACTGATTAAGGATGGTGCCGTAAGATCATTGTTACTAATTGTTCCTGTAGTGTTCTCATTTTCATTGCCGCTGTATAGGGTACACTATTATTTGGCATCATCAACAAGTAATGCAGACTGGTTTTTGTCTATGGTATCCATCGAAACTACTGTAGCTTCTAATTTTCTCGGAAACTCTAACCTTTCATCTTCCATACCAAACACGTTCCATCTTTTGTGGTCTCACTGTTGTCATGAACTAAGTTTGTAGGTTCTACTTTTGTCTGGCACTCTGACCTTTCATCTTCCATATCAACCACATCTTTTTGAACTACCAACGTGGCACACTCATGGTCCTCAAAAGTCAGAGGATGAGCTGTTCCTGAATGGTGTGTATCTCCGTCCTGGCAAATGCACTCGTCATGATTAGATCCATTTAGTGTGATAGGAATTTGTTCCTCAACTATATTTGCAGCACTAGGACATGCTTCTTCACTTCCCCTATTCATGTGTCTCTTATTAGACGATTTCTTGGCTTTCTTGTTACATCTTAATCTTTGTTTGCGAGATTTTGGTGCAATATTCTTCAGTAGCATCTTCAATCCCGCTTCAAAGTTGTGGCATGAAAACTCAATTGCTTCCTTGTATCTTGCTGTCTCCTAAAAAAGGAAATGAACAAAAGAAGGGACCAATAATCCTCGTCAGTGGCATGAATGAATATTAACAAATGATATGAAACCAAAAAACAAGTAGATATATTAAGAACATGATTAACGTAATTTCTTAAAAACAAATCATGTACTTACTTTAACTGTACGCCCTATTGGTGTATTCTTCTCAATGAATATATTGATATTTTCTGGATCTGAAAATAGAATGCTTTGTCCCTCTGCATCTTCACCTCCTTCATCTTGACATGTCTCATTTTCACCTATATTCCTTTCCGATTCAGCATTTTCTTCTTCAAATTGTGCATTTGTGGTTGCAAATTCAAGTTTTAGCTGTCCGATAAAAAAGGAGGGTAAAAAGTTTAGTTGTTGTAGAGGCATGTTCAACTAGAAGTTATTTAGAAAAACATTACATTCTAATGGATCACTGTTATTTACATTCTCTAAAATGTGTCATTAGATTGTGTGGAGGCATGTTTATCTAGAAAGGTACCTAAAAAACTACATTCAGAAGCTATGAGGTTGCATCAAATGGTGCGAAGTCATTTATATCAGGATATTAGATGTAGGTAGGTGCATTACCGGAGCCATGCCAAAGCTACCACCGCTTCGTGTATCCTGTGCCATAGATTTTTTAACCATGGCATTGGTCCAAATTGATACCCGTGTGCCTTCTGCGTTGACCTCCATGTCTTCTAGTTGTAAGGACTCTAAATATTTCACCTACAAGAAGTAATAATAATATTAAAATAAACTTTGGCTGGATTCAATTACATAGAGCAGCTAGGGAAAAAGAGAAAAGTAAAAAGCACACAATGTCTTGAATATAAACCAAAGTTATATCATTAAGTACAACATGTCGAACTTCATGATTCCCTTTTCTGCACTTATTTTGCTTGCTTCGCAGAACATCATTATCACAAATTTGCAAACATTAAGATTCTTCGCTTGGCTGATGTTAACCAGTGATGGATACAAACTGGGGTTGATTCAGACAGTTGTGGTTGGAGCGAGCATAGAACACATTCCATATGTTATAAACAACCTTAGGTAGTCGCTATCAGCTTCTTTCATTGACAACAACTTCTTCTTTAACATTGCTACGGTGGGATGCTTACTGGTTCCTGCTCGAATTTTATCTTTCATGAATCTTCTAGCGTCAGCATCCACCTCATGGCGTATTTACAACTTGCCTAGAGGTACTCCGAGAACTTTCTTAACAGATGGTTGATACCTTTGATCCGGATTACGGATGTAGTATAGCTCTTTTTTCCTAGTAGACCTAGGTTTATCGAATCCTCGGGAAGCAGAAAGCAAAGTGAGATTACTTAAATGGACCTTCGAGAGTTTTAGAATTCCTATTGCATTTTCACCGTACCAAGAGTTTGCGATCTTTTTGTTGTTGTTGATGATGGAGAGAGAGGGCCTAGGGTCTTCGGTTTTCACCAGTAGCTGTGCAAAACATATGATGGGAATAATAGATAATAATAAAGTATACATGTAATCGTTAGAGCAAGATAATTATATGTGGACAGTGCATACATAAATGTTATCGCCTCCACAACAGCTTATAGCAATAACCTACTAGTCCCATCCATAAAATAAAGAGAACTAATGATATGCATCGTGATGTCACCATTAATCCCAAGTAAGTTCCTCACATACAGCCATACTACCCTTATGTCACTAGGGCTCCCATCCTGCAGATTAGTCATTACTCACACTCCCTTTATCTGGATCAATCCTCGGGGTCTTGGGTACCTGACAAGTCCTTAGATTGAGGAAAGAGAGGATACTACAATCATCATGTCATACAAACTAATACATGATCCCATCTATGATAAATAACCTGCAAAAAAGCTACATGGCTAGGCCGAAGCCCTTAGCCCAAGGAGAATTACTCACACATAGAGATGAAATCGACAATCATAAACATTGTAATAGAGATCATAAGGTTGATATCAAATAGTCTTAGAATGTCACCAATTGGAGAAGATATCTACTATTACAAGTGGTGGAAGATGGCTATGGTGGTGGAGAAGGGTTTAGAGGTTTAGATCTAGATCTATTCCTCCGGCATGGCGGCTTCTGGTGGTAGGGAGAGTTGAGGTAAAAAAACGATGTTTCTCGTCGCCCGAAGCCTCTTTATATATGGGTCCCTTCACGAAAGTTTTTATGTTTGACCTAATGAGGTCGGTACCAACTATATGGCCGGAACTATACGACCTGAATAAAATTCTCGTCGTATAGTTGGTCGTTAAGCTTGCAGTATTAACTTCATAGCTCCTGGTTTCTTTGACGTGTTGGAAATCTTGTATCTTTGGCATTTATGTAGTGATTCCCATCATCACACGTCATTATCTGGGCAAGGAAAAATAGCAAGAAAGGATTACATACCTCTTTGATCATTAGGCATTAGTGGCAGGTTTCAGAGAGATATTTCATCAAATATGAATAATATCTAGTTTAAATGCGGACGTGGATGGCTATATTTCACAGCCATCAACCTCCCCAAGCTTAAACTTGATCGTCCCCGAGCAAGAAAACCAAAATCATAAGGGACTCGACATTTAAACTGAAATAACGAGATGATGATCTTACTCATGATTGGTAGTCACATGTTTCCTCCACTTTGTTAATCTAAAAAACTTCAGCATAGATAGAGTAATGGCAAGCATATCATACGGGTTTCATGAATCCTTATAGTGCAGCAAAATTATTGTAAGCATGGATGATTCAAGAGAGTAAACTTTATTCCATGTCATGTAATTAACTCATAAGCTTGCCTTTGAACAATAAAGTATGATCATATAAAATTGAGGGTGTGAGAGTTTGTAATGAAAAGTATATACACTAAAGTATCTCAATTCTCCCACATCAATAAATCAAGACTTTTCAAGCACTACCTTTCTATTCATTGTCCTTCAAGAATTTCAGTTCTTAAGTAGTTGAGAGCATGCCAAAAAAAATCATTAGTTTATCGGGTTGTGATGGACACTCGTGACATCACTAAGGTTTTTGTTCCTTTTGCATAATGATTACTCATAGCAGCCAGAGGAGTGATTCCATCATGTTATAGCTACCCGGGAATGCCAAGAATCTTACCCATTATAGCATTGCAGCTACATATGTTTAATCAACTCATAGCCGAAATCTAGGAGTTTCCTCCATGAAGATCATTTGTAGGCTAGCAGAGTTGTTGGCATCCCATAAAGTTTGACACACATAAAGCTATATCATTCTTATGATTTACAAGTCAAACTTTGGCATGCTCACAAAAACCTCTAAACATTAATTCAATTGAACAAATCCTTTCAAAGAGAGCTATCAAGTCAATCATCATTTTCTGTGATGTTGAGTGTCTCTAGGAATAAGCTTTCAAGACTGAATACTACAACACCAAAGTCTTCAATTGTAAGACTTTTTCTTATTTCAATTGTTTAGCAAATTTTTAGGCAAGACTTGGTTAACTACAAGAGCTGGAACAAAACATACTCAATTAAATACCCATGCAAACAAAATTTTACTACAATATAGAGAATCACTCCACCGATATAACATCTCAACATTACTACTAACTAGCATGGGTTTCTCAAACTTCAAAAGTGGGGAGTCATAAGGCAGACCTCTCAATGTTTGGTTCCACTTATCTCTTCCCTTTTTAATTGTTTCTTGGAAACTCGAAGTCAATCACTCTCCTGCAAATTTATGAGAACTTCGAGGCAAAAAGAAAAAGAGAGAGGGAAAATTGTTAACACCCGGATTTTTAATCCCAGATGCCTGCTATGCCATACATCGCAATCCCAGGATTACCATTTTTTTGAGACATAATAGATTGGATATCACAATACATCATCCATTACAAACCATACATAAGGTCTTACAACAAATAAAGGATCTCATGATCCAGTCTTAGTACAATCAAGCAGCGGAATAATATAACGATAGCGTGGGCGAGGCTCCATCTTTATGGTCACAGGTAATGCTGACGATGGGAGATGATCCTAGTTGTTGTAACCTTCCTGCGGTCCATCCTCTTGATAGTCCTCTTCATAGTCTGTACATGGGAATAGCCAGGGACAAAGCCATGAGTACTCTTTAAGTACTCGCAAACTAATACTAATAGGTAAAGTGGCTTCAAGTAGGAACACTAAGCTCTAGGTTGTTTTGCAAAAGCCAGATTTATCTATAACTGAGTTTAGAAGCAAAGAAAACTAGTTTAAGGTTTTTATAACACCTCAGTGGGAACTTGATTTTTCACTTTCACAACTCTGTTGTGGTCAAGTCAAAGTCATGATTCATTTCACAAGTCATTTTGAAAAGATCTAACGACAGAACAGTATGGCCACTCCAACTGTCCATAACCGCGGACACGACTATTCGAATAGTTTGACACTCTACATAGGTTGTACACTTTCACCATAATATTCGATACATCCGTTAGGAACAATCCTGAATTCACCATACTCAGTATGCGGATAATCAATCCTAACCTTTCAATTACACGCCCTAGTATAGGCACCTCTCCTATGAGTTTGGCCTCCCAACCATGACCATCTGTCATCTTGGGAACTGCACAGGTGGTAAATCTTCACGAGGTAGCCTCATCTCAAACCTCGGCCGCAAGGGAACCCATACTAAGTTATATAAACTTCCAGTCAAGCCCTACCCAAATTTGGGTATTGTGGTTGTACGGTAAAATTGGAATGGTATCGCATCCAGACAACCATCAGTTGTATAAAGGGCTAAGACTCATGCCTCAACATTTTCATCATCAAAGTCATCTGGTGTTCAAGAACACATGTCAAAACATTTCATTAGAATGACTCATCATTCTAAGGTTTTCATAACCATTTTCACCAAGTATTCCCATCTAAAGTGATCAAGTTTTATGCTTAGCACTAGCCACTAAAGTTGGGGGTAAACTAATGAGGGGTGGTAATCAGGTGAGACTTATCTAAGTTCAATCTCATGCCTCGGGATGACATTAAGATTTATCTAACTTAGGCCAAATTTTATGCTCTTTATGCTACCTTTAATATCTTTCCAACACTTCAAAAGTCACTAAGTAATCAAAGAGTTTTGATAAAGAAATAAAATAAATAAGCTTGCAAGTAAAACCGGGATTGGGTATAATCAAAGGGGTAATCACATGTGACTAAAGCATCTAGTTGGCATGGCTATCATGCAAGGGTTAACTTGCAAAGTCACTTGTTTTGTGAAGCTTGCTAGGTCAACTGGTAGTGTTAGGATTGCATGGTTAACAAACTTGCAAGTAGTAGCTTGCCTTGTGCAGTGCAGTGGTTGAAGTTCTCCTCGGCTTCTTCCTCGTAGTAGCCTCCTTCCTCTTCGTATCCTTGGTCGGTACTAGCATATATAAATAAATACGAGGTACACAATCACCAAACAATACTTAACTACTTCTATTGAACACACAAAGGCTCACACTAGATGATCTAGCATCATCACAAACATCACAAAGATTAAGGCACTAGTTTTATTAATTTTCTTTTAGAAAAGTAATTTCTACTCATTGAAAATCTATTGAAGATTTAATATCCTCCAACTAAAACATGGGATCATGTTGACACATGTCATCACAACATATTTTAGTACTTGGGAATGTGATTTAAAGTGGTGTCACAATTTAATAAAGTTTAACATTTTATTTTAATTAATTAAAGTGACTAGAAATGCCTATGGGGCATTCTTTTATTGCTTGTCCATTATTTCTGCAAGTAAACCTAGATATTTTTATATATTCAAAAAGGTCTTGTCAAATGTGATTTTTTGAGAGTTGGAATCAACTCAAAATCATTTATGGTTGATTTTTGTAAAATGTTTGAATGTAGAAAAGCTTCTGCCTTGTTATTTTTGCTATAGGTGATATATAATTCCAAATGGTTTGAATCCAACGGGCTTGGATTAAGAGTTTTAATACCTTTCTAAAAAAATTGGTTTCATGCAATTTGGTTCAGTGAAACTTTCTGGATTGATTTTTGAATCTGCTGCCAGAACTAAGTTTGAAACTAAAATGAAAAATCTAGATTTAAACTAGTGGGTCACGCGGGAATGATAACTGGGCCGGCCCACTACACACAGCGCGCGCAGGCTGGTTAAGTGGTAGTCCCCACTCGTTAGTGAGACAGAGAGTGGCGAAGGGGTACGGGGTGATCTGGACCGTGCGATTAACATCTAATCTAACGGCTGGGGCTTGTCGTCTCTGTCGGGCAGCGTCGGCGAGACTGAACCCTAACACGGACTGTGGGGGTCGTGTGAGGCTCACCGGGGCTCAGGCGAGGGTCGACGATGGGGGTGAACGACGAAGTCAACGACGACGATCCTCCTGGTACCGGTGGCTCCTCCTAGGGCGGCTCCAATCGACGGCGCCCTTCTCCTCCAGCAGCGGCAAGCTCCGGCGAAATTCCGGCCACCTGGTGCTCACCTTGCTCCGGGGAAGAGGTGGGGCGGTTCTGAGAGAGAGGGGAGTAGGATGGTGTGCTGAATTCGAACGGGGAAGGCCTCTATTTATAGTGCGACGAGGGAACCGAAGGGTGTGGGTGGAGCTCATCGTGGTCGTCTGCATAGCGAGATAGCAGCATGGCTGGGGCTAGGGGATGGTGCGCTGCCTCCTGGTGAAGCTCAGCGTCTTGATGGCGAGGCGTGGGGCAGTGCGGTGCGGTCGGAACACGTCGATGATCTGGGCGGCTCCAATGAGAATTTTAATGGCGCACAGGCGCTCCTGGTCGTGTGGCGGCGAACGGGCATGTCTGGGGTGTTCCTAGGACAGTGTTGATCACGCGCACGGGTGGCAACGGCGGGGCGTGGTCTGTGTGAGCGTGTCGAGCGCGATGCTCTGGCGCGCTCTCGGCATGGTCGCAGAGAGACTGGGCGTGCTCGTTCTGGGTGGTCCAGTGACTGGCAAGGCTCGATCGCTGGACGGGGGGTGGCAATGGACGGTGGAGTGCCTGCTAGACAGGGTCGGCAAGGCTAGTGGGGCTCCTAGCTTGCTGTCGACAGTGGGGGTGGCAAATAGGGCTCTGCCATGGTCACTATTGATGGCATTGTCAAGTTTATAGTGAGCTAGGGCTGGTTAAACAAGTTAGATGATCTACTGAGAGTGTAGTGTGAGCTAGAGAGGGAACAAGTTAGGCACAAACACTTCTCACTATTGCGTTTGATGTTTAAATTGATTTGTGTTCAGAAGGTGTTTGATGAAATGGCCGCAAGAGATTTGAATTTGAATTTTTGGATGAAACTTGGTGGGTGCACTAGTCACATACTAGGTAGTCTATGGTTGCTTGGATTTTTCAAGGTGCACTGGTTTGGTTGGGTTTTGAAAAATGGTGATCTTCACATATGATATATATTCAATTTTGAATTGTCATTTGAATCAAGTTGCCAAATGTTTCTGTGGGTTTGCAAAGTGTGCTTGGGTTCACTTTCACTTGGTCTAGCAAGCGGTGAAAAGAAATGGATTTGTTTCTATTTGAAACCTTGGACTAGAAACACTCAAAGTGGTCTAGTGAGCAAGATTGTCAAAAATGACCATTTGCTTGTTTTGTTTGTTTTTGAATTTCCTTTGATTTGATTCTGCTTGGAAATGATTTAGATGATGTTTTTTCATCTTTAAACCATTCCTTTATATTCACAACAATCACACAGGTCCATTCATGCATTCATACATTCATCACATACACACATGCATTCACATGATTTTAATTAACCAAAGTTTTTGCTAACCCTAATTTTGGTGATTGGAATTTGATAACCTTGATTAATATTTTTGGGATGTTACAAACCTTCCCTCCTTAAAAAAATCTCGTCCCGAGATTTGAGAAAAAGAAAACTAGGATTTAAAGAGGTCTGGAAACTCCGTCCTAATGTAGTCTTCTTGTTCCCAGGTAGCTTCTTCTTCAGTGTGGTTACTCCACTGAATCTTGAGAAATTTGATACTCCGGGTCTTGGTGGTTCTGAAAGCTTCCTACAAAATACGAATGGGTACTTCGGGATACGTCAGGTCATTGTTGATCTCTATGGTTCGGTGATCAATGTTCTTGAATACTTCGGTCTTCTCCGGGACCTCTAGGCATTTGCGAAGTAACGAGATATGAAACATGTTATGCACGGCTGACATCTCCTCTGGCAGTTCTAGTTGATACGATACTTCTCCTTGACGATTCAGAATCTTGAAGGGTCCGATATATCTGGGGGCTAACTTTCCTTTGAGCTGGAAACGTTGCATTCCTTTCAAAGGTGACACTTTGAGATACACAAAATCTCCGATATTCAAGGCGAGGTCTCGACGTCTCTTGTCGGCATAACTCTTCTATCTGGATTGGGTGGTCTTTAGGTGCTCACAGATCTTGTGAACTTTCTCTTCAGCTTCTCGTAGGATGTCGGGTCCGAAAATCTAACTCTCTCCTACTTCCGACCAATTCAAAGGGGTACGACACTTCCTTCCATACATGAATTCAAATGGGGCCATTTGCAAACTAGATTGATAACTGTTGTTGTATGAAAATTCTGTGAATGGCAGACAGTCCTCCCATTTAGATTCATATTCTAACACACACGCTCTCAACATATCTTCGAGTATTTGATTTACTCGCTCAGTTTGTCCATCTGTCTGAGGGTGATAAGCGGTGCTAAAATCTAGTCGGGTTCCTAATCCTTCTTGGACTTTCTTCCAAAATCTTGAGGTAAACTGAGTTCCTCGATCCAACACAATGTTCTTGGGGACTCCATGCAAACTAACGATTCTAGCGATGTACAACTCTACTAGCTTAGAACTCTGGTAGGTGGTCTTGACGGGTAAGAAATGGGCTACTTTGGACAGTCTATCTAATATGACCCAAATAGAGTCATTTCCCCTACTAGATGTAGGCAAACCAGTGATAAAATCCATTCAACAGAATCCCATTTCCATTCCGGAATCTGAAGTGGTTGCAACAGTCCTACGGGTCTCTGATGTCCCGCCTTGACTCTCTGACAAATATCACACTTGGCTATGTATCTTCCGATTTATCTCTTCATCTTATGCCACCAAAATTGTTCCTTCAAATCCTGATACATCTTCGTTCCTCGGGGGTGGATAGAATAAAGAGTATCATGGGCTTCTTTCAAAATAGTTTGCTTCAACTCTGAATCTGCTGGCACACAGATACGTCCTTTGTACCACAAAACACCTTCTTCATCCTTGGTGAATCCGGGTACTTTGCCTGTACCGATACGACATTTGATTCCGTCGATACTAGGATTTCCTTTCTGTGCCTCCTTGATTTAACTGATCAAAGTGGGTTGAAGTTCTATGCTAGCCAAAAATCCTTCACTTACTAGCTCCATTCTGAAATCCTCCATCTCCTTGTGCAAACTTGGTTGCTCCATCAGAATCATGGAGTTCAAGCGACACGGCAATCTGCTAAGGGCATCTGCTACCACATTGGCTTTACCGGGGTGATAGTGAATGTCCAGTTCATAGTCCTTGATTAGCTCTATCCATCTCCTTTTCCTCATATTCAGCTCCTTTTGAGTGAAAATGTACTTCAAGCTCTTGTGATCTGAATAGATCTCACAACGGTTACCCATAAGGTAATGCCGCCATGTCTTTAGGGCTAAAACTACGGCTGCTAGTTCAAGGTCATGAGTAGGATAATTCTTCTCATGCTGCTTCAGTTGTCGGGATAGATAAGATATGACTTTGCCCTCTTCCATTAGCACACATCCGAGACCGATCTTGGATGTGTCACAATACACATCAAAAGGCTTCTTGATATCCGGCATGATCAAGATTGGGGCTGAGATCAATATCTTCTTGAGTTCTTGAAAACTCGCTTCACATTTGTCAGTCCATTGAAACTTATTATCCTTCTTCAATAATTGGGTCATGGGTCTTGCCATACTTGAGATCCTTCTACGAACTTGCGGTAGTATCCCGCTAATCCGAGAAATGCACGAACTTGGGTTTGAGTGGTTGGGGCTTGCCATTCTTCAACATCCTTCACCTTTGCAGGGTCAACGGCAATTCCTCTGGCTGACACAATATATCCAAGGAATCCTACTTCCTATAACCATAATTCACATTTTCTAAACTTGGCATACAACTGATGCTCCCTAAGGGTTCCAAGGATGGTCCTCAGGTGTAGCTCATGTTCTTCTTCTGATTTGGAATAGATCAAAATGTCGTCGATGAAAACAACGACAAACTTATCCAGGAAGTCCATAAAAATCTTATTCATGAGATTCATGAAATAAGCGGGGGCATTGGTTAATCCAAAAGACATGACATTGTACTCGTACAATCCATATCTGGTGGTAAAGGCGGTCTTGGGAATATCCTCTGCGCGAATCTTGAGTTGATGATAACCAGTTCTAAGATAAATATTAGAAAACACTTTGGCACCGGTCAACTAGTCAAACAAATCTTCTATCTTCGGCAGTGGGTACTTGTTCTTGATGGTGACATCATTCAGCTTCTGATAATCCGTACACAAACGGTTACCTCCATCCTTCTTATCCATAAACAAGACAGGTGATCTCCATGGAGACGCACTTGGTTGAATCAATCCTATCTCTAGCATAGAATCCAATTGCTTCTTCAGCTCCGCTAATTCTGATGGGTTCATACTATATGGTCTCTGGGCTATGGGTCCGGTTCCAGGGATTAGTTCAATGATAAACTCGATATCCCGATCTGGGGGCATACCGGGCAAAACATCTGGAAATACGTCGGGGTATTCACAGACTACTCTGACTTGGTCAATGGTTGGTTGGGCTAGACTCTTGTTGCACTTGAATTGACGGGGCAAGGTTTCAGATACATGCTCTACTGATATTCCGGCTATAGTGGTCATAGTTATGGCTTTCTTGGCACAGTCAATTAATCCTTTATGTTTTTACATCCAATCCATTCCTAGTACTACTTCCAAACCTTTAGTTCCAAGTACTATTAGAATAGCATAAAAATCTATGCCATGGATTCGGATAGGTACGGCCTTGTAAATTTGTCTAGCTTTGGTGGTTGAACCAGGTATTTGAACTATCACAACATGCTTCAATTTGGTTGGTTGAATCTTACTAGTGCATGCAAATTCTTCGGTAACAAAATGAGTGCGATGCTCCAGAATCAAATAACACTCTTGCAAGTACTGAGTTAACAGAAAACATACCCAGCACGACATCTGGCGCTTCTTGGGCTTCTTCGGCATTCATGAGAAACAGACGGCCGTTACGGTTGAGTGAATTTCCTGGGGAAAATCTCCTTCCAGGCTGAACACGACGCTACGGTTGAGCTAGGGCATTCACATTGGGGGCTGCTGCAATTTTCTTGGGGCACTCACTGGAATAGTGACCCTTGGTTCCACATTAATAACAAGTTACCTGAGACTTGTCCTTTGCTGCAACAGGCATGACGTTGCTTCCAGTTCTTGGGGCAGTATTGGTGTTGTTGGCGACATTGTTGTTGTTGAACTTTGGCGGTGCACGATTGAAATTGCTGGGGTTGCCGGGGTTGTTGTTGTTGTGGTTTCCTCTGGGCCTTGGGTTTCCACGGTTGGGATAGGTCGGACGGTTTACCAGGGGTCTATTGTTTCTTGGGGAAAATCCTGTAGATGGGTTGGGGCGATACTTTGGGGTATGGTGGGTTCCTGGTTGATTCATCATTCTACGCTTACGGTTCTCATTGGCTTGGTTGATCTTGCCTTCCATCTGAATGGAAGAATCCACTAAGGACTCAATATCAGCAAAGGGAATGTTGACTAACAGTGACTGCATCTCATCATGCAGACCATTCAGGAATCTCTCCTTCTTCTTAGCTTCAGTGTCAATCTCATCAGGTGCATACCTAGCCAATGACAAAAATTTGTCACGGTACTCAACTACTGTCATACTCCCTTGCTTAAGTTCTCTAAATTCATCTCTCGTCCTCTTGATCAAACCCGGTGGCAAATGGGTTCTACTAAACTTGAGTTTGAATTCATCCCAAGTCATCATTTGTCCTCCAGTCATGGCGCGAATGCTGTTCCACCAAGCTCCTGCATCTCCTGCCAGATAGTGGGTGGCAAACAGTACTTTCTCGTTGGCTTCCACTCCTGCAACTTATAGGTTGTTCTCCATGGTCTGTAGCCAATCATCGGCATCTAGGGGCTCCTCAGAATTACTAAAGACGGGTGGATTGGTGTTCTAAAAGTTCTTGAGCTTGGATCCATGGTTGTCCTGGTTTCCATGGCCTTGGTTGTTGTTGGCCATCTGAGCTATGTGTTGAAGGGTGGCTAAGTTGGCTTGGCATTCGGCTCTTTTAGCTTCGCGGTCAGAAACCAACAGTTGCAAGAGTTGCAACATTGGGTCTGGGGATGAACTGCTTCCTCCGCGAGGCATCTGAAGATTGAGATAGATCATGAGAAAAGAGGGAAATTTATAAGGTTCAGGGGTTTTGCTTTGGAAAAGTTTTTCAAGTTTGACTCAAGGTTTTCTAGCAAATTTCTTTTCATTCATTTATTCATAACACACAATACAACACACACCACAACAAGGAAACAGATGGTTTTAAGAACCATTCTGTGCAACTACGATACAGTGGGACCGGATACAACTCACTAACGCTAGTGCTCAAGTGCTACTACTCCTCGAAATCGGTGGCTTCATCCTCCTCCTCCTCATCATCAATGAAGGCGAAGTCATCCTCATCGGTGAATAAGTCCATGGCTTGATCCTCTAGAAAATCATCATCACTGAGGTAAGAGTAGGGGTCTCCGTGGATATCTTCTCCTGCATTCTCCCTCTCCTCAAGCTGCATGTCCCTCTCATGGATGGTCTCCTCCAAGTCTGTGATCCTGTGATGAAGGTGGGCAATTATGCGCTCCTTCTTGTCAAGCTGACCGCGATGAGACTAGCGATCCTTCACAAGCATGGCAATGGTCTGGTCCTTCTTGACTGTGATGGAATGGTTGTGATTGGCGTAGGAGCGGGCATTGTCCAACTCCTTCTGCCGGTCATACATCATGAAGTTGAGGTGGTCCACTTGATGCTTCAGCTCAGGGTGATATGGTGCCTCCAGTGGTTGTCCCATAACATCACGCCTTGGATAGAACTCAAAACGGGTACCCTTGATCTGATTGATACTCTACCCACAAAGACGGGCAAGCGCTTCCTGCATGGCCCTGGCAAGTCCATCTAGCCAGTTGTTCTCTCTTAATGTGAACTGGATTCCCTCTGAGGTGGGGGCTTCAATCTTCCCTCTAAGACCCGCAACAATCAGCCATTGCAATTCTTCTCCTTCCTGATCATTGAGCTTGAGCTCCGAAGAACTCGGGATGCGGGCGCTCCAGAAGTTCCGAAAGCTGGTCCAAGTCATGCTCAAAGATGAGATATCCTCCATTTCAAAACCGATAGAACTTGCTATACTTCAAGAACTACCTTTCTATTCATTGTCCTTCAAGAATGTCAGTTCTTAAGTAATTGAGAGCATGCCAAAAAAAATCATTAGTTTATCGGGCTGTGATGGACACTCGTGACATCACTAAGGTTTTTGTTCCTTTTGCATAATGATTACTCATATCATCCAGAGGAGTGATTCCATCATGTTACAGCTACCCGGGAGTGCCAAGAATCTTACCCATTATAGCATTGCTGCTACATATGTTTAATCAACTCATAGCCGAAATCTAGGAGTTTCCTCCATTAAGATCGTTCATAGGCTAGCGGAGTTGTTGGTATCCCATAAAGCTTGACACGCATAAAGCTATATCATTCTTATGATTTACAAGTCAAACTTTGGCATGCTCACAAAAACCGCTAAACATTAATTCAATTTAACAAATCCTTTCAAAGAGAGCTATCAAGTCAATCATCATTTTCTATGGTGTTGAGTGTCTCTAGGAATAAGCTTTCAAGACTGAACACTACAACACCCAAGTCTTCAATTGTAAGACTTTTTATTATTTCAATTGCTTAGCAAATTTTTAGGCAAGACTTGGTTAACTACAAGAGCTGGAACAAAACATACTCAATTAAATACACATGCAAACAAAATTTTACTACAATATAGAGAATCACTCCACCGATATAACATCTCAACATTACTACTAACTAGCATGGGTTTCTCAAACTTCAAAAGTGGGGAGTCAAAAGGCAGACCTATCATGTTTGGTTCCACTTCTCTCTTCCCTTTTTATTTGTTTCTTGGAAACTCGAAGTCAATCACTCTCCTGTAAATTTATGAGAACTTCGAGGCGAAAAGAAAAAGAGAGAGTGAAAATTGTCAACACCCGGATTTTTAATCCCAGATGCCTGTTATGCCATACATCACAATCCCAGGATTACCATTTTTGCGAGACATAACAGATTGGATATCACAGTACATCCTTCATTACAAACCATACATAAGTTCTTACAACAAAGAAAGGATCTCATGATCCAGTCTTAGTACAATCAAGCAGCGGAATAATATAACGATAGCGTGGGCGAGGCTCCATCTTCATGGTCACAGGCAATGCTGACGATGGGAGATGATCCTAGTTGTCGTAACCTTCCTGCGGTCCATCCTCCTGATAGTCCTCTTCATAGTCTGGCCACGGGAATAGCTAGGGACAAAGCCATGAGTACTCTTTAAGTACTCGCAAACTAATACTAACAGGTAAAGTGGCTTCTAGTAGGAACACTAAGCTCTAGGTTGTTTTGCAAAAGCCAAATTTATCTCTAACTGAGTTTAGAAGCAAAGAAAAGTAGTTTAAGTTTTTTATAACACCTCAGTGTGAACTTGAGTTTTCACTTTCACAACTCTGTTGTGGTCAAGTCAAAGTCATGATTCATTTCACAAGTCATTTTGAAAACATCTGACGACGGAACAGTATGACCACTCCAACTATCCATAACCGCGGACGCGGCTATTCGAATAGTTTGACACTCTGCAGAGGTGGTACACTTTCACCACAATATTCGATACATCCGTCAGGAACAATCCTGAATTCACCATACTTAGTATGCGTATAATCAATCCTAACCTTTCAATTACACGCCCTAGTATAGGCACCTCTCCTATGAGTTTGGCCTCCTAACCATGACCATCTGTCATCTTGGGAACTGCATAGGTGGTCAATCTACATGAGGTAGCCTTAGCTCAAACCTCGGCCGCAAGGGAACCCATACTAGGGTATATAAACTTCCAGTCAAGCCCTACCCAAATTCGGGTATTATGGTTGTACGGTAAAATTGGAATGGTATCACATCCAGACAACCATCAGTTTTATAAAGGGCTAAGGCTCATGCCTCAACATTTTCATCATCAAAATCATCTGGTGTTCAAGAACACATGTCAAAACATTTCATTAGAATGACTCATCATTCTAAGGTTTTCATAACCATTTTCACCAAGTATTCCCATGTAAATTGATCAAGTTTTATGCTTAGCACTAGCCACTAAAGTTGGGGGTAAACTAATGAGGGGTGGTAATCAGGTGAGACTTATCTAAGTTCAATCTCATGCCTCAGGATGACATCAAGATTTATCTAACTTAGGCCAAGTTTTATGCTTATTATGCTACCTTTAATATCTTTCCAACACTTCACAAGTCACTAAGTAACCATAGAGTTTTGATAAAGAAATAAAATAAATAAGCTTGCAAGTAAAACCGGGATTGGGTATAATCAAAGGGGTAATAACATGTGCCTAAAGCATCTAATTGGCATGGCTATCATGCAAGGGTTAACTTGCAAAGTCACTTATTTTGTGAATCTTGCTAGGTCAACTGGTAGTGTTAGGCTTGCATGGTTAACAAACTTGAAAGTAGTAGCTTGCCTTGTGCAGTGCATTGGTTGAACTTCTCCTCGGCTTCTTCCTCGTAGTAGTCTTCTTCCTCATCGTATCATTGGTCAGTACTAGCGTCTATAAATAAATACGAGGTACACAATCACCAAACAATACTTAACTACTTATATTCAACACACAAAGGCTCACACTTGATAATCTAGCATCATCACAAATATCACAAAGATTAAGGCACTGGTTTTATTTATTTTCTTTTAGAAAAGTAATTTCTACTCATTGAAAAACTACTTAAGATTTAATATCCTCCAACTAAAACATGGGATCTTGTTGAAACATGTCATCACCACATATTTCAGTATTTGGTAATGTGATTTAAAGTGGTGTCACAATTTAATAAAGTTTAACCTTTTATTTTAATTAATTAAAGTGACTAGAAATGCCTATGGGGCATTCTTTTATTGCTTGTACATTATTTCTGCAAGTAAACCTAGATATTTTTATATATTCAGAAAGGTCTTGTGAAATGTGATTTTTGAGAGTTGGAATCAACTCAAAAGCATTTATGGTTGATTTTTGTAAAATGTTTGAATGTAGAAAAGCTTCTCCCTTGTTAATTTTGATATAGGTGATCTATAATTCCAAATGGTTTTAATCCAATGAGCTTGGATTAAAAATTTCAATACCTTTGTAACAAAATTGGTTTCATGCAATTTGGTTCAGTGAAACTCTCTGGATTGATTTTTGAATCTGCTGCCAGAACTAAGTTTGAAACTAAAATGAAAAATCTAGATTTAAACTACTGGGTCGCGCGGGAATGATAACTGGGCCGGCCCAATGCGCACAGTGCACGCGGGCTGCTTAAGTGGTTGTGCCCACTCGTCAGTGAGATAGAGAGTGGTGAAGGGGTACGGGATGATCTGGACCATGCGATTAACATCTAATTTGACGGCTGGGGCTTGTCATCTCCGTCGGGCAGCGCCAAAGAGACTGAACACTAACTCGGCCAGTGGGGTCGTGTGAGGCTCACCGGGGCTCAGGCGAGGGTCGGCGATGGGGTCGAACGACGAAGTCGACGACGGCGATCCTCCTGGTACCGGTGGCTCCTCCTGGGGCGGCTCCAATCGACGGCGCCCTTCTCCTCCAGCAGCGGCAAGCTCCGGCAAAATTCTGGCCACCTGGTGCTCACCTTGCTCCGGGGAAGAGGTGGGGTGGTTCTGAGAGAGAGGGGAGTGGGATGGTGTGTTGAATTTGAACGGGGAAGGCCTCTATTTATAGTGCGACAAGGGAATCGAAGGGTGCTGGCGGAGCTCGTCGTGGTCGTCTGCACAGTGAGCTAACGACATGGTTGGGGGTAGGGGACGGTGCGCTGCCTCCTGGCGAAGCTCAACGGCTTGATGGCGAGGCGTGGGGTGGTGCGGTGCGGTCGGAATACGTCGATGCTCTGGGTGGCTCCGACGGGAATTTTAATGGCGCACGGGCGCTCCTGGTCGCGCGGCGGCGAACGGGCATGTCTGGGGTGTTCCTGGGACGGTGTTGATCATGCGCACGGGCGGCGGGCACGGTCTCTGGCGTGTCGGCCTTGGCGCTGGCTCGGCATGGTCGCAGAGACGGGCGTGCTCGTTACAGGTGGTCGATGGTTGGCAAGGCTCGGCTGGCCGCAGGGGTGGCAGTGGACGGTGGAGTGCCTTCTAGACAAGGTCGGCGAGGCTAGTGAGGCTCCTAGCTTGCTGTCGACAATGGGGGTGGCAAATGGGGCTCGGCCATGGTCACCATTGATGTCATTTTCAAGTTTACAGTGAGCTAGGGCTGGTTAAACAAGTTAGATGATCTACTGAGAGTGTAGTGTGAGCTAGAGAAGGAACAAGTTAGGCACAAACACTAATCACTATAGTGTTTGATGTTTAAATTGATTTGTGTTCAGAAGGTGTTTGATGAAATGGCCGCAAGAGATTTGAATTTGAATTTTTGGATGAAACTTGGTGGGTGCACTAGTCACATAATAGGTAGTCTATGGTTGCTTGTATATGTCAAGGTGCACTGGTTTGGTTGGGTTTTGAAAAATGGTGATCTTCACATATGATATAGATTCAATTTTGAATTGTCATTTGAATCAAGTTACCAAATGTTTCTGTGGGTTTGTAAAGTGGGCTTGGGTTCACTTTCACTTGGTCTAGCAAGGGGTGAAAATAAATGGATTTGTTTCTGTTTGAAACCTTGGACTAGAAACACTCAAAGTGGTCTAGTGAGCAAGATTGGTAAAAATGACCATTTGCTTGTTTTTTGTTTTTGAATTTCCTTTGATTTGATTCTGCTTGGAAATTATTTAGATGATGTTGTTTTCATCTTTAAACCATTCCTTGCTATTCACAACAATCACACAAGTCCATTCATGCATTCATACATTCATCACATACACACATGCATTCACATGATTTTAATTAACCAATGTTTTTGTTAACCCTAATTTTGGTGATTGGAATTTGATAACTTTGATTAATATTTTGGGGATGTTACAAAAATAAAGATAAACAGAGAAATCTTTTTGTGGTTTTTGAGAAGGGGAATTAAATAATAGAAAATTGACAGCAAAGCTCAGCTTGAAAATCTCAAAAATAAAATAACTAGGATAAAGTGTTGGGGAAACCAACAAGAGTGCTTATAAACTCAAATAAAAGCATAACCTCGAAAATAAAATAAAGCAAATGAAAGAAAATAAAAATAGATAGAAAACCTCCCCAAGCTTAGGCTTTTGCAAGCCCTTCAAATTACTGTGGTGGGGGAAAAAGTTGTAACTCCAGTCCGCAAATTGAGTTGAAAGGTTACTTGTTGTTTCTCGGAGGTTCAGGGCAAGATTATGCATTCTCTCCTCAGTTCCTCCAAGTTCATGGAAATCTTGATATGTAGCGAACTGGTTTGGTGGCTGCTCCTCCTGGTGGTGGACTTCTTGCTCCTCCTCTTGGTCCTCATCCTCCTCTGGAATCTCCTCCTGGGGTTCGTGTTACTCAACCTGCAAGTCATAAAGCACACATCCGTCCTCGATAGAGAAAAGACCATTAGGAAAAGGAGCGGGGTAGAGATGCCCAGCTCCAACAATATGCAGATAATAAACACCACCTCTCCTAGTGAGCATTCCAAAAGCCCTCAAAGTAGAGAAACCAACACGTCGCTCACCTTGCACCGGCTGTAACTCACCTAGGTCGATGCCCAATGCATTGGCAAGCATGGTGATGATGCCACCACAAGTGATAGGTCCTTGGATTTGGCGGGATTGGTACTCCAAGTAGCGCACAAGAATTGCACCCAAGTGAAGTGACAAGTTGTCATAGTTGAAATAATAATTTGCGAGAACTAAGATGTCCTCATTGAGTCTTGTAAACTCATTACGCGCCTGCAAGGTGTTAGCAATAACATAGAACACATAGCGAATAGCAGGATGTTGAATATTCTTCCCTTTGCTGACTCTAGAAGTAAAGCTCATTCTATTATAACAGAGTTCGGGGGAAGGTTCCATGTCGGTAAAAGATGCGCATATAGCATTAGGATCATTGTTGGGTAAACCAAAACAATTGCACCATTCATCAAGCGATAAAGAATAATTATTGTTCATAAGTCGAAAAGAAATTCTATCCTCCCCATGCCATGTCTTAACGGTGCTTTTCAAAGAGCTAAGAAATTTAATGGTTAACCGGTAATAGGTTGGTGCATCCTGAAATACAAAGTTTTGTAAGAGAACCCTATTGCAAAGTAAATTAAAGTCATTAGAAATACCGAGTTGGTTCAATATGATGGGGCAAGCCCACTTGGTTGCCTTGACTTCTCAGTTTTTGATCTTGTCGAAACAATCACGGTGGGACTTGTTCTTGAACCGAATCCCCATGCGTTCCTGAGCTGCAGCCTGAGAAGAACTAGCGGCGGCAAGAGCACGTGTCTGGCTCCTCGTGTCCATCTTCTAAAAATAAATAAGAAAGACAATTATAAAACTTTTTGATCCAACAATAATAGTCATAGCATAATCCTCATCATGGCACACTAAAGAATATCCTCAACATAATAATCTAAGCAAGATAATCATGGAAAATAGTTCAAAATAAGTCTCACCCTAGATTGATAATGACAATATATTAGAGATGAATTTGCAAAAACTAATTAGAGGATCGGAGGAGAAACATACCATAGATCACTTGTGTGCGAGGAGATCGAACGAAATTGGGTAGGTGTGAAGATCCCTTCAGGTTTTGAGAGAGTTTGGAGGTAGAAGAGAGAAGATTGAAGTTTTGATTTTTTGGGTACCTCCCCGTGCGTTTAAGTGGTCAGACGCAACTATACGGTCGCAACTATACGACCGGAACATTTTGTTCCTGCCGTATAGTTGGTCTGACGGCAAAATTTTAGGGTGTATAGGGTTTCTTTCCTGGCGGCTGTAACTATACGGCCGGAACTTTTGTTCCCGCTGTATAGTTGGTCGTCAACCTTTTTGTATCCTGGGATGAAAAATTGTCGATGGGTCGCGTAACTATACGACCGGAGCTATATAGAGGGAATTTTTATTCCCGCCGCATAGTTGGTCATTAACGCTTTTGTACACATCAAAAAATTTCTACTTCTTCAAGAATTACTTTTTAGACTGAAACTTAGCGAAACACCTTGTTTTGACAGACTAAAATTTCGACCAACTATGGTGTATAAAACAGGAATTTTTAGTACCGTTGAATCTCTTCTTCTCACTGGAGTTTTCTATCACTCTTTATTCTATATAAAACTTAAACTAAAACTTAACAATTAACTCAAACCTTTATTTCACATGGGTTTTCTCCCATGCAACGCTCTTTTATGGTCAATATCTTGACCTTGATATTGCTCACTTAGGCCATATGAGTGGAACACTGATGACGCCCAGCACTCACGTGGGACGCTTCGTTGGAAACCCCAAGAGGAAGGTGTCATGAGCACAACAACAAGTTTTTCTCAGTAATAAACCGAGGTTATCGAACCAATAGGAGGAAGGAAACATCTCAAAGGTGTTGCAAGCAACGTGGAAACCTGCATAACACAGACTCAAGACTTTGCCCCAACGAATCAGTGAGGTTGTCAAGCTCACCGGTTTGCTGTAACAAAGGATTAAACGTATGGTGTGGAAGGTAATGGTTTGCAGCAAGTAAACAAGTAACAGTGGAAGATGTATCAATGGTAAAGATTGGACCGGGGTCCATAGTTCACTAGAGGTTCTCTCCTTAAATAAACAACATGGCATGAAGGGTAAACAAATTACAGTAGGGCAATTGACAGGAACTAAGCAAGGCAATACATTGCAATACCAGACAAAAAGATCCTATGAGATCCGATTGGGCAATACAACAAGATACATAGACTGCCATCCAACTGCATCTATGACTAGAAGTCCACCTTTGGGTTATCATCCGAACCCCCTCCAATATTAACTTGCAAGCAACAGACAACTGTTTTAAGCAAAGTGTATAAGGTAAACAATCCACTTGTTCCATGAACAAGAGACCGTTGTTTTCTCCCTAGTGGCAACAACACATCTACAACCGAAGAGATTTCTGTCACTTCCCTTAGAAACTAGAGGCATGAACCCACTATCGAGCATAAATACTCCCTCTTGGAGTCACTAGCAACTACTTGGCCAAGATAGCTACTAACAACGGAGAGCATGCAAGATCACAAACAACACAGACATGATAGAATCATAAAGACAAAACCATTAATCAATCTGACATAGTAATCTCAATATCCATTGGATCCCCACAAACACAACATGCATGATTACAAATAGATTAGATCTTGATCATGAACGGATCTCACAAGATCTATACATGAAACCACAAGGAGGAGATACAACCATCTAGCTACTACATGGACCCATAGTCCAAGGTGGAACTACTCACGCATCATACCGGAGAAGAAGGCCTCCGGGATGATCTCCCCTCCGGCAGGGTGCCGGGAAGAATTTTAGACCCGCCACGATCTAGGTACTATGGTGGCGGCGGCTACAGACGGTTTCGTTAAGTTTTGATCGGGTGCATAGGGTTTCTGCATCGGGGGCTTCTTATAGGCGAAGAGGGAGGCCGAGGGGGTGCCCGAGGCGGCTGCACCCCCAGGCGTGGGGTAGGCCCACCCGCGCGGCCAGGGGGTGTGGCGCCCTCGAGGCCCTCCTTCATCTCTCCTCTGGACTTCATGTTTCCCACGGAAAGATATTGACTTTGGCTTTTGTCCCGTCCAATTCCGAGAATATTAATTTTCTGCCTTTCTGGAACCAAAAATAGAAGAAAATAGGCAACTGGCACCGTGGCAACTTGTTACTAGGTTAGTTCCAGAAAAGATATAAAAACACCTAAAAGTGTAGACAAAGCAAAGCAAAGTAGATACTAAACAAGCATGGAACATCAAAAATTATAGATATTTTTTCGACGTATCAAGCATCCCCAAGCTTAACTCCTGCTCGTCCTCGAGTAGGTAAGTGATAAAAAGAATAATTTTTTAGGTAACATGCACCTTCACAATAAAGATCAAACCATTTGCAAGCATTGAAAGTTAGGATCAAAGAACTCTAAACATGTGCATGAAAGATGGAGTTCTAACTGTAGGACATATTAACTATGCATGAAACATGAAAGGCAACAAACAAAGATCATGAATAGCATGCATTGAAAAATGTTTGTTTCACATACATAAAACATGGCATAGTGGCAATCAGCTTGTCCCTCATAGAGTAGCAAATATATGCATAGGACACCTTCAAAGTTCACAAGGGTGACTAGAAACAAGTAGCACAAGAACAAGTAATATCACAATATGCATCAATCAATAAGTTTTGGGGACACTACACATAGAACTAAGAATGGCCACTATGCTCTCTTAATGGTGCCTAAAGGTAGAAGGTGGAGACTCAATAGTGGTGGAATAAAAGCCTTTCATAAAGGAAGCAGGGATTTCAAGTTTCAAAAAGAGCTTCCAAAAATTATGGTACTTGTTAACTTTCAGCCCTCATTGCCCCTATCATAAGCATCTTGAGTCACCTGTAAGTTCTTGTCATTGTAAGTACATGCATATCATAGAGAACCGCCAACGGGGTACCCCTTGCACATGGTACAAGAGCTATCCCATAACCAAAATGACAAGGCAAGCCGACAATGAGCATCTCAGCGATCTTTTTATTTACTATATGCATAGCTTTTTATTGAGGATGCTTCATAGATAGCTCACTATAGTGATGCTGCAAGTTTCCACCATGATTAGGCATGGCTTAGGCTAGCGGCCCAACCGTTTCTCTAACACAGAATACAAACTCCATAGACTTACAAGTTCCCTCTTTATTTCACATCGGTGACATCCATAGACAAAAGAACATGATATCAACTGAGTACAACAAGGTACAAGTGCAATGTTGAAAACGTTCCCCATGACATCATGGTTCTGATAATTCCAACGTATAAGTGCAAGCATATACAACATAGATGACACAATGGTTCAAGTTTATTAGGGGCAAAGGATATAAAGTGTGCCATCAAGTTCGTGAGAGCTTTAATCACTAAGTTTTCACATAACAAAATAGTTTTTAATTGGAAGATAGTTGAAAACAAGAATATATTTGGAATGGTGTAACACACCATGCATAGGAATTTATAGTGGACACTTTGGAAAAACTTGGTTTCTTGGGAGTTGGAAGCATGAGTAGAGCTTACTCATACAAGTGGAGGCTAGCAAAAGACTAGGAGCAACCAACTAAGAGAGCAATAATGGCCATAATCATGCAGAGCGACAAAACATTACTAATCAAAGCATAGAGTGGTACTACAAGTCAAGGACTAAATGTGTTGGAATTATGCCCTAGAGGCAATAATAAAGATGTTATTATTATAATTCTTGTTCATGATAAAGTTTATATTCCATGCTAGAATTTTATTAAGCGGAAACTTTGATACTTGTGTGGTTTATGAACAACACCGTGTCCCTAGTACGGCTCTATGGACTAGCTCATTGATTAATGATGGTTAAGGTTTCCTAACCATAGACATGAGTTGTCGATTAATAATGAGATCATGTCATTAGGAGAATGATATGATGGACAAACCCAAATTAAGCAGAGCAATTAGATCGTGTCATCGTGTTCATCTTTGCGAAGCTTTTTCCTATGTCAAGTATTGTATTCCTTAGACCATGAGATAATACAACTCCCTGGTATCGGAAGAAAGCTTTGAGGTCATCAAACGTCATCCTATGTGAGGGTGATCATAAAGGTGTCTCTCAGGTGATCGGAAAGTACTTGTTGGGTTGTATGTATCGAGATGGAATTTGTCCCTCCCGAGTCGGAGAGATATACTTCGGGCCCACTCGGTAATCGATATCAACACCGCTTGCAAGCACGTGGTTAAGGAGTTAATCACAAAGTGATATCAGATTACGGAATGAGTAAAGTACTTGCTATGAACGAGATTGAACTAGGTATGTCGATACCAACGATCGAATCTCGGGCAAGTAAAATATCGCGTGACGAAGGGAATACATATATGGGATTAATTGAATCCTCGCATCGTGGTTCATCCGATATGATCATCGATGGATATGTGGGAGTCAATATGGGTTTCTAGATCCCGCTGTTGATTATTGATAGAAGATCATGTCTGCATATTCTCGAACTCGTAGGGTCACACACTTAACGTGCATCGACGCTAGGATAGAATGGAAAATTGGTTTATGAGTTTTTTTTCGGAGTCTCGGATGAGATCCAGGACATCACGAGGGGTTACGAAATGGTCCGGAGAATAAGATTCATATAAAGGAAAGCAGTTTTTGGATCTCGTAATCGTTTCAGAGTTTATCGATATTGTACCGGAAGGTTCTAGAAGGTTCCGGAGTGGAACCAATGTGGTCCCACTTGTCGGAGGCCTGCGTGGGCCTAAGGGGAAGTGCCCTGGCCACTTTGGGCCAGGGGCACAAGGCCCCAAGGCCCAGCCGGCCAGCCCTAGGGGAAACCCTAGGGGAGCCTTCTAGAAGGAAGGGGGAGACTTTCCCCCCACTCCACCCTTGGGGACGCCGCCCTAGGGCTTGGAGGAGGGGCCAAGGGGGCCGGCCATCCCCCTATATAAGGAGGGCAGGGGTGCATCCTCCCCCTCTCCCACTCCTCCAACCCTAGCCGCCAACTGCTGCCCCTCCTCCTCCTCTCTCTCTCTCGACTGCGCGTAGGCGAAGCCCTGCCGCAGAAACTCTCCACCATAAGCACCACGCCGTCATGCTGCAGATCCAATCTATCTCTCCACCATACTTGCTGGACCAAGGAATGAGGAGACATCGCTGCACCGTACGTGTGCATCTCTCGGAGGCGCCGCCACTTGCGGCGTAGGATCGGATCGGATCGCGAGGAGGAGACGGCGAGTACGACTACGTCAACCACGTTCTGTTGAACGTTTCCGCTGTGCGATTTCTTCAAGGGTATGAAGATCTCATCAATCTCTCTCGTTGATTGCATCTCCTAGATTAGATCTTGGATTTCTTGTTCGCATCCATAGATTTTTTTTGATTTACTATGTTGCGAAACCCTTCAGTGGTATCAGAGCTAGATCTATGCATAGATGTGTTTCACGAGTAGAACGCAACATGCTTGTTGCGGGTGTTGATGTTTTCTGTTGCAGACCTCTTGTTGTGTATTTCTTATGGCGCGGTATAGTGAGATCGAAGCGGTCCAGACCAACTTTACGCGACCTCGTTCACGAGACCGGCTCCGCACTTGACGTGTGGCTTGTTCCACACATGCGGCTGGTGGATGCCAGTTTGTCTCACTATAGTAGTCATGGGATTTACAACGGATGTTAGCAACCATAATATCACCGTTGTGGCTTTCCGTAGGTAAGAATTGTTCTTAGCTTGTTACTCCCATAAGCCACGTAAAACATGCAACAACAAAGTAGAGGCGTCTAACTTGTTTTTGGAGGGAGTGTTTTGTGATATGGTATGGCCCAAGACATGATGTGTATGAATTTAAATGTATGCAATGATCATGTTTTGTAATATTTCACGACTTGCATGTCGATGAGTTCAGAACTGGCAGGAGCCGTATGGTTGTCCTTATAATTGTGTATGACCTGCGTGTCAACTTCTTATACGCCATGTAATAGCTTTACTTCATCGCTAAGTAGTTAGCAATAGTTGTAGTTGCTATTCGTTGTGGAGTCAATCATGGTGGAGTGATGGAGATCATGCTGGCGCGCACAAGATGGAGATCATGGCGCGAAGATTGGCTATACCATGTCACATAAAATTATATGCATGTGATGTTTATCCTTTTATGTATCTTATTATGCTTAGATCGCGACGGTAGCATTATAAGATGATTACTCACTTAAAGATCAAGATAAAATTGTGTTCTCCCCATGTATGCACCATTGCGAAAGTTCATCGTTTTCAAGCACCTCGTGATGATCGGGTGCTATAAACTCTACATTCACATACAACGGGTGCAAGCCAGTTTTGCACACGCGGAAATACTTGGGTTTGACTTGACGAGCCTAGCATGTACAGACATGGCCTCGGAACACACGAACCGAAAGGTTAAACATGAGTCATATGAGTGATATGATCGACACTTTGTTGTCCACCATTGAAACCACATCTCTTCTTGTGAAGATCGGATTAGGTGTGGTGAATTTGGATCGTGTTCACTAAACAACTTGAGGGATGTTGAATTTAGTGGGAGTTCATCTAGTAATTTTATTAAGTTGAACTAGTTATCATGAACATAGTCTAAATTGTATTTGCAAATTTTGTAGATCAAATGGCTAAGTCCAACTTCAACTTCAACGTTTTGCTGAGAAAGAAAAGCTTAAGAACAATGGGTCTAACTTCACTAACTGGTTCCGCAATCTGAGAATCATTCTCGCTGGCGGACAAAAGGACTATGTACTTGAGAAAGCGCTAGGTAACGCCCCTGCTACTGATGCGTCGGCTGATGAAAAAGCTGTTTATCAGTCACGCAAAGATGATTATGGAGTGATTAAGAGTACCATGTTGTTTGCTATGAAACCGGAACTTCAAAATCGTTTTGAGGAGTTCGCCGGGCCCTTTGAGATACTTGAGGAACTGAAAACCATGTTTCAGACTCAGGCCCGTCCTGAGAGATATGAGATCTCTGAGAAGTTCTTTAACTGCAAGATGGAGGAAGGGAGTTCCGTTAGTGAGCATGCCATTAAGATGTCGGGCTACACTCAACGTCTTGAGCAACTGGACTGCAAGATTCCAGAAGAGCTCAAGATTAGCGATTCTGCAATCACTCCTCCTAGCTACAAAGGTTTTGTAGTTACTCACAATCAAATTGGTTCCTTGATCGATCCTTTGAGCTCTTCGCTAAGCTGAAAGCTGCGGAGGTGGATATCAAGAAAGATAATCATGTGTTGATGGTCAACAAGACCACTGGCTTTAAGAAAGCTAAGGGGGCAAAGAAATCCTTCAAGAAAGGCAGCGGCAAGCGTGTTGCCCCTGCTGAGAAGAAGCTCAAGTCTGGACCTAAGCCGGACACTGAGTGCTTCTATTGCAAGGACAAGGGTCCTTTGGAAGCCAAATCCAAAGTACTTAGCGGACAAGAAGGCTGGCACCATTAAAGGTATATTTGATATACATGTTATTGATGTTTACCTTACTAGCGCTCGTTGTAGTGCCTGGGTATATGATACTGGTTCAGTTGCTAATATTTGTAACTCTAAACAGGAGCTAACCTTAATAAGTGTTATTATGTGTCTGCGTTGAGCATGAACATTATATCTGGATCGTGTTTATTGCAAGACGGTTATTCATTTAAATCGGAGAATAATGGTTATTCTATTTATATGAATAACATCTTTTATGGTCATGCACCTGTTGTGAATGGTTTATTTCTTCTGAATCTCGAAAGCAATGAAACGCACATCCATAACATTGAGGCTAAGAGATGCAAAGTAGATAGTGATAATCCAACTTATTTGTGGCACTGCTGTCTAGGTCATATTGGTGTAAAACGCATGAAGAAACTCCATTCTGATGGACTTTTGGAGTCTCTTGATTTTGAATCATTTGACACGTGCGAGCCGTGCCTCATGGGCAAGATGATCAAAACCCCGTTCTCCGGAATAATGGAGCGAGCAACGGACTTATTGGAAATCATACATATCGATGTATGCGGACCAATGAGTGTTTCGACGTGCAGTGGATATCGCTATTTTCTCACTTTTACTGATGACTTAAGTAGATATGGGTATATCTATTTAATTAAACATAAATCTGAAACGTTTGAAAAGTTCAAAGAATCAGAACGAAGTGGAAAACCATCGTAACAGGAAAATTAAATTTCTATGATCCGATCGTGGAGGTGAATATTTGAGTTATGATTTTCTCATGCATCTTAAAGCAAGCGGAATCGTTTCGCAACTCACGCCACCCAGAACACCACAGTGCAATGGTGTGTCTGAACGCCGGAATCGAACTCTATTAGATATGGTGCGATCAATGATGTCTCTTACAGATTTGCCATTATCATTTTGGGGTTATGCATTAGAAACCGATGCATTCACTTTCAATAGGGCACCATCTAAATCCGTTGAGACGACACCGTATGAACTATGGTTTGGTGCTAAACCTAAGTTGTCGTTTCTTAAAGCTTGGGGATGCGAAGCTTACGTCAAGAAGTTGATGCCGGAAAAGCTCGAACCCAAAGCGGAGAAATGCGTCTTCATAGGATACCCTAAGGAAACGATTGGGTATACCTTCTACCATAGATCCGAAGGCAAAGTGTTTGTTGGAAAGAACGGATCCTTTCTTGAGGAGGAGTTTCTCTCGAAAGAAGTGAGTGGGAGGAAGGTAGAGCTAGACGAGGTTATTGAACCTTCTCTCGAGTTGGAGAGTAGCGCAGCACCTGAAATTGTTCTAGTGCCGTCTGCACCAACAAGAGAGGAAGCTAATGACGAGGATCATGAAACTTCGAACGATGCTACTACTGAACTTCGCATGTCGACAAGGTCACGTGCCCCTCCTGAGTGGTACGGCAACCCTGTCTTAACTGTCTTGTTAGTAGACAACAGCGAACCTGCGAACTATGAGGAAGCAATGATGAGCCCAGACTCTGAGAAATGGCTAGAGGCCATGAAATCCGAATTGGGATCCATGAGCGAAAACCAAGTATGGACTTTGGTAGACCCTCCTAGCGACCGTAAGGCCGTTGAGTGCAAATGGATTTTCAAGAAGAAAACGGACGCGGATGGTAATGTTACTATCTATAAAGCTCGGCTTGTTGCAAAAGGGTTTTGGCAAGTTCAAGGTGTTGACTACGACGAGACTTTCTCTCCTGTAGCGATTTTTAAGTTCATTCGGATTTTATTAGCAATTGCTGTATTTCATGATTATGAAATATGGCAGATGGACGTCAAGACCGTGTTCCTCAATGGAAACATTGATGAAGAGTTGTATATGATGCAGCCCAAAGGTTTTGTCGATCCTAAGGATGCTAATAAGGTGTGCAAGCTTCAGCGTTCCATTTATGGACTGAAGCAATCATCTCGGAGTTGGAACCTTCGTTTTGATCAAGTGATCAAGAGTTTTGGATTTGTTCCAAATTGCTACGAAGCTTGTATCTACAAGAAAGTGAGTGGGAGCTCGGTGACATTTTTAGTACTATATGTGGATGACATTGATTATTGGAAATGACATTGGTATGCTTAACGATGTAAAGAGTTATTTGAATAAATGTTTTTCAGTGAAAGACCTAGGAGAAGCTGCTTATATATTAGGCATCAAAATCTATAGAGATAGACAAATAAGCCTAATAGCTTTAAGCCAAAGTACATATCTAGACAAAGTTCTGAAAAGGTTCAGAATGGATAAAGCAAAGAAAGGTTCATTGCCCATGTTGTCAGGTAACATATTGAGCAAGGCTTAGTGTCCAGCTACGGTAAAAGATAGAGATAGTATGAGCAAAGTGCCATATGCCTCGGCCATAGGTTCTATCATGTATGCCATGCTATGTACTAGACCGGATGTGTCCAATGCTCTTAGTTTGACGAGCAGATACCAAAGTGATCCAGGAGTGGAACACTGGACAGCCGTAAAGAACATCCTAAAGTATTTAAATAGGACTAAAGAAATGTTCTTGGTCTATGGAGGTGATGAGTAGCTCATCGTAAAAGGTTACGTCGATGCTAGTTTCGACACCGACCCGGATGATTCTAAACCTCAGACAGGATACGTTTATATTTTGAATGGTGGAGCTGTGAGGTGGAGAAGCTGCAAGCAAAGCGTGATCGCGGGATCTACAATAGAAGCGGAATACATGGCTGCTTCAGAAGCGTCAAGTGAAGGAGTTTGGATCAGGAAATTCATCACTGAGCTTGGTGTGGTTCCAAGTGCCTTGGACCCACTGGAGATATTGTGCGACAACACTGGCGACATAGCACTGGCTAAGGAACTAAGATATCATCCAAAGACCAAGCACATCAACCGCCGTTTTCATATAATTCGAGATTATATAGCAGATGGAGATCTGAAAATTAGCAAAGTACATACGGATCTGAATGTCGCAGATCTGTTGACTAAACCTCTTCCACGAGCAAAACATGATCAGCACCTTAATGCCATGGGTGTTAGATTGTTGCCAGATGTAAACTAGATTATTGACTCTAGTGCAAGTGGGAGACTGTTGGAATTATGCCCTAGAGGCAATAATAAAGATGTTATTATTATAATTCTTGTTCATGATAAAGTTTATATTCCATGCTAGAATTGTATTAAGCGGAAACTTTGATACTTGTGTGGTTTATGAACAACACCGTGTCCCTAGTACGGCTCTATGGACTAGCTCATTGATTAATGATGGTTAAGGTTTCCTAACCATAGACATGAGTTGTCGATTAATAATGAGATCATGTCATTAGGAGAATGATATGATGGACAGACCCAAATTAAGCAGAGCAATTAGATCGTGTCATCGTGTTCATCTTTGCGAAGCTTTTTCCTATGTCAAGTATTGTATTCCTTAGACCATGAGATAATACAACTCCCTGGTATCGGAAGAAAGCTTTGAGGTCATCAAACGTCATCCTATGTGAGGGTGATCATAAAGGTGTCTCTCAGGTGATCGGAAAGTACTTGTTGGGTTGTATGTATCGAGATGGAATTTGTCCCTCCCGAGTCGGAGAGATATACTTCGGGCCCACTCGGTAATCGATATCAACACCACTTGCAAGCACGTGGTTAAGAAGTTAATCACAAAGTGATACCGGATTACGGAACGAGTAAAGTACTTGCTGTGAACGAGATTGAACTAGGTATGTCGATACCAACGATCGAATCTCGGGCTAGTAAAATATCGCGTGACGAAGGGAATACATATATGGGATTAATTGAATCATGGAATCGTGGTTCATCCGATATGATCATCGATGAATATGTGGGAGTCAATATGGTTTTCCAGATCCCGCTGTTGATTATTGATAGAAGATCATGTCTGCATATTCTCGAACCCGTAGGGTCACACACTTAACGTGCATCGACGCAAGGATAGAATGGATAATTGGTTTATGAGTTTTTGTTCGGAGTCTTGGATGAGATCCAGGACATCAAGAGAGGTTCCGGAATGGTCCGGAGAATAAGATTCATATAAAGGAAAGCAGTTTTTGGATCTCATAATCGTTTCGGAGTTTATCGATATTGTACCAGAAGGTTCTATAAGGTTCCGGAGTGGGACCAATGTGGGCCCACTTGTCGGAGGCCTGCGTGGGCCTAAGGGGAAGTGCCCTGGCCACTTTGGTCCAGGGGCACAAGGCCCCAAGGCCCAGCCGGCCAGCTCTAGGGGAAACCCTAGGGGAGCCTTCTAGAAGGAAGGGGGAGACTTGCCCCCCACTCCACCCTTGGAGTTGCCGCCCTAGGGCTTGGAGGAGGGGCCAAGGGGGCAAGCCATCCCCCTATACAAGGAGGGCAGGGGCGCACCCTCCCCCTCTCCCACTCCTCCAACCCTAGCCGCCAACTGCTGCCCCTCCTCCTCTCTCTCTCTCCCGACTACGCGTAGGCGAAGCCCTGCCGCAGAAACTCTCCACCATAAGCACCACGCCGTCGTGCTGCAGATCCAATCTATCTCTCCACCATACTTGCTAGACCAAGGAAGGAGGAGACGTCGCTGCACCGTACGTGTGCATCTCTCGGAGGCGCCGCCACTTGCGGCGTAGAATCGGATCGGATCGCGAGGGGGAGACGACAAGTATGACTACGTCAACCATGTTCTGTTGAACGTTTCTGCTGTGTGATTTCTTCAAGGGTATGAAGATCTTATCAATCTCTCTCGTTGATTGCATCTCCTAGATTAGATCTTGGCTTTCTTGTTCGCATCCATAGAATTTTTTTGATTTACTATGCTGCGAAACCCTTCAAAATGATCATAGAGGCTTTGGTGACTTGTCATAGCCATAACATGGTGTGAGAATGTGCCAAGTCAACCCAAACAAAGCATCAAAGGAAAATACCACAATACTATGCTTTTGCATGCTAAAACAACACATAATTTCTTCAAGGCACACTAACCAATCCCAATTGTTTGGAACAAGACATGCTATGGCAATAATCACTAAGCATAAGGTCAAAACAACACCTGGCATGTCATGCTAAAGTCTAAGTCACAGTCAATGCAAGGTCCTCTTGCACTTTTAAGAAGGAACTTCCTACTCTTGTCCAACACCAAGAAACTTATTTGAAACAACGGTGAGAATGGGGGTCCAACTACTTTATTCAAGCAAACTAAACAACTAAGCAAACCAAACTAAAACTAAGACGCTCCAAGAACAACATAACTGTGCATGAAACAATAAAAACGAAGTGTCTAGACAGACCTGAGCTTTTTATTGATGAAGAAGGGGATGCCTTGGGCATCCCCAAGCTTTGACGCTTGTACCTCTTGGATATTTATTGGGGTGAAACCATGGTGGCATCCCCAAGCTTGAGCTTTTGTCCATTCTTCATCTCATTATCATTCTCTCTCTACACCTGAAATTTTTTCCTTCACACAATCTTCATTAGCAACATTAGTTTATTCAAAAGATATTAGACCTTAGGCAAAGCTTTGGAACAGCAAAAAATTTCACTAAAAACACAAGCTACTATATAAACTCCTTTAAAAAGCTCAATTCCCCAAAAGAGAACTCAAAAAGGAATCAATAAGAAGCAAATGCAAATAATGGCAGAAATCTATCAAAACAGACTAGCAGGTAGAAACTGATTTTTTCGAAAATCTTCTGTTGCTCAAATCAAAAGGTGTTGAACTAACTAAAGTTATCTAACATACTGGGGGATTTATTCGTAAATTTTCAACTCAATACTAGTTACAGAGACTCCTCACGAATTTTTATGGTAGAGGACAGAAATCTGTTTCAGGACAGCAACTCCCCAAATCTTACTTCCCTCTCATTAGAGGTCATTCTTAGCACAAAACCAAACAAAAAGGATAAGGAGAGGTCATAACTGAAGTAATAACTTCCAAGACTCAAGGAAACTCTTGGGTTATCTCCCAACAAGTACTTTTCTTTAACGCCTTTAAGTTAGGCACAAGAAGCAAGAAGAATCAAGTGTTTTCAAATGAAGAAGCATTAACATCAATACTTGCAAAGTCTTCAACTATGAAAGGTATCTTATCCAAATGGGTTTTGGAGGATCCCTTCTCGTCTCTCTTTGGTTTACTACTTTCATCAAAAATATTTTCAGGGGCAATCCAATCAAGATTCTTTTCAAAGGCTTCATGCATTCCAACAAGCTTAAAGGGTATGGGTATGTTGAATTCCTCTCTAGGCTTAGTTTTATCAGAAGTACCCACAACATCTACACTTGAGCCTAGCATATTGAAATGCTCAAAGACTTTTTTGGCTTCCCTAGCAACATCATGGAATTCTTTTAGTAAAGTTTCAAGGATGAATTCTCTCTTTTCAGCATTCTTTTCTTCCTTTAGTTTTAGAAACAAGAATTGTATGAAGGGGTTAAGGCTAACAAACCTAGCCTCCAACATATGAACTAAATAAGCTGCAGAAATCTCATAATTAGGGGCAAGCTATGCTATGGATTTATCCTCAATATCCTCATGCTTTCTAACATAATTAAAGAATTCTTCAATATTATCTTTCCCAATTATGGAGCCACTACCTATTGCAAGATCTTTCAGGGCGAACTTGGGGAACAACATGGTGGGCTAGAGAAAGCTGGCAACTAGAGCAGGAACTAACTTTTTTGTGTTTTGAATAAATAAAGCAAACCAAACTCGACTAACTTTTTTGGAGTTTTTGAAAAGAGGCAAACAAAACCAAGCAAAAGAAACTAAGCAAACTAAAAACAAAGTAAAGAGAAAGGAAGTGGAGGACTCCCCTTGTGAAGACGTCCTTAGCCTCCCCGGCAACGATGCCAGAAAAGAGCTTGATGACTCCCAGCACTGTCGTGGGACGCTTCGTTAAAAACCCCAAGAGGAAGGTGTGATGAGAACAACAAGTTTCCCTCAGTAAGAAACCGAGGTTATCGAACCATTAGGAGGAAGGAAACGTCTCAAAGGTGTTGCAAGCAACATGGAAACCTGCACAACACAGACTCAAGACTTTTCCCTGACGAATCAGTGAGGTTGTCAAGCTCACCGGTTTGCTGTAACAAAGGATTAAACGTATGGTGTGGAAGGTAATGGTTTGCAGCAAGTAAACAAGTAACAGTGGAAGATGTATCAATGGTAAAGATTGGACCGGGGTCCATAGTTTACGAGAGGTGCTCTCCTTAAATAAACAACATGGCATGAAGGGTAAACAAATTACAGCAGGGCAATTGACATGAACTGAGCAAGGCAATACAATGCAATACCGGACAAAAAGATCCTATGAGATTCAATTGGGCAATACAACAAGATACATAGACCGCCATCCAACTGCATCTATGACCAGAAGTCCACCTTTGGGTTATCATCCGAACCCCCTCAATTATTAAGTTGCAAGCAATAGACAACTGCTTTAAGCAAAGTGTGTAAGGTAAACAATCCACTTGTTCCATGAACAAGAGACCGTTGTTTTCTCCCTAGTGGAAACAACACATCTACAACCGAAGAGATTTCTATCACTTCCCTTGGAAACTAGAGGCATGAACCCACTATCGAGCATAAATACTCCCTCTTGGAGTAACTAGCAACTATTTGGCCAAGATAGCTACTAACAACGGAGAGCATGCAAGATCACAAACAACACAGACATGATATAATCATAAATACAAAACCATTAATCAACCTGACATAGTAATCTCAATATCCATCGGATCCCCACAAACACAACATGCATGATTACAAATAGATTAGATCTTGATCATGAATGGAGCTCACAAGATGTATACATGAAAGAACAAGGAGGAGATATAACCATCTAGCTACTTCATGGACCCATAGTCCAAGGTGGAACTACTCGCGCATCATACCGGAGAAGAAGGCCTCCGGGATGATCTCCCCTCTAGCAGGGTGACGGAAAGGATTTCAGCTCCCCCCGATCTAGGGACGATGGTGGCGGTGGCTACAAACAGTTTCATGGAGTTTTGATCGGGTGTCTAGGGTTTCTGCATCGGTGGCTTCTTATAGGCAAAGAGGGAGGCCGAGGGGGTTCCCTAGGCAGCTGCATCCCCCAGGCGCGGGGTGGGCCCAACCCCACGGCCAGGGGGTGTGGCCCCTAGAGGCCCTCCTTCGTCTCTCCTCTGGACTTCGTGTTCCCCACGGAAAGATATTTACTTTGGCTTTTGTCCCGTCCAATTCCGAGAATATTGATTTTATGCCTTTCTAGAACCAAAAACAGAAGAAAACAGGCAACTGGCACTGTGGAAACTTGTTAATTGGTTAGTTCCAGAAAAGATATAAAAACACCACAAAGTGTAGACAAAAAAGTAGATACTAAATAAGCATGGAACATCAAAAATTATAGATATGTTTTCGACGTATCAAACACCCACTCCAAAGTAGTTGGCCTTCAAAGTTATGGCCTCATTATCATCTTGCTTGACTTTCTTTTTCCTGGGGAAATGAATAACAAAAGGATCTCGCGAAGGCAACTAGAGCTTCACGTTCCCTTCATGCAAATTGATTAAATCCTTAATAGTTCTTAAGAAAGAAAGGCCTAATATGATAGGAGCAGTAGCATCTTCAGGCATGTCAACAATAACAAAATCAATAAGAGCAAGACAACCTTTAATGTATACTAAGGTATTTTCTTTAATGCCTACTGCTTGTTTGTAAGTAGAATCTGCCAGATGCAATTTTAGTTCAGTGATTTCAAAAGAGCCAGGATTTAACTTGTTAAAAATACTCTTTGGAATTATTGAAACACTTGCACCTAGATCACACAGTGCAGCTGTTTCATTAGTCCCAATTTTTAATCTTAATAGTAGGCTCAAATATATCATCTAGCTTAACAGGCAATTTTTCTGCAATCTTCTTATATTATTCTTCAAGCTCATGTACCTTTATTTCTACATGATTAACGAAGTGTTGATACATGGCTTCCTCATTCCCTTCATTTACCGGAATCTTGACATTGATCCTTTAAAAAAAATCTTCAACTTGAAGGGTTTCGCAGCATAGTAAATAAAAAATTCTATGGATGCGAACGGGAAAGCCAAGATCTAATCTAGGAGATGCAATCAACAAGAGGGATATATGAGATCTTCATACCCTTGAAGAAATCGCACAGCGGAACGTTCAACAGAACGTGGTTGATGTAGTCGTACTAGCCTTCTCCTCCTCGCGATCCGATCCAATCCAACGCCGCAAGTGGCGACGCCTCCGAGAGATGCACACGTACGGCACCGCGACGTCTCCTCCTTCCTCGGTCCAGCAAGTGGGGTGGAGAGATAGATTGGATCTACAACACAACGCGCGTGGTGCTATGGTGGAGAGTTTCTGCGGCAGGGCTTCGCCTACGCGCAGTCGGGAGAGAGAGAGAGAGAGAGGGAGGGCAGCAGTATGGCGGCCAGGGTTGAAGGAGTGGGAGGAGGAGGGCGCTCCCCTGCCCTCTTTATATAGAGGTCTGGCCGGACCCCCCTTGCCCCGCCTCCAAGCCCTAGGGCCGGCGGCCACAAGGGTGGAGTGGGGGACAAGTTTCCCCCTCCCTTCTAGAAGGTCCCCTAGGGTTTCCCCTAGGGTTTTGGCCGGCTGGGCCTATGGGGCCTTGTGCCCCTGGCCCAATGCATCCAGGGCACTCCCTCGTAGGCCCACACCCCCCTACGACAAGTGGGGCCACGTTGGTCCCACTCCGGAAGCTTCTAGAACCTTCCGGTACAATACCGAACATTCTGAAATCCAAAAACTGCTTTCCTTTATATGAATCTTATTCTCCAGACCATTCCGGAACCTCTCGTGATGTCCTGGATCCCATACGAGACTCTGAACAAAAAATCATAAACCATTTATCCATTCTATCCTAGCGTCGAGGCATGTTAAGTGTGTTACCCTACGGGTTCGAGAATATGCAGACATGATCTCCTATCAATAATCAACAGCGGGATCTGGGAACCCATATTGACTCCCACATATTCATCGATGATCATATCGGATGAACCACGATGCCAGGATTCAATTAATCCCATATTTATATTCCCTTCGTCACGCGATATTTTACTTGCCCGAGATTCAATCGTTGGTATCGGCATACCTAGTTCAATCTCGTTCACAGCAAGTACTTTACTCGTTTCGTAATCCGATATCACTTTGTGACTAACTCCTTAACCACGTGCTTGCAAGCGGTGTTGATATCGATTACCGAGTGGGCCCGAAGTATATCTCTCCGACTCGGGAGGGACAAATCCCATCTCGATACATACAACCCAACAAGTACATTCCGATCACTTGAGAGACACCTTTATGATCACCCTCTCATAGGATGACGTTTTATGACCTCAAAGCTTTCTTCCGATACCAGGGAGTTGCATTATCTCATGGTCTAAGGAATACAATATTTGACATAAGAAAAAGCTTCGCAAAGATGAACACGATGACACGATCTAATTGCTCTGCTTGATTTGGGTTTTTCCATCATATCATTCTCCCAATGACATGATCTCATTATTAATCGACAACTCATGTCTATGGTTAGGAAACCTTAACCATCATTAATCAATGAGCTAGTCCATAGAGGCGTACTAGGGACACGGTGTTTGTTCATAAACCACACAAGTATCAAAGTTTCCGCTTAATACAATTCTAGCATGGAATATAAACTTTATCATGAACAGGAATTATAACAATAACATCTTTATTATTGCCTCTAGGGCATAATTCCAACAGTCTCCCACTTGCACTAGAGTCAATAATCTAGTTTACATTTGGCAACAATCTAACACCCATGGCATTGAGGTGTTGATCATGTTTTGCTCGTGGAAGAGGTTTAGTCAACGGATCCGCGACATTCAGATTCGTATGTACTTTGCTAATCTTCAGATCTCCATCTGTTATATAATCTCGAATTATATGAAATCGTTGGTTGATGTGCTTGGTCTTTGGATGATATCTTGGTTCCTTAGCCAATGCTATGGCGCCAGTGTTGTCGCACAATATCTCCAGTGGGTCCAAGGCACTTGGAACCACATCAAGCTTCGATGATGAAGTTCTGATCCAAACTCCTTCACTTGGCCTTCTGCGAGCCATGTATTCGATTCTCGTAGATCCGCGATCACGCTTTGCTTGCAGCTTCTCCAGCTCTGACTCCTCCATTCAAAATATAAACGTATCACGTTCGAGATTTAGAATCATCCTTGATTGTCGAAACTAGCATCGACGTAACCTTTTACGACGAGCTGCTCATCACCTCCATAGACCAAGAACATTTCTTTATACCTATTTAAATACTTCAGGATGTTCTTTACGGCTGTCCAGTGTTCCACTCCTGGATCACTTTGGTATCTGCTCGTCAAACTAAGAGCATTGGACACATCCGGTCTAGTACACAGCATGGCATACATGATAGAACCAATGGCCGAGGCATATGGCACTTTGCTCATGGTTTCTCTATTGTTTACCGTAGCTGGACACTGAGCCTTGCTCAATATCTTACCTGACAACATGGGCACTGAACCTTTCTTTGCCTTATCCATTCTGAACCTTTTCAGAACTTTGTCTAGGTATGTACTTTGGCTTAAAGCTATTAGGCGTCTTTGTCTATCTCTATAGATTTCGATGCCTAATATATAAGCAGCTTCTCCTAGGTCTTTCATTGAAAAACATTTATTCAAATAACTCTTCACATCGTTAAGCATACCAATGTCATTTCCAATAATCAATATGTCTTCCACATATAGTACTAGAAATGTCACTGAGCTCCCTCTCACTTTCTTGTAGATACAAGCTTCGTAGCAATTTGGAACAAATCCAAAGCTCTTGATCACTTGATCAAAATGAAGGTTCCAACTCCGAGATGCTTTCTTCAGTCCATAAATGGAACGCTGAAGTTTGCACACCTTATCAGCATCCTTAGGATCGACAAAACCTTCGGGCTGCATCATATACAACTCTTCATCAATGTTGCCATTGAGGAACGCAGTCTTGACATCCATCTGCCATATTTCATAATCATGAAACGCAACAATTGCTAATAAAATCCGAATGGACTTAAACATCGCTACGGGAGAGAAAGTCTCATCGTAGTCAACACCTTGAACTTGTCGAAAACCTTTCGCGACAAGTCGAGCTTTATAGACAGTAACATTACCATCCGCGTCCGTTTTCTTCTTGAAAATCCATTTGCACTCAACGGCCTTACGGTCGCTAGGAGGGTCCACCAAAGTCCATACTTGGTTTTCGCTCATGGATCCCAATTCGGATTTCATGGACTCTAGCCATTTCTCAGAGTCTGGGCTCATCATTGCTTCCTCATAGTTCGCAGGTTCGCTGTTGTCTACTAACAAGACAGTTAAGACAGGGTTGCCGTACCACTCAGGAGGGGCACGTGACCTTGTCGACCTGTGACGTTCAGCAATAGCATCGTCCGAAGTTTCATGATCGTCATCATTAGCTTCCTCTCTTGTTGGTGAGACGACACTGGAACAATTTCAGGTGCTGCGCTACTCTTCAACTCGAGAGAAGGTTAAATAACCTCGTCTAGCTCTACCTTCCTCCCACTCACTTCTTTTGAGAGAAACTCCTTCTCAAGAAAGGATCCGTTCTTTGCGAAAAACACTTTGCCTTCGGATCTGTGATAGAAGGTATACCCAATCGTTTCCTTAGGGTATCCTATGAAGACACATTTCTCCGCTTTGGGTTCGAGCTTGTCCGGCATCAACTTCTTGACGTAAGCTTCGCATCCCCAAACTTTAAGAAACGACAACTTAGGTTTAGCACCAAACCACAATTCATACGGTGTCGTCTCAACGAATTTAGATGTTGCTCTATTTAAAGTGAATGTTGCGGTTTCTAATGAATAACCCCAAAATGATAACGGCAAATCTGTAAGAGACATCATCGATCGCACCATATCTAATAGAGTTCGATTCCGGCGTTCAGACACACCATTGCGCTGTGGTGTTCCGGGTGGCGTGAGTTGCGAAACGATTCCGCTTGCTTTAAGATGCGTGAGAAAATCATAACTCAAATATTCACCTCCACGATCGGATTGTAGAAATTTAATTGATTTTCCACTTCGTTCTGAAATTCTTTGAACTTTTCAAACGTTTCAGATTTATGTTTCATTAAATAGATATACCCATATCTACTTAAGTCATCAGTAAAAGTGAGAAAATAGCATATCCACCGCGCGTCGAAACACTCATTGGTCCGCATACATTAGTATGTATGATTTCCAACAAGTCCGTTGCTCGCTCCATTATTCCGGAGAACGGGGTTTTGATCATCTTGCCCATGAGGCATGGTTCGCACGTGTCAAATGATTCAAAATCAAGAGACTCCAAAAGTCCATCAGAATGGAGTTTCTTCATGCGTTTTACACCAATATGACCTAGACGGCAGTGCCACAAATAAGTTGAATTATCACTATCTACTTTGCATCTCTTAGCCTCAATGTTATGGATGTGTGTTTCATTACTTTCGAGATTCAGAAGAAAAAAACCATTCATAGCAGGTGCATGACCATAAAAGATGTTACTCATATAAATAGAACAACCATTATTCTCCGATTTAAATGAATAACCGTCTTGCAATAAACACGATCCAGATATGATGTTCATGCTCAACGCAGGCACATAATAACATTTATTAAGGTTTAAAACTAATCCCGAAGGTAAAACTAAGGAGAGCGTGCCGACGGCCATCACATCAACTCTTGATCCGTTGCCAACGTGCATCGTCACCTCATCCCTTGCTAGCCTCCGTCTATTCCGTAGCTCCTGTTTCGAGTTACAAATATTAGCAACCCGATTATCAAATACCTGTGCACTACAACGAGCGCTAGTAAGGTAAACATCAATAACATGTATATAAAATATACCTTTAATGGTGCCAGCCTTCTTGTCCGCTAAGTACTTTGGACGATTCGCTTCGATGACCCTTGTCCTTGCAATAGAAGCACTTTCGATTATGCGGCTTAGGTCCGGACTTGAGTATCTTCTCGGCGAGAACAGCAGCTTACGCTGCCTTTCTTGAAGGGCTTCTTTGAACCCTTACCTTTCTTAAAGCTGGGGGGCTTGTTGAACATCAACACATGATTATCTTTCTTGATGTCCACCTCCGCAGCTTTCAGCTTAGCAAAGATCTCGGTGATCGTATCAGTGGAACCAATCTGATTATGAGTAACTACAAAACCTTTGTAGCTAGGAGGGAGTGATTGCAGAACTCTGTCAATCTTGAGCTCTTCTGGAATCTTGCAGTCCAGTTGCTCAAGACGTTGAGTGTAGCCCGACATCTTAATGTCGTGCTCACTAACGGAACTCCCTTCCTCCATCTTGCAGTTAAAGAATTTCTCAGAGATCTCATATCTCTCAGAACGGGCCTGAGTCTGAAACATGGTTTTCAGTTCCTCAAGAATCTCAAAGGGCCCGGCGAATTCCTCAAAATGATTTTGAAGGTCCGATTCCATAGCAAACAACATGGTGCTCTTAATCACACCATAATCATCCTTGCGCGACTGATAAACAGCTTTTCATCGGTAAGCATCTATAGCAGGGCGTCACCTAGCGCTTTCTCAAGGACATAGTCCTTTGTCCGGCTGAGAATGATTCTCAGTTCGGAACCAGTTGGTGAAGTTAGACCCATTGTTCTTAAGCTTTTCTTTCTCAGCAAAAACGTTGAAGTTGAAGTTGGACTTAGCCATTTGATCTACAAAATTTGCAAGTACAATTTAGACTATGTTCATGATAATTAGTTCAACTTAATCAAATTACTAGATGAACTCCCACTAAATTCAACATCCCTCAAGTTGTTTAGTGAACACGATCCAAATTCACCACACCTAATCCGATCTTCACGAGAAGAGATGTGGTTTCAATGGTGGACAACAAAGTGTCGATCATATAATTCATATGAATCATGCTTAACCTTTCGGTTCGTGTGTTCCGAGGCCATGTCTGTACATGCTAGGCTCGTCAAGTCAAACCCAAGTATTTCCGCGTGTGCAAAACTGGCTTGCACCCGTTGTATGTGAACGTAGAGTTTATAGCACCCGATCATCACGAGGTGCTTGAACACGACGAACTTTTGCAATGGTGCATACATGGGGAGAACACAATTTTATCTTGATCTTTAAGTGAGGAATCATCTTATAATGCTACCGTCGCGATCTAAGCATAATAAGATACATAAAAGGATAAACATCACATGCATATGATTTTATGTGACATGGTATAGCCAATCTCCGCGCAATGATCTCCATCTTGTGCGTGCCAGCATGATCTCCATCACTCCACCATGATTGCCTCCACCACGAATAGCAACTACAACTATTGCCAACTACTTAGCGATAAAGTAAAGCTATTACATGGCGTATAAGAAGTTGACACACAGGTCATACACAATTATAAAGACAACCATATGGCTCATACCGGTTGTGTACTCATCGACATGCAAGTCGTGAAATATTACAAAACATGATCATTGCATACAACATACACATCATATCTTGGGCCATACCATATCACAGAAACACTCCCTGCAAAAACAAGTTAGACGCCTCTACTTTGTTGTTGCATGTTTTACGTGGCTTATGGGAGTAACAAGCTAAGAACGATTCTTACCTACGGAAAGCCACAACGGTGATATTATGGTTTCCAACATCCGGTGTAAATCTCATGACAACTATAGTGAGAAAGCGGCATCCACCGGCATGTGTGGAACAAGCCACACGTCAAGTCGAAGCGGTCTCATGACGAGGTCGCGTAAAGTTGGCCTAGACCGCTTCGATCTCACTATCCCGCGTCATAAGAAGTACACAACAAGAGGCTTGCAACAGAAAACATCAACGCCCGCAACAAGCATGTTGCGTTCTACTCGTGAAACACATCTACGCATAGATCTAGCTCTGATACCACTGAAGGGTTTCGCAGCACAGTAAATAAAAATTTTCTACGGATGCGAACGGGAAAGCCAAGATCTAATCTAGGAGATACAATCAACGAGAGGGATAGATGAGATCTTCATACCCTTTAAGAAATCGCAGAGCGGAACGTTCAACAGAACGTGGTTGATGTAGTCGTACTAGCCTTCTCCTCCTCGCGATCCGATCCAACGCTGCAAGTGGCGACGCCTCCGAGAGATGCACACGTACGGCACCGCGACGTCTCCTCCTTCCTCGGTCCAGCAAGTGGGATGGAGAGATAGATTGGATCTACAACACGACGGCGTGGTGCTATGGTGGAGAGTTTCTGCGGCAGGGCTTCGCCTACGCGCAGTCGGGAGAGAGAGAGAGAGGGAGGGCAGCAGTATGGCGGCCAGGGTTGAAGGAGTGGGGGGGAGGAGGGTGCGCCCCTGTCCTATTTATATAGAGGGCTGGACGCCCCCCTCCCTTTCCCCTCCTCCAAGCCCTAGGGCCGGCGAACACAAGGGTGGAGTGGGGGCAAGTTTCCCCCTCCCTTCTAGAAGGTCCCCTAGGGTTTTGTCCGGCTGGGCCTATGGGGCCTTGTGCCCCTGGCCCAATGCGGCCAGGGCACTCCCTCGTAGGCCCACGCCCCCCTCCGACAAGTGGGGCCACATTGGTCCCACTCCGGAAGCTTCTAGAACCTTCCGGTACAATACCGAACATTCCAAAACAATTCCGAAATCCAAAAACTACTATTCTTTATATGAATCTTATTCTCCATACCATTCCGGGACCTCTCGTGATGTCCTGGATCCCATCCGAGACTCCGAACAAAAACTCATAAACCATTTATCCATTATATCCTAGCGTCGAGGCACGTTAAGTGTGTGACCCTACGGGTTCGAGAATATACAGACATGATCTCCTATCAATAATCAACAACGGGATCTGGAAACCCATATTGACTCCCACATATTCATCGATGATCATATCGGATGAACCACGATGCAGGATTCAATTAATCCCATATTTATATTTCCTTCGTAACGCTATATTTTACTTGCCCGAGATTCGATCGTTGGTATCAGCATACCTAGTTCAATCTCGTTCACAGCAAGTACTTTACTCGTTCCGTACTCCGATATCACTTTGTGACTAACTCCTTAACCACGTGCTTGCAAGCGGTGTTGATATCGATTACCGAGTGGGCCCGAAGTATATCTCTCCGACTTAGGAGGGACAAATCCCATCTCGATACATACAACCCAACAAGTACTTTCCGATCACCTGAGAGACACCTTTATGATCACCCTCTCATAGGATGACGTTTGATGACCTCAAAGCTTTCTTTTGATACCAGGGAGTTGCATTATCTCATGGTCTAAGGAATACAATATTTGACATAAGAAAAAGCTTCGCAAAGATGAACACGATGACACGATCTAATTGCTCTGCTTGATTTGGGTCTGTCCATCATATCATTCTCCCAATGACATGATCTTATTAATCGACAACTCATGTCAATGGTTAGGAAACCTTAACCATCATTAATCAATGAGCTAGTCCATAGAGGCGTACTAGGGACACGGTGTTTGTTCATAAACCACACAAGTATCAAAGTTTCCGCTTAATACAATTCTAGCATGGAATATAAACTTTATCATGAACAAGAATTATAATAATAACATCTTTATTATTGCCTCTAGGGCATAATTCCAACACAACTGTGTAGTTTGGTGAAGGAGCATTACTATAATCAAGTTCTTTGGGCTCCTCCCTTTGGATTCTTATCATTTTGAGGTCTTCTACTGGATTGGGCTCAGCTTTACCTGCAAATTTAGCTAGAATGAGAGTTTCACTCACAGTTATCTTACCTAGCTGTGCCTCAGCGATCCTTGTTCTTTCTTGGAGGGCCTACAAATCATTCCTCAAACTAACAACTTGGTTAGATAATTTACCAAGCATAGCATCATGGTTCTCCGTAATTTTAACTAAAATATTGTTTTGCTCATTTTGTGAGTCCATAAAATATTTAAGAGTTTCTTGGAGACTATTATTACTTGATGTTACCTGCTGGACTATAATAATGTTTCTAAAATTTGGATTATAATTTTTCTTTGAAGAAGGGTTATAATCACTACGAGCTATGAAATCTATTTCTTCAATAGCTGGTTCAGGAGTAGCTATTACCTGGGTTTCCTTACCTTTAACGACTAATATGAGCTTATCCAACTTAGCGTTGAGTTCTTCATTTTCTTGTGGTGTAACGGAGTTCACCTTCTTCGTGTTTGATCTTTCCACATGCCATTGGGCATGGTTGTCTTGCATATTGTCTAGCAGCTGCTTTGCTTCAGTAATTTGCTTATCCATAAATGTTCCTCCAGCTGCAGTATCTATCATAGACTTAGACACAGGGTTAAGAGCATTATAAAATAAATGGAGAATTAACCAATCTTCCATTCCATGGCTGGGACAGTTTCTCATACATTCTTTCATTCTCTCCCATGCAAGCGCTAGTGGCTCACGCTCTTCCTGTCTAAAACCAGTACTATTAGATATGAGTTGCATAGTCTTTGCAGGTGGAAAGCATTAAGTCATAAATAAAGAAGTGCATTCCACCCATGATGCAATAGTATTTCTAGGCAAAGATAGCAACCATTCTTTTGCTCTTCCTCTAAGAGAGAAAGGAAATAAGCGCAATTTGACCGCATCAGGGTCAACATCTTTAATGCGCATCATATCACATATTTTAGTAAAAGTATTTAAATGCATACCTGCATATTCAATAATAGAGCCTCCAAATTGATTCTGTTGAACCAAACTTAAATAGTGGGGCTTAATTTCATAGTCCTTAGCAGCAATTGCTGGCTGAGTAATAGGAGTACGCAAATAATCATTGTTAGGAGTTGCAAACTCCCCTAGTTTCTTTTCGGCCATACTTCCCATGTTTTGGGATTTTCTTAAACAAGTACTAATAATGATAAAACAAGAATTAAAAGGCTAACTAATTTTTTTGGTTTTTCAAATAAAGACTGAAAGCAAACTAAACAAATAAAAACGAGAATTAAAACTAGCAAGGTTCCTACTAACCTCACTAGGGTAGCTATTGCTTCCACGACAATGGCGCCAGAAAAAGGGTTGATACCTTCGATCGGATTACGGATGTAGTATAGCTCTTTTTCCCTAGTAGACCTAGGTTTATCGAATCCTCAGGAAGCAGAAAGTAAAGTGATATTACTTAAATGGACCTTCGAGAGTTTTAGAATTCCTGTTGAGTTTTCACCGGACCAAGATTTTGTGATCTTTTTGTTGTTGTTGACGATGGAGAGAGAGTGAGGGCCTAGGGTCTTCGGTTTTCACCAGTAGCTGTGCAAAACATCTGATGGTAATAATAGATAATAATAAAGTATGCATGTAATCGTTAGAGCAAGATAATTATATGTCGGCAGTGCATCCATAAATGTTATCGCCTCCGCAACCGCTTATAGCAATAAACTACTAGTCTCATCCATAGAAGAAAGAAAACTAATGATATGCATCGTGATGTCACCGTTAATCCCAAGTAAGTTCCTCACATACAACCGTACACCCCTTCTGTCACTAGGGTTCCCATCCTGCAATCAGTCATTACTCACACTCCCTTTACCTGGATCAATCCTCGGGGTCTTGGGTACCTGAAAAACCCTTAGATTGAGGCAAGAGAGGGTACTACAATCATCATGTCATAAAAACTAATACATGATCCCATCTATGATAAATAACATGCACAAAAGCTACATGACTAGGCCGAAGCCCTTAGCCCAAGAAGAATTACTCACACATAGAGATGAAATAGATAATCATAAACATTGTAATAGAGATTGTCAGGTTGATAGCAAATAGTCTTACAGTGTCGCCAATTGGAGAAGATATCTACTATTACAAGTGGTGAAAGATGGATATAGTGGTGGAGAAGGGTTTAGAGTTTTAGATATAGATCTATTCCTCTGGCGTGGCGGATTCTGGTGGTAGGGAGAGTTGAGGTCTAAAAAACGTTGTTTCCTGTCACCCAAAGCCTCTTTATATAGGGGTCCCTTCACGAAAGTTGTTATGTTTGACCTAATGAGATCGGTGCCAACTATACAGCCGGAATAAAATTCCCGCCGTAAATTTGGTCGTTAAGCTTACAGTATTAACTTCACGGCTTATGGTTTCTTTGACGTGTTGGAAATCTCGTATCTTTGGCATTTATATAGTGATTTCCATCATCATACGTCATTATCTGCGCAAGAAAAAATAACAAGAAAGGATTGCATACCCCTTTGATCATTAGACATTAGTGGCAGGTTTTAAAGAGATATTTCATCAAATATATGAATAATATCTAGTTTAAATGTGGACGTGGATGGCTATATTTTACAACCATCAATGGTCCGTTCACAAGGATTGCACCTCGCCCAGGAAACACCATCATACATGACGTTGGATCAAAGCTTTCCATGAGGAACTTGCATAATTTAGGCCGGAGCTTCGAACACTTGATGTCCAGTAGTCCTCCATATTTTGCTCTTCTTATCACTAAGTTCTGCTCTTCTGACATACTAGGGTAGAGGCTGACCAACTTCATAGGTGACGCCCGTTAGAAGCATTTTTTAGATTTTCCCTAGTGAAAAAATAGAAAAGAATAAGCTAATGAATCATGTCTATGACACAACAATACACAAATTGTTGTTAGAAAAACTAATTCTGCTATGATAGCAATACAAACCTGTGATAGCACTACATGATTATCAGTTTCCTCTTGTGAGTTGGGCTTCTCAACTTGTACATCTTCAATGTCCTTGACATGATGTATTTCTTCAACTATATCATCCTTGGGAAGATGTGCTAGTGATATTATAGACCGCAGCGTAAGATTTTTACGGATCATGCCTAGCTTTGAATGCTTCTTCCCTGATCTAAGCTTCTGGCTGCTGCCTAATATTGTCATTTCTTACTGTGAAAAAGAATGAAGAACATGAATTAGTTAAATGAAAAAAAATCATGTATGAAACTAGGTACATCCAGTAAAAGAAATTAGGATGTACAACCAGAAAGAATAAGGGCACCCAGTAAAGAAACTAGGTACATCCACTAAATAAAACAAGGTACATCTAGCAAAAAAGTAGGTACATCTAGTAAAAGAAAAACAACTTCATGTAGTAAGGAAACCAGATACATCTACTAGGCATGAATTGATCATAAATTGGTTATTTGGTACATCATATAAACTGATATACATCTACTAGGCATATATTTGTTATGTATTATATCAAGTATTTAAACCAGGTATATGTTCTAAGAAAAACAGGCACATCTAGTATTAAAAATCAGATACATCTACTAAAAGAACCCCGGTACATCTATTGTGCATTAAAAAATATCTACTAAGAAAAACAAGGTACATCTGCTAAAGAACCCAGGTAAATCAGGTACATCTGCTAAAAGAATCCAGATACATCTACTTGGCATAAAAAGGTACATCTACTAAGAAAAATAAGGTACATCTGCTAAAAAACCCAGGTACATCTACCAGGTACATCTGCTAAAGAACCCAGGTACATCTACTGGGCATAAAAAAGGTACATCTACTAAGAAAAACAAGTTACATCTACTAAGAAAAAAAGCACATCTATTGGCACATCTAGTATTAAAACCAAGGTACATCTACTAATAAAATAGTCACATCTAGTGGGCAAAAAGTGATCAGGTACATCTATCAGGCACATCTAGTACTCCCTCCGATCCTAAATAAGTGTCACGGTTTTGAACTAACTTTAGTTCAAAATGGCGACACTTATTTAGGATCGGAGGGAGTATTAAAACCAGGTACATCCAGTAAGAAAACCAAGTACATCTACTAGAAAAAGTGATGCGGTACATCTACTAAGAAGTAAGAACCCAGGTACATCTAGTAAAGAAACTAGGTGCATCTACTAAGAAAACAGACATATCCACTAGGCATTAAAAAAAGTGATGAGGTGCATCTACTAAGAACTCATGGACATCTAGTATTAAAAATAAGGACAAAAGCTACATGTACATCTACTAAAAAAATAACTCAGATACATACACCTGAAACTTGGTTAGATACATCTAAAAAAATAAGGACAAAAGCTACATGTACTGGATCAAGAAAAGGTGAGGTCCATCTACTACTGCATTCATGGGGATACATCTACTGGATTCATAGTGAGGTCCATGTAGTTGGATCTTGGTGAGGTATATCTACTGGAATAGGAGGTGTCCCTAAATCACTACATCATGGGGGTTCCATCTACTAGATCATGCAAGGTACATCTATTGTAAAATTTTGGGATCTGTCGAAATTACCTGACCACGACGATGTAGCCAAATAGCGCCCAGTATGGAGTATCCTGTGACGATAGAAAGTGCAGACGGCTCGTAGGTGTACCCTGCGGAGTGAGGAAGCAGCCGATCAACACGAGGGAGTTGCAGACCCTCTGCTCCTGGATTCAACTGCCGGCGGGACGAGGAAGCAGCAGTACATCTCCTGCCCTTTGCCCTAGGATGTACTGTCTCCGGCGGAAAGGAGTCCTTCCCTTCACACTAGGATGTAGCCGGCTCCGATGCAAAGGATGCAGACGACGACGAGGAGCGGCGCCGTCCGAAATTACCTCCGCCCTACTCGAATCGAATCGACAGAGGAAGCGGGAACCCAGCCAGCTCCGACGGAAAGGATGCAGACGACGGCGACGAGAGGCGCCGTCCGAAATCACTTCCACGTCGCTCGAATCGACGGAGGAATCGAGGGACGGGGAATCGCCATGGGTGGAAACTCGAATCGACGATGGGGAAATGCGGAACTCTGTTTGAAACGACAGAACGGGGCTTCACTACGCGTACATAGTAGTAACGTCTCTCTGGGTTCGCTGAGAACGCACCACTCATCGCGGGCCGTTCAATCACGATCGCACGGTTCGGACGTGCGATCTCGCTGTAAGCTATATCTAGGTCGACATATAGTTAGAATTCATGATCAACATTAGTAATTTTAGTGTGCATCAGCTGCTGCAGGCCTTTTATGCTAGAATTGATGTAGGCTGTTTTTTTTCCTTCTAGTGAAGCAAGATCAGTGGATGGAATTAGAATCATTGTCTGGTCTATTTTTTTTCGACAGCAGACGATATTTTTTCCTTTGCTGCAGAACGCATCATAACGGGAGGCTTTTGACGGCCCATGGGCGTGGCTGCGCCCGCACATGGGGAAAAATCTACACACCGACCAGGGCAGCGTGTACCAGGCACTGCACATTCCCGCGCAGGTTCGGCCTGGCCGGTCGTTTCCTGTTTTTGTTTTTCCGCTTTCTGCTTCTGTTTTTTCTTTTCTTTAGTTTTTCGACTTTTTCTTTGAAAAACTTCATATTTGAAAATAAATTTAGATTTTAAAAACGTTTGGATTAAAAATGTTCAGATTTCGAAATTTTTCATATTTCTATCTTTTTGAGATCTTAAAAATGTTCACATTTTGAAAATTGTCCGTATTGATAATTCATTCAAAATTATAAAATATTCGGATTTAAAAGTGTTCGTTCACATTTTCAAATCTTCACATTTAAAGAATACATATTTTAAAAAACAAAGAAAAAACTAAAAAATGGAAAAGGAGCCGTACCTCATGGGCCGCGGCCCAACTAAAGGCCGCTTGACGGGGTATGCGGCGCCACTTTGGCGGTGTAAAGGAGCTCCCGCGCATGGGACGCTCAGTCACATCATGCTCAGATGTATGTGTCCGGCCTCGTTCAGTGGCCCACATGATGTTCTATCGTCCACGTGTGGAAGCCCAACAATGGCATGGCCCGTTATGAGAGAATGACAAAAACAACCACATTCGGGGTCAGCACGTTAGAAAACTGAGAGTATCATTTCTCAAAAAATAAAATAAAAAGGAAAACTGAGAGTATCACATGATCTCATGCATAGCGTGATACCATGATACCATTTTTTAAAATTAAAATTACAAGATTTAATTTTTACTAACAAAACATTACTCCCTCCGGCCCATATTAATTGACTTGGATTTATTAAAATTTGGATGAATCTAGACACTATTTAGTATATAGGTTCATTCAAAATTTGATAAATCAAAGTCAATTAATATGTGCCGGAGGGAGTATGAGTATTCACAAGATGTTTCCTAAACTTTTGAAAACAAGATTCGCAATACACATAAGGAAACAAAAAAAAGGACAATTTGACATGAATAGTGTCACATAAAAGATAAAATCACAAATGACATTGTTCATATATCAATTTGTCTTTTTTTTTCTTCGTGTATATTTACAATTTAGTTATGAAAAATTTGGATATTGTAAACATATTGTGAACACTCACAACTTTTTTTCTTCGAAATTTTAGGAACTTGCAAATTTGACTTTTGAGAGGTGATATCATGGTATGTTTAGGATTATATGATATTTCCCTAGGAAACCAACATCTTTAACGAAATGACATAAGAAAACAGCATGGCCCGGCGTCCCGTGTGACACATAGCACTGATTCTCACACCTGGTCAAATGGTGGTTGTTTCTTGTCATTTTTGTTGAAGGTGGTGGTTCTCTTACAATGCCGCCTCAGATGTGATTGTTTTTCTTCATTTTCTTGCTTTAGGTGAAGTGTCCACCGCCATGCGAGATGTGACGAGTCCGGGGAGGGAGGCGCCAATCGGCATTCTCGCGATTCGTGAAGTTGCGACTCGCGATTCGCGAGAGTACAAGCAGTGTACAATCGGATCAAGGGAAAAGTAAATTACATATAATTTTATTTTCACGTTCTCTTCAAAAACTATAAATATTTTTTAATTTTTGAGTGACTACAACATATAAAAGCGCGTGTATATTTGAACAGGACCGTGTATACTCCTATACTTACTCGAACGTTATATACAAAGATGAAGTCATGAACTGAGGCTTAGCACGAATGGTTGGGAAGTGTTGATACATGTCTTACCCGTGAGATCTTGAGTTCGAATTTGAGCGCACACTCTCTCAGTGTACACATCCAAAATCTTCTAATGAATTACTTGAAGGACCGCTTGCTACCCAAGTCGCTTTGTTTATACTCCCTCCGTTTCATAATATAAGATGTTTTAGTTTTGTGAAAGGAGTGTATCTAGACTCCTTTTAGTGTCTAGGTTCATTCCAAACCTAGATGAACCTAAACACTAAAAGAGGGCTAAATACACTTTATTCACAAAGCTAAAACGTCTTATATTTTAAAACGGAGGGAGTAGTGAAGAAGTCGAGATAGAGAACGGACTATGGACGGAAGTCGACCACCATTTGATCGAGAGCAAGAGTAGGAGTGCATCTGCACGCGATTCTAACCCATCCATATATCTAAGAGCATCTTCACTAGGACCCTAGGAACCGCCCTCAGGAGGCCCTTTTATCCGATTGATGGACAAAATTTTCCCAGTCACGTTCCAAATAGCCTTTTTCGTCGGATTGTGACGAAAATCCATCCGGCAAACACGTCAAACCCAACGCATCGGGGTTTGCTTGGGGGCACCGGACGAAGCGAAAATCTTCAATATTGTTGATGGTCATGCTCCCCCGTGGATTATGTGATCAATAATCACCACTATAACAAGGGTCATGGCTAAGAAGTTTTAGGCTTCTGGACCAAAAACTTCATCCATCCAGCAAAAAAAAAATCAGCGAATCGAACATGGAACCTATGGGCCACACACTAGTGGAGATGCTCTTTGTCCGATATCGTACGCATGGCATGGGTGAGACCACTCATCCGGACGCAAGTGTACGTACCTTTACGGCCGTCCTGGCGTCCTTGAAACGCGCGTTCATATATACTCCCTCCGTTTGGGATTACAAGTCCCGCGGATAACTAGGTTGCTAATTTGGACAACAAAACATAAATAGTATAGTATAAAAATTATACCATTAGAAACTTTAGAGATTATATTTTCTAATGATATAATTTTTATGATATATAAGTTATGTTTTGTTAGTCAAATTAACAACCTAGGTATGCGCGTAGGACCTATAATCCCGAACAGAGGGAGTATCTCGGCTGAATCTGTCGCTCACCACACCACCAGTGAATCTAGCCTAGTATGCCCGTTGTTGTCTATCGCCTGCCGGCCGTTCTGGCTTAATTTACGTGCAATATCGCGTTGGAAACCTGAGCTCGTCCCGTGGCCCACACGCCGCAGCTGGGACGGCCTGTTGTCCACGTGCACCGGCCCGCCGCCCGGGACCGGCGATATCGCGTCGCGTAGGCCTCCCGGCGGACATCCTCTATGTGAAGGGCACCACCGGCCGGCCACCGCCCCGGAGCTCGGGCGAGGAGGCGCCGTCTACTGGTGAAAAACAGGGCTGTAGTTCCGGGTTGGAACGGGCTCTAGTCTCGGTTTTGGGTCCGAGACTGCGAAAACGGGACTAGAGGCGCCCCTCTAGTCCCGGCTCGCAACGGCCCGCGACTGATAACAACCACGTGGCTATTTTAGCGCCGCGGGGGCGGAAACCTTCTAGTCCCGGGCTGTAACACCATCCGGGACTAAAAGGTTTCCTGCCGCGGCAGAGAAACACATATTTCTCTGCCGCGGCAGAGATTGTGTATTTTTTTTTTTTGCCATTTCGTTCCTTTTTTGTTTTGTGTTTCACTATAATTTAAACATATATTTCAGTATACATATTATACGCTACTACATACCTACTACACGTCGATGCATTTATATAATTAATTGATCCCTTGCAAGCATACATATAATCAATCATATCAAAAGGAAGAAATGTTTTGAAATTACATAGTCATTGATGAATATATATATCATATCAACTATATGAAGATGACTAAGGCAAATCAAGTTCCATGTCATCCGCATAATGCTCTCTATGTACATCAAGGACTTCCTTCATCATAAATCCCGCCAGCTTCTTTTGAATTGCTCTTATGCGCTGGTCTGGCTCTAGTTTTTTCCGCAAATCATAAATATAATGTGAGTCAACTTTCCGCTCACTAGTCACTCGCGGATGTACTCGTAGACGTAGTATCCACATAAATGAGTTCCCGGTGGCTGCTGTAAACTCTTCACCATTTTATAAGTTAACTCCTCTTTGAATGGACCTGATATTTTCTGTCTGAACCATGTCCAACACCTACTCGGCAAATAAAATGAACAAAAGAGTTATTAGTTACTTGATATCAGGAAATGAATAAAAGAGGACGATATAATGCGATAATGATTGAAATTACTTATGGAGCATTGCTTTCATGTCGCTCCACTGCTCTTGGTCCCAACTTAATGAGTCGTGGACTTTAACTAGGGAGTTGTCAACTTGAATGTTTAGCAAGATTCAGTGAAATCCGCGGACATTTACATAAGCATACATGCATAGCTCATTCAGTAAGCAAAAATAAAATGTGTACAAGATATAAACACTCACTTGAAGTTGTAAGGAAATAGCATTTCATTAATAAAATTATGCTCGGTTAAGAACCTGCACAGGTCTTCCTCCACGTCTTTGGGGTGATTCTTTAACGTATATTCATTAATGATATATGGGTCAATGAACCCAACGTCGTATCTTCTAGCTCTTTTGCATTCAAGCATCTTCATTCTGCGGAATATAATATCATCATACAAAAGGATATATAGGTAGGATAATATATTAAATGCAATGAACGAGTTGAGCTACAAACTTAATTATAGAAATAAATAACTTACAGACAGTAGCAACCAATGATAGATTTGTCGAGGGCGCGCTGGTTGTATAACTGAAACAGTTCGGTCATTTGAACCTGTATCGAGTATGATTTGAAGTGATGCTCCTTTCTAACGTCCACCGGAAACCAATCTTTCTGATGCTTTTTTTCTGCTTGCGACATGTACCATTCATGCAGATTTCGCATATGTGTGGATAGACGCACGAGCTCCTCATTACTGACTAGAGGCTCCCCTTGGACATACTGCCATACTATCTGACCCACTGGCGTATTTTCATAGCTAAATATTGACCAAGAGACATATTTGCTTCGTTAGCAAGTGTTTTGGCCTGCGATACAGTGATTCCCATAAGTGCAGCATTATTACGGGCTCTAGGGTCCATTATTTGCATGTCCATATCCATTTCAGCTCTGAAGGCCTTGTCGAGGTCTGAAATAACTTTGAGCGGGGCGACCGATTGATTCTTCTGTGCTCCGAGCTGGGCAACTTGCTTTCCGCTTTTTGCACTTGTGATTTTTTTCTTCTGTGCTTGCTTAATAATCTCCCGGTCATAGTCTGATTCCAGATTCATCGATATCTGGGATGGTTGCTCAAGAAAAGACTTAGCCTACTTTTTGTTTTTTTTCATTATATACCGGCTTTGGCTCAGGCTTTTTGGGTGCAAAATGCGCCTTAACTTGGGCAGCCACATCCGTGTTAGTTTCCTCATCGGTCTTGTCATACGGTCTCTTTGGAAGATCCGGCGGGATATCGACCATCTTCGGCGTTTGACCTTTCTTCGATGTGGGCGCGGGGGACCGTCGAACTTCTGTTTCTTCGACGAGGTAGTAGTATTGCACGCAGGCGGGGGCGGAGATCGAGTTGATGTACTTATAGTGCGGCGATCGTCAGCGGGGCGGGGTAGACTTGGAGGTTGGCGATAATCGGGTTGGGGTGGACTTGGAGGTTGACGATATTCGATGCGGGGTGGATTTGGATTCCTTGGAGTCGGTGGCCTTGGCGCCGAGCACGAAACTTGATGTACTTCTTATTCCATAGAATGATGTTGCGCTTGACATCTCCTAGTTTCGTAAGGCCTTCAAGCGTAGCGATTTCAATCTCTAGGTCCGCAAAATCCTCCACTATGTCATCCACCGTGACACGAGCATAGCCTGGTGGAATCGGAAGTGAATGGTGGAGTGCTCCGGGTAGACAAGGTAAAGCAGTGTCGATCGCCACCTTGAAGGACAGGTTGTTCATTGGACGATGTAGCTCACATTGTGCCATCTCTCTGACATCATCCACGGGGTAGTGAGGAGTCGGTGCATCATCCAACAGTGCTTGATCATCAGCACGGACCTCCGTGGAAGCCACGCTGCTTCTCCGTTGGCTAAGATTCAATGCAGGATCATCAGACCGCGGGTGAGTTGACGACGACGGCCTTTGGCTAATTTCATGCATGTCGAGCACTAATAATAGAGGTGAGTGTCGACATTATGTCGTGAGTGTCGACATTATGTCGAGCTGCTTGTACTATAAATAGGCATCCTTGTGAGTCCCGTCCTCCAGCCAGTTTGAGGCATCTCCAAGATGGTTTTCGAGAGCAGGGACACCACTACGGCCAGTTTTAGGGAGATGCCGCCGGAGCCCAGTCCTCCGGCATCTCCGAGAAACTGGTCATAGAGGCACTCCCTAATATGTGAAATTAGTTAGCTCCCAGGCGTATTGATCTAGTTAGAGAAGTTACAAACTGAAGATGGTTTTCGAGAGCAGGGACACCACTACGGCCAGTTTCAGGGAGATGCCGCCGGATCCCAGCCCTCCGGCATCTCCGAGAAACTGGTCATAGAGGCACTCCCTAATATGTGACCTCACGCGTTTGAAGATCAGATCTTAATGGTAAGTATGAATTGGGACTAAAGGCCCTCCAGCCACAAAACGGGACTAACACACTCAAGATTGTTTGCAGACAACACTATAAAAATGGACACATGGAGCATCTTCACTCATAAAATGTTACAATTATTACATATCATTTCTTCGCGTGTGTTCCTTTCTGATCCCATCGTATCCATGGAGCATCTTCATTCATTAACATGATGCTTGGGTCATCCTTCACCGCAAAGGGTGGAATTTCATAAAACTTATCACAATCTTCTAACATGTCTGTCTTGTCCTCCACTCCCATGATGTTTCTTTTTCCTGAAAGAACTATGTGGCGCTTTGGCTCATCGTCTGATGTATTCTTTTTCTTATTTTTTCTTTTTCTAGGTTTGGTAGACATGTCCTTCACATAGAAAACCTGAGCCACATCATTGGCTAGGACGAATGGTTCGTCTAAGTACCCAAGATTGTTGAGATCCAACAATGTCATTCCGTATTTCTTGTATACCTCAACCCCTCCTCCTGTCAGCTTGACCCATTTGCACCGAAACAAGGGGACCTTAAAAGTAGGTTCATAGTCAAGTTCCCATATCTCCTCTATGTAACCATAATATGTGGTCTTTGACCCATTGTTGTTTGTTGCATCAAAGCGGACACCACTATTTTGGTTGGTGCTCTTTTTATCTTGGGCTATCGTGTAAAATGTATACCCATTTATCTCGTACCCTTGGAAAGTCGATATAGTCGAAGATGGTGACCTAGACAACAAGTATAGCTGATCTCCAAGAGTGTTGTTTTTGATGAGATGTTGCAACCAACCGCCGAAACTCTTCATGTGTTCATCTCTAATCCAAGAGTCATGCTTTCCAGGGTTGTTGGACCGTAAGATTTTCTTGTGTTCCTCGATATATGGGGCTGCCAAGGTAGAATTCTGTAGAACGGTGTAATGTGCTTCGGTGTAAAAATGTTTGTCCCTACATATTATTGATTTCCTTCCTAGAGTACCCTTTCCACTCAGTCTCCCCTCATACCGCGATTGAGGAAGACCAATCGGCTTAAGGTCAGGAACGAAGCCAACACAAAATTCAATGACCTCCTCTGTTACATAGCCCTTGGAGATGCTTCCTTCTGGCCTAGCGTGGTTACGAACATATTTCTTTAAGATTCCCATGAACCTCTCAAAGGGAAACATATTATGTAGAAATACAGGACCGAGAATGGAAATCTCTTCGACTAGGTGAACCGGCATGTGCGTCATAATATTGAAGAAGGATGGTGGGAACACCAACTCAAAACTGACAAGAAATTGGACCACATCATTCTATAACCGTGGTAGATCTTCAGGATTGATTATCTTCTGAGAGATTGCATTGAGAAATGCACATAGCTTCACAATGGGTACTCGAACATTATCTGATAGAAGCCCCCTCAATGCAATCGGAAGCATTTGCGTCATAATCACGTGGCAGTCATGAGACTTTAGGTTTTGGAACTTTTTTCTGCCATATTTATTATTCCCTTTATATTCGACGAGAAGCCAGACGGGACCTTAATACTGCTTAGGCATTCAAAAAATATTTCCTTCTCTTGTTTGGTAAGAGCGTAGCTGGCATGACCTTGAAACCATTACGGATGCAGCATACGGGTCTTTCATATGTTGATGGTCCTTTCGTGCTTCCGGTGTATCTTTTGTCTTCCCATACACGCCCAAGAAGCCTAGCAGGTTCACGCAAAGATTCTTTGTCACATGCATCACATCAATTGCAGAGCGGACCTCTAAGAATTTCCAATATGGTAGCTCCCAAAATATAGATTTCTTCTTCCACATGGGTGCGTGTCCTTCAGCGTCATTCGAAACAGATTTTCCTCCAGGACCCTTTCCAAAGGTTACCAGTTGATCCAAATCTTTGACCATATCAAATATATCAGCACCAGTACGCTCCTTAGGCTTCAATCGGTGACATGCCGCATCGTTGAAATGCTTGCCTTTCTTTCTTAAGGGATGCTTGGCCAAAAGAAATCGACGATGCTCATTGTATACATTCTTCTTACAATGTTCCAAATATATACTTTCAGTTTCATCTAAACAGTGTGTGCATGTATTGTATCCCTTGTTTGACTGTCCTGAAAGGTTACTAAGAGCAGGCTAATCATTGATTGTTACGAAAAGCAATGCTCGGAGGTTAAATTCTTCCTGTTTGTGCTCATCCCACACGCGTATCCTGGGTTTGTGCCACAATTGTAAAAGTTCTTCCACTAATGGCCTTAGGTACACATCAATGTCGTTGTCGGGTTGCTTCGGACATTGGATCAACACTGGCATCATAATGAACTTCTGCTTCATGCACAACCAAGGAGGAAGGTTATAGATGCATAGAGTCATGGGCAGTCTTTGTCGAGCTCTGCTCTCCAAAGGGATTCATGCCATCTGTACTTAGACCAAACCTTAAAATCCTTGCGTCATCTGCAAATTTCGGGTACTGTCTATCGATTTTTCTCCATTGCGACCCATCAGCGGGGTGTCTCAACATCCCGTCTGACTTACGTTCCTCTTTATGTCATCGCAACAACTTGGCGTGCTCTTTGTTTCTGAATAAGCGTTTCAACCGTGGTATTATAGGAGCGTACCACATCACCTTCGCAGGAACCCTCTTCCGGAGGGGCTCGCCCTCAACGTCACCAGGGTCATCTCGTCTAATCTTATACCGAAGTGAAGTGCATACCGGGCATGCATCCAAATTCTCATACTCCTCACCGCGGTAGAGGATGCAGTCATTAGGGCATGCATGTATCTTCTGAACCTCTAAACCTAGAGGGCAAACAACCTTTTTTGCTTCGTACGTACTGGCGGGCAATACGTTATCTTTTGTAAGCATATTCTTCATCATTTTCAGCAACTTTTCAAATGAGGAGTCAGGTATAGCACACTCAGCCTTCCATCGCAGCAATTTCGATGTCTTTTGACTTCAGACCATTTTCGCAATTTGGGTACAACAACTTTTTGTGATCCTCTAACATGTGATTTAACTTCTCCCTATCCTTTTCAGTTTCACAATCTCTTCGCGCATCGACAATGGTCCGACCAAGATCATCAGCGGGTTCATCATGTGTCTCTTCTTCATCCTCCCCTTCAACATCCTCCTCCTCTTCTTCATTGTCTTCCATTATAACCCCTCTCTCTCCGTGCTTGGTCCAACAATTATAACTGGGCATGAAGCCGGACTTCAACAAGTGGCTGTGAAGGGTTTTTGAGTCAGAGTAATCCTTCTGATTCCTACATCCATTACATGGACAGAATACAAAACCATTGCGCTTGTTTGCATCAGCAACACGGATGAATTCATGCACGCCATTAATAAACTCGCCAGGCGTCGGTCGATCTGTACATCCATTCCCGGACCATCTGCATTATAGTAAAAGTATATCAAAAACCATTACACAACATGATAAAATTATTACAAGTTATATTGAGAGCTTCAAGAGCATTAATTTTGAATTTTGAAAAATTTACATGCACCAATTTATGAATTGCAGAAAACAATCAACATGATAAATGTGGAGTTTTTTATTATTGTTCTATCAGTGAAAACCTCATTTCATTCTAAACTCTGAAACTCTAAATTTACACATTTCAATTTTCAGCAACTATGTGCCTAATCAAAATTTGTTACACATATATATCAAAATCCTTCTAGCTACTTCTAGAGCATGCATGCATTTGATCCATATCTCTATACTTCTAGAGCATTATAGAGCTAAAGTAGCAATAAGAGATGAAAGAATGAAGTTCTAACCTTTCAAAGCTTTGGATTTAGGTGTTGCAAACTAAATCTTGACAAATCTTGAGAAAAAAAATAGCATGTACTCTCTTGCTTGTTTGAGAAAAATGGCCACCATATGCTTTAGGGCAGCAGGACAGGAGGCGGATTATATAGTCGTGGACAACTAGTCCTAGGCCATGATACGACCCGAGACTAATAGTCCATGAAAGGACCAGCTGGCCTGCTCCAGGTTATTAGTCCCGGGCCGTATTACGGCCCGGGACTAATGACCTGGTCCGGCCCGGGACTAGTCACTACGACCGTTTCTAGCTGTTAGAGGCCTCACGGCCCGGGACTAATGCTCCCACTAGTCGCGGGTTGTGCCAGGCCGGGACTGCTGGGCTTGTTCTGATCGAACCGAAGATGGTTTTTCCAGTAGTGGCCGCCGCCCGCCGGCATATACATCCTCCCGCGAGAGCCCGCACAAACGAATATATATATATATATATATGTATATATATATATATATGGGAAATAGTGGGCTATCTAGGATGCTACCTATGCATACTAATCCAATCATTGGATATTCTATAGAGAGCATGCAGTTGAGCAGCAGGAGCAGAAAATATCTAACGAAAAACATCACACCCCGTTACATAGAGAGCATTTTTTTGCATGCATTGCTAGTACATGCAAGTACACATGCAAGTACTAGCACATGCATGTAAACTAGCAACAACTCACGCATGCATGCAAGCTAGCAATACTAGTAGACCACTGAACTGGCTAAAATTTCAGCACGCATTCTAGCAATACATTCAAACCATTGAACCGGCTAAAATTTTAGCACGCATTCTAGCACCACATGCGCTAGAATGAAAGCCAAGCGCGGGAAAATTGGCCGAAAATCGTGCAACCCTTATGGTTGAATTTATTGCATGCTAACTTGCTTGATATATTGGTCTACTCTCATGATTGAACTTATTTCAGAAATTCTTGCATGTTTTCGTGCTCATATTGATAATAACATGCACACATCCCATCACCTAGTACAAGCTAGTAATGTCTAGTGGAAACAAGTACTACTGGCATACCGTATGCACTAGTTGATATATTTGGTCTACTCTCATGGTTAAAATTATTGCAGAAATTCTTGCATGTTTTCATGCTCATATTGATACTAACATACACACATCCCATCAACTAGTACAAGCTAGTAATGTCTAGCGCAAACAAGTACTAGCATACCGTATGCACTTTGTAGAAATTTTTGCAACAATAGATACGGTTTGGTACGCTACAATAAAGGCTGGTTTTGCAATTCTACAAACGGCAAATAACACCGTTAACTGCATGCAAGATTTTGGCTATTTCTCATCTTGACAGCTAGTAATAGTACTCCCTGTATCCAACGTCAATGCTTGCGTGCATTGGTAGCATCCTAGATAGTATATATATATATATATATATATATATATATATATATATATATATATAAACGTGCGTCTTATACTAGTTTCCCCCTTCACAATATAATCTGCTTTTCTTCACTGAAAGGACACGCTTTATCGAACACACGTACAAACACGAAGTATGCACGCCACCACATAGAGTGAAACCATGCATGGAGTGCCTGAATCGGCGAAACCACCATGCCCCCCTTATCCATATACAACAGTATTTTATAACTGAAAGTATGCTCTACTCCTTTTTCTATCGGTTTTGCTAGTTCTCATGCGCCTGAGAACTTCTTAAGTCTCAGTCGCCTCTTTTACCGTTCGATTTACCTCGTGATTTGTGCAAATTAGAAATTCCACATGAGTTACAACTAGGGTGTAACTGAGAATTTAATGAGTTGTAACTGAGAATTAGTACAAATCTTATGAGTTGCAACTAGGTTGCAACTGAGAATTAACACAAATATTAGGATGATGTCAGCGACTTAGATCTAAGAAGTTCTCAGGCGCCTGGGATCTAGACACTCCCTTTTTCTATAGCTCTAGGTTTTCTCTCGAAATAGGCTTTCGCCCCGCTTTATAAATAAAGCAACCACACTGATACAAGAGTTCGACCAACCAAGAATGCTGGGGCATCAGCTAAAACACGCCCAAAAAGAAAAGAAATGATGGAAACAACGATACGACGAGACTAGGGTGACCCGCCACCGTTGCGCCAACCGGAATAGTCCCACCACGCTTCAGACACACCGACACGCCTAGTACCAAGACAGCACCTTCAAGAAGGGAAACGCCGTTGACACGGCGCTGCCTGCCGTAACATTGGACCTAGGGTTTCTCCCGGCACTCGGAGTACAGTAGGTCGGGGATATCCATGACGCCCTTCAAGAAGGAATGGCGCCATCCGAGGGTGGCACCGCGACGGAGACGACCACCGATGAGATTTCTCCCTAACCCCACCTACAAAAAAACCCGGGCGATACGGCGTGCCACCACCAGCTTCGTCACCTACCAACTTGCGCCACCACGATCTTGCGCCACCATCGTCATCGCCTCATCGTGGATAAAGAAAGCAACCCGAAAACAGGGAAACGACATAGAACCGGCTAGGGACAGCAGCCCTGCGACCACGCGGGAGGAGCCCACCTCCACCACCGAAAGGCGGTCGCCGACCGGGCTGAGCAGCAGGGTCAAACCAGGCTATAACTCTAGGTTTTAAGCAATCAAGTTCACAAAAAAGAAGCAATCTCTGATGGGCTCAGCTTGTCATCATGCAACCACGTCCACCGACCATGTCTTGCTTTTATCGTGAAACTCGCAGTTCTAGTCTAAAATCGTAGTTCCGGACATAACCGGAACGAAAGAGATCTGAAGAGCATATAGTCTATAGTATATTAGTATATAGACAAAACTCTTCGTATGTATATCCTCGCTAGAGGAAGCATCTCACGCCGTTGGTTGTTTGGAGATTCGTGCACACTGAGTGAATATCCTCCCATTTGAGTTTTATCAAACACACACCCGAATATACTAAAGAGGTATTTTTTTCCCAATCTTTCCGTCTGACCACTGTGACTGTGGACCGCCTCTTACACCTGCCACCGCTCAGTCTGAGCTGCCCCTGGCCATGGTCAGGAGAGCTCACGGGCCTCCGCTCGCCGCAGGGAGCCATTGCCAACTCCATTATATAGCACACGGCTCACCGATCTAGATCCGTCTCCGGCAAATTTCCTCCCGTCACACACCACAGCCTCCGCCACCTTACCCCAGGCCGACTAGTCGCCTCCCCAGCCCAGAGTCCCACCTCCGCCTCACAACACCCATGACCACCCCCTCTCTGCCGCCGCCGGTGGGTCCTCTCCGCTTCCGTGCAGGATCCGCACCTCCCCTGAGGCCCTGACGCGGGATCGACCAGCGCGACCCGCCCCTCCCCTGCCGAAGGACCGACCGGTGGCGGCCTGCCCCCCCGCTGACACGGGATCGACCGGCGGCAGCCCGCCCCTGCGCTGCCACTGATTGAAGGCGGCCCGACCCTCAACAACGCCGGTCCTGCTCCCCGCGCCGCCGCCTAGAGGTCGAGCCGATCCTCACTGCACGGGCCCGCCGTCGGGAGGCCGCCCAACCCGTTCTCCACCCGCTGTCACCATCAGAGATGGCGGAGCACGCATCCGAGTCGCGCCGACGCCAACCCGAACTGCCACCACCATGTCTGCTCACCCACAGCCTCGATGTCTCGCTGCTGCCCATCTGCACTCGGACCTCCCTTCGCGAAATCCTCCGCGCTGCGAACCAGGTCCCCTGCCTCCGCATTGGTGACCCCCCCGCATCGCCGTTCCTAGAGCAGCGATGCCTCGAGCGCCCTCCGCTCTCCCTCGTCGCCCAGCTGCCGAGAAGAGTGTGCAGCTCAGTCCCCATACAAGGGGTAGTGATTCAATGGCCTCCTTCATCATGTGAGGTCTCATACTGATGAATTTGCAATGGCAAAATTTCTCTCAAGTCCCACTGATGTCAATAAATGTCCAGTTTAGTATAGAGAAATTTTCCTTTGATTCAGATTCTTATAATCTGCACTCTGCTTTTTAGTGAATTTTTTTTAGTATATCAAACTACAAAGTGGTTGTGTGTTGGTGACTGAAAAATGGACGTGCACATTCAGTTAGTTAAGTACTTGGATGCTTGACCAAATTCATCATCAGTGGTCTAAGTTGAGCCGTACATTCAGTTCAATCTGTTGTACAGATCAGTTTTGCCACTGTGACAATCTTCCCTGCATCTCATCTTTAGTCTGGAATCAGATGGGATTAATGCTTAGTTTTCCCTACTTACCAGGTCTTTGATCCCCAAGTATCGGTTGTCCTTTTCGACAGATTTAGGGGAACCTATATTTCTTGGAGATATTTATTGTTGGTGGTTTGCATGGGCAAGCACCAAGTTTTCATGGGCAACCTGCAACTGCACGAGTAAATTTTTAGATACTTAACAAGTTCAACCAAGGTGCAGAATATATGTTCATTCAAATTTGTGACAGAAGTTGTGACAGAAGTTGCTCTAAAGATTTTTTGTGACAGAAGTTGCTCTAAAGTACCTGGATGCAAAGTACATGTGGTTTCAGTTGATGGTTATTTTTCAATCTGAAATCTTAGTTCCCTTGCTTCTAGCATAGCAGATGTTTGTTCTAATTCATTGCAAGATACTCTGAGGTTCTTAACAAGTTCACCTGAGGTGCGGAATCATATGGGTTATTAACGAGATTCTCTAAGGTGCTGATGAGTGCTTAACAAGTTTATCTAAAGTGTGGAATCAAATGGTGCTTAATGGATTAAACTGTGGTGCCGAGTAAGTTAAAGGAGGGTGCCGACTAATAGTCACAAAAATCACGCTGACGAGATTCTTGGTATGTTGGACATGTCGTTTTGAAAGTTTGATTATTTTTCTCCATCTACTTCTAAATACTTAAAGATTTCAACCGGGGTCCCGAATGTGTTCTTCCTAGGGTGCTTGACAAGTTACGCATTGGTACCGAGTCCAATTAATTGTGTCTATGTTGTTGATATGAGCTGGTATGTAGCATTCTGTAGCTTGGTACCTATTGCATTTATGGTGCTTGGTAATCCAACTCTTATTTTTTCAGTTTTTCCTGCTGCTACATGAAACATGCTTGCTCTTGGTTGTTACTATTCTTATACTTTTGTGTCTATTTATTAAGTACTTAACAATTAGCGCATGGGTGCCAAATGCATTCTGCAGGAGGGTGCTTGACAAGTTAATTAGTGGCGTCGAATAGTATTCTGCAGCAGGAGCACATATGCAGAAGGGACTATTGATGCTGCCATGTTTCTCCGTAAAAAGATCAGTATTGTTAATACATGGTTGCTTGGAAATAAAATCTGTCTAGTGCTTTGCTCGAGAATGAACTATTGTTGACTGCTTAATTGGCTACAATGTTCAGCACTGCATATTTCTCTTTGCACTGGAGAAGCCCTTCACAGCCGGCACGCAGGAGGCACAGCCCTCATATAGCTTCGGACATTGTCAACGAGCAGCTATGGAAACTGAGGTCGATGTTACGGTCCCTCGCCCCTGCCTTGTTCTTCCCACCATCATAGAAGTGCCGGGCGGGAGCGATGCCAGCCACTATTTTCTAAACTTGAGTGCCTGGGTACTGAGTCGTTACAATGAGGCACTTAACATTTTCCATCAGGGTGCAGAAAGTGCCATATCATGGGTGCTTAGTGCTTGAACACTAGGTACTGATTATGAAATGCTCTAGTTTCTTACTGAGTAGCACCACAACCTATTTGTGGAGGGTGCTTAAAAAGGTAAGCCACTATGCTGAATCATATTGTTTAACCTTTAGTATTAATATACCAAAGTGGATGTGCTAGCAAAATGGCTGGTGAGACTTGCATTTCCTTTTTGTATAGCAGTAGCTGGGGAGACTTGCATTTCCTGTGGACAAGATGGTTTTACTTCTAGTGGTGCAGCTTCTTCTAGGTACTGAACAACTACCTTGAGTAGTTGGTAATCAAAATTTAAAGTGTACTTAACAGGTGCATTGTAGATCCCTCCAGAATCATGAATAGTTTTTTAAGATCGTCATGCTTATATATTAAAAAATAACATATGGCCTGGTGCTCCTACGATGTGGTACCATGACATGTGATTGGAAGATTGGAAAACGGCCCATGTGACGCTAAGTTAGGTACCTGGTGGATGACATCCCACGCTTTGGTACCAGGCATTTGAATTTCAAACCCGGGCCTGTACTCCTAAAGTTGCATGCAGACCTGTCAGTGGGCTGACAAGGAGCCAGTTAGCCCACTGTGCCTAGCGGCAGTGTTTTGCCTTTTTTGGCCTGATTTTTAAACCAAGATTCAAACTAAGGCTGCGAATAACATAAAAATAGGACTGCAAAACTATGACAAGTTTCCTCATTTGCTTGTGTTTGTCATGTGCTAGGTGAGAGAAACTATATTCACAAATAGGTGATGTAAATAAGAAAAGGAAAAGGAAGTCATTAGCTACACATCTCAAAGCACGTGTGTGTGGTGATAGATGCTTCCTCTAGGGAGGATGGACATACCATATCCTTCTATATATATATATATATATATATATATATATATATATATATATATATATATATATATATATATATATATATATATATATATATATATATATATATATATATGAGAAAAAATCGTAGTTCCGGACACACAGAGTAGGTACGAAAATGGGTCGCTCGCTGGAAGGATCACCGTTTGATTTGAGCAGAAGCACATCGATCTGTATATCGCGATTCCTCGACTCCGTCCATCTAAATCCAGCATCCGGTCTCGATACTTACACTAGTAGAAAACAGGCCATCCGTTCGCGCCCCCTCAGAGTATTAGTCCCGGTTGCGCCACCAACCGGGACTAATCTTGTGCACGCCCGGTTCTCGAGCGCACGGGCCCGAGGCATGCGTCCCGATTGGTAGCAGGGCATACGTCGGTTGGAGCCAAGCAACGGGACTAAAGGTTTGGCCACGCCACGTGGCGTGGCACACCTTTAGTCGGTTGGTGGCTCCAACCGAACGATCCCCGCCTCTATAAATGCATGACCCCTCTGCCTCCACTGCTTTTTTCTGTTTGTGGATGGTTTGAGGTGTGTGCTAGTTTTTTCTCCCCTATGCATGCATTCAAGGTGTTCGATGAAATGTTTGAGTGAATAATCCCGTTCAATTTCTCATAGAACAAAAATATAGAAGGTGTCCGAGACGCACTTGAGCTTTCTCCTCTTTATTTCCCTCGATCGAGGTTAGCAATCTTATCTTTTCTCTCATTGATACAATGCATGTGTCGATGTGAATTGGTCATTTCACTATTTATGATGTCTGTTTTTGATAAACTTACTTATATGATGCGATGAGCGATCGGGAATGGATGTACGGTGACCGGCGCATAGCCGGGTATATGAAAGGCGTGGATAAAATTATCGATGTGGCTACGGCAAACAAAGAGAATGGTTTTATACATTGTCCATGTGTTCAATGTCGGAACAACAAGGAGTACTCTTCCTAAAATCATTCGCCACACGATTATGAAAGGTTTCATGCCCAACTATAATTGCTTTGGACCAAGCACGGGAAAGAGGGGTTATGATGGAAGATGGTGAAGAAGAAGATGATGATAACAACTATCATCATATGTTTCTGAATCTTGATACCGCAATGGAAGACAATGGAGAGGAAAGAGGTGAAGAACGGGCATCGATGAGCGTGATGAACTTGGTAGGGTCATTTCGATGCAAAGTGAGACCGTGAAATGTAAAATGAGAAGTTGAAGTTAGAGGGCATGTTAGAAGATCACAAGAAATTGTTGTACCCAAATTGTGAAGATGGCATCACAAAGCTCGGTACCACCTTTGGAATTGTTGCGATGGAAGGCAGTGTGGTCTAACGACTCCTCATTTGAAAAGATGCTGAAAATAATGAAGCCAAGTTTCCAAAACATAACGAACTTCCCGAGAGTACCTACAAAGCAAAGAAGACTCTGTCCTCTAGGATTAGATGTGCAAAAGATACATGCATGCATTAATGATCGCATCCTCTACCATGTAAGGAGTATGAGAATTTAGATAAATGCCGGTATGCAATGCGTTGCGGTATAAGATCGAGACGAGATGACCTGGTGATGTTGAGGGAGAGCCCCTCGGAAGAGGGTTCTGCTAAGGTTATGTGGTATGCTCCTATAATACAAAGGTTGAAACGCATGTTCAAAAACAAAGAGCATGCCAGTTGTTGCGATGGCACAAAGAAGACCGTAAGAAAGGCGGAAGTTGAGACACCTGGCGATGGGTCACAGTGGAGAAAAATCGAGAGAGACTTCCGGACTTTGCGGTGACAAGGAACTTATGGTTTGGTCTAAATACGGATGGCATGAATCCTTTTGGGGAGCAGAGCTGCGATCCACAGACCTGGCCCGTGACTCTATGTATCTACAACCTGCCTCCTTGGTTGTGCATGAAGCGTAAGTTCATTATGATGCGGTGCTCATCCAAGGCCGAAGCAACCGGGCAACGACATTGATGTGTACCTTAGGCCATTAGTTGAAGAACTCTTACAGTTGTGGGGCAAACCAGGTGTACATGCGTGGGATGAGAACAAACAGGAGCCATTTGATCTACGAGGGTTGTTATTCGTAACCATCAATGATTGGCCTACTCTTAGTAACCTTTCAGGACAGACAAACAAGGGATATAAGGCATGCACACACTGTTTATATAAGACTGAAGGTACATATTTGCATAAATGCAAGAAGGTTGTGTACCTGGCGAATCGATGATTTCTTCCACCAATCATCCGTAAGAAAGAAAGGCAAGCATTTCAAAGGTGAGGCGATCACCGGAAGAAGCTTCGAACTCCTGCTGGTGATGATGTATTTGGTATGGTCAAGGACATAGAAGTAATCTTTGGAAAGGGTCGGCGGTCATCGATTTTGAGCAGCGTCGCTACAGGACACACACCCATGTGGAAGAAGAAATCTATATTTTGGGAGATGCCATGTTGGAAAGTCCTGCGTGTCCGCTCTTCAATCGACGTGATGCACGTGACAAAGAATCTTTGCGTGAACCTGCTAGGATTCCTAGGCGTGTATGGGAAGACAAAAGATACACCAGAAGCACGGGAGGACCAACAAATTATGAAAGACCCAAAGAACATGCATACACATAACAAGACGGATAAAGGGCGTCACTTAAGTCGTGCCAGCTATGCTCTTACCAAAGCAGAGAAGGAAATCTTTTTGAAGTCCTTACGGTATCAAGGTGCGTCGGGCTTCTCATCTAATATAAAGGGGATAATAATTATGGCAGAGAAAAAGTTCCAAAACCTGAAGTCTCATGACTGTCACGTGATTATGACGCAGTTGCTTCCGATTGCATTGAGGGGGCTTCTACCAGAAAATGTTCGAGTACCCATTGTGAAGCTGTGTGCATTCCTCAATGCAATATCTCAGAAGGTAATCAATCCAGATATTCTGCCAAGGTTACAGAAGGATGTGGTACAATGTCTTGTTAGTTTTGAATTGGTGTTCCCACCATCCTTCTTCAATATTATGACGCATCTCCTGGTTCACCTAGTGGAAGAGATTGCCATTCTCGGTCCGGTATTTCTGCACAATATGTTACCCTTTGAGAGGTTCCTCGGAGTCTTAAAGAAATATGTTCATAACCGTGCTAGACCAGAAGGAAGCATCTCCAAGGGATATAGAACAGAGGAGGTCATTGAGTTTTGTGTTGACTTTATTCCTGACCTTAAGCCGATTGGTGTTTCTGACTCGCGGCATGAGGGAAGACTAAGTGGAAAAGGCATTTGGGAAAGAAAGCAATGATATGTAGGGACGGGGATTCTTTCACTAAAGCACACTACACAGTTCTACATAATTCCACCTTGTCAGCTCCGTATATCGAGGAACACAAGAATATTGTACGCTCCAAAACCCCGGGGAAGCCTGAATCATGGATTACAGATGAACACATGAATCTTTTGGTGGTTGGATGCGGACACATCTCTTGAATGACACCACTGTTGGAGATCAGCTATACTTGTTGGCCGCGTCACCATCTTCTACTGTATTGAATTTCCAAGGGTACGAAATAAATGGGAATACATTCTACATGATCGCCCAATAAAAAGAGCACCAACCAAAATAGTGGTGTCCGCTTTGATGCAATAGACGAGAATGGACAAAAGGACACATATTATGGTTACATAGAGGAGATATGGGAACTAGACTATGGAGTCTCTTTTAAGGTCCCTTTGTTTCGCTTCAAATGGGTCAACCTGAATGGGGAAGGAGTAAAGATAGACCAGTTGTACGGAATGACAACAGTGGATCTCAACAATCTTGGTTATAGAGATGAACCATTCGTCCTAGCCAATGATGTGTCTCAGGTTTTCTATGTGAAGGACATGTCCTCCAGACCGAAAAAAAGAAAAAATATGCAAACGAATACATCATATGATGAGCCAAATCGTCACATAGTTCTTTCAGGGAAAAGAAACATCATGGGAATCGAGGACAAGACAAACATGTCAGAAGATTATAATAAGTTTGATGAAATTCCGCCCTTCACAGTGAAAACTGACCCAAGCATCCCGTTAAGTAAAGAAGATGCTCCATGGTTACGTCTGAAGCGATCATAAGGAAGGACATATGCCAAGAAGTTCATGCTCATATTATGTAACTCTAGTTCATGTCTTTCGCGGTTTGTGGCTTGACCGAAGGATATCTTTCGCAGTTTGTGGCTTGACCGGGACTATATATAGGGGGCCTTTAGTCCCGGTTTTTGTAGTCTTAGTTTTTAATATTAATAAATGTCTTGAGTGTTAGTCCCGTTTTGTGGCTGGACCGGGACTATGAAGAAGTTGTCCCGATTCATACTTACCATTAAGATCTGATCTTCAAACGCGCGCGGTCACATATTAGGGAGTGCCTCTATGACTAGTTTCTTGGAGATGCCGGAGGACTGGGATCCGGCGGCATCTCCCTGAAACTGGTCGTAGTGGTGTCCCTGCTCTCGAAAACCATCTTGCAGCTTGTAACTTCTCTAACTAGATCAATACACCTAGGAGCTAACTAATTTCACATATTAGGGAGTGCCTCTATGACCAGTTTCTCGGAGATGCCGGAGGGCTGGCTCCGTGAATCTCCCGAAACTGGCCGTAGTGGTGTCCTGCTCTCAAAACCATCTTGCAGCTTGTAACTTCTCTAACTAGATCAATACGCCTCGAGCTAACTAATTTCACATATTAGGAGTGCCTCTATGACCAGTTTCTTGGAGATGCCGGAGGATCTGGGCTCGTCGGCATCTCCCTGAAACTGGCCGTAGTGGTGTCCCTGCTCTCGAAAACCATCTTGGAGATGCCTCAAACTGGCTGGAGGACTGGACTCACAAGGATGCCTATTTATAGTACAAGCAGCTCGGCATAGTGTCGACACTTACGAAATAATGTCGACACTCACCCCTATTATTAGTGCTGACTCGTGTTTTGTCCCGGTTGGTGTCTCCAACCGGGACTACAGGTTCATCTTTAGTCCCGGTTGGTGACACCATCCGGGACAAGGTACACGCCGCACGATATAATGTCGACACTCACCCCTATCATTAGTGCTGCCTCGCCCAGCCTGCCGAAATCCCTCCGCGTGGTGTCAACAATGAAAATCCTGTTTCAGAATGCTACCGTCCCATTTTTAGAACAATCCGAACAATGAAAATCCATCGCGTGGTGTCATATTATGTTACATAGTTGAAAGGAAAAATACCAGACTTGGTACGAGTCGTTTTGTGAAGTAACCACCAAAATGCCGTTTTAGAATGCTACCGTCCCATTTTCCTAAAATACTAGACCACCGTACATGGACTATCTCCCAACCGGGACATCTCAAACCTTTTCGTCCATCTCGGGTAAAAAGGACAAATGTCTGCCGAACCGGCAGGAAGTGGGTCCGGTTTGTACTACAGGTACATGATCTATCGCCCGTGATTTTTTGAAAAAAATCATTTTTAGACTCGCAATATGTGGTTTCTTCAGAAATCCAATGCAAGTTCTAACGATGCTCGTCCCCTATCTTCATGCACACCGGTTCGACCATAGTTAGAAATTCAGATAATTCAAAACGGGCATAATAAATTCAAAAAAATCCGAACAATGAAAATCCTTCGCGTGGTGTCATATTATGTTACATAGTTGAAAGTAAAAATACTAGACTTGGTATATTGATTATGTTTCAAAAAACCCTTCACAAAATGACCTATCATGTTCGAGGTTTCATGGCTTTCGGTCCAAATGACCGATGTTATGTGCTGAATCACGGCATAGTTTGTGATGTTGTTCCCATATTATGCATGTGTGTGGACATTGGTATGGAGAACAATGTTGCAGGAGGAAGTTTTCCTTTTTGTCGCACGGCAAAGCCTTTTTCCATTTTCCGAGCGCAAAAAACGGGTCGTTTTGTGAAGTAACCACCAAAATGCCATTTCAGAATGCTACCGTCCCATTTTCCTAAAATACTAGACCACCTTACATGGACTATCTCCCAACCGGGACATCTCAAACATTTTTTTCCATCCCGGGTAAAAGGACAAATGTCTGCCGAATCGGTAGGAAGTAGGTCCGGTTTGTACTACAGGTACATGATCTATCGCCCGTGATTTTTTGAAAAAAATCATTTTTAGACTCGCAATATATGGTTTCTTCAGATATCCAATGCAAGTTCTAACGATGCTCGTCCCCTATCTTCATGCACACCGGTTCGACCATAGTTAGAAATTCAGATAATTCAAAACGGGCATAATAAATTGAAAAAAAATCCGAACAATGAAAATCCTTCGCGTGGTGTCATATTATGTTACATAGTTGTCGTGGGAATGGTCACTACAGATGCTGCAATCGGCAGCGAGTAGTAGAACGAGGGGCAAGGGCGGCCAGCCATCTGCGGTGCGAGATGAGGGCGGAGACACAGGGTTTTACCCAGGTTCGGCCCCCCCAGAGGGTAAAGACCTACTCCTGCTAGATTGTATTATGGAGGTGGTACAATGAGCGAGCTCGGCGGCTAGTCGGTTGGGTGTATGATGGAACGTATCTCTACACGCCCCGCAGGGAGGTTTATATAGGCTCACCTCCCCTAGGGTTTACATATCTCAACCGAATCAGTTAAGGCTTCGGTACTCGTTAACCTAATTCGACTGGGCCTATCTACTCGCCTGGGCCTTCAGCTTCCAGTCGCTTGGATCCACGCCGGGCCTTGATCCAATCGCCGTCCTGCAGGCCCACTCGCCAGGTCTTGGGCCAGTCGGAAACGTCCTGCTGGGTATACCCCGGTAGGCGCATACCCATCAGTAGTCCCCGAGGCCGTCGCCGATTAGGCGTAGGTGGCTGCTGGCAGTCAGAGTATACGGCTTCAGAACAGACATCCAGTCGAATCGTCGGCGGGCTCCTGTATAAAGGAGAAAACTAGTCATCCAGATCGCAGCTTTGGAGAGTCGAGTCGGCGCAACACTGTCATAGTGATCGGGTCGGCGAGCTGAGTGGCTAAAGTTGGACCGTTAAACATGGTCAAACTAGCCATTGGGGTAATCCAACGGTAACTTTTGGCGTAATCACCGCGTAGTAACGGCTCCCTGATTTGGCGGGTAACAACCGCTATATAAGGGGAATGGCAGGCGATCAGAGGACCACCTTCTCGCCATTTCCTCCGATTGCGTGCACTTTCGCCTCCCTTCGCATCGCGATCCAGCCGACCTGAAATCCTCCGACCCCCCTCAAATCCTTCCGCCATGGCCCTCTCCACCGAGCCTTGGGGTAGATCTAAGTGTACGAGGGCGCAACTGGCCTCCTTTGAGGAGGCCGGGATCCTGCGCGCCGGCTGCTGGCGCATCCCCGCGGCCAGAGAGGTGACCCCGAGCCCGCGCGAGAGGGAATTCATCTGCTTCACCAGCCATCTAGAATGGGGGCTAGGATTCCCCTCGTCCCTATTCTTCCGGTGCTTCTACGCCTACTACGGGATCCAACCATCAGACCTGGGTCCTCACAGCATCGAGCAGCTCGCCATCTTCGTGGCGTTCTGCGAATGCTACTTGGGCTGCCGGCCCTACTTCCCTCTATGGCAAGATCTGTTCCACGGACGGATCAGCCGCGAGGAAGCGGGCGGCCCAATGCTTGCCGCGGGCAGCCTCACTTTCCAGCTGAAGTCGAAGGCTTCGTTCTTCGACTTGATGCTGCCCGCCAAGGCGGCGAGCGACTGGAAGAAATATTGGTTCTATGTTGCCGAGGCGACCCCGGAGGGCGAGGCGGCGATCCCACGGTACTCCGCCAACCGGTCCGAACCGCGCCGTCTTCAAGTCGGCAAGCTCCCCAGCGACCAGCGGATGGTCGTGGACGAAATGCTCCAAACCATCCGCGGTCTGAAGAAGAAGGGCCTCCAGACGATCAACTTGTACAACTGCTGACTCGAGCGGCGGCTCGTCCCTCTAGCTCGACGCGAGCACTACATGTACCAGTACACCGGCCGGGAGGACCCGACGAAGTCCTGCCTCGCTGAGTGGAAGCTCGAGGACTACACCGCAGCACTAAAGAAGATCACCCAGGCGGTGTACCTGGACGCACAGGCTGGGGTCGCCCCCTACACCGCAAAGCGTCCAGCCCCAACGGTAATCACCTCGCTTCATTCGCAGTCGCAGTTTTTTGCAGTCGTGGTCATTCTAATTTCATCTTGCGTTCATTGCAGCTATTCCAAGTGGTGGAAGGATGGCTCCCGCCTTCGGATGACGATAATTCGAGCTCGTCCGTCCAGGACATGGGCGTGTCGCCTCCCGCCAAGGGCGACGCCGGGAGCGACGAGAGTGACGACGACGACGATTCCGAGGAGGAGGTCGCCCCGCTGGTCCGCAAGACCCGCGGGCAGCGTCAACGTGAGCTTGAGGCGAGCAAAAGCCTCGAGCGTCATGACGACGATGAAGAACTTCCGGAAACCACTTCGCGCCGCCAGGCTACTCCATCGAAGAAGAAGAAGAAGGAGAAGGAGGCGAAGGCCCCTCCGAAGAAGAAGACGAAGCCGACGAGGCCAGCCTCGCCACCGCGCTCGGCGAGCAGCTCCGACGCCCCCAGCCCAGCCAAGGACGAGGCGCCACCGACGGCAACCGCGCTGGATACGGCCGCTGTCGAGGTGCCACTGGCTTTGATGCCTCCGCCATTCGCTCCAGTTTCTGGGCTGGGGGATGTTCCGGCTGCGGCGGCTTCGCCTCGCAGGGAAGCTCCTGCCGAAGATGTCCCAGAGGCTCCGGTTGCGGCCTCGACGACGAAGAAACCATCCGTGTCTTGGGCACGCGACGTCCTGGAGATGGGGCTCAGCCGCCGACTGGGCCCTGAACTGGAGAAGCCGGCCGGCCTCCGCACGGGGCTACGCTTCATTCCAGTCGCCAAGTGAGTTTACTCACATACTTTTGTCTTCCATAGCAGCTTGAATTACCTTGCTTACATGATTGATGTACAGGACCAGAGTGAAGAGGATGGGCCATCCGACCGTGGCTAAGGTGCCACCCGTCGTCAGCGAGGAGGATCCTTCCCGTAAGAGGAAGGCAGACGAGGTCGTCGTCCCTACGGATGGCGGCAAGAAGGCCAAGGGCGATGACGTCGTCACGATTTCTGACGACACGGCGGTCGCGCCGACTGAACCCGTAACAGAGGCGGCCTCATCCACGAAGGAGGGCGCTCCCTCGCCTGGAGCGGCCGAGCCGACCTCCTTTGGTGCGGGTGCCTCCATCGCGACATTCCCGCGCTTCATGGCCAAAGAGGCCACGGCGAGAACGCCGCGAGAGCGTGTGTACAGGGTCGCCGATGCGGAAGTCGAACAACGTCGTGGGTACACGCCAGCTCTCCTCGTGTCCGTGGACGCGATACAATTCCATGGCATGCTTGGCGCAGCCATCCAGGTATGTCCAGTCCCCGAGGATCAGGTCGGTGTTTTGCAGCGGTCTGATTCTTTTAGTGTCTTGTTATTATTTTTCGCATCCAGTCCCCGAGTGCGCACTCACTGAATTTCAGCGGGTGGGCACTTAGGATTTCTTGATTGCCAGTCCCCGAGTGCGCACTCGCTGAATTTCAGCGGGTGGGCACTTAGGATTTTGCTTTGGTTAACTGTTTGAATTGTGTGCGAAGTGAACGTGAGTCACCGACCGATTGGCGAAACACCGCGCGGAGAAGGAACGCCGCCGTCCAAGAGGCGAATAAGGGGCTTGAGGCAGTTGCCGCGAAGGCCGAAGAGGCTCGCCAGGGACTTGTCCCCGCGGGTGAGTTGGCAGCGGCGCAATCGGCACTGAGCTCGGCGGAGAAGCGGATCGCCGAACTCGAGCGCGAGCTGAGGGAGGCGAAGGAGGAAGCGAACTCGGCGGATGGGCGAGCCAAGGCCGCTATTACCGCCGCCGCAGAGGATCGCAAAGTGTCCGACGCCCTTGTTGCTGGGCTTCAGGACGACTATACTTCGCTTCAATGCTTCATCACGGATCTCTCCCGCCCCTTGATTGGTAAGTGTACCTGCCTCTGCCAATAACATGTGTTCTGTTGTGATGCTCGACATACTCATTGTTGTCTTCTATTCGCAGGTTGCATTCTTGATAGCGCGGAAGAGGCGAGCTCGTTCGACGCGCGGCAGTGTGTGGCCACACTCGTCGACTCGGCGACGTTGTCGGCGACGTGCATCCGAGCCTACCTCCAGGAGATATCACCCACGGAGGTAATTCCCAGCGACCTCGTCGAGGTGTGGAAGTACTTGGAGAAGGCGCCCTCGGTCGTTGAATTCATGACGCGATCGGCTTTTCGGCGCGGAGCATCCACGACGCTTAGCCTTGGACTTGCTCACTTCCCGGAGGACTTCGACCTCGACGACGTGACGAGTGGCTACCCGTCGTCGACTGGCGCAGTGGAACTTTCCGAGGTGCTCAAGTTGACGGATCGTGCCGCGATGTACTCCGAGCGTGTCTGGGCAATGGGCGACCTCCTTCCGTAGAGGAGAGGCGGTCGCATCGCAACGAGCCGCAGCACCGGGATTTCAAGGTCGAGCAGCCCTTCCGCGCGGCGATGGCGGGTGAGATGACGTCGTACCCGTCAAACCCGTACACGCCATTCATCCGCAATCGCCGGGGTGCTGGCGAGTCGTCGTCGAAGCCTGCAGAATAGGATAGTTTGCCCTAGGCGTTAGTAGCAGGTCTGCCGTATGGGCGAATTTTGTAATTTTGAGACAATGCGACATGCTATTGAATGAGACATCGTGTCTGTTTTGGGATTTGTCATGTGTTTTGTGATTGAGGTTTGAACGAGTCCCCGAGCGCGTCCGCCCTTTTGTGGGGTTTACGTCGTGTGTGATATGTTTGTTGTTTTTGAATGTTTTGTTATTGTGGTTAACTCGCCCAGACTCAAAGAGCCAGTCGCTAGGCGACTCCCTTGAGCGCTCTGTACTTCGCCGTTTTCCCTTGCGTGAACGGGGTCGGGTGGCCGAGTCCCCGAGCGTGGTACTTGGTTGTTCTAGGCGCGACTCGAGGGTGGGTGAGGACTTGGCGCGTTAGTTTGAGCGCATCACTCCTGCCTGGCCCGTGGGGTCAGTCGCGTGGCGAGTCCTGGGCATGCTCTCATACTTGGCGTTTCCCGAGCCGCTCGCGCTGAACTTGTCATCAGTCCCCGAGCATGGTACGTGGCCGTTCGAGTCGCTATGTCGAGGATGCGGAGGATCATGGTATTTGTGAAGCGGCGTTGTCTTGGCTCGTAGAGCCAGTCGGGCTAGGCGACTCCAGTGGGGCTCCGGGTAGGCGTTTTTCGTGGACGATGTACAACCTGAGGTGACCCAGTGCTTGTGCATCGCACTACTTAGCCGTGCCGATCGCTTGACCAAAGGTTGACTTCTGCGGTTAGCTTGACGCTGTTATTACGAGTGCGAGTGGCACAAGACACGAAGAGTAGGCGCAATTTGCGGTAACCGATTCTTTTATTTCATAGCGATTGGAGAGTACATATGTGGAGTTCTAAGGGTAGAACTTCCGTAGGAGGTTTACATTCCATGGTCGCTTGACGTCGAGTTCACCGTCCCCGCGGACGTCGATGAGGTAGTAGGCGTCGTTGCCGAGTACTCGCCCGATGGCGAATGGTCCCTCCCATGGAGGGGAGAGCTTGTGCATGCCCTTCTTGTCCTGGATGAGGTGCAACACCAGGTCGCCTTCTTGGAAGGTGCGAGTTTTCACCCGCCAGCTGTGGTAGCGGCGGAGTCCCTGCTGGTAGATGGCGGTGCGCGAGCGAGCTAGGTCGCGTGCCTCGTCGAGTTGATCGACTCCATCCTGTCGTGCGAGTTCGTTCGCAGCCTCTGTGTAGTGGACGACCCTCAGAGAGTCGTGCTCGAGGTCGGTGGGCATGACTGCCTCGACGCCGTACACCATGAAGAAGGGGGTGAATTCTGTCGACCTGTTAACCGAGGTGCGGATGCCCCAGATGACGGAGGGTAGCTCCTCGACCCAGCACCCGGCGGTGCGCTCGAGTGGTACTTGGAGTCACGGCTTCAGGCCGTGGAGGATGCTTTGATTGGCCCGTTCCGCCTGGCCGTTGGATTCCGGGTGGGCGACCGATGCGAGGTCGAGCCGTATGTGGTGTTCTTCACAGAATTTGGCCATGGGTCCTTTGGCGAAGTTGGTGCCATTGTCCGTGATGATGCTGTTTGGGAACCCGTAGCGATATATGAGCTCGCGTAGGAATTTAGTGGCAGTCTTCCCATCGCATTTCCGGACTAGCTTGGCCTCCACCCACTTTGTGAACTTGTCGACCGCGACCAGGAGGTGGGTGTAGCCGGAAGGAGCCTTCTTGAAGGGGCCTACCATGTCCATGCCCCATACGGCGAATGGCCAGGTGATGGGGATGGTATTGAGCGCTGAGCTCGGCACGTGCGTCTGGTTGGCGTACTTCTGGCACCCGGCGCACCGCTGGACAATGTCGACGGCATCGGCGTGTGCGGTAGGCCAGTAAAAGCCATGCCGCATAGCCTTGGCGACCAGAGAGCGGGCGCCGGCGTGGTGGCCGCAGTCACCGGAGTGGATGTCGTGGAGGATCTTGCGTCCTTCGGCGGGTTGGACGCAGCGTTGGAACACGCCGGTGACGCTGCGCTTGTGGAGCTCGCCGTCGATGATGGTGTAGGACTTGCATCGGCGTGCGATCATTCGAGCGTCCGTCTCATCTGCCGGCAAGGTGCCGGCCTCCAGGTAGGCGGTGTAGGGCTTGGTCCAGTCGTCTGGCTTGGTGACGAGTGCGACCATGGCTGCCTCCGGTTGTAACGGGACCCCGATGTCGATCTCCCTCGGGGGAGAGACTGATGGCTTGGTGATTGTGTCGAGGAAGACGCCGGCGGGTGGTGCGAGTCGAGCCGACCCAATGCGAGAGAGTGCGTCGGCCTCCTCGTTCTTCCGCCTGTCGATCCACTCGACAGAGTAGCGTGTGAAGTGTCCGCTCAGCTTGTCCACTGCTTGGCGGTACGCCGCCATGGTGGGGGATACGGCGTCGCAGGTGCCAGCGACGAGGTCGGAGTCTCCGTAGCAACGTAAGAGGTTGACGTTCATCTCCTTGGCAGCTCGCATGCCGTGGAGTAAGGCCTCGTATTCGGCCATGTTGTTGGTGCAGGGTGTAAAGTCGAGGCAGAGGACGTAGCAGAGCTTGTCGCCCTTCGGTGAAGTTAACACGATCCCTGCGCCTGCGCCGTCCGCATTCTTGGAGCCGTCGAAGTGCAGGCTCCAGTAATGGAGGTATGGCAGCTTCTCTGGCTACTGGGCCTCTTCCCAGTCGGCGATGAAGTCCGCTAGGGCCTGCGACTTGATCGCTTTTTGTGGCTCGTATTTGATGTTGTGGACGCCGATCTCGACAGCCCACTTGGCGACCCGCTCGGTCGCCTCGCGGTTGCGGATGATGTCCTGCAGTGGTGCTGAGGAGACGACCGTGATCGGGTGCTCCTGGAAGTAGTGCGGCAGGCGCCGCTGAGCTCTGAAGACCGCGTATACCAGCTTTTGGTACTACGGGTATCGCTGGCGCGACTCGGTGAGGACCTCGCTGATGTAGTACACCGGTCGCTGTACTGGGCGCTCCTTTCCTTCCTCCGGTCGCTCGACGACCATGACGGCGCTGACGACGCGCTCGGAAGCCGCGACGTAAACCAGCATGGGTTCTTTGTCGGCGGGGGTGGCGAGTAGCGGTGCAGCGAGTAGAACCTTTTTGAGGTCGCGAAGCGCGTCATCCGCCTCCTTATCCCACTGGAAGGTGGGGTTCTTGCGCATCAGGCGGTCTAGGGGCATCGCCTTTTCGCCCAGGCGGGGGATGAAGTGACTGAGAGCCGCTACTCGCCCGGCCATTTTCTGGACGTCGCGCAGGCACTCGGTTTTGCCGAGCCGGGCGATCGTGTCGATCTTCGTGGGGTTCGCCTCGATCCCTCGCTTGGAGACGACGTACCCCAGTAGTTGTCCTGCTGGTACACCAAAGGTGCACTTGCCTGGGTTAAGCTTTATCTTGTATTTTCGCAAGTTGGCGAACGTTTCCGCCAGGTCGGCGAGTAGGTCACCCTGGCGAGCGGACTTTACGACCACGTCATCGATGCAGACGTGGATGTTGCGGCCAATTTGGCTCGCAAGGCACTCTTGCAAGCACCGCTGGTAGGTCGCCCCGGCGTTCTTGAGGCCGAAGGTCATGGCGGTGTAGCAGAAGGCTCCGAATGGCGTGATGAACGCCGTCTTCTCCTCGTCCTCGACAGCCATTTTGATCTGGTTGTACCCAGAGTAGGCGTCAAGGAAACATAGCGACTCCGAGCCCACGGTGGAGTCGATTATTTGGTCGATCCGCGGGAGGACAAACTGCTCCTTTGGGCAGGCGCTGTTCAAGTTTGTGTAGTCGATACACATCCTCCAGGTCCCGTTCTTCTTCTCGACCAGGACTGGGTTTGCCAGCCACTTGGAGTACTTGATTGGCCGGATGAAGCCTGCAGCGAGTAGACGCTACACCTCCTCGGCGATGGCTCGGCGGCGCTCTTCATTGAAGGGCCGTAGCGACTGTTTGACGGGTCGCACTTTGGGGTCGGCGTTTAGCTTGTGCTCAGCGAGCTCCCTAGGGACACCAGGCATGTCAGAGGGCTTCCATGCAAAGATGTCCCTGTTCTCACGGAGGAACTCGATGAGCATGCCTTCCTAGGTTGGGCTCATGCCCGTCCTGATCGTCACCGTCTGGCTGGAGTCGCCTGGGACCAGCTCGACGGTGCGGGTGTGCATCATCGCCTCGAAGGTTGAGGTGTTTGCGCCCTCCGAATTGGGCTTCTTGAGTATGGTGGGGTCGTCGTTGTTGACCCCGCTCGCGTACTTGGCGAGCTCATCGGCATGGTTGGTCTCTGCCGCGATGACGGCGTCAGCGAGTTCGGCTCCTTTGGCCTCGCACTCGGCGGCCATGTCGGGGTCGCCGTTGATGGTGATGACGTCGCACGGCCCGGTGAGCTTCATCGCGTTGTACGCGTAGTGGGGCGCTGCCATGAACTTGGCGAACGCCTGGCGCCCCAGGACGCAGTGGTAGGGGCTGTCGAAGGGCACCAGCTCGAAGACGATCCGCTCGGTGCGGAAGTTTGCTGGTGTGCCGAAGGTGACTGGAAGCGTGACCTTGCCGATCGGGTACGCCTTCCGACCGGGGACGATGCCGTGGAACGTGGTGTGGGTCGTCTTGATCATCGACTGCGGGAGCCGTAGCCGCCTGAAGGTGTCTAGGTACAAGATGTTGATGGAGCTGCCGCCGTCCATCAATGTCTTGGTGAGCTAGTAGTCGCCGACCTTAGGCTTGACCACCAGGGCGACTCGGCCTGGGTACTCGATGCGTGGCGAGTGGTCTTGGCGGCTCCAGGTGATGGGCTGCTCCGACCAGTTGAGGAACTGGGGAACGTCCACCTGAGCCACCGCGTTGACGGCGACGGCGCGGGCGATGACCTTCTTCTCGCGCTTCGTGTTGAAGCGTGTGAAGGTATGGAGCGAGCCGGCCACTTTGCCGAATTTTCCGCCGTTTGGCGGGTCGTTGTCGGGGTCCTCCCGTGCTCGCCGTGCCTTCTCGATCTCCCTGAGGGTGTGGCAGTCGGCGGTTGTGTGCGTTGCGGGCTTCCCTTCCCTGCTATGAAACACACAAGGTTGGTTAAGGAGGGCCACGGGGTCGAACCTTGGCTTGGCCTTGTAGTACCGCGTCGCGGTGAAGCTCTTGGGCTCGCGTTGTGCGTGCCCGGCGTTGGCGACGAAGTCGACTCGCCCGTCGCTGCGGCGCTTGCCGGTGAGGCGAGTGTTGCTGTAGCGTAGGTCGGACCGTCGTCCGCTGTTGTTGCCGCTCGTGCGGCGTTGACCTCCCGACTCGTCGTCGATTTCCTGGTTTGGATCTTCCTCTGCGTACCGTTTGGCGATCTCGAGGAGGTCCGGTATGTTGTCGTGTGTGCGAGAGTGTCGCTTGAGCTTGGCGACCAGAGGCTCGTAGCGGCACGAGGTCTTGAAGCAATGGATCGCGGTGTCCGGGTGGATGCCGACCGCGTTGTACCAGAGTTCTTGCCACCGTTGGACCCAGTTGCGGGTCGACTCGCGGGGTCCCTGGACGCATCGCTCCAGGTCCTCGATGGTGGTGGCGCGGGTGTAGGAGCACTCAAAGTGCCTGACGAAGGCGTCGTGCATCTCCTCCCAGGAGTCGATGCTATCCTGGGGGAGGGTGTTGATCCACTGCCTGCACGTTCCCTCCATCATCAGGGGGAGGTAACGGGCGGCTAGCAGGTCGGTGTGGCCTGCGATCCCCATCGCCATGAGGTATGTATCGAGCCAGACGGCGGGGTCGTACTTTTCTATCTCCTTCGGCGCCTTGAAGTTTGGCGGGTACTTCTCGCCTCGGATCATTGGTCCAAAGCACTTGGGGCGAAGTCGACCGGCGACCCCATGGGCTCGCCGTCGGCGATTGGTTAGGTGTGTCGCAGTCGGGGCTGGCGCGGCGCGCCAGCTTTGGTTGTTGATGATGTGGGTGCGGGCGTCGATGGGTTGACCGTTGGCGGCACGGTTGGTCGCTGGCACGGGTCGTTGGAGAGTGCCGTGTTCACGGGTCGGTGTTGGAGCTACAGTGGCTCTGGTGGCGGGCAGTTGAGGGTGTTTGCCGCCATTGGGCGGCCGCTTGAGGCCGCTCTTCTTCCCGAAGAACGCGAGTACACTCGACCCTGCGAGTCGGCGCCCGCGTTTTGCTGCTCGACGGCCTTTAAGCAGGGCCCCGACGTCTTGGATCTCAGAGGGCGCCGCCCATGGCCGTGATGTTGTCGGCTGCTGCTCGGCTTGCCACGAGGTTGTCCATCGGGGTGGAGAACAGTGGAAGGCCATTTGCGTCTCGCTCCTGTGAGGAGACTACTATCCGCGGCTGGTCCCTGGGAGGTGTGCGGTTGGGTGGAGGTGGGGCGCCCATCGCCGTCGACCCTGGCGGGGGTCGGGCGCTTCCTCCTGGTGGCGCGTTCTCGCAGATCGCGCGCTCGGCCACGCGGGCCGGGTCGTTTTCGTCGTCGAAGTTCAGGGCGCGCCCCTGAACGGTGGGGTTCAGGCGCGACCTGATCCGCTGCTGGTGGTAGCGCGATAGCTCCTGCGCCGTCACCTGCTCGAGGCGAAATTTTTCGCGCTCGGCTTGCTCCTTGCGCACTGCCTCCGCCAGTTTCAGGCGGAGTTCCTCGACCTCCGTCGCCGTGGCGTTAGGAGGGATTGGGGTGGAGAAGGGGTCCTCCGGCGGCTCGGTGCCGGTCGCCATGTAGGTCGCGGCGTGGCGACCGGTGCCGTCGCGGAGGTCGGCGGAGTTTTCCGACCCGGAGTCGAAGTCGAAGATCCCGAGGATGGAGGGGTCCTCGAAGTCTCCCACGTTGGAGACCTGGGTGATGGAGCCCGCGGGTGAAGCCGCGGTGATGGATCCGGCGAGTGACGCCGGGGTCGCCGAGTCGGCGTCGTCGTTGAGGGCCGCGTCTTCTGCGGCCGCTGAGTTTTCGGCCACGTCGCTGTGGGCCGAGTTGTACTCGGAGGCGAGGCGATGGATCGTGCGGATCTGGCTCTCGGAGAGCCGATCGCGTGGCGGCGACTCGCGGATGCGAGCCGAGTCCTCCGAGACGATGACGTCGGTGAGGCCGACGAAGAGGCTGATCGTGCCGACCGGCAGGATCACGCTGTGCGTGACGGGTCGCGCCGCCGGGACATAGCTGCTCGGCAAGTTTTGGAGCATCTCGCTGATCGCTATCATGCGGCCGGTGGCGACCGTCTCGTTGATGGGCAGATTGGATCTCACCGCAGAACACCGGCCAGACCGGCCAGGCCCCAAGGTGGGCGCCACTGTCGTGGGAATGGTCACGGCAGATGCTGCAATCGGCAGCGAGTAGTAGAACGAGGGGCAAGGGCGGCCAGCCATCTGCGGTGCGAGATGAGGGCAGAGACACAGGGTTTTACCCAGGTTCGCCCCCCCGGAGGGTAAAGACCTACTCTGCTAGATTGTATTATGGAGGTGGTACAATGGGCGGCTAGGCGGCGAGTCGCTGGGTGTATGATGGAACTATCTCGACGCCTGCAGGAGGTTTATATAGGCTCACCTCCCTAGGGTTTACATATCTCAACCGAATCAGTTAAGGCTTGATTGCGTTTAACCTAATCCGACTGGGCCTATCTACTCGCCTGGGCCTTCAGCTTCCAATCGCTTGGATCCACGTCGGGCCTTGATCCAGTCGCCGTCCTGCAGGCCCACTCGCCAGGTCTTGGGCCAGTCGGAAACGTCCTGCTGGGTATACCCCGGTAGGCGCATCCCCATCAATAGTTCAAAGGAAAAATACTAGACTTGGTATATTGATTATGTTTCGAAAAACCCTTCACAAAATGACCTATCATGTTCGAGGTTTCATGGCTTTTGGTCCAAATGACCGATGTTATGTGCTGAATCACGGCATAGTTTGTGATGTTGTGCCCATATTATGCATGTGTGTGGACATTGGTATGGAGAACAATGTTGCAGGAGGAAGTTTTCCTTTTTGTCGCACGGAAAAACCTTTTCCATTTTCTCCGGCAAAAAACGGGTCATTTTGTGAAGTAACCACCAAAATGCCGTTTCAGAATGCTACCGTCCCATTTTCCTAAAATACTAGACCACCTTACATGGACTATATCCCAACCGGGACATCTCAAACCTTTTCATCCATCCCGGGTAAAAAGGACAAATGTGTGCCGAATCAGTAGGAAGTGGGTCCGGTTTGTACTACATGTACATGATCTATCGCCCGTGATTTTTTGAAAAAAATTATTTTTAGACTCGCAATATGTGGTTTCTTCAGAGATCCAATGCAAGTTCTAACGATGCTCGTCCCCTATCTTCATGCACACCGGTTCGACCATAGTTAGAAATTCAGATAATTCAAAACGGGCATAATAAATTCGAAAAAAATCCGAACAATGAAAATCCTTCGCGTGGTGTCATATTACGTTACATAGTTGAAAGGAAAAATACTAGACTTGGTATATTGATTATGTTTCGAAAAACCCTTCACAAAATGACCTATCATGTTCGAGGTTTCATGGCTTTCGGTCCAAATGACCGATGTTATGTGCTGAATCACGGCATAGTTTGTGATGTTGTGCCCATATTATGCATGTGTATGGACATTGGTGTGGAGAACAATGTTGCAGGAGGAAGTTTTCCTTTTTGTCGCACGGAAAAGCCCTTTTCCATTTTCCGAGCGTAAAAAACGGGTCATTTTGTGAAGTAACCACCAAAATGCCGTTTCAGAATGCTACCGTCCCATTTTCCTAAAATACTAGACCACCTTACATGGACTATCTCCCAACCGGGACATCTCAAACCTTTTCGTCCATCCCGGGTAAAAAGGACAAATGTCTGCCGAATCAGCAGGAAGTGGGTCCGATTTGTACTACAGGTACATGATCTATCGCCCGTGATTTTTTGAAAAAAATCATTTTTAGACTCGCAATATGTGGTTTCTTCATAGATCCAATGCAAGTTCTAACGATGCTCGTCCCCTATCTTCATGCACACCGGTTCGACCATAGTTAGAAATTCAGATAATTCAAAACGGGCATAATAAATTCAAAAAAAATCCGAACAATGAAAATCCTTCGCGTGGTGTCATATTATGTTACATAGTTGAAAGGAAAAATACCAGACTTGGTATATTGATTATGTTTCGAAAAAACCTTCACAAAATGACCTATCATGTTCGAGGTTTCATGGCTTTCGGTCCAAATGACCGATGTTATGTGCTGAATCACGGCATAGTTTGTGATGTTGTGCCCATATTATGGATGTGTGTGGACATTGGTATGGAGAACAATGTTGCAGGAGAAAGTTTTCCTTTTTGTCGCACGGAAAAGCCCTTTTCCATTTTCCGAGCGTAAAAAACGGGTCGTTTTGTGAAGTAACCACCAAAATACCGTTTCAGAATGCTACCGTCCCATTTTCCTAAAATACTAGACCACCTTACATGGACTATCTCCCAACCAGGACATCTCAAACCTTTTCGTTCATCCCGGGTAAAAAGGACAAATGTCTGCCGAATCAGCAGGAAGTGGGTCCGGTTTTTCCCGCCATTTTTTCCCGCTATTTTTTCCCGCCAGTCTTCCCGCCATTTCTTCCCGCCAGTTTTTCCTGCCGGTTCTTTCCGCCAGTTCTTCCCTCCAGTTATCTTCCTGCCATTTCTCACTATATATATATGTAGGGTTGGCCTCCATTGTCATTGCACATCTCTAGACTCATATCTGCAACCTCATCACTCTTTCCCATAACTTCCACCGTAGCACTAACTTCTAGGGAGGCGGAGGCGCTTTGCGCCTCGAACTACCCCTGCCCGCCGGGCAACTGTGTCCCCGTCGGCTAGATGCTGAGCGCCGGAGGCGTGCCAGTTCCTCCTGTCCCTCTAGGTGTGGCGCGTCGGATGGCCATCACGAACCACTACTACTTCGAGCTCACGCCGGAGCAGCGGAGGAATCCCAAATGGCATCCCGACTATTTCCCGACTTGGAAAGCCTTCTTCGTGGATCGGCGTGAGAGGGCGCTCGCCAGGCACGAGGAGGACGGCCCACCTCCTCCGAACTTCAACGAGGCCGGCCGTCGGCTGTGGTGGCGCGGCCGGACTCTCCAGAGCGTCATGGCCTACGACACGGCCGCCGACTCTAGCCCCCGCCTGCGCTACCCTCAAGTCCAGCCCACTCGTACTCAGCCTTCAAGGTTCAACTACGGCGACCCCGACGACGACAACGACGATGGCCGCGGCGAGTACGACGACTACAGTGGCGAGTATTACAGGTGTAGGCAGGAGCATGACTGAATCATTCCAACATTGCAAAACAAGTTCGGCTGATTGTGGCTTAATCTGGCCATGTATCTTAATTTTCAGTTCTTCTATGTAACTTTGTGTTAGTTGCGTTATGTACTTTAATTCCAGTTCTATCCTAATCAAATTTTCTTTCCGCCCATTATTTTCCGTCCTTTTTTTCTGCCCATTAATATATAAAAATATAAGTTAATTCAAATCCAAATTAAAAACAGAAAATGGTTTTGAATTACTTATTCAAATCCAAACACTTTTTATGTTTAAAGTTTTTCTAAATTCCAAATGAATATTAAAAAAATATAAGTTAATTCATTTTTAATTGTAAATGGTTCATATTTTAAATGGTTACATTAATTATTTTTTAAAACAGAAAATGGTTTTGAATTATTTATTCAAATCCAAACTCTTTTTATGTTTAAAGTTTTTCTAAATTCCAAAATAAATTCAAAAAATATAAGTTAATTCATTTTTAATTTTAAATGGTTCATAGTTTAAATGGTTACATTAATTATTTTTAAAAACAGAAAATGGTTTTGAATTATTATTCAAATTCAAACACTTTTTATGTTTAAAGTTTTTCTAAATTCCAAATTAATATTCAAAAAAATATAAGTTAATTAATTTTAAATGGTTCATATTTTAAATGGTTACATTAATTATTTTTTAAAAATAGAATATGGTTTTGAATTAGTTATTCAAATCCAAACACTTTTTATGTTTAAAGTTTTTCTAAATTCTAAATTAATATTCAAAAAATATAAGTTAATTCATTTTTAATTTTAAATGGTTCATAGTTTAAATGGTTACATTAATTATTTTTAAAAACAGAAAATGGTTTCGAATTAGTTATTTAAATTCAAACACTTTTTATGTTTAAAGTTTTTCTAAATTCCAAAGTAATTATCATTTAAAAAACATTTAAATTTAAACCCCAAAATAAAAAATAAGGCGGGAACAGAGAGAAAATTCCTGAAAAAATTTGAAAACAGGGTCATATGTCCCGGTTGGAGCCACCAACCGGGACTAAAGACTTCGCGCCAACCCTTGGTCTGCTGAAAAATTGGAGTATCGTCGGTTGGTGGCTCCAACCGGGACATATGACCCTTTAGTCCCGGTTGGAGCCACCAACCGGGACTAAAGGCCCTTTGGTTATAACTGGGTGCCCCTCCTCTTCTTCTTCCCCATCTCACAATCTTCTCGCGCATAGGCTCCGCCGGCCAGTCAGCGCCGCCTCTGCCGCCCGCGCCTCCGCCGCCGCCTTCTGCCGCCTCGCCTCCTTGCGAGAATCGCCTCCCCTCCAGCAGAATCGGTCGATTGTTCTCGACGATTCCGGACGCGTCCGAGCTCGCTTGGTCGAGCGGACCCCTCCAGCGCCTCCGTGGTGAGCCCCTCGACCTCACAGTCCTCTCCGTTCTTCCTCTTCCTTCCTACATCGCCTGAAGACTGAAGCTACTGGCCACCAATCGTGCTTCCTCTTCCGGCGACCAATCCGAGCGCGCTGCATTAGACGGCTGGTACGCTTCGCATCCATCGCACCGCCTCGCTGCTCACCGCGCTCTCCAGGCCTCCCGTCGACGATCTGGGCTATCTCAGTAATGACGCGTCACTGCCGTCTGGCCGACATCGGCGGGCGGGTCAAACCTTCGGTCGGTCCTGCTTGCTTGCGTGGAGGCTGAGTTGGCACTGGGGCCCTTCTGTCAGTCTCACTGGCTAGGGGTCGCCCCGGTGTAAAAACTATTTGCCTTTTTGTTTTTAATTCTAGAAAATGATTTAATATTGTAAAATCAATAACTTATTGTTTATAAGTCAGAAAAATACAAATAATATATCAAATTGTTCAGAAAAATGAAACCTATCTATTTAACCTATAATCATGCATTGTTCAACAACTTAAATGACAAGTATAATTAGAAGAACAAATGCACCCCTCTCATATGTTCCGGAGTTTCCCCGAGTTAGGGTTTTCACCCCTCGGAACCTCGATTATATCGTCGAGCATGTCTTAGGGTTACATTCCAATGCAAATTAACTTGTCATATCATCATACTTGCTTGAGCATTGCATCGATGCCATGTGTTGACTGTTTCCCTTTCTTTTCGGTGTTTGGATTATTAGGTTTATTATTAGTTAGGTATTATTAGGTTTATTAATTAGTTTGGTATTATTGGTCTTCGGCCCCACTGGTCAGTCACTGTGGGTAGCCCCAGACCCGATTCACATTGTCAAGCAACTTAAAAGCCCTATCTTAGATAAGGAATCATTAATGCCCCTTAGGTGCATGTGGGTTCGACGATGTGCCTTCGCCAAGGCATTCTGAACCCTCTTAAATCGATTCCAATATGGTATTTTGTTAGTATCTAGTGTTACCTATCTGCTGGATAGTTTCTCTTTTGTAGCCTTATACTCATGTTCCCCTCTCATATGCATCTGAGGTTTCTCCGAACTAGGTTTTACACCCCTCGGAACTCCGGAATATTGATTTTAGTTGATTTTAGCTAGAGTTACCTATCTACTACATAGTTTCCTTTTTGTAGCTAGGTTTGGGGTTTAGGGTTTCTCTTCATTTTTATTATTGTGTATGTATATATTAGGGTTTCTCTTAATTAGGGTTTATATCTCTCAACATCGTACCTAACTTTCTCCCTTAGCCGCTTTGACTTATTCGTTTTTCCACCTATGCATAAAATATGGACCCACACGTCAGAGACGAAGAAAAGGAAGAGTTGATCCAAGGTGTGATCCGCGGGGAAGAAAATTTAGATGTATCAACGTTTCTGAACAACTCCGGTGAGGGTGATCCTCTTTTTACCGGAATAGACGACTTGTTTGAGGTTGAAGGTGTTGCCTTCCGCGAGGGAGAAGGCGATGCCTTGTGTAATCGAGAAGACAGCCGCTCGGCGAGGTGCATGTAATATAATTAATTCATTAATTAATCATCTGCTATCTATATAGAAATAGTAACGACGATCTTTCTTCTTTTAGCCCTCCGGATCGAACAAATCTACTGAAAAGAGCAGACGAGGCCCAACCAAAAAGTTGCAAGACCATGAGAGGTTCAGGATTGAAGATGTCGCTGAAGACGGCAAACCGACGGCTCCCGAAGTTGTCGCAAACAAATTTGTGGCACAATACAGAGTAATCGTTAGGGACTTAATCCCGATCACCATTCGAAATTGGAATAGGCCTGCTGATGCGGATGAAGAGGGAACATGTTTATTTGTCCCTAACCACGCCAAAGATTTACCGTGGAAGAGGCTCATGGTTAATTTCAAACTACCGAAGATAGAGATGGATCCAAATGCGGAGGATCCAGTTGAGGACGCCTTACAACATGGGAGAGCCATGGAGGCTAAGGTCAGGGAGTGGGCTTTGAAGAAGATGGCCTAGTGTTTCACCAACTGGAAGAAAAGATTGCACCTTGACTATGTCGTGAAAGAGAAGACTCCCGATTTTAAGAATATTCAGTTTGAGAAGATAAAACCATTCTGGGCTGAGTTTGTGGAATACAAGACATCAGAAAAAGCTAAGAAAATGTCTGCAACGAATAAGCTGAATGCTGATAACAAGAAGTATCACCATACTATGGGGCAAGGTGGCTCTGAAATTTGGCATTCCTAAGTGGGAGAAACTTGAGAATGAACTGTGTGCTAAAAAGATCACCCCAGAGATAGACGATTGGGTAGAACGTGCAAGGAATTGGTTTTACAGGCATGGGGGCACGTTGGACTCGGAAGGGATGTGTATATATAACATACGAAATAAAGAAGACCCCTTGCCAATCGAGAGGATGAGAAAAGCAGTAAAGGCTCTTAAAGATGGGGACTTCATTCCCGATAGAGAGAATGATGAGCTCACACTCGCCCTTGGAAATAAGGAACATGATGGACGCACACGAGGCACAAGAGGCTCCCAACCATGGAGGATTGGGTTTCCCGAAGAGAGGAAGAAATATCTGATAGAAGCGTCGGAGGAGAAAGGAAGGCGGAAGTTGAAGCGAGATAGTCGAGAAAAGAGCGAATCGTATAATTGAAGAACGAATAAAGCAACAACAAGATGAAATTAACGCACTTAAAGAGCAAAGTACTACCAGCCCATCTCAGCAGCACACTGCATTCGATGCTACCGGCCTATCGAATAATCGAAAAAGCAGTGTGGCTTCCACCGAGGTCCCGGGTGATGACAATGGCGATGACGATGGTGCACCGACGATGGCTCCTATTGGCTACCCAGTGGATGATATCACGAGATGACACCTGCGAGCTACATGTCAAAGTTGTGAACATATCAATGAAGGTGGCGGTCGGCTATGCCTTACCAATTGGACCCACACCAACTTACCACTGTCGTCCGGTTCCAGAGGGCTACGCTGTTGTCGGGGTGGATGAAATCATGCCCACCTTTGAAGTTTTGAAGCTTGACTACCCTGCAGGTGAAGGGATGTGGATCGAATCGAGGCAAAGCGTCACCATTCTATGGCCAAAGGAATGTATCGTGCTTCGAAATCACACGCCGAGGCCATCTTCGCCGTCGCCTCACCCGTCTCCAGCAAGGTCGTCGCCGCTGCGGCAGCCGTCTTCGTCGCCTCACCCGGCTCTGTTGCCTCACCAATCTCCGGCGCAGCCATCGCCGCGGGATCCATCGCCGGCGCCTCAGGATAAAAAGCGTAAGCGTACCGCTACTCTGCGTCGTGGTAAGCGATCGCCGAAACATAAACAAGAGCCTCTTCCAAAAGTACCAAAGGTTCCTCCAAAGAGAGCTTATGGTATCTTGAAGAGGAGATGCGGCGATCGTTGATGCTTGAACGACAGCGTTTTAAGCTAAATTTGCGGCCGAAAGAGCCAGAGTTCCCCAGCACCAAAGAAGAAAAAGCCAAAGTGTTGAAAATGCTAAAGTATCTTCATCAACCCGAGCCAAAGCTGTCATCAGACTATGAGTGTCCTATTCTCAAGTCACATGCGGCACAAAAAGCCTCGAAGAGCAGTACTGATGCAAGCGAGAAATCTGTTGCCCAACTCGGAGAACAAGCAAAACAGTCTTGCGCCCCTCTCAAGGTGATTTACCAAACCAATGTGGGGTCGAGCAAATATGGGGTCGAAGAGCAGTATGATCCAGAGGTAGTTACATCTGGAGAAGCTGCGCTCAAGGTATGAGTATTGCCCATGCTTATTCGGTTAGAGTACTTCCCGTGAGTGAAGTAGCATACAAATACATGCGGCAAACCTCTCGTCAAACTGAGGAGGTAAACAATCTTCCAACAAAAATGCGAAGATTGCATAACTGGTACATGCATGCCACAAAGGCCGGGGCTAACTGGATAGTGCTGAGGGTTACAAAAAAGCATCATGGGAAAGAAAAGGATGACATGATATCCATTGAATTTGATGAACTATTTCAATTATTCAATCAAGACGCCTTGGACAAATCGATCATCAGTGCCTATTGTCTGTAAGTACTAATTCTGTAATTAATTTAGTCTCTAGCTATCTCACCTTGTTTATTGCATATATAATCATACTGTAATATGCAGAATGAAGATTCTCAAATGCAGCAGAGGACAAATCTATGACATTGGCTTCATTGACCCATATTGGATTCATGAAGCTAATCTCAAAACAAGCCCTCAGGATACGGAGGATAATATAGTACACGCGTTAAGGTTTCAAGAAACCAGAAGGGAAATACTTTTTTCTTACAACTTCGAGTGAGTGTTATTGTCTTCTATACACTTTCTATTTCGCTTACTCGATGTTAAGTATATAATTGATTAGTTATGCATTCGCAACTTCCACTATAATCATTCAACTTGACAAAGGGCGTGTACTAGTCATGGACTCGAAACATAAACCCCTTGCGACATGGAAGGACATGCAAATGCTTCTCCAGCGGTAATTCTAATCATTACGACACTATATCGGCAACGTTCGTGAATTTTATGATATCAAGTAATTAATAACTTCTTTTATTCGTTTTCTTCGCCGGGCAGCGCTTGGAAATGGTTCACCAACAAGGCTAGGGGTGTTTGGAAAGAGGAGCTTACATTTCAACCACTAGATGTAAGCACCACTAGCTATATCCGCGCATCTCTTTGATTCTAGTTTTGATAGAGTTATTATCATGCTTGATTATTATTTTGATTGAACTCTGTTCTCGTAAAGTGCCTGACGCAGGGACCAGGTAACAATCTATATGGATACTATGTTTGCGAGTTCATCCGGCAGACGTGTGATGAGAAGGGCAAAAATTTAGAGCAACTCCACGTACGTAAACAATTTCTATAGTTTTTAATTACAATCAAATTGTGTTTTGTTTCATACATATAGGCTGACTTCTTTTTTAAATCAGATCGAATGTCTACGGGACGGTCTTCTGCCAAAGGATCGCGTACGAGCAATTCAGGAGGAATTGGCGGGATTCTTGGATGCAGAAGTCCTAAACCCAAAAGGGGAATACTATTCGGCTGTGTATAGACAATAGGGATTGTAAAAAGAGCAACTTTTGTATGTAGTGCATGAACTCGATCCGTGTATCGAATGTAATATTGTCATGATGATCTTGTGTAATATAACGGTTCCTTCATTGATAAGTGCAAAACACTAAATAAACATAAAACAACCTAAATAAATTCTCTGTCGTGGCACAAAAAGCGGCGAAAATGCTGCCGCGGCAACAAAATGTGCCAAAATGAATTCTCTGCCGCAGCAGAAATGAAGCCAAATCTACGCATGGCAGAAGGTTATTGTCGGTTCGTATTACGAACCGGGACTAATCTCCACCCTCGCCTCGACGCCGCACGTGTACCCATTTGTCGGTTGGTGGCAACCGGACTAAAGGCCGGCCTTTAGTCTCGATTGCCCCGTCCCGGTTGGGTAACCGGGACTAAAGCCCTTACCAACCGGGACCAATGGGCCTCTGCACTAGTGTTAGGCAAGCATGGGCATGGCCTGGGGAGACTACCAATCGTACATCTCCGGATGACGCAAGTACAACGATATAGGTACGTACGTGCATTTCCCGCCGTCCTCGCGTCCTTAAAGCGCGTGCATACATATCGGCTGAATCTGTCTCTCACCAGCATGCAGTGGATCTAGTCTAGTATGCATATATATACATGGCCACTTGTGTGTGGTCTAACCGTTGCTTGTTGTTCTTACGTGCATCTATCACGTTGGAAACCGGAAAACTAAAGGTTCATCTATACTATAATCCTAGCTAGCTAGGAGCTACAACGATCGATCGAGTTCATCCTCTCGAGTCTGGATTATTACAACAATCCATCCATCGGGCCGGCTACCTTTGCAGCTGTTGTTCTCAAGCTAGTCAAGGAGGGGGATACGGGATACCGACCCTAGCATGCACCGAAAGGCGGGCAGGAATTTCGCAATTTTGCCCCGCCTCCTCGCAACTTCAGCCAACGTCGTCATCGATCGGCGCCTCGTTCAAGGAAGACCAATCTAGGACGTACGAACCCTTTCTGATGTTATGTTTTCAATCGATCTGAAGATGCTAGCTAGATATCTGGTGTTTAGATTCTAAAAATATGTTTTTTGTAATAAATCGTACGTACTCCTGTCCTGGGCATCTGGAAAGCTGACTTATATTTTGTGGGGAATAAAGGCATCTCCAGCTGGCCAACCCAAATTGGCAAAGTAAACGGTCTGATTTGGTCCGGATGAAACGATATTTTGATTAGTTGAACGCTCGTGCGTTGCCACGACCAATAAATTTAGACTCAATAAATAAAATGTCAGACATGTTTTTTTAATATTTTATAAGTGATTGTTACAACCAGCAACACTCGACTTACTCCCGCTACACGCAATCCCTCTTTCATGTGTTCCATGCTAGAAGAGAATGTGTTTCTTCCTCCTACCTTCACCACTCATCTGCCACCACTTTCTATCGATTTGTTGCCCTCTCTAAGCTATGACAATCTAATTTTTGTGTAGTTCTTGGCTAGTGCATCACCCCAATACAGATAGTGGAAGAGTGATAAGCAAACATGGAAATTATATTCTTCTCTCCTATATACTAAGAAGAGATTATGTGCATCCAGCTGTTCGAATGAGAATACAATAGTTTACCTGCAAACGTAGGAGGAGAATTTCTGCATCTATGAAAACTGAATCTATTCGCTCCGTCTCAAAATAGATAACCAGGTTTATCAAAATTTGGATGAAATATATATACTAAATAGTATCTAAATTCATCTAAATTTTGATAAATCAGCACCATCTATTTTGAGAAAGAGGGAGTATAAAAGATACTCCGTATATGTTTCACAGCCTACGTGACACTTATCTAGAGATCTTATTCTGTAGTTCAACAGTTATTATACTATCAGCAGTAGGGGATCCTAATTACCAGAAAACAATATTTGTTTATATACTCCATATAAGTGTAGCAATAATTTTAGTTGAATGTCCGTGGGTTGCCACAGTCCTTTATTTTTTTTCTTTAAAAATTTATGTGTAGAATATAACCACATAATATTCAAAAGCACACCCCATAAAAATATTATTCTAAAAATATTAAAGATATCCAAGTTTCCAATTATTCATTTTTCTGGTAAGTAAAATCTACTACCTGGTCAGATAAAAAAAGGTCTACTTCCTGGTGAGCTGAAGATAATATTTCCGAAATGGTCATATTCAATATGCATATTATTGATCATATTCAGTATCTTCCTAAAATTCATATATGATCATATCTACCTTAAATAGTTATAATCAAGGTTGTCACCACGGCGATGTCCAGAACTCTAGCAAGATCTTTCCAATTAAGATCCATGGGATGCCAGTGATTCCATGAAATCACACACCATTTTAAGCTGGTCGGTCATCAATCCTTTTCGTCTCTATGATATATTTACAAACACCCATGCTTTGCCCCCTAGCCCCCCTCCCCCTCCCACATGCTTTGCCCTTCTCCCCTGAACAGGAACGTCATGGAATTGTAATTGTTTCCCATCACGAGCTCCTAACACCATGAAGCTATAGGGGTTGTCGGAGAGCTGAAAACACGGATTATAATTTATAATAAACACATTACATTTGTACAAAGATAAAAACATACTACCTCCGTCTCAAGGCTTAAGGCCTATTTTTTTGAAAAGTCAAAATATGTAAAGTTTGAACAAGTTTGTAGAAAATATATTAATATTTATAATATGAAATACATATACTTTGATACATCGTAAAACATATATTCACATGATATCTATATAATATCATAGTTTTTGATGGTTTTTTCTAAAAAATTGGTCAAACATTTCATAGCTTGACTTTTCAAAAAAATATAGGCCTTAAGTCTTGGGACGGAGGGAGTATCATAGTTGCAAAAACCATTACTTAATAATTTTAAGATGAGTGTTTCTTCCAAAAAAATTGTACACCATCCATATTTACACTCCACCTAATTACAGAACACATCCCAAAATGTCACTACTCCCGATTTCCATCTCCCGTACACCATATCTGATGGGACAAACTCAGAAAAATAACCTATGGGACAGGGTCACCTCAAGAGGAATGTGGTCATTCTACAAATAAACAGTGTTTATATTTATAGTTTAGTGAAGGTTTGTCATTGGGTTCAGCTCACAACAATGCTAACAAGCCAGCTCCGCCCTAATTAACTTTTTAAGTCTAACTACTGGATACCGATGGACGCAACGGACCAAGTTTAGTATGACGGACGAAAATATGCCTACGACGAAAACCACCCTAAGACAAACTATAGTATAGATAGAATAGATAGAATAGATAGATAGATAGATAGATAGATAGATAGAGATAGATAGATTTTTCGTTGCTTTTGGTGAGTTTTTACCATCGACTATAAAAGCTGACACGGTGGACTCATTCCACACCACAACACCCACCATGTCTAGCCGCTGCATTACCACCACCAGCGCACGTAACCCTGGCATACAAGCTCCAGTAGATACTCGTCACGCTCGCGTCGCCGCCTGGGGAAGGAGTTGGGCGACCTCTCCGACTTCGACCAGTTGACCGAGTCGCCAATCGAGCAGTACGAAGCTCTCAGAGGCCTGAGGCTAGTGCCTCCATGTGGCAAATGACTGTCAACCGCACGACCGGCCAACCCTTCGGTTGGGCTGTCCTCAGCGATGTCATGTTAGTGATTTGGTCCGGATGGGTCGGCACACGGAGATATTTTTGGCTGTGGTCTGGCTTGTCTGGCCAGCGCATCCCAGACCACAACACCCACCATGTTTGGCCGCCGCATTACCACCACCCCCGCACGCAACCCCGACATACAAGCTCCAGCAGATACTCGTTGTTATAATTGCGACAAGTAAATAACAAAAAACAAAAACGAAATCACAACAAAGGGGACACGGATTTAACGTGGAAAAATCTCTCCAACAAAGAGAAGAAAAAACCACGGGTGCCAGCCAGCGAAACTTCACTATATCGAGGAGTGTTTACACAACGTCGAGGATTTTCACAGATACAACTTATCCCAGCCGGCGGCTTACAAAAGGTTTATATATGGGTGGAAACCTAGGTCTTCGACGATCCACTCGGCCGAAGCCTCCGGCCACGGGCCTCGTTCCGCTCGTCATAAGTTGGCCTTTACTATAGAATTTGGATCAACATATAGCACTCGTCACGCTCGCGCCGCCACCCGAGGGAGGATTTGGGCGACCTCTTCGAGCAGTGCGGGAGCTCCCAGAGGCCTGAGGCCGGTGCCTCCGTGTGGCGAACGACTGTCAACAGCACAACCTGCCAACCCTTCGGTTGGTCTGTCCTCAGCGACGTCATGTTACTGGAGAACCTCCGACAGCAAGAACTGGAGTTGGCGTACACGAAGATACTCGAGGCTGTGCGCGCCTGCCCCCGACGACAAGGTGTTGCGCATCCGCCTCGACCTAGCAAAGAAGGAGATGGATACATAGAGGGTGATCTGCAGCTCTCTCGAAGAGGTGTGGGGTTTCGTTGACCCGCCTCGCCTGTTTAGCGTTGAAGCCTTCATGCGGTGCCACGGCCTATGAGTTGTTTCTACCGGCACCACAACACGCATGTAGTTTAGCTAGTTGTTTCCATCCAAACCTTTATAATTTTTTTAAAATTTGAATGAAAACTTTATCTGTTTATTTTGTGGCGAAACGCACATTGCGTTCGTGTTGGATGACCGCTAATGGGGCACATGTGTGATGGGGATGCCGCCGTGCTGCCCACACGATACGGCAAAGTGGTGTTGCAGGCGACCGGGATTGCTGTGTCGCTTACATACCGTCACACTGCCCGGTGCCCGGACACATATTCGGTCTGACCGTGTCCGCGCAAACGCATCGGCCACACAAATTTTGTGCACTAATAGGTCGGATCAAACGGGTCGGTCTGGATGAGTCACGCCGCTGGAGATGGCGCACCTATTGATCAGATCAGACGCATCCGCTGGAGACGCAGCAAGACCATTTGGATCATGCCGCTAGAGATGCCCTAATGTACTAGTACACATACTCAAGGGCTCGCTAGAGATACTACTCTCTCCGTGACATTTTAGCTTTGTGAACCAAATGTATCTATATGTTAAGCTAAAATGTCTTATATTTCTAAACGAATGGAGTAGTATAGTAGTTTTTTTAGGTAGAGTAGTATAGTAGTTTTGTTTACTGGGAATAAGTGGGGAAAATAAAACGAAATAGGTGTGGCCGGATCTGGGCGCGGCGCCGTTGCATCGCATGTGGCTCGCTCGTCGATCATCGCATGTATCTGTAGGAACACCCCCTGCCGACTGGCCGGTCCCGAGGCTGTTCCACACCCGAGAAGAAGACTAGTAGAAGGCACACACAGTACACAAGTAGATGACACAGGGAACAGAGGGAACTTTATTGAAAACTCTCTCGGTAAACTCCCGTATACAGATTGTTCCTCTATTTATAGGCTAAAGGGGGATACGATACCCACATGGGCCAAACCTAGCCTGGTAGAGGCCACACCGAGTGGGCCTCTACCGGCCCAGTTTCCCAACACTCCCCCTGGGTATCTTATCTGTATAACCATGGCTTAAAACTCCGAAAAACCCAGTGGGAAAAATATGGAGAAATGCACACGGTATACTTCTTGCTATGTTGCATGAATTGCCTCATTAAAAACCTCATGTGAGAAACTTCATAAAAACTCACTAAGGGAAAAAGAGTACAATTCACTTAACTATAAAGTTAAGCACTCAATCATCGGGATCAAGATTTCAGCGATGAGTTTGTGAAGATTCTCCCCCTGAACCTTGCATCTCCCTAAGTCTCATCATGCCGATCCCTCGGACACATCTCTCAAAAGAAGACGCCGGCAATGATTTAGTGAACAAATCAGCGAGATTTTCACACGACTTAGTATGCAAGACTTTCACTTCGTTCATCTTTTGCAACTCATGTGCATAGAAGAACTTGGGGTTTATATGCTTTGTGAGATTGCTCTTCACGTAACCCGTCTGGACTTGTGCAACACAAGCGGCATTATCTTCATAGATAATTGTTGGGGTTTGTACGGTGTTCAGTCCACATGACATCTGGATGTGACTGACTACTCGTCGAAGCCATACACATTCTCGTGATGCTTCATATAATGCTATGATTTCCGAGTGGTTCGTCGAAGTTGACACAAGAGTTTGCTTAGACGATTTTCAGGAAATAGTTGTTCCACCACAAAGGAAAACATATCCAGTCTGCGACTTGGATGTGTGCGGGTCCGAAAGGTACCCAGCATCAGCATAGCCTACAACAGATAGGTCTTGGTTCTTTTGGTAAAATAAGCCAAGGTCCTTAGTCCCTTGTATGTACCTAAAGATGTACTTAATGCCTTTCCAATGTCTCTTGGTAGGCTCAGAACTGTACCTTGCAAGAAAATTGACGGCGAATGCAATATCCGGCCGTGTACAATTTGCGAGGTACATAAGTGCGCCAACTGCATTTGAGTAGGGGAATTCCGGTCCCAGAATTTCCTCCCCTCTTCTTTAGGCCTGAACGGGTCCTTGTCTTGCTACAAAGATCTTCCGACCATCAGGGTCTTAGAAGGATATGCCTTTTCAAACCCAAATTGTTCCAACACCTTCTGGGTGTAGGCCGAGTGGTGAACTAGAATCCCAGCAGGGGAATGCTCAAGTTGCAGACCGAGGCAGAACTTGGTTTTGCCTAAGTCTTTCATCTCAATTACGACATCGGTAGGAACTCGCTTCCTCAATATCGTCGGTGTCTTGATTATATTCAAATCGTCCACGTACCAAGATAATCTGAAACCATCCGGATCTCTGTATAAAAACACATGGAAATCTTCATTGCTCGTAGCCCTTACGATGAAGGAAATCGCTAAACGATTATACCACATCCTACTGACTGCTTTAGTCCATACAATGACTTCTTAAGCTGAACCGTATAAGCTCTGTTTGCTCTATCCTGGTTCGGGACAGGATACCTTCCGTACTTTCATGTATATGTCGAATCCAAGTTACCATATAGGTAAGCGGTGACAACATCCATTAGTTTCATTTTTAAGTCCATGTTTACTGCCATTGAGATCAAGTATCTAAAGGTAATTCCATCCATGACTGGGGAGTAAGTTTCCTCAAAGTCGACACCTGGTCGCTGAGTGAAACCTTGAGCAACGAGCCTTGCTTTGTACCTTACTACTTCATTATTATCGTTTCTCTTTCGAACAAAAACCCACTTATGGCCAACGGGGCGAATGTGGGGAGGAGTTAGACAAACAGGTCCAAATACCTCTCTTTTGTTTAACGATAATAATTCAGCAGTAATTGCCTTCTGCCAATCTTTCCAATCTGACCTTTTCTCGCAATCAGCGAGCGTGTTAGGCTCAGGGTCAAGATCTATGATTGAGGCAATTTTCTTGGAAAAATTAATGTCGACATTTGCCATGGCTCGGTTGTATGACTCGCCCGAATTAACATAGTTAATGGCCATTTCGTCATGGAGTGCATCAGGCACATCCTCTTGCTCCACCGGATTTCCCAATCCAGGAGCTAGGTCCTTTAGCTTTCCCATCCGATGTGTGCGCTTACAACCCTGGGTATTTCGATATAGGAAAGTTCAAGTCCGAATTTCGTGCCTTTGAAATATCCGTACTTATGCCAGGTCTCAACTGGCTCCCCTCAACAGGGGCAGACTGTAATAAATCTCTCTTATCCTTTTTCTTCGGACGTCCCCGGGTACTTGGGATTTGAGAAACCGGAATCCGCGTCCTCTTAGGCCTTGGAGCAGGAGCGGGTATACCATCATTTTTCTTTGGTATTTCAACCCTTTCCGGTGCATTGCGTGCATGCACATGCGACTTTGTCACAGTCTTTAAATCACTAAAATGATCGGACAGTTGATTCGCTAGGGAGTGCAAATCTAGTATCTTTTGGACTTCTATATTAGTCTCAACAGTGCGCGGGTCATGAGCGTGGATCCCCGTGGCTTTCCACGTGATTTCTCGACTTTTGTCATCCAGGGGTTGATTGCCTCCCCCCAAAGTCGGAAAAAGATCCTCGTCAAAAATGCAGTTAGCAAAACGGGCCATGTGACAGTCACTTTGTTCCTTCGCTCTACCCGGGTAGAGCTCAATCTAAAGCATACTTCAATTGTTTAGTGGACGACTTAGGTGCCTCAAAACCTAAAGTAGTTTTAGGTTCGGATTGCTCTCCCGGAAGATCGTAGATTTCTCACTTTCGCTTATAAATAGGGTGGGTCCAATAAAGTTTATCAAACCTCCATATTTTTCGGCCGAGGATCTGTCAAGGGGTCCAAGAACCTGATTATGGACACAGTCTCATAACCAACGTATATCCCCGACTTACGGAGCGGTCCCATTGCTGATCGCTGGGGTGGTGGTATAGGTACATATACCTGGCAGCCGAACCTACGGAGGTGGGAAATTTTCGGTGCCGAACCTTGCGCAAGTTGGATGGGAGAGTGGATGTTGTAGGCCAATGGTCGAAAGTTGATGAGATTAGCGGCGTGTAACACCGCGTGTCCCCAACATGTAGTTGGTAAATTACAACCCTAAAGGAGTGGTCTGGCAATGAATTTAATCCTTTTAATCAATGCCTCCGCAAGTCCATTTTGAGTGTGGACATGCGGTACCGAGTGCTCAAGTTTGATTCCAGTTGCCATGCAATAATCATCGAATGCCTTTGAAGTAAATTCTCCGGCATTGTCCATTCGAATAGACTTTAAACGATAATCAGAGAATTTATTCCTTATTTGTATGATCTGGGAGATCAACTTTGCAAAAGCATGGTTCCTTGTTGACAGCAGGCAAACATTGGACCATTTAGAGGAAGCATCGATGAGCACCATGAAGTACCAAAACGGCCCTGAGAGGGGCTGAATTGGAACACATATATCCCCTTGAATGTGTTCCAAGAACACGGGGAGTTCATCCTTCACCTTTAGGGGGGACGGTCTAATGATCAATTTCCCCGTAGCGCATGCGGAGCACATGAAATCATCGGGATTCGAGAAATTTTTCACATTAACATTATGACCGTTCGAGTTGTTAATTATATTTCTCATCATCCTAAGACCGGGGTAGCCTAACCTATCATGCCAAAGGCAGAATAGTTCGGAGCTTCTAAAGACAGTCTTAAGGGTAGTGTAAATAGGTGGTGCTACTATCTTAGTGTAGTACAACCCAGTAGCTAATGAAGGGAGTCTTTCGACAACATGTTTACCATTTTCGTCGCGCTTGGTAATGAGTAGGAACTGCTTTCCATTCTCATCATTATCGGTTTCAACATGGAAACCATTTGCGCGGATGTCTCTAAAACTTAAGAGAGTACGAGTCGACTCCGGATACAACAATGCCTCTTCAATGATCAGAGTTGTTCCATTTGGGAGTATGATAGTTGCTCTTCCGGAGCCAACTACATTCGGACCGCAGCCGGCGATCGTCATTATGTTACCAGGATTTTTGGTAATTGACTCAAAATACTTTGTTTCTCTCAAGATGGTATTGGTGGTGCCGCTATCAGCAAAGCACGTTTCCTCCATTTGGGCGCCACACGCGTTCTAAAATATAGTGCCTAATTAATATAATGGAGCGACAAAGTTGCTACATCAAGTAAGTAAAACACATAAACATTTCAGAACATCACATCATCAAATAATGGAATAAATGAATGAAATAAATGTCATAGAATCGCCAGAAACAAATAAGTGTTATGCTCTCATAGAGCTTACAACCATATCGAAAAAATTGTATCTGATTATTGCGGAAAAGGAATCATCACAACAAAAGGAGCTCAGGTGGATTCTGCAAAGAATCGAGCTCAGCCCGTATCTCAAGGTCAGTGAGCTTCTCTTCGTAGGCCATCATCATGGACAAGGGGCCTAGCTGAGGCGGCGGGGGCACAACGTGCTCAACCTCCATGGGCACAGCGGCGTCCGTGGGGACCGCCGAGGGTGTTGCCACTTGTGCTACGTCCTGCGCCACTACGTGCGCGATGTTCTGCACAGGCGCCGCTCCGGGCGCCAGTGGTGCCTCAACCTGTACAAGATGCGCCTCGCGCACCTTCTTGTTGGCCTTGAACGCATCCACGACGTGTTTAGGGGCCAAACACTGCCTGGAGAAGTGAGTCTTGGAGCCACAGCAGAAGCAGTCCTGGGGCCTCGCCTCCCCCTTGCCCGCCTTGCGTTGCTTGGCCGGGTTGGAGGAGTTGGGGCCCTTCTTGCCTCTCTTCTTGTGGATGGGCTTGCGCACCTTGTAGGAACCGGCATTGGCCTCATGACTTGGGCCCCCCGCGAAGGGTTGCGCGGAGAAGTTCTTTTTCAGAACATTATCCTGCGCTTCGGCCACCTGGAGAGCATCAGTAAGCGCTGCATATTCCATGAATCCTTCCTGGCGAAAGTTTCACGAGGACTGGATGTTGTCCGGATGGAATGTGGAGAGGGTTTTGTCTATCTTCTGCTGATCGATGGTACTGGTCCCACACAGCTGAAGAATAGTACAAATTCGGTGCAACCTGGAGTTGTACTCTCCCACCGTCTTGAAGTCCGCAAACCTCGGGGCGTATCCAATCTGCCTCCTTTATGGCTGAATGGTGTACTTCAGCCTAGAACCGCTTGTTGAGGCGGTCCAAAGGCGAAGCACTCCGTTCGCCATGTACTCATTCTTGAGAGTCTCACACATGTGATGGCGGAGGAAGTGCAGGGCTTTGGCGTTATCCGCGGGATGGTTTCTTTGAGGGTGTAGGTCCCTCAATCAACGCATCCTTGATGCAGCGGCCCTCGAGGACGATCTCAACGTCCGAGGCCCAAGTCAGGTAGTTAAGCCCATCCTGGGTCAACTCAAGAACTTCATGGTGACGATTCCGGTCATCTGCAATTTATGCAAAGTGTGTAAGATTACAGCAGGTAATCGGTTGCATAAATGCGATAATCGATACAATAATTCAAATATGACGGCGTTCCAAAATTTAATGAAAAAAACGGTTGCATGCTAACTATGTAATCACAAGAATTAAAAACATTTAATTACTGTAGAAAACATAATACGGAAGCATGAACAGAAAGAAAAAAACGGGCCAAATCTGTGACAAATTGGGCTAATCCACCGTGCCACTGTTTGCCTCACTGGGATGCTAGCCTGTGGCAGGCCCACCCCCACAGTCCCTACCCACGAGTGGGGGGACGACGCGAATGGCGCCCGAGGGGGTGGCGGCGGCAGCTGGCGTCGGCGAGGGGCCAGTGGGCGAGGCGCGGCGGGCCAGGGTGGCCAGGAGGCGCGCAGCAGTGGCCGGCAGCCGTGGGTCCCGAGGCGTGGCATGGCGGGCGGCGAATGGCGTAGCGGGCGAAGCGCTGGCGTGGCGCCAATGGCCGCCTTCGGGGAGCCAATAAGACATGCCGCACAGCGGCCATCTATCGCCTTGCTAAGACGGGCAACGGCAGCCTGACGTGGCCAGGCGGCTGCAGCAAGTGGCCTGAATGAGCGGCCAGCGTGAAAGAACATTTTATAATCCCTAGTGTTTTGTGTGTTAGATAACAATATCAAGGATTATTTAATGTGTGTTGAAGTGTTGCAGCCACCTATGAGAAAAAGGGAAAGGATTCTGTTTTTGGGGGGCGGATAATCCGCCCCCACTAGGGGCGGATAATCCGCCCCTCCCTCTTCCCAAGTTGGCGCAAGCCCCAGAAGGGGGGCGGAATTTTGGCCGGATTCTCCAGCCCCGCCGGATAATCCGCCCCTATCCGTCCCCTTGCTCATCGCCAAGGCGCAAGCCCCAGAGAGGGGGCGGAGTTTTGGCCGGACTTTCTGGCTTGGCCGGATAATCCGCCCCTCAGGGGGGCCGGATAATCCGCCCCTCAGGGGGGCCGGATTATCCGCCCCCCAAGATCTTCACCAAGCTTCACCAAGGTGCAAGCCCCAGAGAGGGGGCGGAGTTTCCCCCGAAGAATCCGCCCTTGGGGCGGAGTTTTCCCAGGGGGGCCCCAAAGTTGTGCAACGGCCAGATCTGGGGAGGGGGTATTTAAGCCAGCCTTCCCCCTCCTGCCAGAACTCTTGATTCATCTCGAAAAGACCAGATCAGATCTACAAGCTTCATCCAAGAGTGCTCCACCTAGATCCACCCAAAGGCCCCATCCCTTGGGGAATCGAAGGAGGAGAACTCGATCTTCATCATCAGCAATCAAGCGCTTCATCTCCTCTCCATTCATTTGGAGAACCTCCGATCTAGTATTTCTTGCAAATATCTAGATCCTCGTTTTTGTTTATATTGATAAACCTTGTTCTTGTGTCAGCTTGTTGTCATCTCGGGAGCCCCCAATTCGGTTGTGGGTGTGTGCCCCGATAGTGTTGTAAAAGGCACCGGTTCCCGCCTCGAAGGGATCCAATAGTGGAGAAGGTGGATCAGGCCTCTCATGGCGAGATCCATCGGAGAATAGGGTGAGGCCTATTGTGGCGTGGTGGTCTTAGAACCGCCCACCCCTCCAACACAGATGTACTTCCCTTAACAAGGAAGGAACTGCGGTAAAACAAATCCCTGTGTCTCCGCGTGCTCCACTACGGTTTCCTCACTCCTCTTTTACGTGCTTAGTAGTTAGGGTTACATATAGGGAAATTCTCGTAGTTGCATATCTAGAGAAATTACTTTGTGTCAAGCCTAAAATTGAAAAAGTATTTAAAAATTGGTTAGCACCTATTCACCCCCCTCTAGGTGCCCATACGATCCATTTCAATTGGTATCAGAGCCTCGGCTCTTATTTCGGGCTTAACCGCCTAAGAGAAGTATGGGTTCCAAGGGAGATAGGAGTGATGCTCCGGAGGTAGTCACCATGAACGATCTCAAGACGTTGGAAACAACCTTGGTGAGTTCAATGGAGGCCAAGATGGAAGAGATGCGTCAATTTATAATGCGTCTCTCCACATCCACAGCATCACCTCCATCTAACTCTGAGGATACCACTCCACAATCTAAGGAAACGGGTAAAACTGTTTCCAAAGATAACGAAGTGGTAGGTGATGATACTAGCAAGAGCTCCTCCTCGAAAAAGGATAGCGGTAAGGATGGATACAATGAGGTTTCTCATGTGTATTCCCCTGATCCGCCTATCCCTCACCCACATATACATAATAGGGGTGATCCACCCAAACTTTCAGCATCTACTTTCTCTCAATGGCAATTTTTGATGAAATCTCATGTGTGCAGTTCCTCCATAGAGTTGTGGAAGATCATCGAAAAAGGTCTTCATGTTGGAAACCCCAACAATCTCACAAGAAGAGAAGTGGTCGATAGTCAACTCAACGCTACAGCTCTACACATGATACAGCTTGGTGTGGGTGACAAAGACATGCCACACATTCAGCATCTTAGCACAGCTAAAGAAGCTTGGGATGCCCTCACCGAGCTCTTCATCGGAAATGAAAGTATGAGAAGGAATATATATGATGCCTTGAGCAATGAAGCTGAAGGATTTTATATGATGGATGGATAAGACCACGAGGACATGTATAGGAGGCTCAAGGCAATAGCTACAACCTTCAGAAACCACGGTGCAGCTCATGTTGATGATGCTTGGATCAAGCGCAAGTATGTCAGTGCTCATATGCCATTTGAGCCCACAGATTTGAAAAGTCTCCAAGGTAGGCATAACTATCACCTCATGTCATCCAATGAGGTAATGCAAGAAATGGCCGCTTTCAAAGTGGCTGCCAAGAATGCCGAAGATGCTCGTGCTCGAGCTATGGGGATGCAAAAGGGGGTCAACATGGACTTGAAGACTAGTGTGATTGATCATGATGAATATGCGGTAGAAGGTCTGGACTGTCCCGAGGATATAAAAAGGATCCACGGACAATACTTGGCTCTTTATGCAAGAAACTTTTGGAAAGATCCAGCCAAGGCTAAAGCTGAACTAGATCGCAAGAGTGGAGCCTATGGAAGAAAAGAAAATGGTCCCAAGCTGAGAACATGCTTCAATTGTGGTGACCGGCTGCACTTCGTAGCTGAGTGTCCATATCAAAGTTCGTTTTGAGGCTCTTATGGATCAGCTGGCCCAAAACGAAGCACTCCTCGAAGAAAAGGGCAGAATTGAAAGGGAGGATGCAATGGAAATTGCATCCCTAAAAAATGCTCTTGAAGAAGAAGAAGAAGCTCGGGTCTCTCTTGAAGAGAGGCTTGAGTCTATGGAAGAGTCACATGAAGAAATTGTGACTAAACTCGTTAAGGAACGTGACAATGCTGTCACCAAGGCAAAGAAGTTAAAGAAGGAAAGGATTGACTTTGGGGCTGCTCATGATAGACTCTCCGAGGAATTGGAGAAACTTGACAATGCTCACAAGGCGTTGAAAAACGAGTTCTCTATTCTCAATGAGTCACATGATCAGCTTCAAAGTCGATTGGCCAAATATGATACTCCTAGCTCGTCAAACTCAACATATAGTAACAAGGAAAATGCTAATGTGGAAAAAGAAGTGATCAAGGACATCACTACCAAGGACAAAGGTGTGCTTGATGAAGTCCTTGGCAAGCAAAGGTCAAATCATAGTAAAGAGGGACTTGGGTATGTCACCAAGTCCAAGAAGAAGAAGACCAAGAAGAACAAGACCAAGAATGTGGAATTAAAGACAAGCACTGCTGAGAAGATTGTCACAAAAGACAAGACTAATAATATTGGTTTTGCAGGGTCTCACAATCCGAATTATGAACTCTTTTGTGATGACTATGGCGATGTTTATGCTTATTATGTTGGTCCTTTTGATGAATATATTGCTTGGTCTATTTGGGTCCCAAAGACCCTTGTTACTAACATGAAAGGACCCATTGAAAAATGGGTACCTAAAACCAAGAAGTAATTCTCTTGCAGGGCTATGCTTCTGGTGGGTCAAAATGGGTGCTGGATAGTGGCTGCACTAGTCATATGACTGGAAGCAAGGAGATAATCACGGAGATGCGTCCAAATCATGATAATATCATAGTCTCCTATGGTGATAAGTCTAAATCTCAGGTATTGGGTCATGGCAAGGTTGTGGTTGCCCACGATATCTCTCTCGTGGACGTCATGCTTGTTGAGACCCTTGGTTACAACCTTCTTTCTGTTCGTGCCCTTGGCATGATGGGTTTTGCTGTTTTTATCGATGATGATTTGGTGGTACTCTTGTGGAGCAAGTCTCTAAAGGTCGCTTTCGTTGGATACGTCGAAAATGACCTGTATGTGGTGGACTTCTCCGGGAAAACCACTTCGGGTCCGATGTGTCTATTCGGAAAGGCCGACGTGGGCTGGCTATGGCATCGCCGTTTAGCCCATGTCAACATTAGAACTTTGCAAAGTCTCCAAAAGGGTGGCCACATCCTTGGACTAAAAGACAATGTCTCTTTTGCCAAAGATCGTGTTTGCAGGGCTTGTGTTGAAGGAAAAATGCATGACTCTCCCCACAAGAGGAAGACTATTGTGTCATCAAAGAGGATCTTGGAATTACTTCATGTGGATTTATTTGGTCATCCTTCTCATGCAAGTCTTGGTGGGAAGAAATATTGCTTGGTCATTGTCGATGATTACTCAAGATATACATGGGTATATTTCTTCAAGCTGAAAAGTGAGACTCAACAAACTGTCATCGACTTTGCCAATGAAGTTCAACGTCAACACAATGTTCCCATCTTGGCAATTAGAAGTGACAACGGCTCAGAATTCAAGAACTACACTTTAAACGAGTTTCTTAGCGAAGGGATTAGACACCAATATTCATTGCGTACACCCCTCAACAAAATGGTGTAGCGAGAGGAAGAACCGGACTTTGATGGATATGGCAAGATCTATGCTAGCTGAATTCAAGTCTCCTTATAATTTTTGGGCTGAAGCCATATCCACTGCTTGTCACTCATCAAACCGGCTCTACCTTCGGAAGATCTTGGACAAGACCCCATATGAAATACTTACCGGTAACAAGCCCAACATCTCATACTTCAGGGTATTCGGGTGTAAGTGTTTCTTTCTTATTAAAGGTGTCCGTTTGTCAAAATTTGAGTCCAAGGCTTTAGAAGGTATTTTTGTTGGTTACGGTGCCGAATCCCACACTTATAGAGTCTACAACAAGCTCCTTTGGGATTGTTGTAGAATCTTAGTGTGGAGTTCGATGAAAATAACGGCTCCTTTGTAGGGCAAGTTGATGTTTATGATGCAGATGTTGAAATACCCCAAGATGCCATAAGAAGAATGGGCGTGGGATTTTTCTGCCCCATTGAGGAACCCCTTGTGGAGGATCGGGAAGGACAATGCTCCACACATGTGGAGCCCTCATCTACACAAGATCAACAAGCTCCTACTGTTGGAGAAAAACATGCATCAACACCGCAATCTGCTGAAGATCAACTGTCCTCTGGACAAGTTGGTAGTCCCAGGCGGGACTATCCGCCCCCTCCAAGGGGCGGACAATCCTCCCCTGGCACTCCAACTCATTCCAGAGGATCCGAAGGAGAAGTCAGCAACTCTGAAGCTCCCAGGCCGGATTCTCCAGCCCCCGAGGGCGGATTATCCGGCCCTGGGTCTCCAACTCTCATCAGGCATTCTCAAGAAGATGGCTCGGGTACTTCACCTCCCAGGCCGGATAGTCCGGCCCCTCCAAGGGGCGGATTATTCGGGCCTAAAGAAAATGTTCAGCAACAATCTTCTGGCGTTAACAAAGACCAAGGTCAAGGGCAGGGCAGTAATCAAGACAAGGATACAACTATTGAATCCACTCCTCCTAGAAACAATAAGGACATTGAGGCTCGTCGCAAGGCTCGTGCTGATCGGAACCTTGAACTAAGAGGCTCGTCGCAAGAGCTAAATATCATAGATTCAAGGAGCTTGGCTTGACTACCCTTGCACACTCGCTTGCTCTTATTCATGTATTTGGTTTAGATGCGGGCATAGACATAGGGGGAGTGTGGTCCTAATTGATTGGGCCAAACCTCCCCCCATAATGCCGAAAGCAAGTACAATCATTTCCCTTAATATCACTTTGTGATATGTGGGTCATCGATGAGCATTGGTTTTGAACTCAAGATACATCTTCGCGGTGTCATGCCATGTGCTCTAACATGGTGGCTTCGGCCACCGCCCTCTTCCTTGAGAAGAGTTGGTTTTTCATGGGTCCCGTTGGATTTTCTTGCATATCTCTTGTTCTTATGGAAAACACACTCACATTTGGCTTTTGATTGATTTGATTCTTGCAAATTTGGGTGTGTAGTACCATCTCAGTTTGATGCTCTCAACCCAAGCCTTTCTCTCCCTCCTTGAACCATCTATTCTTTCACACAAGTCCTCTAAAACACCATCGAGAGGTTTGCTAGGTTGCTCTGGCCTGATTCTGCATTTACAGAATTTCTGGGGGGGGGGGCGGATTATCCGCCTTAAGTGGGGGGCGGATTATCCGCCCCGGGCGAAATCAGCCCCTTATAGGCTGGGTCAGGGAGGGCAGGCTCAAACAGAGCAGCCAGTCCTCCCTCAACCCTACCTCTGCCCCCCAGCCGCCGCCGGAGCATCCGCCTCTCCCGGAGTCGATTCGACCACCGGATTCTCTGGGCTCTCCCCGGATCTTCTTCACCTCGCCTCCGGATATCTTCTTCTCCGCGATTTTCCTCCAATGAGTGAGGGTAACTCCCTCATCTCTCTCCTTTTGTATGGGATGTATTTTATTTGGTGGAAATCTCGTTGTAGAAGGTTCTTGGTGTTGTTCCTTACATGCTAGAATCAGTAGACTTGCAACCTTAGTACCCGATCTGCTTTGCCATGGTAGATCTGAGCCAATCCAGAAATTTTCTGCGGGGGGCGGATTATCCGCCCCTGCCATGGCCGGATAATCCGGCCTGGAGAGCAAAATCTGGTCTGTTTTGGTTCTGCTTCTGCAAATGCACTTCATTGGGTATGGGGTTGCACTGCTACTCTTTCTTCGTGTTTTTCTCCTGGACTTGTGTGTATACTTATCTCCATGCTATCCCTCTAATGCTTTTCACAGGTGGTTCCAAGCCGACCAAGACCTTCGCCCGTCGTCCCCGTCCCTGTTATCTCAAGCCCACTGCAGACGGGAAATTCATTGACGAGACCAAGGTCAGCAGAGCAGCAAGAGAGGCTGAACGGATGGCAGAGGCAAGTAAGAAAACTTAGAGGACCGCATCTCGCAAGGGCAAACAGTCTCGGCCCAATTACAAGGCTATGGACAGTCTTCAGTACGCCACCATTCGTCAGACTGATTATTATGATGAGGCTGACAACGATGGTCCCCCCGAGGACGAAATGTTTTGGAATGCTCACTTTCGGGCTATTCATGATGATGTCTATGCTACTCTCAAGATTCGCCCCATGCGTCCCATCAATTTGACTGAGGCTCAATCCAAGACAAGGCTCATTGAGGCACTAGATGTGACCAACAAGATGGGGCTGCACCACCTCATGACTATCCAATGCAACTATGATTCCTCTGTGGTGCGGCAGTTCTTCTCAACTCTGGTGATTTGCGGTGATGAGCGCCGCACTATGAAGTGGATAACAGGGACAACCATGATTCAGTCGGACTTTCGCACCTTTGGGCAGGTTCTTGGTTATGCTTTCCATGGCCGCGACACTCCTTCGGGCCACCGTATCATTTCTCCTCTGAATCCCTCCAAGGATACTGCACTTGCTCCTTGCCTTTCCTCTGATGGAGTCGCTGGTACTTTCGCTGGTCTCTCTCCCTTGTATGCAGCCCTTGTTGGCAATTTTAGGGACTGCATCGCTCCTAGTGGTGGCAACAATGACAGGATCCGTGGCCACCTGGTTCCACTTCTTGCGTTTGCTCACGAGTGTGCCACTAACTCTGGATCAGCCACAGGTTACAAACTGGATGTCATGGACTATATTTATCATGAGATGACGGATGCTATGATCATGTGCTCTCTATTCCTTATGCTCCGTTCATAATGATGCTCGCCAAGCATATGTTGCCACATGAGGATTTTGGCACTGCTCTGGATGGACTTCACAAGCCCAAGAAAATCTACAACAAGGCTCAGAAGATCCATCACCCTTCCACTGCCCCAGAGTCCTTCATGCGTGATGCTCGGGCTAGTGGTCGTCGTTCCACGGTGTCCCCAATGGCACGCGAGGTCAAGCAGCTTACTTGGTTCCAGCGGAACATTCTTTGCATGGGTATTGACATTCACAAGGGCCAATATGAGGCGTACCGCGGGGATCATGAGAGGGATCACACGCAGCAGCTTATCCTCCACCATGTCTCAGGTGCCACTGGCCATCCACCTCCTCCCACTGCTCCGGATCCGTATGCTCAGTGGAACACCTCAGGGATCAACTATGACGAGCTCGAGAGTTGTCTCTTTCCTCCTCCACCGAGGGCACCCACTCCTCCAGCTGATGACGATGATGATGAGTATGATGAAGAGGAAGGGGACGGGAATGACTACGACGAGGATGAGGAGGAGTTATCTCCAGGGGATTTAGCATCGCTCTTCTTCCTTTTTGGCGTTTCGATGCCTAAGGGGGATAAGTAGTTTTATTAGGTCTCGTGGATTTGCAACGGTTGGGCACAAGCTTTTCGATTTAGTCGTTTTTATTTGCTTGCTTGTGCCTTTTCTAGCGTGAACTCAGTTGCTATTTGTGTTTGTTTATGTAAGACTATGTCGTACTCCACAGTTTGGTACTATGATTGGTATTCATGGAATTCTGGATTTATCTATCATGGACCCCATGGAATTCTGGAATTATGGAGCATATTTGATGGCATATGGATTCATGGGATTATCTATGTATGCTTTGGCTATATTCCCATCCCGGTGGTATGACCTTATTTCCCAAACCTTAAAGTAGTGTTCTCCCTAGTGTGTGTATTTGTATTCAAATGCAAATCTTAAATATGCACACATCTAGGGGGAGCGTCTTTCATTATTTAAGGTGGCTTTTGCCGGTTTTATTGCAAATCCTAATATTGTCATCTAACACCAAAAAGGGGGAGATTGAAAGAACATTTTATAATCCCTAGTGTTTTGTGTGTTAGATAACAATATCAAGGATTATTTAATGTGTGTTGAAGTGTTGCAGCCACCTATGAGAAAAAGGGAAAGGATTCTGTTTTTTGGGGGGGGGGGGGGGCGGATAATCCGCCCCTCCCTCTTCCCAAGTTGGCGCAAGCCACAGAAGGGGGGCGGAATTTTAGCCGGATTCTCCGCCCCTCAGGGGGGCCGGATAATCCTCCCCCCTGCTCATCGCCAAGGCGCAAGCCCCAGAGAGGGGGCGGAGTTTTGGCCGGACTTTCCGGCTTGGCCGGATAATCCGCCCCTCAGGGAGGCCGGATTATCCGCCCTCAAGATCTTCACCAAGCTTCACCAAGGCGCAAGCCCCAGAGAGGGGGATAATCCGCCCCAAGTGGGGGGCGGATTATCCGCCCCAAGTGGAGGGCGGATTATCCGCCCCCAAAGTTGTGCAACTGCCAGATTTGGGGATGGGGTATTTAAGCCAGCCTTCCCCCTCCTGCCAGAACTCTTGATTCATCTCGAAAAAGACCAGATCAGATCTGAAAGCTTTATCCAAGAGTGCTCCACCTAGATCCACCCAAAGGCCCCATCCCTTGGGGAATCGAAGGAGGAGAACTTGATCTTCATCATCAGCAATCAAGCGCTTCATCTCCTCTCCATTCATTTGGAGAACCTCCGATCTAATATTTCTTGCAAATATCTAGATCCTCGTTTTTGTTTATATTGATAAACCTTGTTCTTGTGGCAGCTTGTTGTCATCTCGGGAGCCCCCAATTCGGTTGTGGGTGTGTGCCCCGATAGTGTTGTAAAAGGCACCGGTTCCCGCCTAGAAGGGATCCAATAGTGGAGAAGGTGGATCAGGCCTCTCGTGGCGAGATCCATCGGAGAATAGGGTGAGGCCTATTGTGGCGTGGTGGTCTTAGAACCGCCCACCCCTCCAACGCAGATGTACTTCCCTTAACAAGGAAGGAACTGCGGTAAAACAAATCCCTGTGTCTCCGCGTGCTCCACTACGGTTTCCTCACTCCTCTTTTACGTGCTTAGTAGTTAGGGTTACATATAGGGAAATTCTCGTAGTTGCATATCTAGAGAATTTACTTTGTGTCAAGCCTAAAATTGAAAAAGTATTTAAAAATTGGTTAGCACCTATTCACCCCCCCCTCTAGGTGCCCATACGATCCATTTCACATGCTGCCAGCACAGATAGCCAGCGCGGTGCGCAAAGACGGGCGGCGGCCAGCGCAATGTACTGACGGTAAGCGGCGGCGCTGGCACGGTTAGCGGGCGGCGGCAGCGGGCGCAGCGGCTACGCCGCGGCGGCGCTGGGCTGAGTGCGGCTAGCGGCGGATGCTCGCTGTGAGAAGCCAGCGTACGGTTAAAAAAAGTTACAAATCGATCCGATCTACTCAATAAAATAGACATGATCAGTCTGATCTACTAAATAAAATTTAGAACGGCACAACAGATGCACTGGTACAGTCAACAAGTTCCTGATCTGGGAGTGATTAAATTGACATTGGTCGGCGACAGCAGGTCAGCTCGACTCCCGGAAAGGAAAATCCGTACCCCAGATGGGATCTGATCTAAGATCTGAACGCAAATCTTGAAAGGAAAACGCGGGACGAATCCATTTTTGCGGTCAGATTTGTGTTACCTTCAACGAAAGCCTGCGTGATGCAGGCTCGACGGTGGCTTGACGGAGGCTCGACGGAGAGACACGTGCTGATAACGTGTTGGAACACCCCCTGCCGACTGGCCGGTCCCGAGACTGTTCCACACCCGAGAAGAAGACTAGTAGAAGGCACACACGGTACACAAGTAGATGACACAGGGAACAAAGGGAACTTTATTAACAACTCTCTCGATAAACTTCCGTACACAGATTGTTCCTCTATTTATAGGCTAAAGGGGATACGATACTCACATGGGCCAACCCTAACCTGGTAGAGGCCACACCGAGTGGGCCTCTCCCGGCCAGTTTCCCAACAGTATCCAGTGCCCATGTGCAACGACGCGCGCACACATAATGGCACGGCCTACGCGTGGCCAACGGTCTCGACAGTTTTGAAACTTTCGGCCGGTAAGTCTCACTTTACGTAACCATAGTCTATCTATCTATTATCTATTATATACTAAAAGTAATATAAGGATGTTTTTCGAAGCACCACGTTAACCCACATCATCCAAATTTATTTTGACAGTTGGATCTATAATATGAGGCTAGGATTTATCAAATGCTAATAGTCACGTAACTACATACATAGTCCGATTTGACAGATTTGACACGTTCTATGGCTGTACTAGATAAAATAGTGACAACGTTTGTGCTGAAGAGGTATCTCCATAGGACTCTTACGGTAGCCAATGTCGTATAGATCAGTTTCCCGAACTGCCAGATCCAAATTAACTACAGTAGTCTCATATTTTAAAAGCAAACATGTGCCTCTCAACTACCCTTCACGTCAAAAGCTTTCTCAAAATAAATTTCTCAAGTCTCCATGTACTGAATGCGTCTCCGTGCTGATGTATACCATGATAAAATAGGTTATGCAAATTGTTAAAATTTAACGAGAGGAACTTTCATGCATAAACTTTTCAACAAAGTTTCACGTAAGATTTTTTACAACAACAAAAAAAAATTATGTGCTCAACCCCAACACGTTGCCGAATATAAATTACAACTGACATGACACGTGAGTAGTAAGGAACCTGAGTCCAAAGTCTAGATTTGTTACAACACGATGCTGCCGCATAGTCTAGATGTGTGTTAAAATAAAAAACGTGTGCAACCTGCATCTAGATTCAAAAATTATTTAACATGCTAGAGGCTTGGGCCATACACAACTGGGATCAATCCAAGAAATCATGCTCCAACTTTTTAAGGACATAACCTCCATTGTTCAGGCACGTGAGGTAAATAATAAAATGACCATGGTTCTTCACACGTCAACATCTTGCTAGCAAGTCGTCCAACAACCCACTTTTCAAAACCAAAATCTTCAATAGAATTGTAAGGAAACCAAGATAATCAAGCATCAATAATTAAGGATTCCAATAGGATGCCTAGATCTAGGGTGCGATATAACTCGCTATGTGGCATGTCCAAAATCCGAAAGTACCATCTTGCCATCGGTCAAAAAACCGAATAGGTGGAGTTCTGTCACACTGTAGCACCTGTTTCGGAAGGTGCATGATTCATAAGTTCAGACAAACAATGATGGAATCAAAATAATCAGTGTTCCTTTGATCCATAAGTTCAGACAAACAATGTCCTTTGAAATGTATGCTTCCAAGTATGGACATCATCGGCAACTAAACTTGAACACTTGGTCAAAATTGAGAAGAAATTGATGATCTATATATATTAGGTGCTCCTAGCTAGAGTAGCCATGCTCCCATTTTTTAGGACATAGCCTCCATTGTTCAGGCACTGAGGTAAGTAATAAAAAATGACCTTGCTTCTTCACATGTAATCATCTTGCTAGCTAATTATGTTCTCAACAACAAAATCTGCAATCTGTCCATGCTAAGAACAATGTAAGGAACTCAAGAGAATTAAACGTCAATAATTAAGGATTCCAATAGGACGCGCCGATCTAGAGCACGGTCTAATGGTGAATCGCCATGGGGCATGTCTAAAATCCAAAATTGACATCCAGCCATCGGTGAAAAATGAAATAGGTGGAGTTTCATCTCTTTCTATTGCCCCCGCATGGGAGCATCCACGCTCCACAAATTCCTATAAGTAACGATGGGATCAACATAACACCCGGAATGAATGCTTCCAAGCATGGTCATCATCGGGGGCTATACTTGAACACCTGGTCACCCATTAGAAGAAATGGATGGTGCATATATATTACATGCTTCTAGCTGGACTATTGTGTGGGTTTATGATAAGCTATCAAAGATTAATTTAAAGAAGTTCATGAATAATTAATAAATAAGATAGTGGTCAGACCTTTATCGCCCAAGCAAGTGTAGTCCTATCACTATATTTGCGCCAAAATGTAGCACATATAGATTTAAGGACGGGTTTAGAGTAAAATAAAACATGCAGAATCAATCTTAAATTACAAGACATTCTAAAATGCCCGTGATCAACATTTTCTACTTTGAAAATATAGATATACAAGATTATTAGGACCAGTCGGATGGAAATAATATACCATTGAATTTTCTAAAAAAGAATTAATTTTGGGCAACATATTCATAACTATAAAATCAAACTTATATCTAAGACACTGTATATATTTTACAACATCATCTATTTCTAAACAAAGTTAGGAAATGATAGAAAGAAGTTATTGAAAAAATAACATAACTTTCAATGGCACAAAAAATAAATTTTGATGCATTAACTTTATTAAATAGATCATCCAAAAAATACAAATGGGCTTTAGGAAACATGGTCTCTACAATATTTCTTTTTCAAACTATGGGAACCAACATTAGCAACCATGATGAACTTAGGTGGTTGTGTTATTGATCAACTCACATAACAAAGTGAGCTAGGCGCACTTATAAGAATTAAAACTATTTAATAGACACCTAATATATATGCGCAAGTATCATGATATGTCTATAACACATGATGCTTAATCAATATTAGAACAGAGAATAGATAATGATGGTAGGAAGTTCTATAGTAAAGCAACCCATACACATTAAGACCCTAGACCTAGCAACCTTAGTTTTAGTTGACTATGTATGATCGATATTCATTGTTGTATATAAAAACACAAGGAAATTGCTTTGGTAGAGATTTTATTTCACTACACTAAATTCCAATTTTCTCTCTATGTATAGATATAATGCCACTTATAGACTAGCTAGCTCGAGAGAGATCCGAGTGTAAATATTTTTGTAGTTACTAACACCCTATGCTGATGAGCATACAACAACTCACTAATATATATATATATATATATATATATATATATATATATATATATATATATATATAATACTCCCTCCGTTCTTTGATATAAGGTGTATAGTTTTCTTGCACGAATATTAGCGCATAGGCTAAAAGGAAAAAAATCGATACTTTTAGATGTTAATACATGTAGGTGACCGATGTGAGAATAGAGAAAAATATGAAAATCTCGGTATCTCATCTCTCCAAATCAGTTTTACTCCTAAATTATATAAAAAAATCCTACAATCCCACCATATACCTTATATTCTGGAACTTTTTACAGAAAAATATACACCTTATATCAAGGAACGGAGGGAGTATATATATATATTATAGATGACACAACAATAATTAGTTCATAAATTTATGTTCCTGTTATTTTATATTCAGCATAGAATAGACAAAGGCCATAGAATCAAGATTGTTAATGTTGGATCCATCAAAAAGTGTGAATGTCAGATCCATCAAAGTGTTATTCGGTAGCATAAGTATACATGAAACCATAAATTTATTTTTTACAACAGTGAAGATAATGCCCTCGCATTTGCGAGGGCCACTGTGCTAGTTATATACTAAAAGTAATATAAGGATGTTTTTCGAAGCACCACGTTAACCCACATCATCCAAATTTATTTTGACAGTTGGATCTATAATATGAGGCTAGGATTTATCAAATGCTAATAGTCACGTAACTACATACATAGTCCGATTTGACAGCTTTGACACGTTCTATGGCTGTACTAGATAAAATAGTGACAACGTTTGTGCTGAAGAGGTATCTCCATAGGACTCTTACGGTAGCCAATGTCGTATAGATCAGTTTCCCGAACTGCCAGATCCAAATTAACTACAGTAGTCTCATATTTTAAAAGCAAACATGTGCCTCTCAACTACCCTTCACGTCAAAAGCTTTCTCAAAATAAATTTCTCAAGTCTCCATGTACTGAATGCGTCTCCGTGCTGATGTATACCATGATAAAATAGGTTATGCAAATTGTTAAAATTTAACGAGAGGAACTTTCATGCATAAACTTTTCAACAAAGTTTCACGTAAGATTTTTTACAACAACAAAAAAAAATTATGTGCTCAACCCCAACACGTTGCCGAATATAAATTACAACTGACATGACACGTGAGTAGTAAGGAACCTGAGTCCAAAGTCTAGATTTGTTACAACACGATGCTGCCGCATAGTCTAGATGTGTGTTAAAATAAAAAACGTGTGCAACCTGCATCTAGATTCAAAAATTATTTAACATGCTAGAGGCTTGGGCCATACACAACTGGGATCAATCCAAGAAATCATGCTCCAACTTTTTAAGGACATAACCTCCATTGTTCAGGCACGTGAGGTAAATAATAAAATGACCATGGTTCTTCACACGTCAACATCTTGCTAGCAAGTCGTCCAACAACCCACTTTTCAAAACCAAAATCTTCAATAGAATTGTAAGGAAACCAAGATAATCAAGCATCAATAATTAAGGATTCCAATAGGATGCCTAGATCTAGGGTGCGATATAACTCGCTATGTGGCATGTCCAAAATCCGAAAGTACCATCTTGCCATCGGTCAAAAAACCGAATAGGTGGAGTTCTGTCACACTGTAGCACCTGTTTCGGAAGGTGCATGATTCATAAGTTCAGACAAACAATGATGGAATCAAAATAATCAGTGTTCCTTTGATCCATAAGTTCAGACAAACAATGTCCTTTGAAATGTATGCTTCCAAGTATGGACATCATCGGCAACTAAACTTGAACACTTGGTCAAAATTGAGAAGAAATTGATGATCTATATATATTAGGTGCTCCTAGCTAGAGTAGCCATGCTCCCATTTTTTAGGACATAGCCTCCATTGTTCAGGCACTGAGGTAAGTAATAAAAAATGACCTTGCTTCTTCACATGTAATCATCTTGCTAGCTAATTATGTTCTCAACAACAAAATCTGCAATCTGTCCATGCTAAGAACAATGTAAGGAACTCAAGAGAATTAAACGTCAATAATTAAGGATTCCAATAGGACGCGCCGATCTAGAGCACGGTCTAATGGTGAATCGCCATGGGGCATGTCTAAAATCCAAAATTGACATCCAGCCATCGGTGAAAAATGAAATAGGTGGAGTTTCATCTCTTTCTATTGCCCCCGCATGGGAGCATCCACGCTCCACAAATTCCTATAAGTAACGATGGGATCAACATAACACCCGGAATGAATGCTTCCAAGCATGGTCATCATCGGGGGCTATACTTGAACACCTGGTCTCCCATTAGAAGAAATGGATGGTGCATATATATTACATGCTTCTAGGTGGACTATTGTGTGGGTTTATGATAAGCTATCAAAGATTAATTTAAAGAAGTTCATGAATAATTAATAAATAAGATAGTGGTCATACCTTTATCGCCCAAGCAAGTGTAGTCCTATCACTATATTTGCGCCAAAATGTAGCACATATAGATTTAAGGACGGGTTTAGAGTAAAATAAAACATGCAGAATCAATCTTAAATTACAAGACATTCTAAAATGCCCGTGATCAACATTTTCTACTTTGAAAATATAGATATACAAGATTATTAGGACCAGTCGGATGGAAATAATATACCATTGAATTTTCTAAAAAAGAATTAATTTTGGGCAACATATTCATAACTATAAAATCAAACTTATATCTAAGACACTGTATATATTTTACAACATCATCTATTTCTAAACAAAGTTAGGAAATGATAGAAAGAAGTTATTGAAAAAATAACATAACTTTCAATGGCACAAAAAATAAATTTTGATGCATTAACTTTATTAAATAGATTATCCAAAAAATACAAAAGGGCTTTAGGAAACATGGTCTCTACAATATTTCTTTTTCAAACTATGGGAACCAACATTAGCAACCATGATGAACTTAGGTGGTTGTGTTATTGATCAACTCACATAACAAAGTGAGCTAGGCGCACTTATAAGAATTAAAACTATTTAATAGACACCTAATATATATGCGCAAGTATCATGATATGTCTATAACACATGATGCTTAATCAATATTAGAACAGAGAATAGATAATGATGGTAGGAAGTTCTATAGTAAAGCAACCCATACACATTAAGACCCTAGACCTAGCAACCTTAGTTTTAGTTGACTATGTATGATCGATATTCATTGTTGTATATAAAAACACAAGGAAATTGCTTTGGTAGAGATTTTATTTCACTACACTAAATTCCAATTTTCTCTCTATGTATAGATATAATGCCACTTATAGACTAGCTAGCTCGAGAGAGATCCGAGTGTAAATATTTTTGTAGTTACTAACACCCTATGCTGATGAGCATACAACAACTCACTAATATATATATATATATAATACTCCCTCCGTTCCTTGATATAAGGTGTATAGTTTTCTTGCACGAATATTAGCGCATAGGCTAAAAGGAAAAAAATCGATACTTTTAGATGTTAATACATGTAGGTGACCGATGTGAGAATAGAGAAAAATATGAAAATCTCGGTATCTCATCTCTCCAAATCAGTTTTACTCCTAAATTATATAAAAAAATCCCACAATCCCACCATATACCTTATATTCTGGAACTTTTTACAGAAAAATATACACCTTATATCAAGGAACGGAGGGAGTATATATATATATATATATTATAGATGACACAACAATAATTAGTTCATAAATTTATGTTCCTGTTATTTTATATTCAACATAGAATAGACAAAGGCCATAGAATCAAGATTGTTAATGTTGGATCCATCAAAAAGTGTGAATGTCAGATCCATCAAAGTGTTATTCGGTAGCATAAGTATACATGAAACCATAAATTTATTTTTTACAACAGTGAAGATAATGCCCTCGCATTTGCGAGGGCCACTGTGCTAGTTTCTAATGAAGTCAATATGCTCTATATATACACTTGTTATAGAGATTCATGGATGCATATGCATGGAGGAACATAAAAGACACCGTTTGTTAGTCGGTATAGCACTACCTAGTTCATGCATGGTAAAGATCACCATCATCATCATCTGGAAAATTAAAGATTACAGAGTATTAGGTTGCACGCTCCAAATGAGAAGATGGGGGAGGCTACAGGACAAATGCTCACACCTGATCTGAAGATTAATTAGACTAAATTACAAGGATCTAGCCATCTTGGCAGATGCAGAGTGTTGTGGTCCTAACTGCAAAGGCATTCGTATTTCAAGTGGCTTCAACGAGACAAAGCCGGTGTCATGTACCGTACACCTTAGAATACAGTTTTTTAGTACAGCCGTACCACTTCCATTTTCAAACGCAAAGCCTCGCACCAATACGAGAGATAGAGAGATTGGTTGCACATCACATGCAAGCTATGTTAATTAACTCTTGTACCAACTTGCGAGAAGGGAAATCACTGTATCATGTTATGCTTAATCTACGATTAGATTAAGGTAGTACAGTAGGTACTAGTACTATGAAATATGTGATTAGGTAGTATAAAAATTACAGTAACCGATCTGTCTCGGTGCGCGGAGAGAAAAAAGGAATCTTACTTGTACGACAACAATCTCCCGTACCGATCTGTACTAGTTAATGCGTATTTTGACTCACCGAGTGGTGAGTATGTGGATCAATCTTGACCAAGTATGCGCATTTAATTTCTTACACCTTGTACTAGGTGAAATGTAAGATTGCTAACTGTCATTGCTTGTAAGTTGTGGCTCGTGGGCTTCTTGCTTACCTTGACGATAATTCATACAGTCCAGTAGTGCACTACATCAACTTAATTATTGCCAAGGTAAGCATAAAGTTGCAAATGATTGAAATATGGTCTATGATTGTAACTTATACTGACGTCTTATCTTAGTTAAATATGGGGAGAAACTATTGCTATTGCTCAATCGACTTAGAAACATTTGTTTATTAATTAGTGGGCATTGATAGCCTTCTAATCAAGATCTTTTCATCTCTTTTGTTCTTGCACGAATCTCGTGAAAGATCGGATGAGTCTTTGCAGTGAATTAGATTTCGAGCCACACAAGAAATAGTGGAAGCGCTAAATCTGAACCCATAGCAAGGACCATTTGGATCACACAGATTTCATCGGATATAGTATTTCTACGAGACATACTGGGCCCTCTACCCATTTCTTTGAGATGGAAAAAAAGGAATACACCATTTGCTTACATAGAAATTGGAGAATACTGGAATTATAATTGCGAGGGAAGAGTTAGAAGAGAAAATTCCACATCAATACACATACACTAAATCTTAGCTAAACCGGTAGTACATGGGGAAATATTGTGGCAAATCATATGCATATGGCAGATGAAGATAAACTAATTATGTCCTTGGATGCTGATTTGCTTAATTCTTGTTTGGGCCCTCTTGCTCATGATTGAGTGGTGGGGCGAATCTTCCACCAACTTGGGTGTACTTGCAACCTTGAACAAATAGTCAATCGGTACTCACATGAATTTGGAAGAACACTGGCTAGCTATGTGGGTACAATCAAGAAATATCTCATTCATTGCTTTCACACCTGGCCACGCATCTTCGTCCATCACCTTCATTTTATAGCAAACTAAGAAGTCTAAATATACCATCAAATAAGTTAGGCTTCCCACATGTCAGCGCAATTAGACGACGTCGTGCTGAGGCACTAGGAACCCGCAGGTTTAGTCCATGAGCGCCATGAGGAATCGATGGTGAAGAAGCTGCCACATGCCGCGTAGCAACACCCTTTCGTGCAGGCAACCACCCTTTCGCCCGATCACCATCCAAAGGGGGTATATGTTTGGTGAACGAGATAGTGAACAAACCATGATCATGGAAATAATCGATCACCATTTGGGCAGAGTGCATCTGTACTACTATTACGTGATTCTAACCCCGTCCATGCGTATAAATCTGTCAATAATACGATATCGAGCTTTGTACTTGCTCCATCCTAGAAAAAGATGTCGCTAATTTATCTAGATTCGTGTCTTTTATACGATGTTTTTGTGTATAAATGCACGCGAATCTAAACAAATTTGGGACGTACCGGAGACCACATCGGAGAGAGTGCTCGGTAGGCATATGGCATGGTGAGAGCAATCATCGATCCGGACGCGAGTCAGTACAACTAACAACCGTACGTTATGTACCTTACCGCTGTCGTCCCGGCGTCCGTGTCCTTGACATGCGTGCATGTATATCGGCTGAGAGGTGTGCTTCGGTCCCCCGCCCCTAAACTTAAGCTACATGGGCCGTCTTATTTTTTTTTGACCGGTCGAAACCCATATCGAGATCACGTCTATCTCTGTATATGTGTATTCGGTCGAACTGGGTATAATCCACGTTCCGACCGGCTCATCACACCTCCTATTATCGCGATCTACGTCTTTGTATGTCATATTTTAATTTTTTTTGTTGTTGTTATATAACTTCTGATTTTCGCCTTCCGCAGGCACATGAGCATACGTATATGGTGAGTATACGTCTAAGAGGACCATACGGAGTTCGCGTGGGTTCGTACGATCCTCTAAACAATCGGAATCGAGTTTTTATTTGTCAAAATTTGAAAGAGGGAGGAGGAGAGGATGGGGGACCGAAGCAAAAGTGATCGGCTGAATCTGGTCTCTAGTTAGTGACCAGCAGTGAATCTTACCCACTTGGTTGTGTTGTCTAACTGTTTGCTTCTTGTTGTCGATGGCCGGCCGTTGTGGCTTTATGTGCGTGCGTTGATCGCGTTGGAAAACGGAAAACAAAAAGTGCATCTACAAAACTTTCCCAGGAGGCCAGGACCTGGCTACTGGGCAATGTTCATCCTCCGGAGTCTGGATTCCAACGATCCATCGGGCTGGGCAAGCCTTCGATCTTTGGTGTTATCTTGGCTAGGACGGACTCGTTGTACTCGCTCGTAGATTAGTGTCCTAGCTTAACTAGCTAGCCATCAGGGACGGAAGAGGTCGATCAACTTGGCCCGCCTGCTCGTGACGTGCTCCGGCTGCAGGCGCCGCAACTTGAGGGTCTCACGTAGTACATCGACAGCAGGCGGCAACCGATCGACCTTCCTGATGCTCTGTTGTTAATTATCTGAAGATACACTTTTGCTTCGCCCCCTTCCTCCTCCTCCTTCTTTTCAAACTTTGACAAACAAAAACTCATACCAATTGTTTTCAGGACCGTATGAACCCACCTGAAGTCCATATGGTCCTCTTAGACGTATACTCCCCGTACACGAATACTCATGTGCTTGCAGAAGCGAAAATCGTAAGTTATATAACAGCAACAACAAAAAAAATTAAATATAACATGCAAAGACGTAGATCGCGATAATAAAAGGTGGGATCAGCCGTCCGGGACATGGATTATACTCAGTTCGACCGAGTACACATATACGGAGATATACGTGGCCTCGATATGGGTTTCGACGGATCAAAGAAATAAAACTGCCCATGAAACTTAAGTTTAGGGAGGGGGACCGAAGCACACCTCATGAAGATATGCTAGCTACTGTCGATCGTGGTGCCGGACCTAGATGATGCTGAAACTATTTTGACTTCTCAATCCCCATATATAGCTTCTACTCCTGGTGGGCATGTGAAATGCTGACTTTTTAGTATTCCCTCCGATTCATATTAGTTGATTTGGCATCCGAATCTAGACAAATTCAAATCAACTAATATGGGTCGAAGAGAGTAGTAATTTGTTTATCGGGAATAATACGCCGGAAAAGTAAAACGAATCGGGATGTACGCCGATTTTGACACCAACAACTTCATGGTACTAATACATACGGTGGATTCGTAGGCAGAAAGTACAGGGCGAGACAGTCCACACAATCTTCCAAACAGCGATGTCAATTCAAGTACTTACTGCGCAAACTTTACCCGAGCTTCAACCACACGAATCATGCATATACTGTAGAAAAAAATAGCAAAAACGGGTGAAGAGGGCAGGGCTTTGCAATAACTGTCAACGTAGATGCTGCGTTTAATCCCGAGAATCGCTCAGGAGCAACAGGAGCTGTTGTTCGGGATTGCAAAGGTAATTTCCTTGAAGCAAATATAACTATAATGTTGAATTTGCTATTGATGCAGCGGCAACCGAAGCCCTGGCTGGTAGTACGCGCTAAGGTTTGTACTTGGCAAATCAATTGGGATCCAACAAGAATAATCGAGGATATTTTATCCATGCTACTAGCTTTTCTAAAGTTGAGTTTGAGTTTTTTCCTAGCTAGGGATTCAAATTGTGTAGCTCATAATCTAGCTAAAGAGCGTGGAACTCAGCATGGTGTTTGGTTTGAGGATCCTCCAAGTTTTATATATCGTTCCTATATTATTAATCGAGGATGATGTAAGTATAGGCCCCGCGTCGCCTCCTCGCCCGACCTGGCCATCGCCCCTCAACCCCCTCCCAATAGCCCCCTCCCTTCTTCCCCCTCCAGCCGCCAGCGGGCGCCTCGGGCGTTGCCCACACGGGGCTAGCGGCAGCATCGGGCTTGCATGATGGGGGAATCTTTCACCAACTTGGGCGCACTTGCAACCTCGAACAAATAGTCAATAATCTGTGCTCACATGAATTTGGAAGAACACTAGCCAAGAGTAGACTAGCTAATACTAGTACTACGTGGGTACTACAATCAAGGAATATCTCATTCATTGCTTTCACACACTTGGCCATGCATCTTCTCTCATCACCTTTATAATTATTAAAAAAAAAGTAAAACGCCAATTTGATCTATGAAGTTATCGCGGATGTTAAGTTTTGGTCACAAAATTGTAAACTATAAATTCTGGATCACGAAGTTGCCACTCACATGCATTCTGGTCAGTCCGTAACGGTGCCGTCAAAACCATATCAAAACATGATGATGTGGCATGTCCGTGTTGGTGCCATTGTGTTAACACAGGTGACCTGATACTATGAAAAAAAAACACTGTCCTAACTCAATATTCTGTTCCTAACCAAAGCAGCCCAGGTAAAAAAAAAGAAAGACAAACATAGCGATCCGTCTTATTCCCAACCACAACAATCCAGGTAAAAAAAAGGCAAACATAGCAAGCCGACGTACAGGGATCAGCTCGCCTCTGGCTATTCGAGGTCCAGCGCCGCCCGTTGATAGGTCGGTGGCGGAGGCGCGTAGCCGCCCTCCAGGAAGATGGCTGCTGCGCTATATGAAATTTATCAAATTTTGCACACTGCTATCTATATTTCTTGACAGAATTGCATATCAAATTTATCAAATGCTTGGAATATATATGTACAGTCTGCTATTTACGGGTAGATCATACAAACTTTTACATGGTCATACCTGCTATTTATCTACAGCCTGATGTTACGTCATATAATTTAAAACTAGGCAAGTTAGCGCGGCAACATGCCGCGCCTGTGCTATTACGTTGATTGTTGCAAGTGTTATCGCAGCATTCTTAAACTGTGTTGTTCAGCGCGCTGCAGCATGCCTATAAGAATGTTCTATGCCAAAGAAACTGTATCTGAGTGTGAGGTAACTCAACAAACATGACCCAGGCAATATTGATCGGGGTTCAGAGATCACCCTTGAGAGAACTCACAAAGTACTAAACAGATAACACATGCGAGTAGAACAAAATGTGAAAGTAGATTGCTACTAATATGGTAGCAACAGTTCGATGTACAACAACGGTGACTTCTCTAATCTGACATAAGAGAACATTCAGTTAAAGGGATATAGCAAGTGCAGAATTTCTACAGTTAACAAAGGTATTTCTTCCCCACTATCTTTGATCTTGATACACATGCATATAGGTTGCACAAAGAATCTTACATGTAGAGATATTCAAAAAGCATGTTCATTTTTATTTTAACCAAATCGATTCAGTCAAGAGCTTGTATTGGTATCCACAACTATGAAGGTTATTCCCTGAATTGTAATACATGGGAATAAATAGGAGTGATATTATGTAAACTGGTAACATGTATAGGAACATGGATATATCTATACCCGACTATTAGTAACTAACTATACATGGTAATCTCTCAGCCAAGACACTATTGATATACATGCGCATATGCCACCTTGTGACTCATCGGAATTATCAAAATCTGGCATCACTTGAGTGGATGATCTGTAATGTTGTGTTTGTGATCGTGTCCCTATCATCTGAACTATTAGCTTACACTAAAATAACCATTTTAGGAAATACCCTATGTGCTAAGAATAGTGCAGAACCCAAGAGAGAGGCTGCATCAGAACATGGGGGGCTCTGCCCTGCACATCAAAAAAATTCCAAATAGAGAACAAAAACACAATATCTCGGAAGTACACGCAGTAGAGTAAAGTAGGAAAATAAGCTCAAAATAGATGATGCCAAGATTTGAATCTTCCTGGAAATGACACCATGAGTCCTTTGATGAATTAACTGAAATGTAGGAAACTGAAATATTGCAAACAACTAAACCTATAATACACAGCGGAAAAAATGGGTGACAAATATGCACCATTCATGCTTGAGAGTAATTATAGCCACTACTTTTTCTTGTAAGATCAATAAATTTCTGCAGTACAACTTACCATACATCCCTGGAGGTGGGATAAAACCCAATTTTGCAGCATCGAGCTTCAATCCTAAAAGGAACAATCATTACATTAAATAACGCAAGGAGAAACTGCAACCAAAAATTTTACTTTCAAGAAAAAGCCTAAAATTGTAACAGTTGTTCCATTGACCATACTACACTATTGGCGAATACACATTGATTTTGATTTCTAGAGCAAAGGGAAATCATCCAATATTGAACGTCATCGAGAGTAACCGCTAAATTACTGTAGGACATATAGCTAAAAGGCAGCTTAGATTAAACAAAATGGCAACAAAGCAGCAGGAATTTAAAATAGAAAATATAACCAGTCCAGTAGGTTAAGGCTGGTCATAGTGGGGAGTAACATAGAGTAGTAACATATACATGTTACTAGTCTAAGTTACTACCTTCATAGTGAGAAATAACTTAGGTGTGATAACATGCAATTGCACATTAAGTAGGCTGTAGACACACTTTGCCTTGGTATGTGTGATGTTACAGTAACATAGCTAGTTACTCAATCCATCTCTCTCTTCATTAAATCATTGCCACATAAGCAAAAATGCTGATTTGGACTCTTAGTTACTAGTGAAGTTACCCCCACTATGACCAGCCTAATCCTTCTCATATTGCATTTCTTCCAAAAAAAATCTACCAACTGACCCCCTACCCAGCATATGAGCAGTACATATACAGAAATAGCATAGAGAATACCCATTCTCATGAAACAGAAAGGTAACAACATGAATGCTCACCCAATGACCCTTCATACCATTTTAAAGAAGTATATCCTGTGTGCGAAGTATTCAGCAAATGATATGCCAAACAGATCCAAAATGCCTACTGAAGAAAGAACATAAAAATTGACTCATATGCCTGAAACCATCAATTTTTGGTGATATATATATATATGGTAGCGCAAAGGTGCTTGCTCCAAAAGCGAATGACTTGCAGGTCAAAAGACACTGACGCTCCCCAAAGTATCTACAACCAAGACAGTGCGGTCTGATTAGCAGGTGGCTTTATCAAAAGCAGCTTCAAAATACCCACATATGTAGCATGTTGTATACATGAGACACTACATATTTTGCATACTGATTTGCATGAGAGAAACTATACTTAAACATATATTTCGTCCCATGCCAAGGATAAATGAGGATGCCCTACCAAAAGCATGATAAAATGAAGCGCACCTCTAGTCTCAGGCTACTAAACTTTCATAAAGCTAGCATAAAGATGAAAATCATTAGAACATGGATCTAATTCTAAACTAAACTCAGCTGAATTAATAAAAAATGTTGAGAAGCACAATGGTTTTGACAAAACAGAAAATAGAAAAAAGTATACTCATCATCGAGGAAGCATACCAGGAACGATTTGATGCATACACAGTATCAAGGCAAGTATAAAAACATATGCACCTTTTAAATATATTCAAATGATCGAGTTGTGATTCAGTGATGCAAAGTCCAACGCTTTCCACCTGACATGAGTCAAAACTTAATTTCTGAATCTTCAAATACGAAGGTTGCTATACTGTCCAAATGCTTGGCAACTAAAAAAACTGACACGTACCAAAAATTGTCTGTTCATCGAAAATGCTCGGCTGACACGGCATGTTCCGAAGCTCCAGTAAATAAATGGTGTCCTCCCCTACTTACCATTCTTTGAAGCTCAAAGTGCACCAGTCCACCCTTGGAGAAGTGTTGTTGACCATATGATTTTGATGTGATGTTTGTCTTTTTCATCCCAAGTGCTGGCGATTCTGTTCACCCTATTGATTTGGTATGTCGCTGGGCTAGAGATGTATGTACTAAGTGCTTCAGATCAAGTGCAACGTTACAATCCAATAAACTGAACCTTCGGCTAAAAAATCTCAGAGATGCAAAGTCAGTTCCTGGTTAGTAAGCGATAACAAAATCTTCTAGAAAAGGAAAATATAATATCCAATCGACGACCACATCGGTAACCAGCAGTACCTTGAGGCGGCCTACCAAGAGGAAGAAAAGGACCATTCTGTCGGCTCCAGCGCCGTCTCGGGGGACGGTTCCGTTTGGCTGAGACCGAAAGGAGCAACGGCGGGCATCGAGACCGTCCGCCTCTTCCAGGAGCATGCGTGGGAAGTCGACGGCAAGAATCAGCGGCGGTGATTCAGAAGAAAGAGGAGAGATTTAGCAGGCGGGAGTCTTTCCAACTACCCGCAGGTGGCGGCCAGGACAGCGTGCGAGGCCGCGGCGAGCATCATCAACATGACGAATACGGCCATGGGCACTACCTGGAAACGGTGCCATGACTTGGCGCTGGATGGAGAAGAAAAGAAGATAGGGTTGGGCGACCATGATTCGCGTGGTTGGACTGGTTCCGAGGTCGGCGGCGTGGGGAAGGAAAGGAAAAGGCGAACAAAGGTAGAACTCTCGTTTTGTCCACCGCTTCGAACGAACCGTCCAGAAGACACGGGATAGAGAAAAAAATTGCACTGTAGATGTCCGGGTTACTATAGATCGCGAATCTACAGTACCAAACGATGATTTGGCGCCCTAAACGATCTTTAACCCTGCAGGCCTTAATATATTGATATATGCTTGAAATTATACATTAAATATTGAAATCTAACTGAATTTAACCCGCTAGAAATATCCATTACTAACTGAATTTAAACCCGCTCCAAATATTCATTACATGACTGAATTTAATCCAGCATATAAAAATCAAGGGGTTTCCCACAATATTACAGCCAGAGATGCCCCACATGTGCTACTCACGTGTTGTTTTAACGGCCTGTTTCGATGGCACCGTCACGGTTTGAACAGAATACACGATTTGCAAGTTTATGAACAAAACACACATCCGCGATAACTTTATAGACCAAAGTGTTTTTTTTTTTAAAAAAACACACAAAGATGTCTAAATATAGTAACATCAAATAAGTTAAGATCGTCCGGTTCCCCACGTCAGCAATCAATCAGCAGGTGTGGATCGCTGGTGAAGAAGCCGCGCGGCAACACGCCGGATGCATCTGAAAAATTCGATACGTTGGCGTCGCATGGTTGAGAGAACTCATCCGGACGCAAGTACGTACGTACGTCCTGGCGTCCTTGACATGCGTGCATACATATCGGCTGAATCTGTCTCTCACCAGCACTGAATCTAGCCATTTGTTGAACTGTTTCGATCGTTGTTGTGGCTTTACGTGCGTGCATCGATCGCGTTGGAAACTGGAAACCTAAAGGTGCATCTACAAAACCTTCCTAGGTGTCGCTAGGACCTACCCGGCAGTGTTCATCCTCTCGAGTCTGGATTCCTTCGGGCCGGTTAGCATTTGACCCGGTGTTATATCTGGTCCTAGCTTAGCTAGCTAGCTTGTCATGAGGGAGAAGAAGTTCTTTTTTGAAACCCAGTATAGCCATGGACGTTTTTTTTAAGATGAGTGAATTTCACTTTTTACTCTCTAGTTATGCATTTATGACACTAATTATTCCGTTGAGTAAAAAAATATCTGAATTACCCCTTTTAGTAGTTTTGAACCCTCATTTTCTGATGTGTGTCTATTGGACAAGGTGTAAGGTGTCGACCGGAGTTTAAATGTTTCAAGCCGATGACAAAGAATTGAAAATATGGATAAAAAAAGTATAAACATGATTGTCGATCATGCCCTCCGATATTTACATGTTTTACTGCGTCACCCTGGCATAACATGCCAACTCTATGCGATAAAAACAAGCAAAGTGCTAAATTGGAATAAAAATATGTTCAAAGGCTCTCAAATGAGATATTTCAATTTTAGCTTCACTAAATGGGGTAATTAGTGTCACAAATACACAACTAGAGGTAAAGAGAGGAATTCACTCTTTTAAGATAAAAGGTGAAGGTTTGATATAGAAGAGCCCGCAACACTGACAAACCGACCGTTCCCTACAACCACACACACTAAGCCTATGAGCATCTCCAAAAAAATGAGTCTAACAGACTGATCTGACGAATATTTGAGATTAATGAGAAGCACGCATCGAAAGGGTAGGAATTTTGCCCCGCTGCTCGGGACGTACATGTGATGTGCTCCAGTGCCGCAACTTCAGTGTCAGCTAAACAACGGACGATGAGGTTGACATGTCCGAGAAGCGGATGAAGAAGACTTAGCATAGAGGATCTCGACCGAATGGAGTAGGCGGTGCCCCTTACCTGCTCGTCGGTCAAGAAGATGATTTGGAAGCAGAGCTCAAAAGGGGTAAACGGTGGCGCGGAATTCGGCAGTGAGGCAGAGCGGTGTAAATAGAAGGAGTGAAACGGTGGGTGGTGACCCAATTTTTGTACTCGGATTTTCGCATATGTGGTCGAGCTCCCGTCATCCCGCTCTTGCACGCCCGTGTGCATCGATGTCCCTAGCAAGCGCGAGAAGGAATCTGTTCCGTGAAAACGATCGATTTAAGTGTTCCTAGCTCCGAAATCAGTCCGAGGAGTGCTTTAAGGTCCATGTGGTGTAAATATTTCTTTTCGTGTGGGGACAATCAACCGTTTTTCTTCCGGCAGACACCTCCGTGTGCATCCAAACATGTCCTAGGTGGGTGAATGATCCGATCTACGCTGTTCAGGCCCTTTCTGATGTTGTGCTGTCATCTGAAGATGCTAGCTAGATTCAGTCGTGGTACATGATCTAGATGCTAAAAGCATATTTAGTTCTCAATCCCCATATATACTCGTAATCCTGGGCATGTGGAAAGCTGACTTTTTAGTAACTAGCAGTGTGACCCTCGCAATTGCGAGGGCATCATCTTTGCTGTGTCAAGTATGATAATTAAATCAATTCAAATTTATGGATATTCAATTTATTATATATGGTATAATATAGATCCATAGTCTAACTTTATAGTAGATAGATGCGAGAACTTCTTGGTTACGGTAGATTGTGTTGTAATCTATTGATATTTTCTCTAACAATAATCAGTGTGTCAAGAATGTGTCCATTGGCATATTACTTCTAATCTAACTTAAATATAATAAGATTGAAAATTTGAAAGATATGGTCTGCTCACTTCAGTGAAAACATTCAAACTCTTTAAGTCATAAAATTAATAAATACACCAAGTCAATAGTCCACAGTTTCAATCTCTAGTGGATACTCTCATCTTGATAATTTTCTATGGTGTCAGGAGGTAGGGTAGTCATGGATTTACCTCTCTTGTGTAGGTTTAGGTATCTTTCTTGACCTACTGGTAATATGGTGTCGTACCAATAAGTTTGGATTTGTCACTCTACTCCATGACCATGGGGGTTTAGTCCATGGATCTAATGTCTCTTATGCCTTTTTCTGCTCAGTAGTTCAGGGATGGTGTAGCAATTGGGCAACCTCCATTTTTAGTACTATTATCGCTTGATTTATTTTGACATATGATCTTAGTAGGTATCCCACTCTTTGAGTGTTATTTTTGTATATAGAGTATTTAATTCTCTCCCCACTATCACATGCTCTGCGATCTTATGATTTTATTATCCACGTCAAATATATTTGTTGTGTGACATAACATTGCTACATTGACATGAAACACATCATTTGGGGTTTTCAACCACTTATATATTTAAAGGATTGGTTGATGATGCCACCAGGCTTCTCGGAATTATAGTTATTATAAACCATAGATTTGCATTGTGGATATAGATCATGAATCTTATGGATGACTTCTTCTAGACATTGTGCCATAACTATTCTTATTTATATTGAATTGAATGAAATTAACTTATTTCATTTAACATATTATTCCAGATCTCTTGTATTAACTATAGTTGGACTCCTAGACCTTAGTACTAATTTTCATATAAATTGTTATGGAACCAAAATACCAAAATACAAAATCTTATGAAATTCTTATGGAACCAAAATACCAAATTTTCTTTCATTCTTATATTGAATATTACATGTAAGATGTAAATTAGTAGGTGTCTTCTTTATTTTCTTAATAGATATTTTGGTACCGTGAATTCTGTTGATATACTTGTATTCAAAAATGTTGTCTACGCGCCTTGAAAGATTATTTTCTAATGAGGTTTCCAACTCTAACTTCTTTGGCATGTTCTGTATGAATAGCAGATCATCAGAGTGCAAACACGGCCAATGTAATTCTCTAGCAACGTAATTATTTTCTGATTAATCCTAAGATTTTCCACCGCACACTTGATTTGCATGGAAACTCTTTCCACCCCTTTTCTTATTCAATATGAGCTCTATTTCAATCTATAAGTAGTGCATGCTAATTTTCCTTTTAGTCGATTTTACAATTTTGTTCATGCTAATTTTACATGTGATGTGCTCCGGGTGCCGCATGCGCCGCAACTTCAGCGTCAGCTAAACAACGGACGATGAGGTTGGCATGCCCGAGAAGCGGACGAAGAATACTTAGCATAGTGGATCTCAATCGAATGGAGTAGACGGTGACACTTACCAGCTCGTCGGTCAAGAAGATGATTTGGAAGCAGAGCTCAAAAAGTGGTAAACGGTGGCGCGAAATTCGGCAGTGAGGCAGAGGGGTGTAAATAGAAGGAGTGAAACGGTGGGTGGTGACCCAATTTCTGCAGTCAGATTTTCGCATATGTGGTCGAGCTCCCGTCATCCCGCTCTCGCACGCCTGTGTGCATCGATGTCCCTAGCAAGCGCGAAAAGGAATCTGCTCCATAAAAACGGTCGATTCAAGTGTTCCTAGCTCCGAAATCAGTCTGAGGAGTGCTTTAAGGTCCGTGTGGTGTAAAGATTTCTATTCGTGTAGGGACAATTGACCGTTTTTCTTCCGGCAGACACCTCTGTGTGCATCCAAACATGCCCTAGGTGGGTGAATGAGTAAGGATGGCAATTTTACCCATGGGTATGGGTACCCGCGGGTACCGTACCCTCATGGGTAGGGTATGGGCATACTTTTATACCTATGGGTAATACTCATACCATGCCCGTTAATTCACGGGTACGGGCACGAGTATAGGGTTGTACCCATGGGTATACCCATACTCTACCCATTCAGACTGACTTGTAAAACTTACCTATAGAGTTTCAACCTATGCGTCCGAGTAGCCTAGGGGAAAGTATGAGATTATGATTTCTAAACGTTGATAATTATCATATACTCGTCAACCTATTATAGAGTAGCGATACTTATTTTCTTGTCAAATATGATATTGATTAATGTAAAATTGTGAGTAACTTGTTTACTATTGGATCTACCCGTCGGATACCCGTTGGGTATGAGCATGGATAAAGATTTATACTCGCGGGTACAGATATGGGTAAAGTTTTCTACCCATTTAATTTACTACACAGGTATGGATATGTTATTGCTCTATCCTGTCCATACCCTGTCTATTGCCATCCTTATGAATGAGCCGATCTACGCCGGACAGGCCCTTTCTGATGCTGTGCTGTCATCTGAAGATGCTAGCTAGATTCAGTCGTGGTACCTGATATAAATGCTCAAAGTATTTTTAGTTCTCAATCCCCATATATACTCGTACTCCTGGGCATGTGGAAAGCTGACTTTTGAGTAATTTGTTTACCGGGAATACGCGGGGAAAATAAAACCAAACGGCATGTACGCCGGTTCTGCATGCATGTCCACCAATGTTTCACTTCTATTCTTCCTAGTAGTAAGCTAGTGGAAGTGAGACTTTGGTGAAACCCCAATTGCATCTCTACGCAGCATCGCCGGATCTGGGCGCGATTTGTCTACGGCGCCGTTGCATCGCATGTGGCTCCATCATCTTCATCGTGCAGCCCGCTCCAGCCGCATGCATGTATGATGCCTCCCATGTATGTGTCCAGCGTGCTAGTTCAGCCAGTGGCCATGTGCAACGGCGCAAACATAATGCAGCCTGGGTTAAAGAAAAGCGTGGCCCACGGTTACGACAGTTAATCATGGTTCGTTAGTCACTTTTTCTGGGGCAAGTCATTCAGACACATGCTATACCTGCTACAGATTTACTGTATGAAGGAACAGAACAACACTTTTGGGTAGCATTAGGATAAGTCATGAGTCTACCTAGTTCATGGTAAAGATCATCATCATCGTCATCCCGAATTAAAGAGTACTAGGTTTTGTGTGCTCCCATGTGAAGGTGAAGCTACAACGACAAATTGATGCTCACGTGATCTGAAGATTGATTCGCCAAATGCATGCCAAGGAGCTAGGTGTAGAGGGTAGAGTGTTGTGGTCCTGGCTGCAAAGGCATGCACATTTCAAGTGGGATAGTGCTAGGCGTCTCCCGGACGATGGGGAGCTCCCATCGTTCTGCTTCCCGTGCTGACACGTGTCCATTTGCTGCAAAACATCTCGCGTTTGCTACATATGTTTCCGCTTTTGTTTCTGAAGCAAAAAAACGATTCGTTTTAAAAATAGAACTTCTCGCCGGAGACCTCACCGAAGACCTCGTCGGACCATACAACAAAAAAAATATGCTAATGCAGCAAAACTGATTTCGCCGGAGACATCGCCAGAAAACTCTCGCCGGAGACCTTGCATGAGACATTGTAGCAAAAACTTTGCGCAATTGTAGCAAATCCATAAAACGGTGGTAGCAAATAAAATGTGCTAATGTAGCAAAAAACGACGTCGCCGGAGACTTTTACCGGAAGACCTCGCCGAAAAATATTGTAGCAAACATTTTGTATAATTGTAGCAAAAGCACATAACGTATGTAGAAAAGAAATTATGCCATTGTAGCAAAAACGTATGTAGCAAAGCAATTTTGCCCCGACGTGCCATTGTAGCAAGTCGCCTTCACGATGGTAGCAGCCCCTCCCACCCCTTGTAGCACGGGCGCCTAACGCCGGCAGCAGCGACCACACCCGCAGGTAGCAACTTCGGCCGCTGCAGGGACCAACCCCGGCCATCGTAGGGAGCTTGGCTGGCCGGAGAGATTGAGGGCGCGACGAGGCTGTGGCCGGTGCTGGTGCTATGGAGGCCCAGCGTGGCAGTGGTTGGAGGGCCGGTGACGCGCGAGGGAATGGCGCGGCGACGGAGATCGGTCGGCACGTGGAAGGAACTTGCCGGCGCGCCGAGCACGGAGCTGGACGCGGGGCGGGCGAAGCGGCTGCAAGAGAGGAGTGGCGGCGGGGGGCTCCATCTCCGGCGGCAGGTGCGGCATGGCGCGTGCGGCGCGAAGGCGGAGCAGCGGGATCGGTTGCTCGCGGTGCCAGATTTGCTCGGGAGGGATAAGGAAAGAGAAACATGGGTGGGTCCCAGGCCATGCGGCAAAAAAAAAGGAAAATGATACGTCTAACCCGGGGGATCGCGCGCTCGCGTCCCCCGGCTCCTCCGTCTGCCACGCGTCCAGAACGTGCGGAAGTTGTTGAGACAGAGTCCACCGTCGGAACGTTATCTCTCCAACGATGATTTTTTCGACAGGTCGTCTTCTCCGTCTTCTCTCCATCGATCGCTGATGTCGGACCGAGCCCCGCCGCCGGACCCCGCACGCGCTAAATCTCCACTGCCGCCACTCCCTACCGCCGCTTCGCACGCCGCCGGCTCTCCCCATCTCCGACGATTCAAGCACAGGACCTCCGATGGCCATGGCCTCCCGCAGTCGACGCAGTGGTGCCTATACCGCCGCCCCCGCTCCGCCATGGCTCACACGTCGTCGGTTCCCTACGCACGTCGTCAGTTCCCCTCGTGTCGTCGTTGATTCCCCCGCTCGAGCCCCGCCATGTGCCATGGGGCCGCTGCTGATGCTGCTCAAGGCGCCGAGGAGGTTGGCGACGAGGGGCACAAGGAAGGTGTCGGTCCTGTCAAGGCCGCCCACCCTCTTTCTCTCGTACTGGGTTGATTCTGCTGCATAATCTTTTTGGGTTCTGCTATCAGCTGGTTTCTTTTTTGCTACATAGATGTTTCTGAATTGCTCCAATAATTTCTAGCAATGTGTCTGGCGAAATTAGTTTTTTTGCTACAATTGCTGAACCTTTTTGCTATAACCGTTTTCTGGTTTTGCTACACCCGTACAAATTTTTGCTACAAGATCTATCGGTGAAAATCTCCGTGAAACTCCGGCGATATCGATTGTTGCTACATTAGTATACATTTTTCGCTACAAGTGTTCTCCAATTTTGCTACAATAGAGCAATTTTTTCGCTACAAGGTCTCCGGTGTGGTCTCCCGTCAAAAGTCTCCGGCGAGGTGGGATATGCTACAATGTCACATTATTTTTGCTACAACTATTTTATGATCTTGCTACAATAGTACAAAAATGTTGCTACGTGATCTCCGACGTGGTATCTGGGGAGCTCTCGCAGCGAAAGTTCCCGGCGTGTCTCAGATGAGGTCGGGTTTCTGCTACATTAGCACATTTTTTCTGCTACCACCGTTATCTGGTTTTGCTATAATAGCGTAAAACTTTTGCTACGAGGTCTCCGACGAGGTTTTTCCCGGCGAGTCTCCGGTGATATTTTCCGGCGAAGTCGGTTTTGCTACATTAGCATATTTTTTTTTCTACAAGGTCGCCAACAAGGTCTCCGGCGAACTCTCCGGCAAGGTCTGATATGTCTGTTCTTTTTTTAAGACCGAACCGTTTTCTGCTACAATGTAGCAAAAGCGAGACAAATGTAGCAAAAGCGGGATTTTGAATCCAAAAAGAGGACACGTGGTTGGCTGGTACCTACGTGCGGACCTGCGGAGCGATCATGACCCAGACGATGGTCGTCCAGGGGATACTGATCATTTTCGTTTCAAGTGGCTTTAACAAGACAAAGCCGGTGTTCCTTTGCCGTACCTTATAGTACATTTTTTTTCTAGAACAGCCGTACCCTCTTATTCAAATAGAAAGCCTCACAATAGTAGGTCGAGCTTGTCCAAATATGCACATCCAGATCTCCAACTGATATTCTTTCTCCTTGGTCAAGCAAGCTTGCACATTGAAATCTCAAATTGGTTCATTTCTCCTTGGTCAAGCATGCACATTCATATCTCCAATTGATTTCTTTCTCCTTGTAGGTGAACCGTATTATACTATTTGTGCTATTTAGGTTTTGGTTCTTGGTTTCTTATTCCTTAGTCTGTACATATCCAAGAATGTACTGTATCTCAACATGATTATCAAAAACACATCATGGCACCCGGAGCAACATAAAATTCGAACATTTGAAATTTCTACTATTATTATAGATTGTATTGACCCCGACCCTAATGCCTTATACATATGGGAAGCGACTATAACTCATTGAACTTAGAAAAGTTTATCTCCAACGTTAATGGAGTGTATGGCCAGAGTCCAGGCAGCACTAGTAGAAAAACAGGCCTTTCGTCAAGGCCATTAGTCCCGGCTGTGGCTGGGGTCGGGACTAATGGCCCTCGCCGGACGGTCCGAGCCACCCAGAACCATAGGTCTCGGACCGTTAGACCCCATTAGTCCCGGTCTGAGACACAAACTGGGATTAAAGGCCCTGGCTCTGCCCCTCGCTAATGGCACCCTCTTTAGTCCCGGTTTGTATCTCCAACCGGGACTAGTGGTCTGGCCCTATATATATACACAGCCCCCTCCTTCTCTCAACTGTTTTTTTCTGGTGGGAGAGTGTTGTTGTGCTATTTTTTTCTTGTTCATACATATGCACTAGAGGTGTTCGGTGAAATGTTCATTAGAGCGATGCAAGTCACACAAGACAGGAATGATATGAGGTGCCCGAACCACACTTAAGTTTTCTCATCTTTGTTTCCAAGTGTAATAAAAGGTTAGCAACTATTTTCTCGTTTAGACCGTGCGATACTAATTTTAGCATAGTGATTGCGTTTGGCATATATTTGTATGATACAGATGAACCATCCATGGATGTCTGGTGATGGCCTTCTGCGCTTTCAGAGAAGGCGTGCGTTCTTTTCGAGTTGTGGCCGAGGAGAACAAGCGGCGGGATGGTTTTATGTGTTGTCCATGTGTTGACCGTAGGAATGAGAAGGCTCACACTTCCGCAAGAGTCATTCAGAGCCACCTGCTTCAGTCTGTTTTTATGTCCGGCTATAATGTTTGGACCAAACATGGAGAAAGAGGGGTTGTGATGGAAGACGGCGATGAAGAATAGAACGATGATGACAACTACCGATCTATGTTCCCTGAATACGCTGATATCGCAATGGAAGACAATTAAGAAGAAGGAGGTGAAGAACGGGGACCAGACCGGCCCGCTGATGATCTTGGTCGGGTCATTTCTGATGCAAAGCGAGACTACGATACAGAAAAGGAGAGGTTGCAGTTTGAGCAGATGTTACAGGACCACAACAAATTGTTGTACCCAACTTGTGAAGATGGCCAAAAGAAGCTGAGTAGCACACTGGAATTGCTTAAGTGGAAGACAGAGACCGGTGTGACCAACTCGGGATTTGAGAAGTTGCTGGTACTCATGAAGAGGTTGCTTCCAAGAAATAACGAATTGCCCGCCAGTACGTACGAAGCAAAGAAGCCCGTCTGCCCTCTAGGATTAGATGTGCAGAAGATACATGCGTGCCCTAATGACTGCATACTCTACCGCGGTGAGAAGTACGAGAATTTGGATAAATGCCCGATATGCACTACATTGCGGTATAAGATTAGCAAAGATGACCCTGGTGAGGTTGATGGCGAGCCACCCAGGAAGATGGTTCCTGCCAAGGTGATGTGGTATGCTCCTATAATACCACGATTGAAATGTTTGTTCAGAAACAAAGAGCATGCCAAGTTGTTGCGATGGCACATGGAAGAACGTAAGAAAGACGGATGTTGAGGCACCCCGCTGATGGTTGACAGTGGAGAAAAATCGAGAGAGACTTCTCGAACTTTGCTGGTGATGCAAGAAACTTATGGTTTGGTCTAAGTACATATGGCATAAATCCTTTTGGGAAGCAGAGCTGCAGTCACAGCACCTGGCCCATCACTCTATGTATCTACAACCTTCCTCCTTGGTTGTGCATGAAGCGGAAGTTTATTATGATGCCAGTGCTCATCCAAGGCCCGAAGCAACCCAGCAACGACATTGATGTGTACCTAAGGCCATTAGTTGATAAACTTTTACAGTTGTGGGCCGAACCAGGTTTACGTGTGTGGGATGAGCACAAACATGAGTCATTCGACCTACGTGTGTGGGATGAGCACAAACAGGCGCTCCCGCGGGATGGCGACGGCGGCGGGCGGCGGCAATGACGGGCTCTCTCTCTGCTTTCTCTCTGCAGCGCTTTCGATCTGGTGGGGAAGAAGAAAGGGAAGGCGTGTTATACCCTTTAACACCGGTTCGTGGCTGGAACCGTGCAAGGGGATTGTTAAAGGCAGCTTCTTTAACACGGTTCCAGCCACAAACCGGTGTTAAAGGGCGGGCGGGACGTGAAACAAAATAAGCCCGCTTTAACACGTTCGTTCGTGGAACCGGTGTTAAAGGGGGGGCATTTATTTCATGCATTAAAGGGGGCATTTTTAATTCAAAAAATAGGATAGAATTTAGAAAATTCATATCTTTTTCATTTCAACTCAGAAAAATATGAATAATATATCATAATTTTCAGAAAAAATAATATCTATCCATTAATGTAAAAACATTTTATATTTACTTTAGATGAAAATTTTCAAAATGATTAAAACACTTACATATAAATTTTGATTATTCAATTCAAACAAAAATAAAATAGTCAAACCCTAAAACTTTGAATATAAGAAATATTAAGCATCTAAAAAGGAATCTAACCCTATTTTATTAGAGCAAATCATATTTTATTTTGTATTAACATTTTTGAATTGTTTGGATATTTAAATGCCGCATCTTTTGTATACTTTGGAATTTGACAAAACCTCGCTCAACTTGCATTGTATTTTTGATAAAATAGCATATTGTGAACCTAAAAATTATTTTTGTAAAAAATCATGAGCATCGTATCATGTACCTGTAGTTCATATCTGACCCACTTCCTGCCGATTCGGTAGGAATTTGTCATGTTCACCAGAGGTGGACGGAAAGGTTTCAGATCTCCCTGTTGTACATTGTCCATATAAGGTGGTCTAATATTTTTGTAAAATGTGGTGGTGGTTTTTTGAATTAGCCATTTGGTGGTTGCTTCACAAAACCGTCCGTTTTTTATGCTCGGAAAATGGAAAATGCCTTTTTGGTGCGACAAAAAGGAAAACTTCCTCTTGCAACATTGTTTGCCATGCCATGATGCACATGTATGCACAATATGGACACATTATCACAAACTATGCCTTGATTCTAGCCATAACATTGGTCATTTGACGCGAAAGCCAAAAAACCTCGAATGAGATAGGTCATTTTGTGAAGGTTTTTTTGAGACATAATCAATATACCAAGTTTGATATTTTTCCTTCTAACTATGTCACATAATATAACACCACGCAAAGGTTTCACGCTGTTTCGATCTTTTTTTAAATTTTTTATCCCCGTTTTAAACTATCGTCAAACTTTGTCGAACAACGGGCATGAAGATTCTTAGCTCGGGGCCAAGCCTCGCTCAACTTGCATTGGATTTTTTATAAAATAGCATATTTTGAACCTAAAAATGATTTTTGTAAAAAATCATGAGGATCATATCATGTACCTGTAGTTCATATCTGACCCGCTTCCTACCGATTCGGCAGGAATTTGTCTTTTTTACCAGAGGTGGACGGAAAGGTTTCAGATCCTCCTGTTGGTACATTGTCCATATAAGGTGGCATAGTATTTTTGTAAAATGTGTTGGTGGTTTTTTGAATTAGCCATTTGGTGGTTGCTTCACAAAACCGTCCGTTTTTATGCTCGGAAAATGGAAAATGCCTTTTTGGTGCGACAAAAAGGAAAACTTCCTCTTGCAACATTGTTTGCCATGCCATGATGCAAATGTATGCACAATATGGCCACATTATCACAAACTATGCCTTGATTCTAGCCATAACATTGGTCATTTGACCCGAAAGCCAAGAAACCTCGAATGAGATAGGTCATTTTGTGAATGAGATAGAACTGGAATTAAAATACAGAGTGCAACTAACAGTAAGTTACATAAAGCACGTCTGAAAATTAAGATACATAAAAGAACTAAAAATTAAGATACATGGCCAGATTAAGTCACAATCGGCCGAACTTGTTTCGGAATGTTGGAGTGATTCAGTCATGCTCCTGCCTACACCTGTAATACTCGCCACTGCAGTCGTCGTACTCGCTGCCGCCGTCGTCGCTGTCATCGTCGGAGTCACCGTAATTGATCCTTGAAGGCTGACTACGCGTGGGCTGGACTTGAGGGTAGCGCAGACGGGGTTTAGAGTCGGCGGCAGTGTCGTAGGCCATGGCGCTCTGGAGAGTTCGACCGTGCCACCATAGCCGACGGCCGGCCTCGTTGAAGTTCGGAGGAGGTGGGCCGTCCTCCTCATGCCTGGCGAGCGCGCTCTCACGCCGATCCCCGAAGAAGGCTTCCCTAGTAGGGAAATAGTCGGGATGCCATCTGGGATTCCTCCGCTGCTCCGGTGTGAGATCGAAGTAGTAGTGGTTTGTGATGGCCATCCGGC